>CM076676.1:110940143-111557643 GCA_038501925.1 Xenopus petersii
TTCATGGCAGAGTGTTGGGTCCATTTAAAGGGAGAGGGAAGGTTGTAGAGGCTGTACTGGTGGGGTTGTGCAGGTGTTTTTTTGCTAGATCTAATATATAGAAGTATTTGATTATGGTCTGACAGGTGGGTTTCTGAAGTCACAGTGAAGGCACTAATGCTTGCAGGGTCCATATCTGTAATAGCGTAGTCCACCACACTGCTACCTATATGGGAGTTTAGTGTATATCGCCCTAGTGAGTCTCCTTTGGTGCGGCCATTAAGAATAGAAAGTCCAAGGCTTCGGCACAGGTTTAACAGTTTTCTCCCCATTTTGTTTACTGTGCTGTCATAACTGTTTCTTTGGGTCGGTACTGATTCCTGGCAGCATTGTGCAGAACCCAGTATGTAGGTATTCCCCTCAGGAGTCAGGTAGTCTTTCTCTATGCCTGTTCTGGCATTGAGGTCTCCATATATGATCACTCGGCCCAGGGACTGGAAGTGTGCAACCTCCCTTTCTAGGATCACATAACTATCTGGGCTGAAATACGGGGACTCCGGTGGGGGGATGTATGCTGCACATAGGTATATGTCTGTCTGAGAGGTTAATAATGTGCTGCTTATTTTTATCCAGATATGACTGACTCCTCTCTTTATTGCTCTAATATGTTCTTGCAGCTCCTCCTTGTACCAGACTAATACCCCTCCTGAACAGCGGCCCTGTTTGGTGGTTTTATTCTTCTGGGCAGGAACCAAAAACTCCCTGTAGCCAATCGGTACCAAGGATTCATCCTCTGCCCGTGCCCATGTTTCCAGGAGGATCTGTATATCAATGCCATACAGTCTCTGTTTACAGTCTGGATCATTTACTTTTGATCCAAAGGCTGAAGTATTCAGACCCTGGATGTTCCAGCTACTAATTATGAGTGAATTCATTATATATCCATGTATACCTTGTAATGCGCTCAATTTCATGCGTCAAATCAGATTCTAACTGGTTATTGGTGTAGGTTTGTTATTTTAAACTTTAATCACATAAGTTTGTTGCATAATGTGCTGAGGAGGTGTCTTATCTCCTCCATGTTGCTAGCATGAGGGATCCTCTGTGTCCAGTTTTGGGGAGGTGGTTTTCTATACTCATGCCATCTCTGTGATCCCCCTTTTGGATAGGTACCGTTTCTTTTTTGGGTTGTCATTGATGAGGTTTGAGGTCTGCTTACTATAGTTGTTGGTTCTGTGTTGGGGTTGATATGGTTTGTGCCAGGCCTGGGAGGTCTGTTCAGAACAATATCCTTCATTTCTTTTGCTAGAAGGCTCACTCCTTGTTTGTTCAGGTGTTTCTCATCATACAGGTGATGGGCAGTTATGAGGGAATGTTAAGCCAGCTGTGTGTTTGGTATGGAGCTGATTTTGTCTAACAGTTCTGCATTGATATTCTGTATAATGTGATGGAGTATATCCCTCCTTGGGAGTAGGGAGGACAGTATTATCATGGAGCGGGGGAATCGTTTCTGTGCAGTCTCTGTGAGTTGGAATCATTTGCCTACAATGTCTTCTTCTTTATTGTTAATATTGTTTGTGCCTGTGTGTAGTACAATGTGTGTGGGCTCAGAAGAAAATGTTTTTTGAATGATTTCTGATGCTTTCTCAGTGGTTTCGCAGTGAATTTTAGTGACTTGCTTTCCTGGGAAGAGACGTCTTGTGTTGATGTACTTTCCATTAGAGTCCATTAATAGTACAATGTTGGAATATAGTGGTGTGTGGGGGGCAGAGGGTGTCAGTGTGCTGGTGCTGCCTTCCAGAATGCTATTTGGGTTGCATTGTTTTTGTGATGGTTGCTGGTTGCTTTGTTCTCTGTTTGGGTTGTGGGGGGGGTTCAGCTGATTGTTCAGTATTCCTGAGATCTTGGATATCGTTGCTATTTGCTGGATTAGCTGTTGGCTGGCCACTGGGTAATGTGGCTTCAGGCTTCTTTTGTAAAGGCTTTTGGGACACTATTTGTTTTTTAAATTTTGTTATCTCCTCCCTGAGATGGGCATTTTCCTGCTGGAGCTGTTGCACAGCAAATTGGATTTCTTGCAGGGCTGCTTTGTGTTCAGATCTCACCTTGCTTATCTCTTCCCTTAGCTGGAGCTGCTCATTTACATTTCTCACACCTTCTTTCCTTTCAACTTCCTCCTTGAACTGAATAAAGTCTCTTTCTAATTGTGACAGGCAATCTCTGAGGATCTCGGGTGAGGGGTGTGGGGGTCTGGTGGGTGTTGCATGGCTGTCTCTGGAGTCTGTCTGTCTGGGCCTCTGTACCCCACAGGTCTTACTGGCTGGAGTTGGTTGGTCTTTGTATATTGTAGCCTGGGCTTTTATATGGGAAAAGATCTGCTCAAATTCCTCTAATTTGACCTCAGTGCCTTGGACCAGGATGGTACCATTATGATATATATTCAAGGTGAGTATAACACATTCAGGATTCTCCTCATCCCTGACCCTTATCTGTCGGCCTGCACTGATACCCCCCTTAGTGAAATTGTTGTAGTAATTACAGAAGGCAGTGTGCCAGGCTACAGTATCCTCTGTGTAGAACAAAAGGTTTGTTTTTGTCCTGGGCTCATTAGAAAAGTCAGCAAACAAAATCTCTGGATTTTGCTTTATGGTTGCCTGTTTTATGGCTTTTCGTGCTTGGCTGCTTCTCTCCCCTTCTGAGTATTTGATCTCCAGGGTGTTCGACCCCCTGCTGGCTATGGATTGTGTACTGGGGTCTGTGGAAATGGCATTTGATACATTGGTTGCTACATTAGAACTTTCCATTTTAAGAATACTTGGAATTTGCTTTTAGTTCCTATTTCTATATGACCTAATGATAAGGTTCTGATGTTCAGTCCAGATGTCCTTACCTTGGAGTGCTCTGGGTTCTTTCAGGTCTGGGTTCTATCAGGTCTGGGTTCTATCAGGTCTGCTGCTGATGATTCTTTTGTTGTTTCCTGTTGTTTGCTGTGTGTCCTCAAGGTGATCTGGTTGTTTAGTCTTTAATCTTAAATTTCTTCTTTTTCTTTCTTTTTTCTCCTGACTTCTTAGGCTTAGTTTGTTCGGTGTCCCTTATGGTTGGTAGTTTTCCAGTTTATGTTTTTCAATTGGCTCATTACAAGGTATAAACTGATGAAAATTCAGGAGCTCATTGTTAGTGCTGCTGCTCTCTCTCTCTATCTACTCTCTCTCTCACACACTCTCTCTCTCTCTCTCACACACTCTCTCTCTCTCTCACACACTCTCTCTCTCTCTCACACACTCTCTCTCTCTCTCACACACTCTCTCTCTCACACACTCTCTCTCTCACACACTCTCTCTCTCACACACTCTCTCTCTCTCACACACTCTCTCTCTCTCACACACTCTCTCTCTCACACACTCTCTCTCTCACACACTCTCTCTCTCACACACTCTCTCTCTCACACACTCTCTCTCACACACACTCTCTCTCACACTCTCTCTCACACACTCTCTCTCACACACTCTCTCTCTCACACACTCTCTCTCACACACTCTCTCTCACACAAATCAAATCAAATCAAATGAGCTTTATTGGCAGGACCAAATACATTAAGCATTGCCAAAGCAGGTAGAGGGGTGAAATGGGTGGGGTTCTATCAGGTCTGCTGCTGATGATTCTTTTGTTGTTTCCTGTTGTTTGCTGTGTGTCCTCAAGGTGATCTGGTTGTTTAGTCTTTAATCTTAAATTTCTTCTTTTTCTTTCTTTTTTCTCCTGACTTCTTAGGCTTAGTTTGTTCGGTGTCCCTTATGGTTGGTAGTTTTCCAGTTTATGTTTTTCAATTGGCTCATTACAAGGTATAAACTGATGAAAATTCAGGAGCTCATTGTTAGTGCTGCTGCTCTCTCTCTCTATCTACTCTCTCTCTCACACACTCTCTCTCTCTCTCTCACACACTCTCTCTCTCTCTCACACACTCTCTCTCTCACACACTCTCTCTCTCACACACTCTCTCTCTCACACACTCTCTCTCTCACACACTCTCTCTCTCTCACACACTCTCTCTCTCACACACTCTCTCTCTCACACACTCTCTCTCTCACACACTCTCTCTCTCACACACTCTCTCTCTCACACACTCTCTCTCACACACACTCTCTCTCACACTCTCTCTCACACACTCTCTCTCACACACTCTCTCTCTCACACACTCTCTCTCACACACTCTCTCTCACACACTCTCTCTCACACAAATCAAATCAAATGAGCTTTATTGGCAGGACCAAATACATTAAGCATTGCCAAAGCAGGTAGAGGGGTGAAATGGGTGGGGTTAGGGGGGGCAGTTTATGGGAATAGGGGAAAGTGGGGTCTCTCTCAGTCTATGACAGTCTCTTATATATTGTGCAGCTATTGTTACTGTCCGTGCCTCTTCTCCCAGTAGGAAGTGGAGTTTCCTCTCTTCTTTTATAGATGTGAAGTCTGGGATGTGACTGGAAAATCTCTGGAAGTGGGTGTCCCTCAGTGCTGAGTATTTGGGGCACTGTAGCAAGAAGTGGACCTCATCCTCCATGGCCTCCTGGTCACATCGCTGGCACAGTCTGTTCTCTCTGGGTCTGTAGGTCTGTCTGTGCCGTCCTTGTTCTATCTCCAAGTTGTGGGCACTCAGTCTGTACATACTCAGGATCTGTCTGTCTTTGGGGTTCTGTAGCCTTTCCAGATATGGGGCCAGTCTGTACTCTCTCCCCAGTGATTGGTAGATAGAAAGTTTCTGGGAATTTGATATTTCGTTCCTCCAGTCACAGACGTATTGCTCTTTGACTTTGTTTATTTTTTGTATTATTTGGCCTTTTGTCAGTTGGTGGGAGTCTTGGGTGGGCAGGGTGCTGATGAGTTGTTTCAGGGCGCATGGTTTGCCCTGGGTCTGGTTGTTTAGCCAGGCTTTATGGTGGTAGGTCATGGGGCTGCTGTTCTGTAGATGTGCCCAGTATGAGAGCACCCTCTTCTTTATGGCAAACATTAGGGGAAATCTGCCCAGCTCAGCCCGACAGGCAGAGTTTGAGGTGCTCCTGTGGACCTGGAGAAGGTGCTTACAGAATTCCAGGTGGAATATTTCTGTTGGGCTAGAATCCCATTTGGATTGGTCTGGGTAAGTGACAGGACCCCAAACTTCGCTTCCATAGAGGAGGATTGGAGCGATGGCACTGTCGAAGATTCTAAGCCAGACTCTCACTGGTGGTTTAAGGTGGTACAGGTGTCTTCTGATGGCATAGAAGGTCCTGCAAGCCTTGTCTTTTAGGGCAGCTATTGCTGGTTTAAAGCTTCCTGATTGGCTGATTTCTAGGCCAAGGTAGGTATAGCTGTCAGTGCCATTCAGTGGGCAGTTGTTTAGTGTGAAGGAGGGATTTTTGTGTTGTTTATTCTTCTTTTGGAAAACCATGACCTTCGTTTTGTTTGGGTTAATGGGCAATGCCCATGTCGTGCTGTACTTCTCCAGTACTGCCAGGCTGGCTTGCAGGCCACTCTCTGTTGGTGAGAGGAGAAGGAGATCATCAGCATACAGCAGGAACTTCACCTCGCTGTCATGTAATTTCAATCCTGGTGCTGAGGAGGAATCTAGTGCTGCTGCCAGTTCATTGATGTAGATGTTAAATAGAGTTGGACTCAGGCTGCAGCCCTGTCTGACTCCGCGGTCTTGTCGGAACCACTCGCTTCTCTTCCCATTAATCTTCACGCTGCATTGGTTCTCAGTATATGAGCTCTTTATGACATCATATGTCTTCCCTCCTATGCCACTCTCCAGAAGTCTCAGGAATAGACAATAGACACTCTCTCTCACACTCTCTCTCACACTCTCTCTCACACTCTCTCTCACACTCTCTCTCACACTCTCTCTCACTCTTGCTTCACTAAAATGAAGCCATGGACAAATTCCTCCACTACCATTATGACCTGGAACAAAAGTTTGATAGGAAATCCCTAGATTGGTCAATCCTTGTAGAAAGTATTTAACTGATTATGTGACTAATAACGTATAAGCACCAGAACATTAGAGATAACCCTTTTTTTTATTACGATTTAAAAAAAAATGAGGATAATAAATGTAATATTTCAGAGCCTTTAATATACCATAGCTGTATCTATACATCATCCAATTTGTATCCTAATTTAAAAAGAAGAAAGAATCATAAAAGGAAATTTAAGAAAAGTGTATAAGAGCAAAAATTCAATCTATACATTTACCTTATATGCATGCATCTAGAATTTTCAAGGTTACAAAGTGATCTGTCTATGATTTCCAAAACAGAGTGTACAAGCTGATGTTTTTGAGCTAGGAGTTTATACCTGGTTTATAATTTCACATATTTTGCATGCCAACATGAAATTAAAATAGAAAATAGAAAATGTTTGTATTTTTAAAGCAGCTCTACAACTGCTGTTTCATGCCTTAAACCTTTCTCTCTTGCTGCCACTTACATTTAGAATGGCATCCCTGAATTCCTCCTGAGAGAATCCTCGCCGAGTCTCTTCAAAAATAAACTGAAAAACTTCCACTTGGATATGCACTTGCATAATACCTAACCAAGTTCTGGTACTTAAAGGAATTGTTCAGTGTAAAAATAAAAACTGGTTAAATAGATAGGCTGTGCAAAATAAAACATGTTTCTAATATAGTTAGTTAGCCAAAAATGTAATATATAAAGGCTGGAGTGATTTGATGTATAACAAGTCAGTCAGGACACTACTTCTTGCTTTTCAGCTCTCTTGGTTTACACTGACTGGTTACCCTGGTTACCAGGCAGTAACCAATCAGAGACTTGAGGGCGGGCCACATGGGTCATATCTGTTGCTTTTGAATCTGAGCTGAATGCTGAGGATCAATTACAAACTCAGTGAACAGAAATGTACCATGTGGCCCCCCTTCAAGTCGCTGACTAACTCAGAGTTATAGAGCTGAAAAGCAGGAAGTTGGATTCTGGCTGTTTTATTACACATCTGTTCACTCCAGCCTTTATACATTACATTTTTGGCTAACTAACTATATTAGAAACATTTTTTATTTTGCACAGACTATCTATTTACCCAGTTTTTATTTTCACACTGAACTATTCCTTTAAAGTGCAGTGTCAACTAATGCAATCTGAAGTGCTGCGCACATAAGTAATGCTATGTAAATATAAGTATGCATACATCTATTCTTAGGCAAGAATAGACTGTCAAGTACCATTTGCTAAACTGTACGTTAGTGCTTTACTGTAAAGCTTTTATATGAATGTCAATTCATCATTACAGTTCATCAAAGAGAGGTTTGAAGCTATAAGCTTGGAATTCATTGCTTGCTCATGAACAAAAAATAAATAAACATGACTGAAAAAGGATAAGTTTAACTTGCAGTGCTCTTAAAGCTATACAAGATCAACATTATAAAAGACGTTTTATGGAATTATGGTCAAATTACAGTCGATGTACAGTTCGATTACAGCCCTACATATCAACTGTGACAACAATTCCACAAAATGATCATTGCAAAGAGGTTATCTTCTGTTTGCAGACTGTACTAGAATACAGCTCAAATTACATGCAAGAAAACTAATTTCTGCATATCAAAATCGAACCTGCAATGTCGAACTTCCATCTTCATCTTTTGTTTTGGTGTGCGGTCCCCATGTCGAATTACCGCTATAACACATCGCAGCTCCATCCTGAGATAAGAAAAAAAAAATATGATGTACCATTCGTAAAATAAATTATACACACTAAACATGATAATGTTGAAAAGTATAGGTTTGTTTTAGTGAACATTGCTCCTAGAAATGCAACATTAACTAATTCAATAGATATACAAAGGAGACATTTGCAGACAGCACTGTGGGAACATTATGATAAGGCTGGGAAGCAATGTGGCTGCCTAATCCACAGCACTATCAGCAAGTACTACCTTATAGCGAGTCAAAAGGAATTTTGTCATATGCAGCGTACGAGAAAAGAAAAAGAAGTCCCACTTTTGTTCATGCTCATTGGCTGATTAGTTTTAGAGAACTTAAATAAAAATAGACGTTGGTCTGGGTGGTTTCTCTCCTATAAAAGCTAATCATGGGGGATGATCAAGCCTGTGACTGAGACCAAAGTTCAGGTCACAAGACCTGCGAGGTGCCAGCCTTTAAAAAATATGGTTGGTGTTAAATAGTTAGGATCACCATATGGGGGTTTACCTTGATGTGGTATGGTGGCTTGTTAATTTTATGCACCTAAAACATTTAAATACATGTACTTGCATAGATACTAAATTACGTATAAGACCGTGAAGCAGGGAGTGTGCACCAATCAATCCCCTCTATTTTGTATGCATGTAATATTAGAGAACAGCCAAATCAGCTAGTGTATGGTTACCTTTACATGCATTACAATATGTATTACAAAATAAATTACAAACATTGTTCCAGATGTGGTTGGCACTATAGGAATATCTTCTGCTTCTGTTGGAATGGACCAAGGAATATGGAACTGTGGCGCCAATTCCCTCATAATTATATTCCTAGAAAATAAGATACAATAACAAACACGTTTATCTTAAAACAGAATTTCTGTTAGTCCATATCCTGAATTTGGTTACAAAAAACAAGGTAGAATAAGTAGGCTGTGAGGAAAGCAAATCAATTAGAACAATTAGACTTTTTTTTTGTTCCATAAATGGATACTGGAATATTTACATTTTACTATATGCTCTATATTTTTTATTTTATAAACTTAATAAAATAAAGATAGTCCAGCAACATACCCCAATATTTTGGCACAGTCGTCATAGTATTTCATGGAATTCTTCACAAAGCTGAAACCATTAACATCACAGACAAATGAGTGTCCATTGGCTCGTAATAAATCAAAGCCACACACAGTTTGCTGAAATAAAGAAAACATGCATCTTTTAGCAGTGTCTATGAGGCTGCATCGGAAAATATGTTATATTTGCTACTTTAACTATTCTTATAGATTCAACTAAATAAAAACAAACCGTTATGTTTTGCAAGATAATTACTGTGATTATAATTATTTTTTAAAAATGTAATCCTCTTAGTTTAGTAGGTGGTTTTAATTTTTTAATATTTTTAATATTTTTTAATATTTTGTGATTTTTCAAAAGCATCTCTTCAACTGTCTCATATCTACTGTATATGATTTTTTTTACAAAATGCAATAATACATCTATTTGTTTTTTTATGCTCAGATAACCATATTACCTTAAAGGCCAAGCAGACTTTACGGGCAACAAGTTTCTCCATAGCAGTCAGCATGACAGGATATCGGATCTCTTTTCCCTCACTGTCACGTTCAACCTTACCATCTAAAGCAGGTGATTTTCGAGCCTCTGCATGTGCATAGTCTGGCCCAACAGTGTACACCTAAGGTAAATGTTACCAAAAGCATCATTATTTTTTTCTCGTATGTGGATATTATTTCCGGCTCAGCACATGCTGGACATATACCTTAACATCAGTGCCATCAGTTGGCATGAATTCTTCATAAATATATGATCCAGTCTTTCGTACGCTGCTTTCTGGTGAGTATACACTGCTACGGCTGCCAATCTGCCAAACAGAAAACGCATCAGAACAGCAGATGAAAAAAGGGAGTTTCATGGTATATTATGTCACTGCATGAAGGCAAACTAGGGGTCAAGAGGCACAGTAACAAAAAATTATCAGAATTGTGCAGAATATAGGCCATCTTTTGGTAAGTATGCCAGACGAGCATCCCTGTTAAACAGGGAAGTCATTTCTAAAACGTATTGCTCAATGTTATATAAGTATAATTGAAGATGAGTTGTTTTTACCTTTCTAAACAGCCTTTGGCTACCACCACCAGCAGATGTTGGGTAATATATATAAACATTATGGTCTTCAGCACTGACTGGCTTTTCTACAAAGGGCTTTGGAAAGACTTCTCCATTCACTTCAACTTGGTCTTCTCCTTCTACAAGGTTACACTCTGTGGGTGGATACAACATATTTGGAATCCAAAAAAGAGAATTTATAGAAATATGGATAGGGGAATCAGAACAGGAGTATATTTCGGAGGTGATTATGTGGGGGAAATTGCTGTATAAATAATATTACTGCAAATGCCAAGAAGACAAATGCAGAGTCCACCATTGTTTTACAGAAGTAAAACCCACCTTCAGGCCGATCAGGATCTCTATTTAGCACAGCATAACGGGGAAGATCAATACCTTCTTGCTGCAGAATGCGATAAACTTCTCTCCTGCAACAAATAACAACAGGAAAGACAAAATTTTAATATCTTGAACAATAATGAATGGATCCAAATATTTCAGAATCCATTGGCACAAACAATAAAGTTAAATTATATGGTGATTTGTGCTTAAAGGGATACTGTCCTGGGAAAACTTGTTTTTTTTCCAAAACACATCAGTTAATAGTGCTGTTCCATCAGACTTCTGCACTAAAATCTGTTTTAGAGCAAACTGATTTTTTTATATTTAATTTCAAAAACTGACATGGGGCTAGACATGTTGTTAGTTTCCCAGGAGCCCCCAGTCATGTGACTTGTGCTCTGATAAACTTCAGTCACTCTTTACTCCTGTACTGCAAGTTGGAGTGATATCAACCCCTCACTTTTCCCACCAGCAGCCTAACTGAACAATGGGAAGGTAACCAGATAGCAGCTCCCTAACACAAGATAACAGCTGCCTAGTAGATATAAGAACAGCACTCAATAGTAAAAATACATGACGCACTGCAACACCTTCAGTTACATTGAGTAGGAGAAACAATAGCCTGTCATAAAGCAGTTCCATATTGCAGCACTTGCTCTTTCTGAAAGCACATGACCAGGCAAGATGACCTGAGATGGCTGCCAACACACCAATATTACAACAAAAAAATACACTTATTAGTTCAGGAATGACATTTTATATGGTAGAGTGAATTATCTGCAGTGTAAACAGAGTCATTTAGAAATAAAAACAAACTTTTTAAGCCTAAAAGGAAGATGAAGAAACTTACAGGGCTGTAGTGTTTATTGAGGTGACTGGGTCTTATATTGCACTCTCCAATACTTACTTCTATTGAGTCCCCACTTCTATGCTCTCCTTTAAATTTACAAGCAGAAGTAAGACCCACCCCCAAAAACAGCACAAAAGTATATATATTGAACTTTTACACAAAGGTGACTGGGATGGCATACCACTTAGAAACTATTCATTAAATTGTTTTGTGTCCAACTGCTCCCTGTGGATCTAGGTGTTTTCATCCTAAGACATTCCACTCCTACTGGGATAGAAATGTTGCACTATAGGCGGAAATTGATCACTTAAAATGCTTTATATTAACAGACCTTTGCTTTAAGCGGAGATGCTGACCTCAAAACCTGATCTAAAACAATAAATAATTAATGTACATTGCAAAAGTGCTTAGAATAGCACCCTTGTTCATTTTTTTTACTCATTTTTAAGGTTTACTTATCCATTAAATACAGCCGATGTTTATGTTTTACCTAGCATGTCAAAACAGTATATAGGCTTATGGTCGAATAGCATGTACATACAGTTAATCCCATAAATCTTTGGACAGAGACAACTTTTTCTAATTATAGGTTCTGTATATTACCACAAGGAATTTTAAATGAAACAACTCAGATGCATTTGAACTGCAGACTTTCAGCTTTAATTCAGTGGGTTGAACCATAAGATTGTATAAAAATGTAAGCCTTTTTTTAACATTCACTTAATTTCAGGGGCTCAAAAGTAATTCGACAAATTAAAAAACAGAAAATAAAATCTTAATTTCTAATACTTGGTTGAAAACCCTTTGCTGGCAATAGCCTGTAGTCTTGAACTCATGGACATCACCAGATACTGGGTTTCCTCTTTTTAATGCTCTGCCAGGCCTATAGTGCAGTGGTTTTCAGTTGCGGTTTGTTTGTTGGCCTTTCTGTCCGAAGTTTAGTCTTCAACAAGTGAAATGCATGCTCAATTGGGTTCAGATCAGGTGACTGACTTGGCCATTCAAGAATATTCCACTTCTTTGCTTTAATAAACTCCTGGGTTGCTTTGGCTGTATGTTTTGGGTCATTATGACACACCTCAATTTGACTGCATTTAGCTGGATTTGAGCAGACAGTATGTCTCTGAACACCTCAGAATTAATTTGGCTGCTTCTGTCCTGTGTCACATCATGGATAAACACTAGTCACCCAGTGCCACGGGCAGCCATGCACGCCCAAGCCATCACACTGCCTCCACCATGTTTTATAGAGATGTGGTATGCTTTGAAAAGTTTAAAGTTCAACTGCATCCGAGTTGTTTCATTTAAAATTCATTGTGGTAATGTACAGAACCAAAATTAAAAAAAAGTTGTCTCGGTCCAATATTTATGGGCCTAACTGTATGTCCACAGTTGTGCTATAGTTGGTTGTATGTTTTGCTAAAAGTTCTTAGGCAACACTACTGTAGCCAGTAAACTAATAACTTCAATATGAGCTGGATTTAATATTGTAGCTCTTGGAGTTTACCTGGAGTCTTTCCATGGCATCCAAAACATTATACAGCTGGGTCCTCCTAGTTTTTTTATACAAGAACTTCACCATTAGTTTAGAAATTGCTGCTTTCGTTTATTTTGGATGCTTTGTTTACTCAAGCCTTTTCTGTATTTTTGCAATAACATGTGTAATTCACCAGTTTACTGTATTGAGCTATATCATAATACTTTCAGAAAAAAAATAATTAAAGCAAAGAACATATAAACGTTATCTATAAAAGGGCTGTGGCAGAAAGGAGTATGCCAGAATGATAAGGGCAAGCAGTTAAACTATATACCTGTCCTGTATGAAATACTGCATGTTCAAGTCATTAATCAGAAAAGGATTCCGGAGTTTGGAGTAAGCAACAGCTTTATCCAGGGGAAATCCTAAATAAAAAATGAAAAACACAATAAAATTACATTATTTTAGCCTGTTGAAGATGTAAAACAACAGTAATAATATTGACAAAAGTACATCGTTTTTACAGTGTCTTATTCTAAAATGTTCATTTTAACAGATATAGAGCAAAATAAGCTCTTGTACTAGAAACACTCATGATATGTTTACATAAAGGTAAAGTAAAGTCTATCACTCAAGTCAGCATTTTCTGGTCAAAACCCACCCATTTGTTATAGTGACAGACAGATGGCAGTAATGTTGACCATTACACACTGTGGCATTGTACCAGCGTTTTCTTCTATAGTGTTTTTTTCCAAAACACGCACTGTGGCCATACACAGGAAGATAAAAGTTGTCAAATCAGTCCCAAGGGGCACATTAACTAAAGGGTGAATTGTGTTTTTTTGGTGAAAATTTGCCAAAATGACAATTCCCAGCGAATTTGCCAATTAACTAAAAGGTGAAGAGGACAACTCGCTAATGAAAAAGTTGAGCACTAGAGAAGTTTTGCAGCTTTACGTCAGAGAATTTTCACCAGCGACAAATCTCTAACGAAGTTTCTCCTGTAAACATTCTCAAGCGAAAATCCGGTAATTTATCAAAGTGCGAATGATACCCTTTTCGCCAGTGTACTTCGCCAGTTTCAGGCTGGCGAACTCCCACTATAAAGATAGAGCAGCCACTTTTAAATTACTATCTACATTGCCCTTTCCATGCTACCTTTCTCCATGGGGAAAATTCTTTATAGAATTTACCCCACTACTATTGTATGGGGAAATATACTGGCAAATTTTCGCAGAGAATTTACACTAGGAGAAAATTCACCACAATTCTTTTGAAAAAGTGAACTTACGATTTTTAGTAAATATGGAGATGTGTTATGAAAAAACACCTGGTGAAGTGAGGCGAACTGTGGTGAAGAGAAAATTCACACTTTAGTAAATGTGCCCCCAAGTTGCCAGTTTTGCCTGACTGATATATGACCACAATATTAGCCATATATACAGAACAGTATTGGTCAGGTTTGAAAACCCCATTAGATGAGTATTTCACAGGTATGTCCTCATCCTGTGGGTCTATGTAGCCCCACAGTATAATAAGAATATTTGCTGTTAAAGCCAGAACATTTTCCTAGAGAATAATATGTTACCAGATATACCTTATTAGAATTACAGTCATTGCAATTATCTGATCAGCAGACAAGAAGCATTCAATTATTTACAAAGGATTTTATCTTTGAGCCTGTACTAAATAACTCAAGGCAAACCATTAGGAATTGGTACTATAACGAGAGGCTATAGAAAAAGATACCTTTGGAGTGGAAAGAAATCAGGCAGTCACAAATGGGCCAGTTCTCCACAGGCTCATTGAGGATTACATCTTCAGACATAATAACTACAGTAATGTACTCAAATTTGCACAGTCTCTCTAAAATTTGAGTCATGGGCTTAGACTTGGACTTTTTGGTCATGGCACAGATTCCAACCACAATCTGCCGCTCGGGAGGCTAGAAATTTGAAAAGAGATCCATGTTAGCTGTACAACAGGAACAGAAAAATTGGTGCGCTCATAAGTTCTGCATCCAGTGAGTAAAGGTATTCATTAAATGAGAAAGTTTATTATGCCATAGTGGAAATATATGCAAATGTAATAGCAACAACACATGAATAATAGGATCCTCACACCTGCAAAATGTCCACATATATAACACTGCAATTTGGAGCACTGCACTACTTTAGGCTACATGAGCACTAAAGGGGTTTGTTAATAACCACATTTAAATAACAGGGTAATAGTGAGCAAAATCACCAGTTGTTTAAGAGGAAAAAAAGAAACAACTCAGTATTTCTGTTCTTGCAATATAGTGAATCAATTTATGCACAGAAAAAAACACTGTTATTATTGATTAAACCCCAGACTTAGGCAAAACCTCTACTAGTCCACCTCTACTGTTATGGATAGGGAATATAGGGACACACTAGTACCCTCGTTTAATGCCCCCTCATTATCTTCGGGTTTCCTGATGGGAAATGATGCGGCCTATATGGGTGTGCCAACTTTACCTTGGATGCACAAGTATGAATAAAGACTTATGTTTCACTGACGTTGGAGTGCGGGTCCTTTGAAAGAATATTAATATCACAATGTATTTTTAGCATGTTTTATTTACTTTGCACAGATTTTTTTTTTTAACAAAAAGTGCCTTCGTTCCCTTTAAGAGGGTCATGAGTCATGATGAAAGCATTTCTGCATGCACATTATATTTCTTGCAAAACAAGTGTGCAGCGGGTTGGCATTTAAAAGGCAAAAGAGAACTTTAGGCCAGGACTCACACATTAAAGGAACAGTTCAGTGTGAAAATAAAAACTGTGTGCAAAATAAAAAATCTTTCTAATAAAGTTAGTTAGCCAAAAATGTAATGTATAACAGTTGGAGTAAACAGATGTCTAATAAACCAGCCAGAATCCAACTTCCTGCTTTTCAGC
The DNA here is from genome assembly GCA_038501925.1 of Xenopus petersii. Classification (NCBI taxonomy): domain Eukaryota; kingdom Metazoa; phylum Chordata; class Amphibia; order Anura; family Pipidae; genus Xenopus; species Xenopus petersii. The sequence goes on from CM076676.1 coordinate 110,955,530, forward strand.
TCTATAACTCTGAGCTAGTCAGCGACTTGAAGGGGAGCCACATGGTACATTTCTATTCAGTGAGTTTGTAATTGATCCTCAACATTCAGCTCTGATTCAAAAGCAACAGATATGACCCACGTGGCCCCCTCAAGTCTCTGATTGGTAGCCAGGGTAACCAGTCAGTGTAAACCAAGAGAGCTGAAAAGCAGCAAGTAGTGTGACTGACATGTTATACATCAAATCACTCCAGCCTTTATATATTACATTTTTGGCTAACTATATTAGAAACATTTTTTATTTTGCACAGCCTATCTATTTACCCAGTTTTTATGTTTACACTGAACAATTCCTTTAAAAGAGACTAATTTCCAGTTAAAAATGAAAAAAGCCATTCCCAGGGGTGGCTTTTTGTCAAGTTTCACTCGAGGCAAGGATCTTGCTTTGCTTCATGGCCGAAGTGACACTGATGATGCAAGTTAACTACTCTGTAATGTATCAGTTACACTGAGCTGGGTTTACATTTCCTATTTAATTGAGTTTATTATTGGTCCTCTGTACATTCAGTGTGAACTTGTCTTTCTCAAACATTAAAGTTTAATGTTTCTGTCTCTGGTGTTTGAGTCTGGCAGCTTAGTAATTCAGGTGCAGATTCTAAACTGTTACAATGTGCTACATTAGTTGATACATTTCTCAACAGTATCTTTGTACTATTAGCAACTATTGTATCGATTGTAACAGCTGCCTTTTATAAAACTCATGGATTCTGCTCAGCAAGGACAAAAAGATAAAAGATGCATCATCTAATGCATTATATAGAACTTTCGGTGCCCCCCCCCCCCCAAGGGCATAAAAAAGTGAAAAATTAAACTTTAAACTTCAATTTTAGAAAAACAATCACAAATAGAATATAGAAAGCAACTGAAAAAAATGGTAACATTCGCAAATATTGTATCAATTCTAACATCTGCTTTTAAAAGGGAACGCTGCTTCCAAACCAAAATTTACACATAACACAGAAACCCCTAATATACCCATCACAGATACTAGTTTCTTTAAAAAATATGAATATGCTGAAATACAGCTGTTCAACAGTTTCTCTCTATTCTTTATCATTTGAAATCCTGGCAGGGAAGGAGGGACTAAAACTGTGATGTTCCTTTCTTATTGAAATCAACTGTGCAGGGAATTGTGGGGTTTGGAGGATGCAGGCTGAGGACAGATGGCTGTTGATACAAAGTAGCTGTAGTCAGCCAGCTCAGCAAAGTAGTCAAAAAGATCAGCAGAGAGCAGGGGGCTAGGCTTAGGAAACTGTTCCAAACCATTAAAAATCATAAAAAGCCTGCATATTTTTTTAATTGATGCATATTGCAAAGCTGCTTGAAATTATGTTTACTTTTCAAAACGCTTAAGTTATGTTTGTGTGAAGTTCCCCTTTAATGAAACTCATGGATTCTGCTCAGCAGGGACAAAGATAAGAGATGCATCATCTAATGTATCATATAGAACTCCCCCCCCAAGGGGCTTTAGAAAGGCATAAAAAAGTGAAAAATGAACTTTTAACTTCAATTTTAGAAAAACAATCACAGATAGAATATAGAAAGTAACTGGAAAAAAATCATTATTTCTGGTGAACTATGAAAACACCTGAACTGAAAAAAGTATTGGAAGGTAAACAGCCCCTTTAAAAAATACAGAAGTCTGCAAATATTGCAAACATAGCAAAAAATTGCAAACATAGCAATTATAATGCAACCCTTTGACACTTTGCAAAGTACATCAAGACAGCCTGTTCTGGGCCATATAGCAATCCAATTATATGTTAAAAATTCCAATAACAAGTAAAAAGTCTGTATTGGTTAGTATACTTACCGACATCCTTTCTGACGATTCTAAGAACACTGCAATTAGCTGTTGATGCTCTTTGCCCCTTTTTCCGCTCACATCATAGCAAAGGATAGATACCTCTTTATGTCTCCTGTACTGCTTTTCACATGAAGCAGTGTGTTATTGATATCACCTAGAAGTGCCTGGGGCACCATTCGACTAGGATTACCGGGAGCATGCCAGTGGCAAAAAAAAAAAAAAAAAAAAGAATACAGAAAGGGCAATATTCTTAAAGGACACGTAAACCCAGAAATACATTTGCCTAATGAAAGATAACATCATTCAAAACAACTTTCCATTATAGATTTCATTTTTCAGTTGTATTAAAGTTATTTGTAATGTAACCGCAGCTGCAACCAGTATTTGTCAATCCCTTTCTGTACTTCTGGTTCAGACTCTGGGGAAATATAAATATATTGGCTTTCAAAAGAAATTACATTTACAAATAACTTTAAAACCATTTAAAATTGTTCACGAATCTATTATGGAAAGTTGCTTAGACTGAAATATTTTCGGGTGTACATCACCTTTAAAGGGGAACTATCACAAAAATGAAAATTTAATCTAAGCTTCATCATACGGAAAGTATAAAAAAAAAGTAAAAAGTCTGATTTTGAAGGACAGTTAGATCCAATATTTCTTTTTGCCTAGAAGATGTAGTAGAGCTCACGCTTTCAAAATCACCATAACTCCCGTCTGTCTACATGCAGGATTTATGCAAAATTCAGTTATTTTGTTTGTGAGTCAGTTATTTGAGTGAGCTCTAATACATCTGCTATGATATATTGGAACTAACTCTGACACCCAACTCCTGACTGAAGAGAAGCAGATGCAGAGAGAGAGAGAGAGAGAGAGAGAGAGAGAGAGAGAGAGAGAGAGAGAGAGAGAGAGAGAGAGAGAGAGAGAGAGAGAGAGAGAGAGAGAGAGATAGTGAAGATAAACTTTCAGAAACGGTACATATTTATTAATTGATTGATGTATTTAGAAAGTTTCTTGTTTTAGTGTGATGAACAGAAAGACTAGTTGTAAAAAGTAGCAATAACAATAAATTTATAGCAGTACAAAGCATTTCTTTTTAGATGGGGTCAATTCATTTCTAAGCCAAATTCCAATATAAATAGTAATAATAATAATTAAAACAAAAATCAGTCATTTTAAAGTTATTGTAATTGCAACTGAAAGCAGTAATCTGACTCTTGAAGCAATGTTGCAGAAGTCAACTATTTTCTACATTTGCTGGAATTCTTTCAGGAGTCAGAATATAAACAGCCAGGAACACGGATTTCAATAAAATTTACAAATACCTTAAAAACTGTTTAACATTTTTAGAAAGAACAATTATTGGAAAGCTGCTTGGTATTACATAATTCTTTTCTATTATTGTGCATAAATAGGATTGGGATTTCTACCCACCAGTTTAAAGCATTGATTTTCAAAATATGAGGCATAAAGCAACAGGGTGTTTATCTTTAGAGTGTCGTAGAAACCTCAACCCGTTTGTTGCAATAATATTACATATATTTTAAAAAGTGGTATGACTAAAACGGGGCTGAAATCCACAAAGTCTAAAAACCTCTATATTTAAAGAACTAAACTCTAAAAATTAATATTGCTAACAATGCCATATTTTTATACTGAACTTATTGCACCAGCCTAAAGTTTCAGCTTGTCAATAGCAGCAATGATCCAGGACTTCAAACTTGTCAAAGGGGGGTCACCATCTTGGAAAGTGTCTGTGACACTCACATGCTCAGTGGGCTCAGAGCAGCTGTTGAGAAGCTAAGCTTAGGGGTTGTCACAAATTATCAAGCAGAAAATGGGGTTTGCCTGTAATATAAGCTGATGCTACAGGGCTGACTATTAAATTCTGATGCAAGTTGCACTGGTTTCTGTGCTATGTAGTAATTATCTGTATAAATTACTAATCAGTCTTATATTGTGACATTTATATTCTATGTGTACTGTATGTTTTGAGTGGGGCCCTACGTTCAGTAACTGCCAGCAGCACAGAGCATGTGCAGTGAATCAACAAAAGGGGATTCCTTACTACCACTCTGTACAGGTAGGTAGGGTGATTTATCCTGGAAATATGGTCCAAAGTGTCTCCAATAGCCTGTCTCAGTCTTCATTCTTACCCACACTTTGTGACTCAACACACTCTTCTCACTGATTAAGACACATTTCACTGACTATTTTAAGACACTTCTCTGCCCACCACATGTTGCCAGGGATAATTATCAGTGTCACAGAAGCTATAACGAGAACATGGTTGCCTGTCAAACACCAAAGAGTTATTTTAATTACAGGTAACTGTGCAGCAATCTACCTAAATCAATAATACTCCTTGACTGTTCACCATAAATAAATACTTTTTCAATTGACTTCCTCTTTTTAAAGGGGAAGGAAACCTAGTTGGCGCAAAAACCCTCCCCCCTCCCGTGTGTTGCCCACCCTCCCTCCTCACCTACCCGTCCCGCTGGGCAAATGCCCCTAACTTGTTACTTACCCTTCTGCGCACGTCCAGTCCAGGGAGTTCACAGATGACATCTTCTTCCACGCTATCTTCTTCCTGCTTTGACCGGCGCATGCGCAGTAGGAGCATTTCGCTGGTACGATCTACTGCGCATGCGCCAAAAGTACATTGTGACTTTTGGCGCATGCGCAGTAGATCCGTACCAGCGAAAATGCTCCTACTGCGCATGCGCTAAAACGCTGTTCAAAGCAGGAAGAAGATTGCGTGGAAGAAGATGCCGTCTGTGAACTCCCTGGACTGGACGTGCGCAGAAGGGTAAGTAACAAGTTAGGGGCATTTGCCCAGCGGGACGGGTAGGCCAGGGGGGAGGAGGGAGGGTGGGCAACACATGGGAGGGGGGGAGGGGTTTTGCGCCAACTAGGTTTCCTTCCCCTTTAAATGCCAAAATTAAAGTTCAATGTTCCAGCTTCAGTGGTTTCAGTCTGGCAGCTCAGTAACATGGATGCAGATTGTGAACTTTTACAATTTGCTATATTAGTTGATACATGTCTCAGCAGTATCTGTGCAATATAAGCACTAATGTATCAATCCTAACAGCTGCCTTTAATGAAACTCAGGAATTCTGATAAGCAGGGACAAAGATAAGAAATGCAACACTCATGCTCAGTGGGCTCTGAGCAGCTGTTGAGAAGCTAAGCTTAGGGGCTGTCATAAATTATCAAGTAGAAAATGAGGTTGGCCTGTAATATAAGATGATGCTACAAGGCTCATTATTAAATTCTGATTCTAGTTGCACTGGTTTTTGTGCTGCCAGCTTCATATTGTGATATGGATGTACAATAGTGATGTGCGGCCTGGCCCAAACCAGCCACTGGTAAACGACTTCAGCACAAAGTGGTATTTTATCTAAAAGTGAAGTAAGAGATCGCCACAGTCCCCTAGAGTGAAATACCGCCTCTCTCCATTCATTTCTGTGGTATTCATCAAAGGGTGAACTTTCACCCATTGATAAATACTCTTTTAAAAATCCCTTAGAAATGAATGGAGAGTGGCAGAATTTCACTCTAGCAGACTGTGGCGATCTCTAACTTTACGCTTTGATAAATATAGCCCAAAGTCTTCAGGCTGCGAGCGGGTTCGGGCTGAACTTTAGCCTTCATTCACCCTGCCCTTCTTCTGCCCCACTGCGTGCGACTTCTTATATACCCACGCAGGCCCTGCCCCCTTTGTGAGGTCACAACGGGGCTGGCATATATAAAGAAGGGAGCATGCCGGGTTATCGTCGGGTGCGGGTGGAAAGAGCTTTTAAACTCATATTAGTTTACTTCTGAATGTCAATAGCTAACAGGCACATAAGAAATAATACAGAGAGCCCACACCTTCATCTACATTAGTTCATATATACCTGCAAGACCAATCTCAATGTTCCTTTTTTTAAGTATATTCAAAATAATAGACTGGAGGATGGGTAGAAGAAAATGTCAGTGTGATATGTAATAAACTAACAGACTAGCATGAAGAAACAGCCTGAATGCATAGGTCATAAGAGCTGCCATAAAAGTTTATAAAAGTTCCCAATAATGGCATAATACAGCCACCACAATCACTTTTCTGTGATATCTGCCGATTCAATTTTTATTTTTACATAGTAGTGTAAAGAAAGAACAAGCAACCACAATCATATGCATGTATAACTACAGACCTCCAGTCATCTTTTGGTTCCCTGAAATAACTAGAATTCCGTAATTGAGGTGCCTGATTAATATGCTTTAGTTCTGAACAAGATGCCCCTGATATCACTAGATGATGCAGATGGCAGATTAGCTGTCCATAATTATTAACATTACAACAGAAGCTGTACAATGCTCCTGTGAACTCTTCATACTTCTCTCTTCGTTGCCACTGAGCATATGCCCGGAAGCAAGCAGAAGGAATGATTATATCTCAAACACGGCCTTTATAGGAAAGCTTCACGAAAGCCACTGCTAGCAAAGCGACCCACAAGACTTTAAGCACAGCAGGTTATACAGTCTGATGAGAACAAAGCTAAATTGTTTGGTCTTGGTATGGAGGGATAAGCATGCCATACACCAAACACCGTCCCTACAGTAGTATCAGAAATCCATTTGGGGTTGACTTTCTAAAGACCAGGTATTGGGATAAATAAAGTCATCTTTAAGTCAATGATCCTAGCAACAGAGCGACGATACAAAAGGAAGGTGCTGAATACGTGAATGGAATACACAAATGTATTTGTGATTGTTTAAGAGGCAAAATATGAAATATTTCTAAAACTGTAAAGACTTTTAGAAGACATTGCTTCTGTTCTGGAGGACTGATTCTAAGAAAATGAGCCTTTTGATTAATTGCAACGCCTTATAATTACCATTTTTTAAGTAGCTAAAACTACCCAGTTAAAAATGGTATATGGTATATTCAGGTCTTCTTTACATTACTCCAGTTGGAGCTAGACTAAATATTGATAGCATAAATTTGATCTCGTAACTCTGCTTAGTAATTTTGAAATAATATTATTTTGTTTAGGTTGATTGTATACCATCTGTGATCTATGATAACTATAACAGTTTACTTGTTCGTCTGACCTTGTGGATTCCTAGTGTCCACTCTGTGCTGTATGTTATATGGATCTTCCCTCCACTGGGAGGAGGGTCTGGGGATTGTGCATCGGGACAACACACGCTGGAAAATGTATTTGTGCCACATAACAGTCCTTAACATGAACATACTGAACACATAAACAAAGTTTTTAAGTTATTAAGCAAGTACAATCACCTTGCAAATCTTTTCTAGACTGTTGACATAACACCAAATGTAGATCCTACTGCTGCAGAGCTAAACCTGTCAGAATTATAACCCACATGACTCATTTGTGCATAACCAGTCAAAACTGCAAAGCAGTGGTGAAAACCTACTTCTACAAAACTGAGAACAGCATTACAATACAACACTTCTACTTCTACTACACTAAGATATACAAGAGGCACTTGTAAGTGTCAATGCAGACAGATATCCATGCAGGGATTTTTTTACCTTCATAGGGAAAATAACCTTATCTCTGACAAGTCGGCTGTTGTTCAAAGAAGACACACCCGATAGTAACATCTCTCACGCAACAGAAGCTGCTTTGGTAATTGTCCCTATTATTAGAAATTCTCTCCGTAAAAATTGCAGAGATCAGCACCTAGTGTGGAGTCCTACGAGGAAATGATTTTGCTGTTGCATTATTAACACTGCTTTCCTTAACATTTACTTAATTTCATTTGTGAAAAAGAGTCATAGGTCAGAGTCCAGAATTTGTGCTTAATTCAGCTGTTTGTTATCGAATACACTAGAAGAATGATCACCTTGTTTTTATTTTCTTGTAAGGTAAATTCACAAGGATTATGAGTATGTATGTGGTTGGAGTGCAGTAGAGACTGGACACTAGAGATGCACCAAATTCACTGTAGGTGGGATTCGGCTGAACCCCTAAATCCTTTGTGAAAGATTGTGGTGAAGAACTGCATATGGAACTAGGGTTAGGAAGGCAAGATAAAAAGATTTGGTGCATTCCCACTGGAAACCAGAGACAAAGATAATATATTATATGTGTAAAGTTTCTTAATTCTAGCAAAATATGTTTTTCAAAAAAATAATAAAAGAGAAATGGGTCATAACCTATGTATTTATCATTTCTATATTAAATACATAGGTCGGCTACTGTATGTGATCACTGATGCTCTCATGCAAATAAAATAAATCCCCTCTGTTTGTGTTCATCTTCTTAGATAGGATTTTTCCCTTCATGTGCTCTTGACTAGGGATGCACCAAATCCACTTTTTTTGGATTCGGCTGAACCCATGACGAAAGATTCGGCCGAATACCAAACCGAATCCTAATTTGCATATGCAAATTAGGGGTGGGAAGGGGAATACATTTTTTACTTCCTTGTTTTGTGACAAAGTCACGCAATTTACCTCCCCATATGCAAATTAGGATTCGTATTCGGTTCGGCCTGGCAGAAGGATTCGGCCGAATCCCGATCCTGCTGAAAAATGCCGAATCCTGACCGAATCCTGGATTCGGTACATCCCTACTCTTGACACATGAGTGTTTCCTCTTGCATGGCTCAACAAAGAAGGACTGCTCAAGGTTCACTCTCCCTTTTTGCTGCTCCAATCAGGTGCTCTGTCCGCAGTGTCCCCACTGCTGAAATCCAATTGGACACCAAGAAAAAGGGATGGCACTCCGGTACAAAGGAATATAGTTTTATTCCAAGCTCATGTAAGGATCCAACGCCCTATGCGTTTCGAGAATCACTCATATGCCTATGATTAAGGGAGTGGTTCCCGAAAAAGCGTAGGGCGTTGGATCCTTACATGAGGTTGGAATAAAACTATATTCCTTTGTACAGGAGTGTCGTCCCTTTTTCTTGGTTTCCTCTTGCATGCCTTCAACCTCATTTTAACACGATAACACGATAAGATGTAGAAATATGCTAACTGGGAATAACTTTCGCCATCCACACACGGGGAAACCAATTGAAATAAAACACAGGATAACTTGTACCACAACACATGTAATTTATATAATAGTATGTCCCTGTGGTTTAACATATGTGGGTAAAACCCAAAATTCCAAACGAGAACGCATAGGTAACCACAGATCAGCATTACGTGCTGCGTTTGAGAAAAAACAAACTGATATTCCCTTATATAAACATTACCTAGAAAAAGGCCATGGTCCACCCACGTTTCATGGAAATAGATAGAATTCCTAACCCTCGTCGCGGGGGTGAAATTTTTTGGATCCAGAAACTAAATACTTTGCCCCCAAGGGGTCTGAATGAGTACTGTTCATATCTGCCTTTCTTAGATGAACGTTGATTTTTGTTTTTAATAGTTATGAAAATGTATATATGTATTTCTATTTATTCATTCCTGGCTATGTCTTTCTGTGTTTTACCTTTAGGTGGCAGTATTTACATACTACTTCACAATGAATAAGGGCTTAATTGGCTTGATGTTGAACATCTGATGGTGACACCTGCCTGGTTGGAGCAGGCGTGCTCCAGGCTATTTTGCCAACTGAGGCAGCGTTTGAAATGCCGCCCCCCCACCCGTTGTGCTTACCTTGAAATCACCGACGGGGGTCCAGGGGGGGCCGCATCGCTAACGCAGAGAGCGAAATAGCTTTAAAAAACGAATTGGTTTAAAAAACGGAAATTCGGCTCTTAAAGTTACAAGGAGCGGCTTTTTGCCACCCCTTGTAACTTATGGGGAGATGCCGCCATGGCAGAAACGCCCCTGGGTGGGAGTGTACCTTTGAGGTTATAAATTTGTATTTTACCTTATGTTTTGTTATCTTGATAAAGACCCCACAGAGGGTCGAAACTTCGATACTAATAGTCTTTTATTTTTTTTTTTAAAAAGACCCTAAAGTGCAAGAGCATTTCTTCAAACTTTATATATATATTTGTTCTGTTTGCACCAGGGCAGTATCCCTTTGAAAGTGTGTGCAGCAGTCTTACGTAATATAAATTGCTTGTACTTGAGGCTAGCCTGAGGTCAGGGATGTAGACAAGAACGAATCTTATAATTCTTACTACAAATACTAACCCCTGTCCCTTAGTAACCAGCTACAAAGAATCTACCAGAGAGGTATAGTAAGAAAAAAAGGCTTTAGCTCCTCACATCTTTATGCAATCTTTTTGTTCAACCCACTGAATTAAAGCTGAAAGTCTGCAGTTCAACTGCATCTGATGTGTTTCATTTAATTCATTGTGGTAATGTACAGAACCAAAATTAGAAAAAAGTTGTCTCTGTGCAAAGATTTATGGGCCTAACTGTATCTTCCTGTTTTCCACAACCCAGCAGTATAATCATGGCTCAGGGCAGATATTGTATCAATCTCTTTTAACACAGAATGCAAATGACAGTATACAGAAATCCTATTTGAAAACCATTTGTTTTTCAACTTGGATAATAAAAGGATGAAGTTAAAAAGCAGTGCAAATAGTATGAAATAATAATAATAATAATAATAAAGATATACTCCTGCTACTCACTGTTGCCTCCTCATCTTCATCTTCCTCTTCCTCATAGAAGTCAACTTTTTCTTGATTCATGTTTGATTCCAGGAAATCTGTCTCATCATCTCGGGCACCAACAAAAAATCTGGGTGTTGAGCTGTCGCCCCCGAAGGGTTGGGTCAAGGATGACATCACAAACTAGTAAACCTAACATCCCGCTCCAAAACCATTACGTAGAAACTTGAGAGGTTTTGAGAAGGCGAGCTGCCAGCACTAAGTCTACAACATGGTAAAGCAGTCGGTGCTAATTTCTCCTTATACACATGGAAATGGATAGTTATTAGCATGTTTTATTTGTAGATGAAGGCCATTGGTACTGTTATTTGATAACAGACTTCTGAAGATCTTATATCAGTCTGAACAGTATAGAGCAGTTTATTCAACCTGTTAGGGATAAACCTGAAAACACAAGATAAACAAGTATTAATATTAATGAATACACCAGATACTGTAATAATACAGGTATGAGACCTATCATCCAGAATGGTCGGGATCTTGGCATCTCCAGATAGGGGATTTTTCCATAATTTGGATCTCCATACCTATATGGTACAATTTTAAGTAAACACAATAGGATTATTTTGCCTCCAGTAAGGATTAATTATATCTTAGTTAAGGATTATGTACAAGGTTCTGCTTTATTGTAAAACTGTAAAATTTTATAATTTGATTAAAATGGAATCAGTCGGGAAATGGCCTTTAAATCCAAGCTTTCTGGATAACTGGTTTCCAGCTAACGGATCCTATACATATATATTGTGTTCAGTGTAAGCAAATAATGTAATCATTGCAATTTCAATCATTTATACCAAACCTGATTTTATAATGAAGAGAAATGGACATTTCAAGTTCCTAGAGGAAGAGTCATTAAAACCTCTCTAGCACTGATCTAACTTTCTGAACTGTCTTGCTACCCTCCCTGGCAACCTTGTTATTTTACTATGTACGAGTCTGACATTCAACTACAGGAGTGAAGTTATGTCAAAGCCCAAAGCAAGTAAGCAACAGATAGAACAAGGAGGAAATGATTAGTGCTAGTGAAGTTTATAAAAAAGACACCGATATACTCCTGTTCTTATAAAAATCAGGAACTTGTCTTGATGGAAGTGACACCAAGAGAACTTTCAGCACAATTGCATTTGAAGACATAAACAACCCCTGCAATCTGGAGGCTTTGTTTACCGACCCAAGAGGCAGTGGTTTGAATAGCTGCCTGGAAGATAAATAGGAGATGGTTTGGACAGCAAGATAAATAAGAAAGATAAGGTTAGAGAAAACAATAGTAACATTTACTAGTTAAAGGGGAACTATCACAAAAATAATTCTCTTAATAAAGTAGAGCTCAATAAAACAAGGAACTTTATAAATATGTTTTTTTTTCACCTTAATGCTCTCACTCACTGAATAATGGGCACCCACAGAAACTGCTTAAGACCTGCACATAATATAAGGGCACTAAGGTAAATACTCTTAATAATTCCTGAGAATTTTCAACTAACTATGGTTGCAAAGTTGCTTGACTTAAAGGGGAACTCCGGCTTCCAAACCAAAATTCGATGCCCACATAACACAGAAACTCCTAATATACCCATCACAGTTACCTGTTTCTTCAAAAAGTATGAATAAATGCCATTTTCTATGATGAAATACATCTGTTTAACAGTTCTATTTCTGCATCATTTGAAAATCCTAGCAGGGATGGAGAGACTAAACACTGATGTTACAAATTGTAACAACTTCTCTACAACTTACAGAGAACATGCAGGAACAACATAACCCACAATGCATTGCACTGTGATGTTTCATACCTTATTGAAATCACATGTGCAGGGAATTGTGGGGTTTGGAGGATGCAGGCTGAGGACAGATGGCTGCTGATACATAGTAACAGTAGTCTACCAGCTCAGCAAAGTAGTCATGAAACTCATGCAGATCATGAAAAGTCTGCATCTTTTTTATATGATGTATATGAAATTATGTTTACTTTTCAAAAAGCTTAAGTTATGTTTAACAAACTCAGATTTATTAGGGCTTACTTTTTTCTGTGACAGTTCTATTTGAACATTTAAATTCCACTATATGGGACAGAAAACAGGAAAAGTGAGCTAGAAATTATAAAATGACATGACAAAGTAAGATAGCAATGCAACAAAGCAGTTTTGGAAGACTAATTAAATTCTAGGCTATGTGGGCCCAGACTTTACTCATGTGAACGACAATAAAATGAAACTCCACATCAGGGTCTACAACCTCAAGTGTTACACTTTCACAGAAAATATATTTGCACTGCATTGAATAATAACAAACACAAGTGAAAAATAACCATTAATTATAGTTCAAATCTAAGTAATTAGAAGTACCTATGATGCTGACTTAATAAAACTGTTGGTGGGCAATGGTGGGCCACTGAGATCTACTGGTCAGCAGCTGAAGATCTACTAGCAGACCACTATGTTTTGGGCACCCCCTATTTTCTAGGCTGTGTAAAAACACTTCGTAGTTGTACAAAGAGATAGTTTATTGTAATTTAAAAAGGTCATAGGTAAGACCCATCTTATAATACTGCATTAACTCAGAGGAAGGCAAGTAATAGTATTTATGGTCTAAATAACAAAGAATATAAGGAATATTCCAATATGTGGGCAGCGGTTTCCCTGCTGCATTCCATACATACATACAGGTACAGAATAACACCGCATATAACCCTTCACGGTTCTCTATAATAATTGTTGCAAATGCAACACTTTTTCGGTGATTCTCCCCCATTAAGTGTCAGTGCTGGTGTGAGACAACTGAAAATATTGGTGCTAGCATAGTGGACGGTGGGGAAGCATTTTCAATGCAAGGAAACTTTTCTTTACAGAAAGGGTGATAAACAAATGGAATAAACTTCCTGCAGATTTGTTAAAATCAACAACTAACTAAAGAAATTCAAATATGCATAACATAGATACAATGAGATTTCAAGTAGTTAAGACAAAACATGCCATCAGATTCCATGTTCCTATTTAAATAAAACCCAATAAAGTAAAAACTAATTTATAATCTTCTTAGACCACTTATTATACTAATATACATATATCTCTCTATTCTTAATGCCCCCCTTTTTAAGGAAAAGTTAAAATATACCAGAACATTTACATTTCTGCATTCAATAAAGAAGAAAGAAGCACTGCATTCTTTAGCGAGGTTTAGAGTTACCTTGTCCTTCATTCAGCAGTTGTGTAGTAGATCAACATCATCTAAAGTCCTGATTTATTAAGACGCTCATTCCACTGAGTACAGTAAACACAGATTCAAGGAGAAAAAAACCTATGGCTACTTGCAGCCCCGCCTTGCAGCAAACCAATCACTACAGCTTACACTGCAAATTATGACTGCTATGTTAATGTTAGACTATTGTTTATATTACTTTATTCCATTTGCTTTCCTAAAATAAACACAAAACCATAGTCTTGGAATAACATTATAAATGGTTTTGTTAAAAAGCACAAAAAAATTAGCTGGAAATCTGGAAAGCAAGTATGTTGTAAAATGGGATGCAAATATCTAGGCACAAACAATGACTGCTGTTATGGCAGTTAAAGGAGAACTAAACCCTAAAAATGAACAGGACTAAAAATGCCATGGTTTATATACTGAACCTATTGCACAAGCATAAAGTTTCAGCTTCTCAATAGCAGCAATGATCCAGGACTTCAAACTTGTCACAGGGGGCACCATCTTGGAAAGGGTCTGCGACACTCACATGGTCAATGGGCTCTGAGCAGCTGTTGAGAAGCTAAACTTAGGGGTTGTCGCAAAATATCAAGCAGAAAATAAGGTTTGTCTGTAATATAAGCTGATGCTACAGGGCTGATTATTAAATTCTGGTGCTAGTTGCACTGGTTTCTGTGCTGCCATGTAGTAATTATCTGTATTAATTACTAAGCAGCCTTATACTGTCACATTTATATTTTATGCGTTCTGTATATTTTGAGTGGGTCCCTAAGCTCAGTAACTGACAAGGGCACAGAGCATGTTCAGTGAATCAGCAAAAAAGAAGACGAGGAGCTACTGGGGCATCTTTGTAGACAGATCTTTACTGCTAAAGGGCTTTGGTTGCCTGGGGATGTTACAGAAGACCAAAATATAATGTACAACATTTCTAGCCTACTTCTTTAGTTTAACTTTCTTTGTCCTTGAAGTGCAAAGGCTATTGCCACATTCTAATGCCAGGTAATATATGATGTTTAGGTAACTGTATAACTGCAAAGTTATAAACTAGAAAGCATTCCATTTGATGGTTTCACCTTTTTTTATTACCTTTACAGAAAGATATATTAGTGTATTCCACATAGTTAAATATGTAATAATGTTTAAAGGACAAGTAACGTCAAAACTTTTTACAAAAAAATTCGAAAAAACGAAAAAAAAACACCAACACAAATTAAAATTTAAAATAGCAAAGCCTTTATTAAGAAATAACTTACAGAAACTCCACTTCCTGTCCTCTTCAGAAACGGCAGCGCTCAATTTCTCCTCCTGGCTATACACTGACAGCGTGTCCTCTGCCCGATCACCTTCTCCAGCTCTTCTTCATCCAGCAGCAGTAGGAAGGCGAGAGAAATCGAGCGTTGCAGATGGATAGTCGCCGTTTCTGAAGAGGACAGGAAGTGGAGTTTCTGTAAGTTATTTCTTAATAAAGGCTTTGCTATTTTAAATTTAATTTTTAATTTGTGTTGGTGTTTTTTTTTCGTTGTATTAGAACAAATTTTTTTTGTAAAAATTTTTGACGTTACTGGTCCTTTAAGCTCTTGTGTGCTGCCATTTGAAGTGATCATTATCCATGTATCTAACATTTACCAAGGTAGCAAACAGGTCATAAGGTTTCATAGCTGGAAGCTGGTTTCTGCAACTTGCCACTAATGTACACAAATGTATTTGCCCAAATAAAAAATATCCAGACTAACACAACCTCGATAATTCCTACTAAAGACAATATAATTTCTAACAACAACATGCACCTGCAGCATACCTTCTTTTCTATAGTAATTTGTCTACACAATTAAAATAAAAAGCAAAAAGAAATATGCTTCATGTTATTAAAACAAATCACTAATCCTGAGAAGGCTCTGTATAATTAACTGATCCTTATCTCACAGTCTAACAGGCTGCAGCTGGGGGAAGGGGTTTGCTTTTACAGAGGTCTACTCAGTGGACTCCTGATTTGTTTTGATTGTGCTTGTACTAATAAAGTTGAATGTGACTTTACTTTCCGATTTTGCCCTGTTCAGAAATTAAACTAGTTATGTAACATAAGCAAAAACTATGACAGCACAAAACCACTGTTGAAAAAGTGGGTATACTTTTCATTTAAAAAATCAGGAACCCCAGCTACTCCTCAACCACACTTCCATACTCCCCTACCAGCTATTAAAAGCAAGACATGAGGAGTAAGCATGCATTCATTTTGTGAAACATGTAATTAGTTTACTTTTTATACACCAATACATCAAGACAAATAATTAGCACTTGCTTGTAGTCAAATGTAAAGAATGCAATTTTATACTTTGTATAAAATATTTTATTTTGTAAATCAAGAAAAAATAATCCTCAGGTTAAGCTCCACAAACTGCCAGTGATGCATATTTGTACGGCAAACACAAAAAACACAAACTCAATTCACACACTCAATTCTAAATAATTTGTTATACAAAGCTCAGAGATAATGTGGCTGGAAAGCAATATTGCCATTCAAAGTGAGTAATGACCTCTTTCAGTAATCTTATTTATCACAGGAAGAAATTTTGTCATGTCACTCATGTTGTAGGGGTATGGGTTACATAGTGTAATCCCGCCAATGAAATGTTTAAAGATATCAGGGTTGCAGCTGTTCCATTCTGTACAGAGTGCCCATCTACAGTTACAAGTTTTCCTGCATTTATATTCTAATCTTAGACCAAACAATCTATTTTAGTTGCATAAAACTTTGCACAGCGTTAGGCATTCATCTGTGATAATGTAATTAAAATATTTTCACATCTAGTTTAACAGAAATATCTAATAAAGTACAGCATTTTTCCACACTGTAATAAAGGATGATAAAGAGATATCCCTATGTTCCTACTTTTTAAGTTTACAGGCCAAGTGAAGGTCTAACTCTAACTTAACACCTAGGCACTTCTATGCTATCCACAGCAAAACATAACCCCGCAAAACGACATACTAGTCCTTTTTAAAAGCCAATGTGTTGTCCTCCAAATGTTAACCCAGACTGCATATGAACCAAATTCAGTGCTTAGAAGAGATATGCAGATTTGCTCAACACCGGTTTCTTAACAAAATATTCAAAAACCCAAATCCTCATTTGCATATACAGATCTGAACTAATATCCTACTAAACAAATTGCTTGGGAAAAAAGGTTTCCAATTTGGAAGGCTTAAGACAATCCTAAACAAAGTGCTGGAATTTGGAAAATCCTAAATTTAGTGCATCCCTATTCTGAACTCACCTTGGTAGAGCAAGAGAGATCCCCATATAAAACAGATTGTGTGTTTGTTGATTAATCAAATAAGCCAGGACATCTTTGCATGTGGCTTCACCAAACCCTTAATCAAATACAGAAGAGACCACCAAAATAACTTGTAAGCTACCAAATCTTGGGGGGGATATAGTCACTATTTTAACTGCAGATGTTTTAGAACTTAGCAAATATACAGAAAATACAGAAATACAGAAAATAAATAATATTCTTAAAATGACTTGCAGCACTGTGCAGTTTGGATAAATTAAACAGAATTAGCAGAATACTGCTCTGTGCCCTATCTTGCAACAGATAACTATGGAAGTAGACACCATATAGGAAGTATATCTATTCTTTATTCTTGTTAAATCTAAAAAGTGTCAAGAAGACTGTTAACAATCTATTAAAGTGTGAAATGATGCACTGAACATTAAAAATATACTGCATAAAATGCATGGAGATCAAATCCGATATATGTTCT
Source organism: Xenopus petersii (assembly GCA_038501925.1). Classification (NCBI taxonomy): domain Eukaryota; kingdom Metazoa; phylum Chordata; class Amphibia; order Anura; family Pipidae; genus Xenopus; species Xenopus petersii. The sequence goes on from CM076676.1 coordinate 110,972,948, forward strand.
TGTTTTAAAAAACCATGAAGCAAGATACATATATCCATCCCGAGCCAAAGAGTGACCATAAAAAGGTATGCACATAAAGCATAAATTAGCTGTCAGAAGAAAACATTGACCCTAATAAAGAGAGGCAGACATGCTTCAAAATGAAAAAGACACTTTCTACAAATAACCTCATCTTCAAAAGAGAAGGAGAAGATAGTCTTACAACACATGCATAGTTTTACATTTTAGCGAACGTTGAAAAAAAAAAATCCTGACAAACTCATGTTTTCACCTATCATCAGCTCCCTTACAGATCTCATAAATTGGAAAGCTTAAGGCCTGGACCAGTTACCGTTCCCCAAACATAGGTAACACCTTTTCTGTACAGAACCTCATATTTGTACTATAAACAGAACATAACTACACCACAACAATATATAAACAGAATAATCAAAGCGATGATCAAACTAATCCCTAGGCTAATTGCCTCTAATACCTTATTATATATTGGCACTGCAAAGAAAATAAGACAAATGTGATTCAATTTATTGAAACATCTTTCACTGCACTAAGTGATAGCTACATATCCGTGAACAAAAGCAGGCCATGGCCACCATCTTTTACATTACATAAAATGGGAATGATTTTAAGTGATGTTTATGATGTAAAAGAGAAGAGATAAACCTTTGTATCTATATTTACTGTGTCTACACTCTCTCCTTTAGTTTCTCATCCATCTGCTTTCTTCTTTTTTGGTACACTTCTATTTTCTTCTATTTTTGTACATTTTTTGTATATTATTATTTCTGGGTATAAATCAGTATCAAATCCCTACCTTAGGGTCTGCTACATACTTTAAAGACAGTAGTGCAGGGTCACTGTTGTCCTCTTAGACTCTTAGAGAGTACAGCATAAACCAAACACTTTGTTTACTAACAGCTGTGAACGAAAATAAACAAGTGTGCACCTGCCTAAAGTGTAGAGCATGCATAATAAGTGTTTTCACGTTAAGCACTACACTGAAATGACACCCAGACATAAAAACATGTATGATAAAAGTCAATTTCAAATTAAACATGTAACCCAAATTCTTTTTTTTTTTTATTACAAAGCTCAGCTGTAAAACATATATTGCAGGCCCCACCTTTCCATTCTGCCCTCCTCACTGCCTAAATTTGTGGGCATGCGAATCAGGTCCCAAATTGTGGCAAATAAACAAAATGTTGGTATGATGCAAAGATATCTTTGGCAACAATAGTCACAAAATGATACCTACCTGCTTGCTGTGATGGCGAATTCCCAGACTGAAGGAAACAAAAAGCAAATAGTTTATATAATGTAACAAAAGTTTATTTTTCTCAAGTAACACAATAGAAAAAAATTTGGACTTATTTATCAGATCCCCTTTAAGTTTAAACAGTCAAAACAAAGGATGCAAGAACGCAATAACTGAAAAAGTATAAAAGAAATATTGTATCCCCCAATGGAATTATTAACATGTTGGAAGTCACCAATAATTTCCCCGACCATATCCACATGGCTCCACTACAGGCCAGAGCAATATCTACTAACCTTATGGTTACTGTACAGAGTCACAACACAAGCAACATATAACAACTGTTTATAAGCATACTTCCTACAGTTTACTCATTGCATTCATGTACTATAAATGCTCAACTTGAATCTATTGAACTGCAACTTCTATCAGCACAACAGAGCTGCAAGTGAAAAGCTGCTTGAGGGCAGTCACCCATGGAGTGTGGCTGTGTGGGTATATACAGTATGTACACATGGATCCCTGGCTATCCCAAACGATTTGCTAAACCGATTTCTTCGTTCTTAATTTGCTATAGATGACAGGTCATATACGTTTACTTGCCTGTCCCGCCGTCCCGGATAGCAAGTGAAGATGTCCTGGCTGTTCTGATCTTCCGACACTTCTTGCTTCTTCCGGGTTTTCTCGGCACTTTCCGGAGCGGCGGACGGGAGCAGTAGTCTCCTTCGGCTCTTTCCGGCTTGCTTGCTTCTTCCGCTTACGCTACAGACCTTCCGTTCCGGTGTGTGGGTGGCGCTTAATCGGTGACGTTAGTCTTCTCTCAGCTCTGCATCTGGAGTTCACACTAGCCGATCGTCTCTCTGGTTGCCAGCAGCTGCTTGATTGATAATCACTCACTCGGTCCTCTGCGAGTCAAGAAGGCATTCTCTGGCTTTCTAATCTGCAGCTCTCTGCCAGGCTGTGTTGTGTTCTGATGGTGGTGGGATTCGCTCACTCGTCACTGTGAAGAGCGTCGCTGCTGGCTGGCTTCCTGCTGCTGCTGCTGCTTTGTTAAAATCAATTTGACGCGTGACTGAAACTTTTCAGTAACTTTCACTGTCATGAGCAAAACCAAGGGGGCTAGATTTTTGTGTGGATTATCAGTTAATTTTGAAAAGTAAAAAAAAATAAGAAAAAAGGGCAACAAAAGTTTTGTTGATTAATTTCCTTTTTTTCCTTACATTTTTACCTTTCAAAATGACATTAACTGTCTGTTGACCTTGTTCTGGGCATTGAAGCACAATTAATGTATGGTGTAAGGATCTCCCAGCATGCCAGGCACTTAAACGAGAATTCAACCCCCTAATTACCCAGCAAGTCCAGTTGTGTTTAGATTTAGCTATACTAGATAACCCCATAATTTGCACCCCCCCTACCCTAAATAGACCCCCTGGCACCCTGGGCAAATGCCCCTAATCCTCTACTTACCCCTCCTTGCAGGTCCTGTCCAGTGGAGTTCACAGCAGCCATCTTGTCTCCATCAGTCTTCCTGTAGTGATCGGCATTTTTAGGCATGAAATTTTTGATAAATCAGAAATAACGTGACTTTGGGCGCAGTAGCTCCGCAACTGAAGATTCATCCAACTGCGCATGTGCCGAAAGTCACGACATTTCTGTTTTTTTTTTTATCGAAAATGTCGTGCCTTTCGACTCAATGGAAGATTCCTCCAACTGTGCATGTGTCTCAAAATGCCGAACGCTACAAGAAGAAGACCCGAAGGAGACAAGATGGCTGCTGTGAACGCCACTGGACAGGACCTGCAAGGAGGGGTAAGTAGAAAGTGAGGGGCATTTGCCCAGGGTGCCAGGTAGGCCAGGAGGGATGCCAATTAGGGGGTTGAATTCTCCTTTAAGTGCCTGGCATGCTGGGAGATCCTTACACCATGCATTAATTGTGCTTCACCGCCCAGAACAAGGTCAACAAACAGTTAATGTCATTTTGAAAGGTAACAAAAAAGTAAGAAAAAAGGGAAATGAATCAACAAACCTTTGTTGCCTTTTTTCTTATTTTTTTTATTAACTGATAATCCACACAAAAATCTAGCCCCCTTGGTTTTGCTCATGACGGTCAAAGTTTCTGAAACGTTTGATTTTCACAAAGCAGCAGCAGCAGCAGCAGGGAGCCAGCCGGGAGTGACGCTCTTCACAGTGCTGAGTGAGCTAATCCCACCAGCAGCAGCAGAACACAGCCTGGCAGAGAGCAGCAGAATAGAAAGCCAGAGAATGCCTTCTTGACACACAGAGGACCGAGTGATTATTAATCAAGCAGCTGCTGGAAAAAGTGCCGGAATATCCGAACAGCAGGACATCTTCAGCTGCTATCCTGGATAACGGGACAGGCAGGTAAAAGTGGGAGTGTCCTGCGTAATGCGGGATGGTTGGGAGGTACTGTATGCAACATGGTTCCATATTCCCCTTAATACAGTAAAACATGAAACAAAAATAAGGGGCATAATTAATTGTAGGCCAAGCATTAGGCTGTGAAGATGACTACTTGACCTGTTCTTGGTCCACTGAGAATAAACTAATATTTCCATTAAAAATAGAAATATTTTATACAAAACATCATGTTATAAAAACATACATGATAATTTTAAAAGAGGATAAACCCAGGTCAAAATAGGCCCTGGTATTCCAAGTACACAGAGGCCCAAACTTACTCACCACCAGCCCAATAAATAGTGACTGTCTATGGCATCTTACAGCAGCCCCATCTTACAGAAAAAAAAACGTAACAGTTTCTAGTTAGTCAACACGACTGTTTTAACTTCCGCAGAGGAGCTTAATGTACTGGAGATATTTAGGCATGGTTGACGTACTAACCAGAGGAATCCTCATGTAAACATGATATAATTTTCTATAAATATAATGACTAAAGAGGTTAGATTTACAGATTGGGTGCTCCCAAGCCAGCACCACTTGTTGCCCCCTTCCCAGCATATGTCTTGTCCCCTTTCCTGTGCTCACCTGCTCAACCAAATCCTATCTGGTTGGTTCCTGGGGCACTGGGGATTAGTGTGGGAGATTTAAAGAGCTAGCAAATCTCCAGCATGTCTCCAGTGCTTTGAATACATTAAGATGCAGCTGGAAAGCATGCCTACCCTGACCGGACCTTTGTGGCTTTTCCTCAAATCCAGGCATGTGACTGAAGTGTATTTTAATTGAAGTCCTTTTGGTATACAGGCACCATAAATCATCAATGTGTAAGGTTCTCTAGCCTAGCCAGACATTATGGACCACAGGAGGATCCAAGTGACTGATACTATCCAATTATAAATGTCTTAAGTAAAGATTCCATCTTCAGTGGTTGTCCTTTTTTCCTATATCCCTAATTTTCCTTTTAAATAAGCAAACTATAGCATCACTGAGAAATCTATGTGAATATAGATGTGCTTCCATTTTCTTTTTGCAGCGCCAGTTGAGTACACTCAAGAGAACCATCTTGAACTGCATGGTAATTGATCTGTTAGGCAACATTATAAATGCTTAGGTGTTGCGCTTTGTAACCCACTGCCTTAATCACAGGAAAATGCCCTCTTTCACATTTCCCTGCAACTAAGCTATATCGATGTATGTAAAGTGTTAGACGTTACAATCCCCAGGCATCTGAATTAAAGTGTCATTTTGGATACTTCCATCACTTGCAGGAAAAGCAATTTCCATGGTTGACAAAGTTCTACATGTGACTGACCTAAAAGTATGTTAAATTTTGGGCTACTCCTCAGCATTACACCTAGATATGCACACGTATAAAATACGGAAGTATTATATTTATTAATGAGGTTGTCAAAAATACAATTTTGCATAAGGAAAAAATATATAATTCTAAGAAGCTTTCCAATATACATTTATTACACATTTTGCATGCTTTTTAAAGCTGTTTGTTAAAATGATTGCATTCCATTGAATACAGCATTTTTGCTATTCATGTGGAAGAAGTCACCTGATTAACAGACCTGTGAGGAAGCATGCAAGGCATTGTGGGAAAATGGTGCCTTGACTGGAAAAGAGCTGACCTATGCTACATTGTTTCAAGAGTCAAAACCAGCAGTGTATAAACAGAAATACTGTTTTTCAATACCAATTACACTTGCAAATAGATTTTGAAAACTGGATAGTTTTGGAAAGTTGCTTAGAAATGTAAATTCTAAGATGCTTAGGATCACTTTGTCTCAACATGCTACTTGGGAACATTTACAAACATAGGTGCAACTTTGCTGCAGTGATAAAAACTGGAGAGCTTCTGAATAAAAAACCAAAATATCTTAAAAAGCACAAAAATAAAAAACAATTGCAAGTTATCTCAGAATGTCACTCACTACACAGGCCCGAAATTGTGGCGATTCTACAAAGGCCCGGGCCTAGGGGCGGCATGCCATCCAGCCACAACCTAAAGAGCACCGGGGATGCGTACTTCTGTTCGTGTAATCGCCGGTGCTCCAGCGCAAGCATGTGCTCACGGGGGGAACTGCACTCCCAAGAGCGCCGGCACTTGACCCAGTGGGCCTAGGGACCCCAAGCCAAAAATCCAGGCTTGTCGCTACATCTTACTGAAAGTTAAATCAAAGGTGAACAACCCCTTTAAGGTGCTTCTTCTATGTTGTAAACCATCTCAATTTGGCCAACTGTTTCATAACTGAGATCTATTATTCCATTTATCAGCTTATAAAAGGGCCTTTGTTGCCCAAAACATGTCATGTGGACGCACAGTTATTCTGCTTACTTTAAATTATAGAGAATGATAGAGGGATTGCAACAGATACTAACTGCTTAATAGCAGCTGCAAGGTGAAAATACAAAAATATTAGAATATGATGCAGTAGAGCTTGTAACAATGTACCCTGCATTGAAATGCAAAGTTAAATACCTCCTAAATAGGTTTCACCAGAACTACTACTACAGCCAAATACGAACTGGCAATAAACAGAGAGACCTTGTTAAAGAAATAAAACCAAGCTGAGTCAGACCTAGTTCCTTTCATTGCATTCAGTGTGCAGAATAAAAAAAAGCATTCTGAGAAAACATTAGCAGTTTGTGAGAGGTGATCTGGGTTTAGCACACATGCTCTTTGTACTGGATCTCCTCACTGAGCAAGATGATAAAAAAATTATTCCTCTATATCAATTATGTTGCACTAGATAAGGTGTGATCATCAAATGCATCTTCTGCATGAATATTAGTGCATTAAACAGAGCTTCTGTTGAACATAGATTTTGCCTTTTGTTTTAATGTTTTTTTGTTATTTCTTGAGATAAATAGGGTGATAGAAGCTACTGTATGTTTGGTCCTTTGCTAGAAAGATAATTTAATTGCCAGTATACAGACTCTTCCTGCCCCCATCATTGCACTGGCCAGCAGGGCACCAGAAGAAAACCTGGTAGGCCCCACCAGCCTCGACCCGCTGTTTACCCCACCGTGAGACACAGTTACTGCAAGCGCAGACATCATCCTGGAGTGGCTCGGGGGTACATGTTGGGGAGGGATGGTACATTTGGGGGATTGGTGACAATGTGGAGGCCTCAGTGGCTGGGGTGTGAGCCCTTGAGGTGGCAGCCCTACTGGACCCCGCATACCCCAGTCTGACACTGCCTGTCTTCTTTGTTTTTCAGCAGGAGTCCATTATGTAGGTGGATTATATGCATAACATTATCTACCTTGCAAGGACCAATGATAGTAGTAGCTTCATTTTCCATGCTTGTCCTATTTATTGCAACAAATTACAAAAATCACTGATATTTCATAATTTAAATAGGCCAAAAGTATGTTTAGCACAAGCTGTATTAATTGCACTCATGCTGAACAAGTGGGTATACTGCCCCTTTAATATCATCTATTAAAAATATTAAATTAAATTTATACTCATTTATTGACCCCAATTTGCCATCGTGGACCAATCCGTTTAGCCTTTTAGGTAATCAGTGGTGTGTATTATCCAGTACCCTATCCAGCTTCCTTTCCTGCCCACCCCTAGTCCTGGTTGATCCCTGGCCCAGTACAGCTTACATTCATACACACTATGGACAGTTCTATCAAGAACCAGTTAACCTGCCGGCTGCCTGTATGTTTTTTGACAGATGGGAGGAACCATGATGGAAAACCATACAGTATGAGGAGAGCATAAGAAGAACTCCTTGCACATCATGCCCTGGCTTGAATTAACCTAGTACCTAGGGTTTCCACCTGGCCTGTAAAAATGATGGTAGATCCCAATGTTAATTAATAAGGAAAAAAGATAAATACATTTATCTCTGACATTCGAAGTCGGAGGATTTTATTCATCGTACGATCATACTTCGAATCATACGATTCAAACGATTTTATCATATGATCGTACGATTTTCTTCAATACCCAAAAACGTAGAAATATGCTCTGGCAGGTCCCCATAGGCTAACAGCACTTCGGCAGGTTTAAGTTGGTGAAGTATTGAAGTACTTCGACTATCGAATGGTCGAATATTGGAACGATTTTTAATTCGAGACAAAGTAAATTTGAAGTCGTAGTATCCTATTCATTGGTCGAAGTATCCAAAACATTACTTCGAAATTCAAACTTGTAAACTTTGAAAATTCACTCGAACTTAGAAAATCTGCCCCTTATTGTTGTCTTTACACACATATCCCCTACTTTTCATTGCTAGTTAACGTTAGTAACGTTAGCAGCAGATGGCAGTACAGAGTATCTTAACATGGCTGCTGCCAGATTCTTACCTCTCAGAAGGATTTAGATGCTGCATAGTGTGCTTGAAATATGTAACTATGTGGCCAGGAAATATACAAAATATTGTCACTTTCTGATGTATGGTGAGGAAAAAAGGGTTAAGTTTCATTCTTGGCCAGGTAATTATACGCAGCAGCTTGAAAACACACTTCGGCTCTTCCCTGGATTCCTGAAGACTTACTGTATTTACAAATGCAGCGTAAAGTGCAATATTTGTATGCAAATTGCCCTTTTTTACAAAAAAAATGATTATACTATAGGTGCCTGCCAAGCTGCATCCACTGCTACACCAATCACACAAATTGCTGCAAGTTTTCCTGTGTCTATGAAGAATTTCATTCATCTAGATCAGGGCTGTCCAACTGGTGGCCCGCGTGCCGCCTGCTGCCCACGACCCCCCCTTATGTGGCCCTCCATATCAAAGTGTGTCTGTTTACCATTTGTAACATTTAAAAGGTATCACTACAGAGATTAACTGGCACCTGCATAGTTTAATCAAATTCACACTATCCCCTCTATTGTTCACACATGTAATCCCCCCATTTTTGTTAACACTTGTGACACCATTATTGTTCATACCCCTACAGCCTGTACAGTTCACACCTGAAACCCAGACTGAAACTGTCCACAATGTTCACCTGTTCACACTTTATTCAAAATGCTAATGGAGCACCAGCACTGTCACTGTATGTAGTACATATTAGACTGGTCCTGATTCCTGTCTCCTGCTCTGTTCTCTCTTCCATATTGCTCCCTGTGTGTGTCATACTCTGCCTGCTCTTTGCACCCTGTGTGTGTCATACTCTGCCTGACCTATGATCGCAATGGAACATAAGCATGGTATTTGTTCTGGGGGTTTGTTAACATTTGAAAATTGTTTTTAGGGGCCCTTAGGTGTTTAATCATATGCTGGGGTACTGTATTATACACAGGGGAGGAGGAGGCATATGGAATTAAGGGTATGTCTTAATATGACTTAACTTTTTTCACATATGAGTAGCAAAGTAGTAAAGATGGACATATTTATTGAATGCTTTGCCCTCCCTGTGTGTAATTTCATACACTGTAAGATTGTGCAGCACTGTGTATCCTTGTAGCAATTTATAAATAAAGTTATACATACTTGTAGGGACAGCATACTTACTATGAACATGTACAGGGGCAATTGCAAGGTTTTTGACACCCACCTGCCGAGCTGGAAATTGTGCAGATGGCAAAACTCTATATATCTCACTATCGAGGCATGTGCCATTGCCCTAAGGTAGTAACAGTGTTCACTGTCTGAACCTTAGAATTGTTACTGTATCAGTAAGGTTCCAAATTAATCTGTATCCCCGCCTCTTATTGCCTCAGTAACAATGTGAAATGTTGATTTTTCTGCCTCATTCAGTACCAAAGGTCACATCTAAAGCTACGTGAAGAGCTGCACATACTGCTGTCTTGGCAGTGCACCTTGAAGGTACTGACTTAAAGGAAAACACCAATTATATAATTTAAAAAAATGAAAATTTTGTCTATTGCTTTAATGCCTTGCTTTAGTTTAAACTTTTTTTTATTTTGCACAGCCAATGTATTTACCCAGTTTTTATTTATACACTGAACAATTTCTTTAAGCACTGAGTGTTAAAGAGACAAGAGGAAGGAGCTTGCAGTCTATGTGGAAGGAAAGGACAACCCCCCCAAGATATATTAGATCTGTCAATCAAAATTTGACACCCAACTCACGCAATAAGAAAGAATGAAGAGAGACAAATGCTGGGGGGGGGGGGGGGGAGAGAAGGAACAGGATCATTTTAGAAATGTCTGATTAAATTTATAAGGTTTTTTTATTTCAGGGGGAAGAAGCTTATATTACATTTTTTTATCAATAATTTGAATAAGATCCATGCAACAAATTGCTGGCGGAGAGGACCAATGAAGCTAAAAAACTTCAAAGTTTGTTGCAAAAGTGAAAAAATAAGCAATGGGCCTCAGGGAGTATTTTCTGCCTGCTGGGATGGAAATCTGTGAATGGAAGTAGAAAGTCAGCATGAGTAGAGGATATACTACTGTGCACAGCAGAGCAAGAATGTCATGTTCCAAGGGGACATGGAACATTACTGCCCTGGAAGTCTCAGACCCTTTGAGGTGTTACATAATCTTTCAAAAGCCAGAATTATCGGTCACAATTCATTATGATCCTAGATAGGATGAAACATTTTTTAGTGATATGGCTTACCATATTAGGAGTCATTTACTTTTCACTAGCGCTCAAGTGCTGGGCAATTCTGTCATCTGAGGTGGCTACTGTGACAGTGCGAGCCTGGGGGGCTGCATCGCTAGTGCAGAAAGTGCAATTGTGCTCTCTTCACTAGAAGAGCTGAATTTCTGGTTTAATCAGCGCTTTTTGCCGGCCCTGGCAACTTGAAGGCTGCTGCAAGTTTCTCGACAGCAGCAGCGCCCGAGTGCTAGAGCACTATTTAATGTGTACAAGAACACACACTTGAGTGCTCACTTAACAAGCATTTGTACCAGTCTGCGTTCTGCACCTAGTGCATACCTCCAAACTGTCCATTTTTTGACTGGACAGTCCAGATTATGACAGCTCAGCCACAGTCCAGGATTGCAGAAATGTCCCAGCTCTCTTTGATCTCCTGCACAGATGCCAGAAAAATGTAATTAAGTTTTAGAAACGTTGTATCTAAGAGGCTTTTTGGCAGACAACCCAGAACACTCAGCACCTGCAATGCATTTGCAATGATTTAAGATAAACAAAGATACAATTGTAACTATTTAAGATAAGCAGGTCTCTTGGGAGAACTGAGACTTGCAGCTTAAAGGGCAGTTTCACATTCATTAGCAAAACAGTAATAACATAAAACATGACACTAAACCTCCCAGAAATGTGTTCAAACTCTACAAAACCTGCCAAATTTTGTAGAATGGATGAGTTTTCAATGTGGTGCATGCAGCAGAACTTTTTGTCCCTCTTTCTGATTTTCAAATGGTGAGAGATATGCCAGTGCCAGATAGGGGGCCAAATTCACTAAAGGGTGAACTTTCGCCAGCGACCAGTTCGCCACACTTTGCGCTACTTCGCCAGGTGCAAATTTGTTACCACTACGCTAATTCACTAAAATTTGAAGTTGCATCCCAGAGAGAATTTTCGTTAGCTTTACTTCAGCAATGTGAGAATTTCATAACAAAGTTTCTCTAGCGTTCATTTCTACCTAGTGAAAACTATAAAAATAAACAATGAAGACCAATTGAAAAGTTGCTTAGAAGTGGCCAGTCTACAACATTCTAAATGTTAACCTGAAGGTGAACCATCCCTTTAATAGTTAGGACTTTTGAAGGCAATCCCACTTTAAAAAAGTAAAAGTCACCTGCGTTTTCTACAACTTTAATGAATTTCCAGCATACAGGATATGATGTCACTGATAGAAGATGTAGCTTAGTTTTATCAGTTCGCCTGGTCTGTGGTGGCGAAGTAAACTCTGGCGAAAGAGGTAACATTCACTAAAATTTGCATCTTAGTGAATTAGAACCTTGCAATAGGGTGCAAATTCCTGTTAGTGAATTGGCTATGTCCCCGTGGATGGGATTTCTGGTGAATTGTCGCTAACATCAGCCACTTCCCCTTTAGTGAATAGGCCCCAGAATTTGGGTCTCTTTGCTCCAAAACGGAGCACACACTTTGCACACTGCAGTCTGTTAAATCACCCCTAAAGTGTTTGATCAGTGCTCTCTTTTAATGATGCAGACATCAAAACTCCCAGGAATGATCTGCCACATGGGGCTGAAAATCAGCCTGCTGAAATACACAGGCAGAGAATCAGCCCCTACTCTGACATTAGCCTCCTGTCTGCACCCTGAACTATTGTGAAGAAATGCAAGCTCTAGGTGCAGGCAGGATAGGAGGCTAATGCCTGTATAACAGGGTCCCTTACAAGTGATGTCAGAGGTTGATCTTAAATCTCTGGAGCAAGCTACATTAGTGACATTATCTAAACAGTTGGATTAATGAAGTTTATTTCTGACTTATGTCGAACTCATGGACATAAAGTGAGATACACTTGGGCAAATAAGTTAGTAGATTGTTAGTCTTTCCAAACAACCTGCCTGGGTAATGGTGTTGACAGAACCTTGATGGCAGTTAAACAATAGCATGAAAACAATAGCAGAATGTTATCACCAGGTAAACACTAATTTATCTAAAGGATGTTTCACCATTTAATTTTGTTATGTGACTATATTATCATGTTTATCTCAATAACCTAACTGTGCCTGTTTTCATATTGATAGAAGTAAGTTTGCTTAGTTTAGCACAAAAAATGGACACATGGGGATATCTGAGCTGAAGGATCCGACTTATTTAGTTAAAGGGCCCTTTAACTTTTATAAAGGAGCACTTTATCCCCTTTTATCAGTATAAGATGTACATAACATGTCCTTCAGATTGGAAGCATAATTTTTTGCAAAATTGAGTTTCCATAATGCAGTTAGAAAAATAATAAGAAATAAGCTCTCCTAGATTTTATATCACTACTAGATGTATCCTGCGAAAAGTCACTGTTACAACTCAGCTCAGTATGTCTACTCGTAACTTCTTACTGGCGGCAGTGATCAAAATGTGGTGGATAATGGATGTGAATGCTGGTTAATTTTGACAGAATACTCAGGTATAAAATTCCAAAGAACTTTTTCCGTTTAGCTTAATTCATGTAGTTAATAGTGGTTTGAGGTGCTCAATGTTAGCCCTGCTGCAAATGGAGCTTTCTTCAATGCAGTAAAAAATAGAAACAAAGGCACACTCACTACAATGCATCTGCAAAAATTCAAATCCTTTTCAATTTTATTTTAAGTGAGATCCCAGTAAACTTTTCGGGCCAAGCCCCTTCTTCAAGTGCTACTTACAAAATGTGTGCAAACAAACATTTGACAGAATACTCCTCTGATTACTTCAGCATATGCTGTATGTGACCTCATGGACAGCTCATTTACTAATCGTGAATGGAGAATTCTGGTTGCCATTCCTCTATGGCAGGGGTCCTCAACCTTTTTCCACCGTGAGCAACATTCATATGTAAAATTAGTTGGGGAGCAACACAAGCATGAAAAATGTTCCTGGGTAGTGCTGAATAAGGGTTGTGATTGACTATTAGTAGCGCCTATGTGGACGGGTAGCCTACAGGAGCCTCTGTTTGGTTGGACACCTGTTTTTTATGCAGCCAAAACTTGACTCCAAGCCTGGAATTCAAAAATAAGCACCTGCTTTGAGCCACTGAGAGCAACATCCAAGGGGTTGGGGAGCAACATGTTGCTCACGAGCTATTGGTTGGGGATCACTGCTCTATGGTATCTAAATGAACTCCAGCAAACCAAACAGGCAGATAGTGGCCGTACATGGTTATGTTCCTTTGTTACGTTTCATTGACATGGTGCATCAACGAATTAAGTTTTCAAACTAGACAACATATATGGTCAAGCAGTATGAAGAATTTTTATTTACTAAGCATTCTCATTTTTAAAGTTAGAGTTTATTCCAAGTAGAAAAAAACTCTAACATTACACAAACTTGAGTTTTGATAAGGTAGAAGAGTAAATATGTTGAGCAGTTTCTGGGGGTACAGGATTAAGGAGGGCCAGGTTGGGCCCCTACCTGATGCACACTTTCAGTATGTGTGTAAAACAGACCCTAAACATAAAGTGCTGTGGCACAGTAAGTTTATTAATGAATAGAACATCTTGACCTTATATCAAAATAGAATGTTCATTTGCATGTCCTATACATATCTTAAAATATATAACATATCTGGTTCAATGGCTGTGATTGTTGCAAAACCTTTATGATGGACTTCATAAAATAGGCACTTACTAGTGTGGGATGCCAGACTCCCAGAAGGTTTCCTGTGTCTGTTCTAGGTTCTGACCTACAACTATAAAGATATATTCAGTATGTATATGTGTGTGTATTGAAAAGTACAAAACTGGTAAAAAATATTGTTGACTCCATTGCCTGCTAGCACCCTACAGCACTCAAAATGTTTTGGAAATAAACTGCCAGTTCCCAGGGCTGCCCTTTAAAAATAGCTGGAGAGCTGAAGGTTGGGCAAAGTAAATTGTTAGCACCACATCTTCCTATATTTGCTGTCCTGTTTTCTATGTTTTACTACAATGCTCTTTCAACGTGGGGCTCCGTAGCAGCTTTTGCTTTGAGGCTGTATTGAATTAGCATTTTACAAAATGAATGGCACGTTTTCCAGTCATTACAGAGAGAATAAACAGAGAATGATGTTTGCTAAAAGTGTCATGGCTATGTGAATATGAATGGTGTGCTATGGGCATGTCTAATACTGTACAGAAAATACAGTAGGCACAAAAGTCAAAGCTCAGAACCAGTAAAGTGTGATAAGAGGTAACAATGTGTGTACAGTGGGAGGGATCACAATCCACTTCAGATTACACATGAAAGGGTTCAGATCTGAATTTAAAGGAGCCTCAGATCAGTCACTTCATCAGCAGAGAAGCCACCTTTCATCCAAGCCGAGTCAGCACATACAGGTATGAAAGACAATTCTTGCACATATTTTTTTCCCACAATTTCATATATTCATATGTATTTTCCAGCACTAAACAGTGTATTGATTTTCCGTGTTTTCTTCCAACCCATTTTCTGCATTAATTATCAATATTATATAATTTGCCCTTGCTTTAAAAAGAAATATACCTTCTGAACTGTACACATAAATATATACCCTAGATATTGCAGAATTTAGAAATCACTAACTATATAAGGCTACAAGGTCACAAGCCAAGTCAGAGCAAGGTGACTTCCATTATACAATTTAAAGGCATAGTTTATCCCTTCATTTAATGTATGGGGGAATAGCTTGTAATATATATAAGGCTTTACTTGCCCTATATCTAAGGTACAATTTATATTTGATTTATTGTATGGATGCATAGCTTTTCATATACAGAATGGCATTTTTGCATATATCTATCCATATGCATGGAAACACCCACTCGTCTTACTTCGGCTGTCTTGTTCTTTATTTAAAATATGAAAAGTTAATAATTTTTAAATTTCTTTTAATTACAATTTTTATATATATGTGTGTGTGTGTGTATTACTAGTATATGCAGATATGAACAGACCACCAACATTTACATACTTTTATTTCAAAAAATATATTTAATTCATTTTTCCTGTTTCCTTTGGCTAATGTGAGCATTATAAAACAATGCAGGCTAGGGAAAGTTCCAGATAAGGGTGCGCCTGGTTACTGATTAATATACCGCACAGACCTCTGCGGATTCTATCTTTCCTTGTCTGTGTGTGAGCCCCAGACACTCCTAGACCCAAACTTAAATGAATCTTCCCTTTTTCCTTCTAGAATCTCAGCAATACTTTTGCTATAGGACAAACATGCTAATTTTTCAAATCGTGTCACCTTTTTAAAGTTGATGCAATGATTTCAAACTCATACTAGGAATACAAAACAACTTTATAAACCAATGTGTTTCTCTTAGACCAGGGTGTAGCTATTTAAGAGGTTATGAGATGGAAAATGTATCATATATTCCTTCTGTGAGAGTAGATAGAGCCCCAGTGACTCAATGCAAAATCTGTGCAGGGAACCTCCCTTCCCTTGTTATAACATCTTCTCGTTGTGAGTACTGGTAATACATGGGCTGATTTATGAACAAAGGTGCTAAACTGAACAACTGCAGTCACTACCCAATCAAAGTTTTGCTTTATTTTTGAAAGTAGACAGTTTGAAACAAATTGCTAATTGGTTGCTATTGGTGTTCATAAATCAGCCTCAAAGTCATAACAGCTAAAATAACATTTTTATAGTATAGTACAGTACAACCAGTTTAGTTTGTTCATCTGGTGCTGTGTATTTAGGAAAGTATTTGGTTGGTGCCATTTCCAACAGCATGAGTTGCCAAGCAGCATGTGATTTCATCACTTCCCATTCACAGTGTACTGGATGTAGACATGTACACGTGGCACTGGAAAAACAAGTGCATAATGTATAAAAGTGTTATAGCAATATTTGTGTTTCTGCCCTAGTCCCCTGGTATAACCATCAGTAAGGGGCCAATTCACCAAGCTCGAGTGAAGGATTCGAAGTAAAAAAACTTTGAATTTCGAAGTGTTTTTTGGGCTACTTTGACCATCGAATGGGCTACTTCGACCTTCGACTACGACTTTGAATCGAATGATTCGAACTAAAAATCGTTCGACCATTCGATAGTCGGAGTACTGTCTCTTTAAGAAAAAACTTCAACCCACTAGTTCGCCATCTAAAACCTACCGAACCCAATGTTAGCCTATGGGGAAGGTCCCGATAGGCTTGCCTAAATTTTTTTGGTCGAAGGATAATCCTTCGATCGTTGGATTAAAATCCTTCGAATCGTTCGTTTCAAAGGATTGAATCGTTCGATTGAAGGATTATTCCTTTGATTGTTCAATCAAAGTACTTGCGCTAAAATCCTTCGACTTCGATATTCGAAGTCGAAGGATTTTAATTCTCGATATTCGACCCTTGGTGAATTTGCCCCTAAGTGTTGCTTTACACTTCTAAACAACATTATGTGACTGCAAATTCACTGTGCTGCACAATGTTTACTTTATAATGAGCTTTTGTTATATTGATGCAACTGTCATATTTCTGCTACAGGTCTTTTTATTTATCAGTATGTAATATGAGACATAAATGGAACAAACGTTCATAAGATAGTTCACTGCAAACTGTAAGTGCGCATTTTGAATTTTTAAGACCATTTTGAAGATGGCTTCATTTTATTTGGAGTCAAATAACTGTTTTTTTTTTCAGTATCACCTTTTATATACAGTGTATACACCGAGCACTTGTGCTAATGGAAAACGGCAGTAATTTTTTCCATTTGGTGGAAGTCACTTTGTAAACATATATCAAATTTACGTAAAGGAAAATTGTTTACATTCAAGGATATAGTTGCAAGGCCCCGAAAATCAGTGGTGGAGCTGAAGGGGAGGAGGGTACCTTGTCCTTCAATGATGGTGCATGCGCAGTACACCAGGGCCGTCTGCACAGGTGCAGGCTAAAGTCCGGTGCCTAGGGTAGCACCAAACAAAAATATGCATTGTGCATATTTGTTCCATTAATGCAGTTTATTACATTCTCCTATGTATTCTTCATTTCTATCATTTGTAATTCAGACTGGTTTCTGGATGCTAGAGTTACTGGCGTTAGCAGCTATGAGTGACACATTAACAGGAGAGACAAGAAATAAAAATTAATACTAACGAACAATATGTGGAATTTATTTGGTTTCTTGGGTCACTGACTTTTTAAATTATAGATTGTAGAGATGGAGAATAGAAAAGCAAATACCTTTAAAACTACATTGTAATTAAAATCATATTTATGATTAAAATCATATTAAGTACCATATTTATGATTACCCAATGGTACATACTATTAAAAAGTATATTATTATGAAAATGGTTTATTTAAATGAAACAGGGTTTTACACATGAGCTGTTTTATGCAATATCTTTTTATAGAGACCTACATTGTTCTGCGGAAGAGTTTTCCTTTAAGGATAATTGCAAGGTTGCTTAAAGCTCTGTGGCAATACAGTTTCTGAATTAATAAAGTAGGTTTAGTGGCAGATTTCATGCATACAGTATTAATATGTTCAAAAACATAAGGACAAAAGGACTTGCAATGTAAAATATTACATTAACATATTTAAATAAAATGTACAGAATAATATTATGTACATTAAAAGGAGGCTTTACTTATCAATAGGACATACATTAGTTAATAATTACTGTGTTGGCAGATTAAGGATCCACACGTAGATGTACTGTATATTTGGACACTGGATGTAGGGGGTTGGTCACTGAGCTGGACCGTGAAACCTCAATATTCCACCTTGTAGATGGAGTTATGTTTTTGCAAGTGTGTGAACACATACAATAATCGTAAGGTGGCTATACAAAGTTTCATATGATATTCAGGTTGTGTATGGAGAGAGACCAGCCGACCGATATCAGCAAAAGATTTGGATATCGGTTGGCAACTTATGGTTGCAGAAAGATGTTAATTGTTACATGTATTTACCTCTAACTGCAAGAAACACTTTCTTCTACTGGCTGTCTGAGATATCAACTCTCTTGTTCTTGCGACTAATCTCTCCATATGCCGCCACCGTTATGGCCAGAGACACGCTCAGATTTGGGGAGATTAGTCGCCTGGCGACAAATCTCTTCTTCTGGGCGGCTAATCTCCCCCACTGCCTCCTGTCGGCAAGAAAATAAATTGCTGGCGGGATGGCACTTGGAGAGTTTTGTTTTCTGAAGTTGCCTCACGAAGAAGACGAGATTTGTCGCCGGATGACTAATCTCCCCGATTCTGAGCATGTGTCCCTGCCCTATATGTGAACAAGAGAGCTGGCTACAAGGTTGAAAGGAGGAACATGACTGTATTCAGTGGTGCCAGACATATTGCACTTATCTGCTAGAGACTGGAATGGGTAATAAACCAGATAGCCACACAGGTTAAGCAAACATAAAGTAATACATTTGATACAAAAAAAAGACATTGGATAATCTCCAACAATATTTGTTAAACTGGCTAAACTAAATACCATCTTGAGGACAGAGGAACAATGGGGGCAAACAGAAATGGGCTCTATTTAATTAGCCTTTTTATAAGGGTCCTGTCATGCCACTGTGATTATCTGGAAACAGTGAAACTCAAAGGCCCAGTGTCTACATTATACCATTGCATAATTCTTCTGTGCCACACAATCTTTTCTGTGACGTGAACAGATTACCACCACATATTGAATGTTCCTTCGAAAGAAAATGTAACCATTTGCTGATACGTAACAGATAATAGTTAGTAATAAATAATGATATCACACAAAGATGGATTCCTTGAGTATGTCAGGGGCCATAAATACTAGCCCTGATCTACGGCAATCCATTCTACTATCCTTAAAGACCAATTCCAGATGGGATGATTTTTGGCATTATCTCCCTGTCTTAAGTGTGTTGGCAGATACCCCTCCCGCCCAATGTACAATAGCCCTTAGAGACAATAATGTGATATTTCACAAGAGATGTAAATAATCTTACACAAGAGACATGAATAATCTGTAATGAGTATCTCTATAAATTGTACATAGTTATGTTAGCAGATCTACTTGACCCCTAATGATGATACT
This sequence comes from Xenopus petersii, assembly GCA_038501925.1. Classification (NCBI taxonomy): domain Eukaryota; kingdom Metazoa; phylum Chordata; class Amphibia; order Anura; family Pipidae; genus Xenopus; species Xenopus petersii. The sequence goes on from CM076676.1 coordinate 110,992,171, forward strand.
TGTATCGCATGACTGGTGCACTCAACCTGCAGCGTCCATTTATTTGATCATGGAACTGCTCCATAACCTTTTATTTTAGAATAGGGATTACCAGGCCAGGACTGCCAGTCTGTGGATTCTGGCAAATGCCAGAGGGGTTGCTTTAAGATGCCATTGACAGCCACGATTTATTTAGCCTCTGTGTACTTCAAGGAGAAGGAAAGTCGTTTCACACTTGGGGGTGCCAAATATTAGGCACCACCAAGTGAATGTATTTACTTATCTGAAACACCGGGCCGGTGCTCCCATCTGCAGAAAACCGCACCGGCCCAGGGTTCTTCCAATGAGCACCATGGATCAATCCTCTCCCGGCTTCTTCTCGCGGCTGCGCATGTGCATTAGAGTGAAAAGCCGAACTTAAACTAAAAGGATGGCTATTTCATTCTACTGCGCATGCGTTTGCCCTGGGAAATTTGAAGAAAGGAGAAGCTGGAAGAGGATCAATCCATGGTGCTCGCTTGAATAACCCTGGGCCGGTTCAGGTTTCTGCTGACAGGAGCACCGGCCTGGGGTTTCAGGTAAGTAAATACATTGACTTGGTGCCTAACATTCTCCTTTCAATGCCAGGAGAAGGGGGTATATTTTTTCCATATATAACACCTGGATTTAACACACAACTAGAACTCTTTGATGAACTGAAACATTTTATCTCACATCTATCAAACCCCAACTCCAGTACTTAGAGTTCATGTTTAAATAGATAATTAATAGTGGAAAATATATATATATAGTATGGATTTGCAGGGATCTTCAACCTGAGCTGAACTACAGTTCATTCATCAGCAACCTTCTTTAGCAGAATGAAATTATCTGAATTTATCATAATACATACAATACAATTTTTTCTCAAATAGCTAAAGTATCTACCAATGACCAGACGAGACATTATATATTATATTAGCCAACGTAAAATATTTTACATAATCTTGGAGCTGTGATCGCATTTACTCAGTTATTCATCCCTTGTTATGCTATGTAGGCTAATCTCCAGTTTGCTAAGCAGGCTTTACCCCTGCATTATTGTTCCTGCTGTTTCTTTATGCTGTTTATAGTTCCAGGACCCTGCTCTGAACTCCATCCCCCACTGGTCATGGATCAATAAGAAGAGACTGCAGCCTGGATCTCTCACACCATTGCAGAATTATGACTAAAGTTTCCAAAATAAAATTTGACCAACTTCAATCACATGACTAAAATCAAGCCACATGGCTTGGCATTCAAATCCTACAAAAACTGATGGAATTTGGCCAAATCCCAAACCAAGTCGTATTGCACTAGCTATTTAAGACATGAACATATTCAAATGTGATCTTATTCTCCCAGCTCTTGTTCCTCTACAAGTCTCAGCATCCACTTACAGTCATCTGAATGAACGGTTTAGGCAGTAGAGCCTTTCATCAATTTGGCCAGTGAGTTTATGCATGCACCAATATGATCATTGGCTGAATGGAGTTACATCTGGTTGCAGTCTGCAAGGCTGCAATGCTGCCAATCCAAAATCAGGTCATTTGTTCCTGAACACACAAGTTGAAGAAGTGCTAAAGCCTGCACTTAGTCAGTGGTGTAACTATAGAGGAAGCAGGTCGGCTTCCTCTATAGTGTTACAACCCCCCTCCTTGCTGCTCTTCCCCTTTAAATTGATGTGCTTACGCACCTTCACGAGCTTGCGGTGGGAGAGGGGCATGACCAGCAGAGTTCAAGAGAGGTCATGCGCAAAGTCTTTTTTTGGCAGGGGTCTAGTGTCACCACTAGTCTTAGTCATGTTATTGACAACAATTGCCATGTTCTAATTTTGGTAGGCCATCTTATATGTGTCAGTGACAGTGCACATGCTCAGTGTCCTCTGGGCTGCTTAATCAAAATAATATAACATTAGAGGAAAGTAAGGTTACAGTCTGTCCCTAAGATCAGGTAATTGGCAGAAGCCCAGAGCATGTGCTGTGAGTCAGCTAAAAAGAAGATGGGAAGCTACTCCAGCCAGGCATCTTTGAAGGCACAAATCTTAACTGCTAAAGAGTTGTGGCGATTTGAGCCCACACAGAAAGACGAAAGTTACGGTGTAGCCTAATTCTTTGTTGAGCTATAGCTCTTATTTAATGTCAGACAGGTTGAGCATTGCCTATGTGCTAACGTATGTAAAGGACAATACCGCTCTAAACCGTGCACCCATTAATATGTCTTCTCCACTGTCCACTTGACTGGATGCACTCACTAGTACTATAGCAGCATGTGCAGTTTCGCAACCAACTTTTGCAGGAGATGCCTTTGCCTGCCCTAGTGCCGAGGTGAAATAGGCTGGATACCCAGTGGGCTGGCTGCAGTCAGTGCTTTAATCTCTTCTGTTGAGTGCACTGCTTTCTATTCAAATCACGCCCCCCCCCCCCCAGCCACGGCTCCTTCTGTCTCTCTCTTACAAACACATAGCTACAGCCCCTTCTCACTCTCTCTGCCTTGCTCTTGGTGTCTCTGCTCCTCTCGTACTCTTTCTCTCCCCTAGAGCTTCAAGATCCCCAAAATGGCCAGTACTTTCTCCAGAATCCTGTCCTCAAGGAAATCAGCTGGACTCCTGGCGATGGTTGGAGCCGGTTCTGTTGCAGCTGGATACCTAATGACCAGAGAAGCAATCAGTGCCGACACCAGCAATAGGAGAAGGCTTTACCCAGCAAGGTAAGGGGAACAAATACAGCTGGCAGTTTATGACATTAGCATGATGGCACTCAAGCTGAATCTATGATTGTACTGTTAGTGCTTTACTATTATCCTGGTAACTTCCTCTCTTGCACATGCCATTACGCTCTGATATAATACAGTCAGGATGAGCAGCAACGATATGTGAGCATGTGATAGAATCTGCAGCAAGCCAGATGCGATCAGATATCTTCCATAAGCAAGTGAAAATAGTCACCATAAATGAGTTCTGTAGCATGCAGATCTTCATTGCTCCTCATCTGTAGAAATTCTCCTTTATGGTTTCAATCAGTAATTTGCAGCACATCAGTTTATTACCCCAAGATCTGTCTTTCTTCAGCTTTCCCTATACAGATACATATTTGGCGTTTCGGAAATCAGAAATGCCCCCCATCACTATGTCAGAACTCATGGATTGGTAAACCTCCTGCTGTTGTTAATATACAAAGCTGAGCATTCCATTCAGATTTGTATGATTACTTCCTTTCTGAAAGATAAAAGTAAAAGTTTTGCTTAACTTGGTCAGGTTTGAAAAGCTGGTAACCAAGGGTCGTTCCAGATGATATCTAAAACACACCAGAATACTCTGTCCCAATTGACAGGCTGGCATTGCACAATATCAGGATGATGAGTGTAAATGTAATGTTCTCCTTAGCTGTGCCCTTTCAGTACATTCCTCCCCTGCCTCCTCTTTCAGTAATTTACCATAATAAACAAGAATTAGTCCCAGATGCTGCTGACATTGGCCTCAGGCTGATTCATAGAGTTCATGGCTCTACTCTATTATGAATGAGTAATGCAAACATATGGGTTTTCTGCTTCTCATTCCTTAGCACTGTCTGAGCTACATAACAATAGCAGTATAACCCCTGGAAGGGTTAACATTAGGCAACTCCAGAATAATCTATGCCTACATGGAGAATCCATTTGGTTGGTTTGTGCTAGCTTCAACATATATAGAGACCTGCATTGCATATAAAGTGTAGGCTTCTACTCTAGGGTTAAATGCAGTTACTTATTTATATAATAATATTACTGTGCTGTATCAGTTACTGACGCTTGTCCAGCCTATAGCTAAACAAAACTATAAAATCCACATGAGAGTCTAGCCATATGGCCCTACCCGGAAGCACTTTGTATATATCTCCATTGCTAATGTCATATAGCCATAGGCTTCAGCGCAGTTATAATCAGGTGGAGGGTTTGCTGCTTTCTATTTTCCTTTTTGACTAAGAATCCAATCAATCATTCTCCTAGGGGAGAGGGGGACGATACATACATTTATGTAATGCTGATAAATGTGCAGGAATATGCTTTTAAAAATAAAGTTTCCTGAATATATCTTTCTATATAGCTATATCTAGATTGATAGATATATAGATACATGGATTTCAAAATTAAAAACAAGACATGAGACAGATAGAGATACATAGGTTAGAGTAGACGATTAGATTATAGATCGCTCAATTTCAAAATTAAAAACAAGACCTGAGAACACTAATGATACGTATGAATGAAATAAATCCCACTACATTCTAAGATAATAAAGGGTTGTGTTATCAACAGTAATTAATAATGCTGTATTGTATTTGCAGTAAAACCCTGTGCTGCCATGCAGGCAGTTGCAAGGACATGCTATCTTCTGTAGCTGTTGCTATAGTTGGAATCTTTTGTTGACAAAGCTCTGATTTTGTTCTGGTTGTCCTTTGTGTAACCTAGAAATAAATGCAACAAAAGCATCAGATTTTCATAGTAATTTTCTGCTTACTCTTGTCCTGTACACTATTTGCTGTAAACTGAACAAGTCTGCCTTCTGATGAAAAGTAATGTAGGGGCTACAGAAGGAAATTCCGCACCCACACATGCAAGATATGTATATTTATATATAAATACAGTGCATTCCTTTAAATGGACATATAGTATCATAGATATCATTTTGTGTTTGGCATTGTGTTGTACATTTTCTGAAAATAGAATGGAAAAGTTTCCGTTCTGTGCTTTACACTGGCTGCTCTCCTGGCTGTTGCCAGCCAATCCCCCCTTATGATCAGATAGCCAGTGGCAGACCTGATAAGGAACTGTGGTATATCTATCCCTGTTTGAGGGCACAGCTGTGTCCAATGAAAGAACCACATTAGTACCTACGCACTACTCATTTATAACACCTACCAATCAAAAAGGATCAGCTGGGATCTCCAAAAAGGTGTAAATAAGCCTAAATATAAATTTGGCATGTATATGATTTATAATCAGCTATGTAACGTGGGCAGTTTTAAAAGATGCTATGGGCCTCTTTTTAGATCCATTGAGGAGTCTTAGAAAAAAGCAGTCGGCAGAAATACAGCCCTAAATCCTTTTCCTGTTGGACCATGGCAAATCTTGTGCTCTGTAGTAAAACATGGAAGTGAAAACTCCTGCAAAGCTAATTTATACAGAGTACTGCGTGACCTCTTGTCCTATACTGTGTGTTTGTGCATAAAAAAAGTTCACAGCATGGCAGAGGATGGAGCTTAGCTTATGTGATATAGGAAGATAATGTGATTAACTGGGAAAGGACTCTTCCTAATATAACCATAAGCTACTTACATGCTGGATCCCCAAGTCTGGCCCAACTGTTTTGACTTTAACCCCCCTAGGACTATCAAACCTATAGCCTTATAGTGCTGTAAGAAAATGTTATGTGGCCTCCAAAGCAAAATTATGGCATTTCATGCATTTTAGGGATGCACAATCCAGGATTCAGTTTGTGATTCAGCCAAGATTACAAATCCAAAAAATCATGTGAAGTCAAAATGTTTCCCCTCATTTACATATGCAAATTAGTATTCTGATTTGGTTCAATATTCAGCTCAATCTTTCACAAAGGATTGGGGATTCAGCCAAATCCTAACATAGTGGATTTGGTGCATCACTAATGTATTTATTAAGCATAATCTATTCTGTAGCTCTGTACAATAAAATGGGTGTATACAGTGAACATTCTGATATTTACATACAAAACAACTATATATATATGTATATATATGACAATTACCGATAACGATGTCCCATAAATTTAAATTATACATCAGTTAGTCGACAACGGGCCTTTTTCACCCCCTTGCAGCACCTAATTATTTAAAGGAAAAATAGTGTATGCATGGTACTTTCTCAATATTTATATTTATACACAGGAGTGTGTAACATATTTAGAGTCACACTCAGAACCTCTGCTTTCAGCAAATGTCAATGTAGGGCTACTGCCACCAGGCCGCATGCAGAGAGACACCCAATTAGCAGCCAGACACAAATCTTTGATGAACTCATTATTGATGGCTACCATGAGGGAGGGTCAGTGGCTGATCAAGGCAGTTTTAAACACAATAGTCTCTTGAAAAGGAATGAGGCCCCATGTAACTCCAACTGCTTCTCTAGTGAAACAGAAACAGCCTAAAGAATAATGCGCCCATAGCCTATATTTGCAAGCCTCTCCCCCCCAAAGAACTACCTGTAGAACATGCCTATGAGCCTGAGCAGCAGTGTAGTGGGTGAATCACAGTTGCATGTGAGACCATTATTCCTGCTAGCATTTAATTGGTCCAGAAAGCAGTTAGAGTGATAAGTGTATATGTTGTTATACATGAATATTTATGATGCAAGGAGACCTTTTACTTATGGATTTGAACTTGATTATCTAAGGACTGTACAGAACTCCTCACTGCTAGGCAGCTGTAACAGTGATCGAGGATGTACAGACATATTAGATCGAAAGGTTATTAATGATATAAATGTGTCAATTTCATGAATTCTCTGTTGAATATGTTGCTGAGTATGTTTTTACTATAGATTGATATATGCAAATCTTTTCCAGCCCCACTCATGCTTTTCTCAAACCAATGCCAATAAAACCATTGTAGGTTAATATTTTTCTGACAATTTTCTTATCGCACAGTGCAGAGTATCCTGATCTGCGCAAACACAACAACTGCATGGCCAGCAGCCTTACTCCAGCCATCTACACCAAACTCTGTGACAAGTCCACACCTGCAGGATACACGTTGGACGAGTGCATCCAGACTGGAGTGGATAACCCAGGGCATCCCTTCATTAAGACAGTAGGAATGGTAGCAGGAGATGAAGAGTGCTATGAGGTGAGCGCCCAATAGTGACTACAATGCTGTATCATCCTTCCCTACTGATTCAGGAATCCAGTGGCCAATAACTGTCGAGTGACATTGGGTTGAAATACACTGATGGCTTTATTTGGCCAGACACCACTCTGCTAGTCTGGCAAGTGTTTGCTGTCAATTCAGTTTACAAGCAGTCACAGTGAGATATAGAGGATAATGGTCTGCTCAGTTGTCTGGAACAAGATGCAGAGAGTACATGGGGCTGGGAAACTGTTTAATGTCAGCAGAAGGCTAAACTAAAGAGAAGGAGCTGGCAGTGGAATGGGGCAGAGTTTAGGCAGGATTCATTAGGGAAGGTGCTTCTGGGTCTAGATTTGTTTCCTATATAGTCTCTAAAAATTGATCCTGTCTGTGCTTTGGCCATTAATATTACCGTTGGGAAAAACTGACAGCAAAATGGCACGTGACATAACCATTAGAGCTACAAAAATATTCCAGGACTCTGACTGGACAGAAATAGATGCATTAAAGTAAATTCTGTACATACTCATTGCTATTAACTCTTTTTCATTTCCTATATAATTCTAACCCTCATTAGTGCCAATCACACAGCTGCACTTTTAAAACAGTCAAAATGTTCTTTTAGCACACAACAGTGAAGTTTCTTTTATTTTATTTTTATTTATTTTTTATGACAATCATAATTTTTTGAAATCATTGAACAATGGCAAAGTGTTTTCTAACTGCCTATCAAATATTCATATGGGCTTAAGCACTGTGTAGCTGGATACAGGATGGATAACTGTGCCAAATATGAAATGCCTCTTGGTAGAAGAGAATAATACAGTCAATGTGTCCTAATTATGAAAAGCACCAGTAAAACAACTCTGGGATGTAACCTGCTAGATTTGCCTTCTTTCATTCAAAAATAATCCTCTGTGTTTTAGGTGTTTGGAGATCTGTTTGACCCTGTTATAAAGGAACGGCACAATGGCTATGACCCACGTACTATGAAGCACCCCACAGACTTGGATGCAAGCAAGGTAAACATTTGAGACTTACATACTAAAAGGAGAAAATGTACCATGTTTAGAACTAATGTATGTATGTTTCTATATGTTTTATAAGCTAATGAGGTGCAAGCGAGCCCTGTGTTTTACCCCTGTTTTTGTCCAAGAATAAAGTACTTGTTTGAGTAAGGGCTATGGATATTCTAAAGGTTGATCACATTTGCTTGTAGCATAGATCATAATGAAAACACCCCCTTACTTTCTATTACTTTTTATATTCTTGAATGGGAAGTAGCCCTGCAAAGTAATTACTGCTCATACATTTCTTTTTGAGCAGCACTCAGGCCTGGATTTCCTTCTTCGGCTCCCCTAGGCCACCAGGTCCTAGCACCCGCCCACTTTTGAGCACACCCATTCAAGAATGTAAGGACAGATTTATCAAAATCTTGATTTCACTCAGTTGCAGTGCTGAACATGGACTTGTATTTATTTATATAGCACTGCAAATGTACACAGTGCTTTACAAAACATAAAAACAGACAGGGGTATTGAGATAAGACAGTATAATAAATGCATCGATTTAGGTGCTTCAGTACACTGTTCAGATAAGGTTCCTGTCCCAAAGAACTTACAGTCTGTTAGGGCAGTGACACACGCTAAGATTCGAGGAGACTAGGCACCCAGTGACAAATCTCCTTATCTTCGGGCGACTAATCTCCCTGAACTGCCTTCCTGTTGGCTAGAATGTAAATCACTGGCGGGAAGGCACTCGGAGTGCTTCGTTTTCCGAAATCAGTAGAAGTTTCCTCTTGAGGCAACTTTGGCCGACTTTGGAAAACGAAGCGTTCCGAATGCCATCCTGCCTGCTGTCATTTTAAAGAAACACAAAACATGAAAAAAATGAAAGTGTTTTAAAGTAATACAAATGCAGTGTTGCTCAGCACTGGTAAAACTGCTGTGTTTGCTTCAGAAACAATACTATTATATATATAGATAAGCTGCTGTGTAGCCATGGGGGCAGCCATTCAACGGAGAAAAGGCTCAGGTTATACAGCAGATAGCAAATAAGCTCTGTAGAACATAATGGTGTTATCTGTTATCCACTATTTAACCTTTACCATATAGACTTTTCTCTATTTCAGTTTTACCGTTGCAGGGCAACAGTACATGATATTCTCATTACTTTGGTGTTACTGTTCCTTTAAGGGCAATGTCATATACAGCATATGCTTTGCGTTAATCCACTCCCCCAAAATTGAAATACCATATACTTACAAGGAGTGCAATTTGCATATTTTTTTTCTTTTTGGTTTTTAGTGTTGTGTGGCAAGGAGTGTACATAAGATCTACGTGGCTTACAACCTATGTATTTGTCCAATAGATCAAAGGTGGCTTCTTCGATGAACGCTATGTGCTTTCTTCTCGTGTCCGTACTGGCCGAAGCATCCGTGGTCTGAGCCTCCCCCCAGCCTGCACCCGGGCAGAGAGAAGAGAAGTAGAAAAGGTGACAGTGGACGCCCTTAACGGACTCAAGGGAGACTTGTCTGGACAGTACTACAGCCTCATGCAAATGACAGAAAAGCAACAACAGCAGCTTATTGATGTAAGCAGATTGTTTGGGGCTAATAGTTTAATCAGTGGGACTTAGTTCCATGGTTAGGTTATTTAGGGAGACAAGAGTGGTATTATCCACTGTTTGTTAAATCAACAAAAATTGTGATTATTGAGTTCCACACTAGCAAATTTAATAACCAAGTGTGACCTTACCAAAGTTCCCTTGCTCCACTCAGTAGCAAGCTTCATATCGGTGCAATCTAGGGTTAAAGCCTTTACCTGTGTAGCTCCTGTTCTTCTGACTAATTAATGAGTATAGTTGTATTATAGACCCGCCGAGCAGAGTGAGACAATATTCTCTTTCCATATCATCCCTCACCGTACATGTGATTATGATACATGGCAGGCACATTGTATCCAGAAACCCGTTATCCAGACAGCTCCGAATTACAGAAAGGCCCTCTCCCATAGACTCCATTATAATGAAATAATTCCGATTTTAAAAAAGTATCTCTTAATAATAAAACAGTACCTTGTACTTCTTCCCAACTAAGATATAATTTATCCTTATTGGAAGCAAAACAATCCTGTTGGGTTTAATTAATGTTTCAATTAATGTTTCATTGATGTTTTAGTAGACTTAAGGTATGGAGATCCAAATTACAGAAAGATCCCTTATCCAGAAAACCCCAGGTCTCGAGCATTCTGGATACCAGGTTATTACACAGCGATTCATTCATTTCTGCCTGGTTTTGACATTATATTAATTGCTGCAATCACAGCAGATTTTTATGTTTCAGTTGTGCCCACGATGCTTATTCTTGTTTGTTCTCTTGTCCTGGTCAGACAAGGTTCTACATCACTGGAAATGTCTAGTAGATTTCTAACTCTTTCCCTTTCCTCTGTTTATCTGTTTCTTGTTACAGGATCACTTCCTTTTTGACAAGCCTGTGTCTCCATTGCTGACAGCAGCTGGAATGGCAAGGGACTGGCCTGATGCCAGAGGAATATGGTAAGGATGAAGCCCATTATGCCTTGCACTACAACACGCAAAGGCAGGTCTGGACTGAGAATTAAAATAGGCCCTGGCATTTCAGGTACACAGAGGCCCAATCAGCCCACACAGAGGCCCAAACAGCCCCCACCAGCCCACTAAATACTGACTTTCTATGGCACCTTATAGCAGCCCCTCTGGCATTTGCCAGAACCCACAGATTGCCAGTCAGGGCCTGCGCAAAGGTATATCAACAACAGCTGCTCATTTGATGATCACCAAATTAGCACATTTTTAAATGTCTGCGCAGCTCTTAATCTATTTTATATGTAAAGCATTTCCAAAGTCAAGTCATGCCTCGATATACCTGGAGAGGACGGGAGGCACCTTTTATTTTCTGTTATTTTCAGTTACTTTCTTGAAGTCTTATCCAACTTCCTTTTCCAAATGTAACAGGCACAACAATGAAAAGACCTTCCTTATCTGGATAAACGAAGAGGACCACACAAGGATCATCTCTATGGAAAAGGGGGGGAACATGAAGAGGGTCTTTGAGCGCTTCTGCCGGGGCCTGAAGGAGGTACAGAAATATATATGAGTATAGAGCATCACAGTGTCATGATATGCATATTGCTTTTGATGCAAGTCAGGGGACAGGTATTTTATGAGAGCTAGAAAATGAATATCAGCTATAGGGATTTATCACATGAAAAAGTCATGAACGTGATTCAATTTGAGATGCAATTCAATTCAGAACAACTTATCATGTTTATCATGTGAAAAAAAACTGGAACTGAATTAGGAGAAAAGTTTTTTCTCCTTGAATTTAATCTCGTCCATGAGTTTTCACGTGATAAACCATGAGATAACTTTTTCTCACTGAATTGAATCTGGCCCATTGTCTGATACTTTCCACATGAATCAGTTTTAGATACCTGGGATGTCACTTACTAACACAACTGGCATTCACCCAAGGGGAACTCAACCCCTACTATTTCATGCAATATATCAGCAAGACACTTTTATTGGCACACTTTTGCACCAGTTTGCAGATGGAAAACATGAGGGCTCATTTATGAGCAGGAGGTCAAGGTACAAAGTTTAAAAAAACAAGTTGCAGTCCTCCATTGTTGTTGCATTTTACACCCTGCCTAAATGAATGCCCCAGGTCTCTGCACTCCATTTCATAACTGCAACCAGCCCCATGAATACAGCACTGCCTGTGTTCTGCAATGCTGTATTCATGAGGGGTCCCCTAACTTGCATGTCATTCAAACTCGCAAGTTAGAGAGTGGTGTCTGATGCAGGTTACAGCGGGGGCCTGTATTTACCTCCTGCTTTATCACTATGTAACCTCGCTGCAGATTTGTTTATCCATCGTTAAGAGCAAAGTGCAGCCAGTCCCCAGGCAGAAGTGCTCTGTACATGAACACTAAAGGGCATATTCATATCCATGTTGCTTCTGTCTTTTGAGACATCAATGCCGTAGTTTTAATTCATTAAAGTAATGAGGCTATTTGTAGCCTTTTAATTTAGAAAGCATGTAACTGCTCTATTATTCTTTTAAAGCATTTCTTCTGTTTGTTGCAGGTTGAGAGGCTGATTCAAGAAAAAGGCTGGGAGTTTATGTGGAATGAGAGACTGGGTTACATCCTAACTTGCCCATCCAACCTGGGTACAGGCCTGAGAGCTGGAGTGCACATTAATTTACCTCTCCTCAGCAAGGTAAACACCCCACAGGCTTTTCATTGGCTTATAAATCAATAATTTATTTATTTTATAGTCTCCAGGCCTTCACGGTTAGATTTGTTCTTCCCTTCTTACCACACAGGCCTGACAGCCGTATTTCTCTATTTTAGGATTCTCGTTTTTCAAAAGTACTGGAAAACCTCCGTCTTCAGAAGAGAGGCACAGGAGGAGTTGACACTGCTGCTGTTGGAAGTACATTTGATATCTCTAACTTGGATCGTTTAGGAAAATCTGAGGTACAATATTCAGGTTTATTGAAAATAGCTCTTAGTACCAAGTTGATCCAGAGAGTCAGGAACACATTTTTTCCCATCCTAATGAAAATGGAGAGGCTTAAGATGGGGTTTTTGTCTTTTCTGATTCAACAAACAGTTGAGTAGGTTTTATGTAGACATACAATTTTGAACTTGGTGGACATGTTTGTTTTTTCAATTCCACTACTACTACTGCTAATCTGTTCCTAGGATTTCCTTATTATAAAAATATCTGCACATTAGTCTGTTCCCTGCAACTGACTGTTCCTATGGAACATTGCCTTTTGTTCAAGGAATAAACCAGCACCAGTTCTACATTTCTGTCTACAACATAAGTAGAACCGCTAGGAATTGCAGTTGTTGGCTTGATTGACCCCAATTTATCGACAGTGTTCCTCACTGCTTTAACTTGGCTTCCAAATAGAATGTATAGCAACATTAAGCATTTGCCCAAATACCAGACAGATGGGTAAATGAAAAATCAGATATTCAATAGTTCTGGTTATTTTTATAGGATCCTATTTATTGCTTCTTTTGCGTCTTGATTTATATTATATTTGGTGTAAATGGAGAGGACATTTGCAGAGCTGCCTTCAGGACCCAATAAGATTTCTGCAGAAGCTGATTTGTGAGCGACAAGTATCTTCCCTGACCATTTGTGACCTTCATATAATCTCCTTGTAATCTCTACAGGTGGAGCTGGTGCAGATGCTTATTGATGGAGTCAATTACCTTATTGACTGTGAGAAGCGCCTAGAGAAAGGGCAAGATATCCGCGTTCCTGCACCCTTGGCTCAGTTCAAACAGTAATCTAAAGTCATAGACTTTTCCACCAAATGCCATGGCCTCTCTTTTCAGCATAGAAGTGAGTGGGATAAAGCAAAATCAACAAGGTATCAGACGGAACCAGAAGTATCCCACATCTTTTCTTCTGCCCAACAGATTCAGGCAGGCAGCTTGCTACACACATGCACCCTAAATATTGTACAGCAGTTGCAGCACGGTGTGAATATCTATAAATATTATATTATATATAAACATTGTCCTGCTTCCATTTCAATAAACAACACTGCTGTCCTTAGCTGGCATCTATTTCTTCATTTATCTCTCTAACAGCAGGGTCGCTCATGGATAGAGTCCATCAAAGAGATAATTTATTTATCATCAAAATAAAATGTATTGCTGAATAAAGTTGCCAAACTACAACTTGCAGCATCTGTCAAACATCTGGGGGCAGATTTATTAAGGGTCAAATAGTAAATTCCAATTTTCGAATTGTATTTTTGCCATTCAAATTTGAATTGGGAATAATCCAAACTCGAATTTCGAGATCTATCAAACCTTGACCCTGGGAACAATTTGAATTCGACTATTCGCCACCTAAAACCTGCCAAGTTCATGTAGAAGTCAATGGCAGAGGTCCAGTGACCCATTTGAAGATGTTAATAGCCTTCCTGACATTCAATTTTGTTAGGAAGAAAAACTCGGATTTGTACAATTCGAGTTTTCGAGTCGGAACCATTCCATCGAATATTAGTCATTCAATTTTTTTTCTTAAATAGCCCCTAGTTGAATTGTGAGTATATTCAAATTGAAAATATTTTACATGAATTTGAAATTTGACCCTTGATAAATCTGCCCCCTGGAGTCAGTCAAGGGAAGGCTGAAAGTTTTAGTTCAATAACAACTAAAGGGTCAACATTGTATTAAGGAGCAGTGCATTTGTTAATGCTGTTTTTTTTTTAGTGCATGATCACAAAATCACATGTGGCTAAAAATAATGCTAAACCTTAAAATAGAAAAAGTCTCCATAGAAACAGAAAAGAAATCTCTTCCATACAGGACAGGTATGAGAGCTCCAGGATAGGCAGGTTTACTTATTCTGCTCTGAAGAGAAGGGTGAATGAGAAAGGGGATTGATCAATGCACATTCCCTGGTTCTCTGTCTCATAAGTTATCCAGTATGTATGCAAGTGCATGTATTTACAAGAGGGAAGAATGGCAGGAGCACAAACTGTAAGTGTGGGTGTCTGATCATGAGTACATTGCGCTACTTCAGCTCTCTGTAATTATCAGGTGCCCACTTACTTCTACATTGCAGTATAAACAATGCACCCTATGCATGCCACTGACAGGGCAGCCAACCACTGCTGTCTAACACAGAACATTTATTTTCTCAGTCTCAGTGTCCTAAAGTGAACAGCTTGCTCAAACAATGGCTCCTTTATCAAAAGACACACTCTCATCCTACAACTAGAATTATTAGGGACATGAATTTGAATAACCAGCATGAGATTATAAACAAAGATGTGAATATTTTCATGGTTTCATAGTCTACTGAACTATAATGTTGTGGGTTTAAAAAGGGCTAGTGGTAGAGAAAGTTGGCCCTAGAAATGCACATTACATGTATACAACCCTTGTTTTTACACTGTAACTTCTTCTTGCACTCCTTGACAGCCATGAGTTGTTTATGGATGCTGGGAGTTGCAGTTCAAAGGCTGGCAGGTATTGCTAAGTCCAATATATATATATATTCTTAATGAATCAGATGAAAATTGAGCATAGGACTGGCCAAATATAGGATGACTTTGACGTAGTTGGCCATCTTAAATATATTGCAATGTATGGACAAACAATCCCTGTGTTGTTTAAAGGGTAAGGCATTTTTCAGTAGCAGTATGCACAAAATGTCTCAAGGTCTTAAATATATTGATAATGGGTTGAGTGCAGAGGACTCTTGTATTTGTGTGTGTATATATATATATATATATATATATATATATATATATATATATATATATATATATATACATACAGGTGACCAGTAAATGGCCGCTGATTGGTTATGGGTTACTGCCTACTGATTGGCTATGGGTTACTGGCTACTGATTGGCTATGGGCTACTGCCTACTAATTGGCTATGGGTTACTGGCTATTGATTGCCTATTGGTTACTGCATACTGATTTGCAATGGGTTACTGTACCTGTGCAAAGATAGTTTTTTTTATTACAAAACCCGATTCATTTTTTTTTCGCTTTGCAGAGGAGGAAAATTCAGGAGTGAATGCCCTTTTTTGGATGCAGCCTTTTGCCCTTCTATGGGGCTATCCTGACACATAGGGAAGTGGTGAGCTCTGTGTTACCTGAGCTGACTAACTCCTTGTTATGACGTGATGTCCATATCTAATGTCTTACATGAAAATAACTGACTGTTGGCCAAATAATACATATTCCATTGGAAATATTCTCCCCTAGCACAAGTGGCGTAAATAGCACCCCAGAAGGACTGCACCATACCACTGAGGGGCCCCCATCGCTGCCACCTGTTTTCTCACCTTCCCGTTCTGGCCAGAATAAATCAAAGATGCCCGTGCGTTCCACGGTGGAACACACGGCCATCTTTGATTTATTCATTGAAGTTTCCCTGAGGTGGAAGAGGCAGAGAGAGAGGCAAATACAGTAAGAAGAAAAGTGTGGTATTTAGCTTGGTGAGGTAATGCTTTCAGTCTATCAATGCAGTGCCCAGAGGTCATTTCTGTAGTCATTTTACTGGCAAGTCTGGAGTTAATGGAGTGATCATTGGATATATTTGCAGTGGCCTTACTGGCAAGTCTGGGATTTTTTTTTGAAAGTGTTGAAAGGTATACATGTGCTTTGTTAGATCTCCGAGGTAGAGGGGGCCCCCATGTTTGTCTGCAGGGGGGCCCCAAACTCTAGTTATGCCACTGCCAGCACACCTTTATTGTTTACACAAGAAAACACCCCACTCCCTGTACAAATATACTGGGCTTACATATGTTGTTGATTATGACATGGTTATGATTATCTTCTCTTAGGAATCTAGCATTTTCTTATGACAATGAATGTATTATGTCAGGCAATGCAGCAGGAAGGCTTCGCTATAGTGAAACACAATGAGATTGGCTTTCTGTATGTGCACAGCTTTATTATAAACTCACATTGGACCCATAAGTATTGTTTTACAAAAACATCTCATATAACTCCAACCAACGAGGCTGGGAAATGAACATCAGGAACAGGAGAAGCGTCATGAGATACACAGCTGGATTCCATCTCCAGGCAATCGTGCCACTGTTCTCTCCTGAAAATGGAGGAAGCACATCATTAGACAAACATTGTGTACGTGTAGACAGGTGTCCCATAACATACTGTAGCAGGAGAGAAATAGGCAACCACTTCTTAAAGGAAAACTATACCCCCAAAATGAATACTTAAGCAACAGATAGTTTATATCAAATTGAATGACATATTAAAGAATCTTACCAAACTGGAATATATATTTACATAAATATTGCCCTTTTACATCTCTTGCCTTGAACCACCATTTTGTGACTCTATCTGTGCTGCCTCAGAGATCACCTGACCAGAAATACTACAACACTAACTGAAACAGGAAGAAGTGAGGAAGCAAAAGGCAGAACTCTGTCTGTTAATTGGCTCATGTGACCTTACATGTGGTTTGTATGTGTGCACAGTGAATCGTACGATCTCAGGGGACGGCCCTTATTTTTTAAAATGGCAATTTTCTATTTATGATTACCCAATGGCACATACTACTAAAAAAGTATATTATTATGATAATGGTTCATTTACATGAAGCAGGGTTTTACACATGAGCTGTTTTACTCAGTATCTTTTAATAGAGACCTACATTGTTTGTAAGGGCTTGTTTATTTTTCAACAGCAATATGGATATCCAGGTCAGACACAAATAAGCAAATGTCCAGGTCATTCCATAATGACAATTGCTTCCCTATCAACAGCCATTTCTTATTCATAGGAGACTTCCATGGTATTACCTCCTTAACATCACTGGGCTGCTCCTGATCCTCTGCCCTCATTGGGATCTTTATATCCCCACCTGCCCTCAGCAACCCGACGCTCCTCACTGGCACCCCCTTGCTATTCCGGACAGTAATCCTGTAGTACCCATGAAGTTAGCATCGGACTGTCGGGCCCCCGCCCTTGACGCAAAACCCCCTCTGGCCCCCCTGCCCAAGCCACAACCTGGCCTCCAGTGCCTACCTTCTTCTTCTTGCGGCCACGCCAGGGGTCAGGGAGGGAGGTCAAAAGCAGTGCCAAAGGCTTTGTGCAGGGAGCGTGTCTGGGCTGGCCAGGCCCACCAGGTTTTTTCCTGGAGTCCCGCCGGCCCAGTCTGACCCTGCATGCAGTGGAAATATCAGTTTCCATACATATTAGTATATAAACTGTATGGCCAGTAGCCAGACATATGCTGCCCAAAATCTCATTCCCAAACCAAGGGTATTAATATGAAATTGTTTCCATTCAGCCATATTAGCTGACCTTGCTTTGTGCACTGGGGCATTATTATGGTGAAACAGAAGAAAGTCTTCCTCAAACCGTTGCTACACAATGAGAAGTATGGAATTGTCATATTAAGCTGTAGTCTTAAGGTTTGCTTTCACTGGAACCAAACCATGGAAAACAGCCCCTATCCAATATTTATGTTCCCCTAATTGTATGCATTCAGTCAGGTAGTGTTCTCCTGGCATCCTCCAAACCAAGACTTTTCCATCAGACTGCCAGGGGCAAAATGCCAGTTTTCACTCCAGAGAACAGTGTTTCCACTGCTCTACTGCTGAGTCTAATTGCGGTTACCTTTACACCACTCTAATTAATGGCCCTGCACATGGTGATGTTATTTCTCTCCCTTCAAATAGTTCTTACTCTGACATTACAGAGATTTTCATGCTGAAGATGTAATTTTAGATGTTAGGGTGTCTGGAGACTTTTGTCTAAAGATGTGTCCGGATACCAACAATGACACAGACCCCCTAAAGGAATTAAATGATTAACAAAGTTACAGACTATTTCAGAAGATATAACCTTTCAATCATATTTTGCCCAATTTGGTTAAATGTGCACTGGGTTCATATATAAACGGCTGTAGTATTGACCTGTGTAAGTATTTGTTAAGGTGAAATCTGCAAGTACAGCTGCACGCAGTTCCATATTATGTGCCAAAGTGCCCTTTAAATTTGCCACTGTGAAGTACCTCGAGGATCCTGATGAACGTCTCCCTCATACTTTGCAGTAGATAAGGCCTGACGTTGTTGGTAGTTGAGATGGTCATATTGCTCAGGTGTCACTGCGGCAGCCTGATCGCTGGTGAAGACGGAAAGCTGAGAAGGACTAAATACAACCTGACATGAAAAATATCCTGTCACTGTTAGTTTGCTGAATTATATTATAGTTAGAGTAAACCTCACACAGTTTGAAGGTTCTATTAGAAGCTTCTAGACAGAGTTTCACTTGTAATGAGATACTGGTAAGAGCTGGATGAGAATAAAATCATAACTGTTGTATAATCCCTTCATTACTAGTTCCTTAAAGGAGAACTAAAGCAAGAAGTAAAGTAGAAATGTTGTACATTATGTTTTGGGCTATACTAGCCTGAGGCAACCACAGTCCTTTAGCAGTAAAGATTTATGTCTCTAAAGATGCCCCAGTAGCTCCCCATCTTCTTTACTGCTGATTCACTGCACATGCTCTGTGCTGCTGTCACTTACTGAGCTTAGGGACCCACTCACAATATACAGTACACATAGAATATAAATGTCACAATATAAGGCTGATTAGTAATTAATACAGATAATTACTACATGGCAGCCAGTGCAATTAGCATCAAATTTAATAATCAGTCCTGTAGCATCAGCTTATATTATGGTCCAACCTCATTTTCTGCTTGATAATTGACAACGACCCCTAAGCTTAGCTTCTCAATAGCTGCTCAGAGCCCACTGAGCATGTAAGTGTCACAGACAATTTCCAAGATGGTGACCCCCTGTGACAAGTTTGAAATCCTGAATCATTGCTGCTATTGAGAAGCTGAAACTTTAGGCTGGTGCAATAAGTCCGGTATATAAAATATGGCATTTTTAACCATATTCATTTTTAGGGTTTAGTTCTCCTTTAAAGAGCCCATTTCCCACAAGCCTGAGTTCCAGCATAGGGCAGAAAGGACATGTGCATTTGACCCTAGCATAAGAGGAAAAAAAAACTACAAAGGATTTATATTCTGGAAAAATGTGTCGCCTATGTATTAGGCATGTCCAATCTGAGGCCCTCAGGCTGTTCTTCAACTGTATCTCCCAAACTTTCACTGACAGATAAAAGCCAGCAAAATGTCTGCAGGTTGAACATCCGTGATATATTTTAATAAATAGAAAACTCACCCATGTTCTATTCAGTCCTGTGGGATTTTTGGAAGTGTATTTATGAAATGTTGAGTTCTAACGGTCACCCGTTGATAAATACACTTCTAAAAATCCCATAGGAATGAATAGAATGTGGGTGAGTTTTTATTTATTAAGCTCTAAACTCACATTTGGATAAATCTGCCCCTGTCAGGCTTTTCTCAAAAAATGCAAGGATACATAGGGCAAGCAAGAATCAGCAAAGGATTTACAGTGATTTATCAAAAACAGATGAAAAAGGTGAAAAATGATAATTATATCATAAATATGTACTAGATAAATGTATTTTACTCACGGCAAATTTCTGCGCAGGTATGAGGGAGATAGCACTTGGGGTTAGTCCTTTAATCTGGTCTCTTATAACAGAGGACAGTACGATGTCGGGAAGGCCAGCTAAAGAGTCATCACAGGGAATTTTGTTAATATACAAACTCTCCAGACATAGTACTATATGTAGCTTTATCAAGTTTATGTCTCTTTGTGTTGATGTTATGTTCATTCTCTTTGGGACTATTTAGTACAATGGCACACCTAAATCTCTGCTTCTGCAGGTGACTATTCTCCTGAAATCTCCAGTAAAAGCTTTCCCATATACAATAATGTGAATCACTGGTGGTAAAACCTTCAGTCTCCAAAAATGAATTGAAGCTGCTACAAGAGGAAACTTCAATCAATTTTGGGAGATTGAAGCGACACATGGGTTTTACCACCAGCGATTCACATTATTGCTGATGGGAAAATTGTAATGGAGATTTCACGAGATCAGTCGCCCGCAGAAGCAAAGCTTTATTGCTATTAATTCATCTCCTGGTGTGCTTAAGAACAGAGACACACGGTCAGATTTGGGGAGATTAGTCACCCAGCGACAAATATCCTCTTCTTAGGGGGCGACTAATCTCCCCGAACTGCCTTCCTGCCGGCCAGAATGTAAATCACTGGCGGGACTCGGATCGATTCATTTTCCGAAGTCGTCCAAAGTTTCCTTGTGAGGCAACTGTGGACAACTTCGGAAAATTAAGCGCTTTGAGTGCCATCCCACCAGCCATTTACATTCATTTTAGCTGGTGGGAGGCAGTTCAGGGAGATTAGTCACCCCGAAGAAGAGGAGATTTGTCGCTGGGTGACTAATCTCCCCGAATCTGATTGTGTGTCTCTGCCCTTAAGGAGAATTCAACCCTAAAGTTAAAAAAAACCCTACCCCCTACCCTACAAAGACCCCCCTCCCTCCTCTCCCCAGCCCCCAGTGTTACCCCGGGCAAATGCCCTAACGTTTTACTTACCATCTTCAGCCAATTCTGTAATCTTAGTAATGAGACCGGCACTGTAGCAATTTTCATGAGTTTCGGCGTACACGCAGTTGTCGCAAAACAGAAAATTGCTCCAATCTCATTCTGAAGACTACCAAAGAGAAGAAGATGGCGCCCATGAACTCCAATGCCTGAATCTGCACTGACGGGTAAGTAACACATTAGGGGCATTTGCCCGGGGTAACACATAGGCTGGGGGGAGGAGAGGGGTCTATGTAGGGTAGGGGGTAGGGGTTTTTTAACTTTAGGGTTGAATTCTCCTTTAAGGCTAAGGGCACAGGGGCTGTGTCTGTGTTTTCCCCTGGTGCAGAAAAGCCAATTTGCTACCATCCGTTCCTCTGTGTATCAGGCATGGCATTGCCCTGTTTGGCAAAAATTCACACTACATGTCTGCACACATTGATACCTTGCCTGTCAGGGTGGATACACACATGTCTGTGTACATAAAAGCTGTAGGGTTAGGGCACACCTTGCGATTCAGGGAGATTTAGTCGCCTGGCAACTAATCGCCTCGTCTTTGCAGCGACTAATCTCCCTGAACGCCTTCCCTCTGTCTTGCTTCCTCATGAGGCAACGTCGGGCGATTTCGGAATAAAAAGCGCATCGTGTGCCATGCAGCAAGCTTTTCATTATAGCCAGCGCAAGACAGAGGGAAGGTGATCGGGGAGATAATTGCCGCAAAGACAAGGTGATTAGTCGCCAGGCGACTTCTGACAGTTGTGACAGTTACACTTAGGCATCATTTACTATTACTATGTGCCTCCCTGCTGACAGTGCTGTATTCATGAGGATAGCCACATAACTCTTTGCTCTAAATGAAGAGTAGCTCCAGCAATGGAGAAAAGCAATGTGAACATTTTCTTACCTGCAAGAGTTCCAATCTCTGTGAAGATCTCACAGCCCCATTTGCTCACCACTCCAAAAGCTGAACTGGATGTCAGGAGTTCAGCCAGGGTTTCCATCTGAGTCTCAGAACATTTGAGTTTGAGAAAACCCACATATACAGCAGCCTGACTGCAGGAACATACACATTATCAGGCACGTGTGTTGCCCACAAAAGCTACTAAGAAGAAATACATTTACTAGTTGTGGGTCAGGGTGCAAATCTAAAAAAAAAGGTACCGGTAGTAACCCATCAACCCATGCTACTTGACAATAGCAACACAGGTCCTTGAGCTCCAGAATGAATACAACACTGCTTGCATTCAGTAGCTCTGTTTTTATGAAGAGGGGAGACACACAATTTTTCCCCCTTTTTTAAAGCACAGTGTGAATAGCATAATAAGACTCCCACAGTGCTTCTTGAATGAATACCAAGGAGCATGAGTTTGTAGTACCCTTTGTGCCCTCTTATCTTGTCTATTAATCAATACAATTACCATTTTTTTCTGATTTATTCAATTTCTTTCCTACAAAATAAATCCTAAATTCATATGCTATGACCTGGGCAGTCAGATTAAAAGAAGCACTGCTGAATACAGATGCAAATATAGTTTATCGTTTTGACTAAATTTGATCAGTATTATTATGTATTTTGCAAATAGGGCCCTATGGCTATAATACTAATCAAATTTAGTTATAAAGGATTTTATCCTTTGAGAGAAAAATATTTCTGAAGTATATTTTTTTAACTCAGACCTGATGAGACTGTTTTGGCTATTACCATGAGGGGACACATATTTTTGTTAATATAAATTTGAAATGTTATTCAAATAATGCAACTTCAGTAAAATGTTACTACATTTGACAACTTTATTGATAGCTACATATTCACATCACCCCATAGACAATTTCCGTACAGGAAACGGTATGACTTTGACACACGATAACCTCTTTTTTTTTTTTTTACCAGTTTTATATATTTATCTATTAAATAACATGTAGTTAATGAAAACGAGTGTAACTGACCAACCTGAACTCACGCTTGCTTATCTTCTTTAAGTCTTCTACTCCAAGCCCACAGATCAGGTGTCCAAGCGCTGTCAGCTCAGTTAGATCTAGGCTGGACACAGATTTTCTCATCTGACGGAGAATGGTTGAAACCAATATCCTCATCTTTGAAAAAAAGTTGAGTGGTCAGAATGGGTCATATAAATGAGCAAATCAGCTTACATGAATCAACTGCCACCCTGATGCATTACATGAATGGTTTCTAAGGAGAACCACCATTGTGATTAAACTAATCCCCCCAAATTGTGTTTTTTTTTTTTGTTTTTTTTTTAATGAAGCAGTTTCTATGTTGATAGGCTTGCTTTTTATAAATTATCCAATAGTTTCTGAGACATTTAACCCTTTAAACGCAGGTGTTTTTGTTTTTATTGCCTGTCAGTGAGGCATTGCTCAAAATGCAATCCAGACAAAATGTTCGCCGGCACATAAAGGGTTAATGTATTAGGAAGATGTTTTCTACTACCTATAAATAACTCACTTTATTCTGTGCAGTGGGATCCCACCAATAAAATCTTTGCCCTTGGCCCACCAGTACCTTAAAGGGGTTGTTCACCTTCCAAACACTTTTTTCAGTTCAATTGTTTTCAGATTGTTTTAATTAGTTTTCATTATTTGTTTTTAAATTTAAAGTTTAATGTCCCTGTCTCTGGTGTTTAAATCTGGCAGCTCAGTAATTCAGGTGCAGACTCTAAACTAAAAAATTTTGCAACATTTAGTTGATCCATTTCTCAGCAGCATCTCTGGAGTATTAGCAACTATTGTATCAATTCTAACAGCTGCCTGTAATGAAACCGGAGATTCTGCTCAGCAGGGACTAAGATAAGAAATGTATCGACTAAATGTATCAATTTAGAACAGTTTACAGGGTCGGCGACCGCCCCCCCAAAGCTGCTTTAGAAGGTGAAAAATGACACTTTACACTTCAATATTAGAAAAACGGTGACACATAGAAAATAGATAGTAATTGGAAAAAGTCGTTATTTCTGGTCATCTAACTGAAAACAACTAGTTGTTTGAAGGTGAACAACCCCTTTAAGCCCTAGGTATGGGATTATCCAGAAAGCTCAAAATTACAGAAAGACAATAACCCTGCTTATTTCAAGCAAATAATTAAAGTTCTTTAAATTGATTTATTTTTCTCTGTAATAATAAAACAGTACCGTGTACTTAATTCCACCAAGATGCACAAATCCATATTGGAGGCAAAACAATCCTATTGGGTTTATTTAATGTTTACATGATTTTTAGCCAACTTAAGATATGAAATTACAGAAACACCCCTTATCTGAAAAACACCAAGGGGTTATTTATAAAACGCTTTGTAGTCAAGGTTTTTGGGCAAAAAACTAAATTTTTTTAGAAATTTATTATACCCCGAAGCTGCATAAAAGTCAGAATCAGAAAATCCGCTATCTCAAACCTGTCGAGGTCAATTTGAAGATATTGTGGTCTGCACTGGGTTTCATCCGATAATCTGAAAATTTTTGGGCAATAACCCAAAGAAACTAATTTGGGCATCAAATCCTAAAAAAATGAGTACCATTCAAGTTTTCTCTCAATTTTATATATTTTTTTCCCAACCCAACTTTTTGAGTTATTTTATTGATAAATAAGATAAAATCATGAATGGGAGTTTGGTCGAGCTTGGTTTAATAAAAATATGAGTTAAATTAGAGTTTTGGTAAATAACCCCCCCCCAAGTCTCAAGTATTCTCAATAGTAATTTTCTCAAGAAAATAATTACAGATGGAGGTTACGTTAGCAATAACTGTCCTTGTTTAATGTTTTCATAGCTTTGCAGTCAAACATACTTGTTTAGGAGTCCAGTTTTCCATTCGGCTGAGATATGTTACTATCCCCCAGTCTGGGATCTCCATCTCTTGCAGTTCTTTTTCATTAACGTGTGTGGTCAGGTGGCCCATCTGTAGGATCTGAACTGGACTCATGCTTTTCACAGGGCCGAACAGCTGTAGTGCATAATACCACAGACGTTACATTGCTTTCTCGCTTTGAATATTGACTCATTTGGGGCCTTTTCCCAGAATAGTATTGACTAGTAACAAAAAGGATTAATATACAAAGTACCAAGACAATTAGAAAATGGCTGGAGCCATTTTTACCTGCTTAATTCTTGCCAATGCAGCCTTGGCCTGTTCAGCTGTGAGGTCAGTATCTCGACTTATTAACCCCAGACAGTCTTGAAAGTCAGACGCAGACATGCCAGTGATCTGAGCAGCAGTCCATGCCGAGGGGAAGGTTATTCTCATATCTGCACATGTGGGGATGGGTTCTGTGGGGAGAAGGTCATTCATAATACTGGTGTGGCCACTGCACAACTGCCTTTCCTAGAAATGGTTCTAGTATCTAAAGGACTTATAGCCAAGGTGTGGGCGTTTTTCATGCAAAGTCTTTTGACAATATTTCTAGTTTAGCAAATTCACACGTTGGAAATATGGTTTTCTACAGTTTTAACTGATACAAATTCAGACTTTGAGTATATGGTTTTCTACAGAACAGAAAATCATACTAATATCATACTAATACTGATACTCTGGTGGCAAGAGCTTTAGTTCCCCATGGCAGCCACTTCTATTAATGAGGAATCTCTGTGAAGTATATGCTAGTACTAAATAAATCATGGATAATATAGTGAACAATGAACCCCCAATTGTAAAATATAAGGCTATTATAAGTCAGAGAGGCCATGTGGGGGAGCACGTGGTATCCCCGAATTTGCTGAGACAAGGATGGCGGAGCTTGTAAAAAATGTAAAAACAAACACATTTTAAATTAAAACCAACATATATTACAATGGATATCACTATTAAATCTAATCAAATCATAATTTCTGACTGCATAAACAGAAAATATTTCAGATAAGTGAATGTTCACCTCGATTGCCTCTTAAGCGGGTCTTTGACATGAAAGATGTTACGATCACTTTGTTTTTCTTTATTTTGTCCTGAAGAATTGCACTTTGCTTTGTACATATTTTCCCTGTCTCGCTGTCCTCCCACAGCCTCTGTCTCTCCAAAAGCCATTCCAGTGTATCCCGGGCCAACACATCCTGGGAACAGTAAAAGCACTTTCATGTGTTTCTCTCTGTGCTGAGTTTGTGTCCAGGGCCAGCGTTAAGCTAAGGTTGATAGGACTGTTGCACCGGGCTCCCATTATGAGAGGGACATTTGGCTGGCACAACTGCCTAATTACAATTACAAAGTACCTATTGTATCATTGCGGGAAAACCAGTAGATATTTTGGTATTTACACCTTCGTTCCTGATTTGGCTTCATAATTTCAATTTTATTAAAGAGAAAGGCCTTTTATAGCCAGTACCACAACCTTTGCCCTCCCCTCTATTTTGAATGCTCTTCATTTAAAGGATTAGACCTATTCCTGAAAATGACTGCCACATGCACATTAAATCAATCAGTTTACTGTGTTCCTGCCATAACTGTCTTCCCTGTAATAATATATCAGGCAAACCTTACCTTGGGTAGCAAATTAATATTTTCAGATGTTAGATAGAAAATTAGCCTTCCTACAGTTTCTATATCTGTCCTTGTCCACTGTGTGGGATGCCTAAACAAACAGAATATCAAATGTAAGTTGCAACAAAGGAGGTGCATTCACATGGTGTCAAATAATAAAAAAAAAGATTAATTTAAATAAATATATTGAACTTGCAAACATCCTAGCTCTTCAGACACAATGGTCAATAGTATATTTTCATTAGTTTGCCTAATTCCCTTCCTTTCCAGAAAATTTTTAATCTCTGGACCCTTAGATTCTCTTCAATTAAATATTACAATTAGTATAAATTAATCTAATCTAAAGTGAAATCTCTGTGTTGAAAGTGCTGGATAGGATGGGGAAGTGGGAGCTAAACCTCACTAAAATACACAGGGGAAGGGATCCTTCATATTTCAGCACAGCACTGTTACTTTATAAACCAATAATGTACTGCTCATTTACAAGAGTTAAGATGTATATAACTGAGCCTTTCACAAATTCACTATGCACTAACTATGATAGTTGATATATGTTTATGTTAAAATCATTATTAAAACTGCATCATTCACTTTGTGATGGTCCCGTTTGCGCCAGTCTGCTGTTGTGAACAGAAAGGGCAATTTTGGACACAAATCTCCTTGATTTTTTTCCCCATAATTTTAGCACAATTGCAACACAAGTCTGTGTTTTCTTTGCTGCAAACTCATTGTTTTTCCCTAGAATGCAGGATTTTCCACATATTTCCAGTGTGATTGTGACCCCAGTCTAAATTTGACGCAAATCAAAAGTCAGGTCTACCACTTCACTTCTGGAACAGGAGTTCATCTGATTTGCTTGGTGCAAGTCCAGGTTGGGAAATGGCCTGGGGAAAAGACCAGAAATAAAAACTTGGGCAACCCAGACCCTGAAACACTGGCTGATGGGGGGGGGGTTGCTGAGGTGACAGCACTAGTGGGCTTCACAATTCCCAGTCCAATGCTGTGTAAGTCTATCAACAGAACTTGCTGTGAAGGTGTCTGTAGTTCCAGGGTCCCTTTGTATCAATAGGTACAAAAGGCAGGATTATTAGCAACCATGTGAAAGTGCAAGAGCATGGGTTTTACCTTAAAGGAGCAGTAACACCAAAAAATGAAAGTGTTTTATAGAAATGACAATATAATTGTATAACTGTTGCTCTGCACTGGTAAAACTGGCATGTGTGCTTCAGAAACACAACTATAGTTTATATAAACAAGCTGCCGTATAGTCATGGGGGTAGCCATTTAAGCACAGGATACACAGTAGATAAATAAATTCTAAAGGAGCCCATTGTATACTCCAGAGCTTATCTGTTATCTGCTTTGTATCTTTGTGCTTTTTCTCCTTTATCAGCTTTGAATGGCTGCCCCATGACCACACAGCAGCTTGTTTATATAAATTATTTCTGAAGCAAACACACCAGTTGTACCAGGGCAGCACAAAGGTACATTCAATTTCATTATTTTAAAAGACTTTAATTTTTTGGTGTTACTGTTCCTTTAATGAATTGCGTCAATATGCGCTCCCCCATTGTGACCCTTCCTGTTTTTTAATTAAATTTCTTCCTTTGTAAAACTCAATCTTCTTTTTTGTTTTCTTTCATATTACAATATTGTACAATGCATTATACAATATTTAATGGTATTAGCCACCAAAATATGACAAAATAACACATGCTGCGTTCATGTCTGCGAATAACATTTGTTACAGTTTAAAGCAGTCCTATAAAGATATAAACATGATGGTTTCTGTATGCTGATATCAAAAGAAGATCTTTAAAATATTGCATATTCCTAATACAGAGGAGATTAAAAAGCACAACGTTCACAGGTGTGGGTGTCATTGCTTCTAAAGCTGCAACTGCACAATAGAGAGACAATGACATCTTCCATTCACTTCTTTGATCATTGTCTTACTTGGAAGCCAGATGGAATAGTGCCTGATGTATAGAGCACAGAGAGCCTCTAGTGGTATATGTATATAATTCAGTTCTACCCATATGCAGATGATGATCTGTTTCCACAGGATTCACTATAGACACTCTCTATGTAAAGAAATAGACATTCATGGGAAATATGTTTTTTTTCTGGTTCAGATGTGTTTATGGGCCCTTGCATTTCTGTTTTTAATAAACATTACTAATTATTTTATAACCACTCACCATTGGACATACAAAAAAGCTTTTTAAAATAGATACAATAGACAGACAGATAGGTAGATAGATAAATAGATAGATACCCAAACATGTCCTCTTCTGTTAGCATGTTTCCCAGTTGGCTTATGAAATCGTCAGAAAGGCAATATGAAGCCAGCTCCTCCAGGTTTGGCAGCAAGTGTCTCCTGTTAATGTGTGCAATGTTCTCTTCTCCCACAAACCCAATCAAAGGCCCCAGCAGATCCAAGTCTTCCACAGTAATCACTCCATTCACATGACTTTGCTAGCAAAGAATGCAGCCGGAGTTAATTGTCTATTTGTTATCCATTTATCTATACTATATTCACGCTTAGGATATAAAGTAGAATCATGGTTCTACACTTCTCAAGGAACCAGGGTAAAAGGTACAGAAGTGACCCTGAACCCTTTCTGCCCTTAAATTTAGTATAAACCAACATGACAGCACCCCAGCACAAGTTGGGCATTAGTAGCTGCAGTCACTGTGGCTAGAGCAAAATAAGATACTGATAGCAATTATTATATTATTTATTTGTTCATTTAAATAGCCAAATTAGTCTGATATTTAGACACAAGGCAATATTAACTTGGTTTAATAATATATACTATTATTATTATTATTATTATTATTAATAATAATAATAATAATAATAATAATCATATTAATTGAATCCACAAGTCCACTTTCAATGGTATCAGCTGCTTACTTTTGACTGTCTATACCTTATAATATCATGCTGTTCCTGTACTGTGTTTTTCTGTACTGATTTAAGGGCTACCAATGGTTTGCTATGGAAATATTTCCTGAGTGAGTTTGTACTTCCTTGTAGTTCACTAAGAAATCTTAACTGCCAGGGATTGCCCTGAACTGAGAATCAGATTGTTGTTAAGGCTGTCAGGCAATGCGACAGAAGGGGCCCAGAGAAGATACTTTGGAAAGAATAGAGCAGTGAAGTACAGGACTGGACAGGGACAACACAGAACAAGCAAATTCCAGGACTTGACAGAGATCAAGCTAGAGGGTGAAGTACAGGATGAGTTTAAGTCAGGATGGAGCAGGTAAAGTAAAGGACTGACAATGACAAGGCAAGAGTAAGGAATAAAACCACTGAGGTCAGGACCAGCAGCAAACAAGCAGAGATGAGGACAGGTCAAGGTCAGAATCTCAGGTACTTGATAAAGAATTCACACATCAAGAACAAGATCAGCATACAAGTACAAGTGAGAGCCAGGACAACACACAGCACTCAGGCTAATACTCAAGCAAAAGTAAGGGAAAAGTATTTTAAAAAAGGGACCTGCAGTGATTGGCTGGACCTAATTATCCAATATCGCCTCTGGGATTAGTAGAGGTTGCTGGGATGTAGTACAATACACAGGGAAGACAGGTAGTAATCCTAAACTGATGGACTTCCTTGGCAGAGCCTAAAGGTTGGCCATAGACGCACAGATAATATCGTATGAAACAATTTTTTGTACGCTATTCGGTGCGTGTATAGTGGGAAAAGAGCCGGCCGATATTGGCAGAACACTTAAATATCGGTCGGCTTGTCAATCAGGCTGGACGGAAGATTTTGATCGGGTGCCTTTAAAGGCACCCCAACATCATCCGTTGTTAGTGCTGAATCATCAGATACAGGTAAAACTCTATTGTTTCTACTTGTATAAATGATGATTTATCGCTACACGTGTGTATTGAAACAAACAATCTTTCTCGGAAACATCTTTTCCAAGAAAGATCATAATTGTTACATCTATGGCCACCAGAGAAACAGTTTACACTTGTAACTATTGTAACAGAGGATTTATGTGATAAAGGTAGATGAGTAGATTGATCTGGGCTAAGATCTAAAATCTCTAGACAATCACCCCTAAATGGTGAGATGGTCTACACCATGATGATAATCTTAAGGGCAATGGGAAGTAACATCCTCTGGGAACACATTGCAGGAGCATCTCAATATAGGTTTCTACTGACAGCTGTCATGGAGAGTATGCTTATTAACTGAAGGCAACATCTACTGGCACCTGGGGAAACCGATCCTGATTCACCATAGTTCATGTACATAAGCATAGCAGCCAAATAATACACACAAAACCAGATTAATGTCTATGAACACAACTGATGGTTTAATGTACCACAATGTAACTTGTATTATAAATAAGACTGAAAAGGCTTCGTAAAACAGATGGCTTGTCCGAGGAGAAATGCTTCCTTTTGATCTATTTCAGCTTTTTTTTCCACTACATGCAAGTGGTGCTGATATGGCAGCTGGGTGGATAAAAATTAAATATGAAAACTAACAGTATAATAAGAAAGCAACTGCTCCATTGTCTTACCAAAACATGTAGAGCTCTTTGGGCCAGTGCAGTTTTCTTATGAAGCGGAAGCTCCAAGATACTTCTAGGGTGTTTATGGACATGTTCTAAGAACTGCTTCATTGATTCATTAGAAAGACTGGCAATTAACTTCACACTAAATAGAGGAATAGAGATACAATAACACAATGATTAGGGACTGTTCTATCCACAGGTGATCCCACTGGCTGTAACTCTATGATTATGGCATTTGCAATATTTATTGCAATGTGTTTTCTTACTAGAAACATTTTGTAACAGACCTCAACTGAAACGCATATTTATGGCTCCTGCTTATAAACTTCTTCTGGTCTTCCACTTTTTACCTATTATAACTTATATGGAGGATATTCTCTTATCAGATCCCAGCATCTAAAACACTAGGCTGGTAAAAACTGAAACTGTGCCCCCCCCCTCTTCTGCCTAACCCTAGTTCTGACCCTGCTAAGTGGTGAATCACTGTCTAAACACTACATCTTATATACGAAAGTCTTTATATCTGAAAGAGTCCAATTATTTAATCCTTCTTCCATAAAGACATAAAACTGTGGAAAAGCAAGGCAACAGATTTGATGAAATGCAGTAAATGTGCTGATCTGTCAGCGTGCCTCTCCTGTACAATAAATATGTTTCTGTTATACTCATGACAGACACATGGAGATTAGAATGCCACTGATTTCTTTATGTGGGACATGAAAATCTACTTTTTGTAGCCACATATGCATTGAAAAAAGGAAAACTATTTCAGGCAGTTACATAACATAGACTTTGTAGGAAGGTTTATTAATACATGCTTATGCAACTTGCAGTCCATAAAGATACTCTAAACTTACAATACAGATGCAGCCAACTACTGTCTCAGACTTGTTGCAGTAGTATTTACCAAAATAACTTGTGCAAGTGAATGCTTTATAGGAACTGCACAGGCAATTTTGTATTGATAATGTGCTAAAAGTTTTAGCACATTATCAATACATTATGGATAACACTTACGGTAAGTCAGAAATAAATTCTGGTCCAAGCCATGCTGTGTCCTCCCAGGATATGCCAGGCCTCCTCTGAAGTTCTTCTAGGATGCACTTCCTCTATGAAAGACACACGGGGAAACTTTAAAACCTCAAAACACATATGGAAAATCTAAACTAACCACCGGGCAAGGTATTACAACATGAATAATTTAATGACAGATATTGTGGTTTACATGATATGCTTCTTACAAGGTTTTTGTGCAGACCACTGGGAATCCCATGGAGATATCTGACCACCTCTCTGATTTCAGCAACAGTGCTTAGTTGCTGCAGGATGTCACATTCTATCCCATTAGCAAGACTGCCAAGAGTGCTGTTGGTAACAGAAAGAAAATAATAAGCTTTTCATTTCCTTGGAAGAACTGTCAGTTTGTACTTAATCGCTATAATAACAGGGATCATGCATGGTTAATGATAAAATCCAGTACCAAAGTGGGAAAGGTTATCCTGCATATCTATGTGCATACCAAACTTTCCAAGGAGTTTAAATGCACAGATATATTTGTGATATATATTTGTTTTCCTTGGAACTCGTCCAATGGGGAATTATATCTATGTATATATGTGTGGCCAAACTGGCAAATACAGGTTCTGAACCAATTTTTGGACAGTTGCATGAATAATTAAATTAGTTGGGTGATACAGTTGGGCAATAATTTTATGTACACTCCATATTATATAGATATAGATACTTTTACTTACTGGCTAGGGACCTCAACACCTGTTATGCATATGAATACCCACCCATTACATGTCTACTTACAGGATTGTGGACTTTGTTAGGTTTGAACCAGCTTGAATCTTCTTCCATAGGAACTGAGTCTGCAGATAAAGAATACAGATTATAAAGAGCAATGGCCAGCAGTGCAATGCCTCCTATGCCAATACTTAAAACTTTTCGGTAGGTCATATTAGCAGGTTATATTGACCCATGTACTGTATGGACTCCTTAACACTACAGTATTGGGTGGGGGTACCCAACAATTGTTAAAGGAGATTTAATAGCAAGTGTCCAGCGTCAGACTAGGTGGAATTGTTTAAAGCATTAAAAAGAAATATTTAGGCCCCATAAAGGTGCCACCATTGGGTACCAATCTAAACATATGGCCCCACAGATACCTTTGGGTGATATAACAAAGAGAGGGAAAACAGAAAAGAAAGCTTAGTTTAGCAGATGCAGAGTAAACAAAAACAAAAACTATATACATAAATATATGAAATATAAACCTCTAATGTCAATTTAGTGGAATCGCACTGTTACAGTTTGTGAAATAAATATTATAAAGCATATATGTGATGCCAGTATCACTTAAAAGGTTCATCTAACCTGTATTACCTATCTAAACCACATTTATCAAAAAGTGGATTAATTTAATGGAAAGGAATATGAATAGTACCTGCTGAGGCATCCAGGCCAATTCTCCATAAAGACTCATGTTCCTTAACAATACCTGCGTGTCTAAAAGTAGGAGCTTGAGTGGTGCGAGCGGGAGGAGACAAGTCAAATGCAGGGGCCAGATTTCCCTTTCATGTATGTGTCTCTAAATTCAATGTTCAAATAAGAATGTGATTATAGCATTTTTTGAAGTCAGCAAAGGAACACAGTAATGAAGAAATGACAAAGATGCAATATGCCGGCCTATATGGTGTCAGATGTCCTTAGGCCTATATCATTGCCATTACCTATTTCTGTTTGGGAACAAAACACTAAATATATGGAAGAATAGATTACTGTGTGTAAGACAATGTAAAGGGATACCTCATGCTGATAAACAGACAGGTATTTGGAACAGGAGTAACAGACAATGTACCCGTAAAGTCTGCATCAGAGCTGCTTTCTGTGGAGCTAACAGCAGGGAGAGTGAAGGCCTCAGACATTGGCAGGCTTTGTTCAGAAGGGAAGGAGGGAGAGAACTCAGGAGCTCAGGACCAAGAGCAGGAATCAGGTAGTGGTATCTGCAAATCACCAGCTCTGCAACCTAAACAGATAAACAGTTTTGGAAACTGCTCAGAAATGAAGGCTCATTTATCACCATGGGGCAGGAGGCAAAGTGTGAAAACAGCTACAAGCTGCCATGCTTTTTGCACTTTGCACTCTGCCCTGTTTTTGCAGATCTTTAGACTGAGGGAGGCACACAGGCATCCGCCATCCTGCTTCTTACAGTCATAAACAATTACACATGTTGGAAATGCTGGGAGCTTATAACTACTATATGAAGTGTATCTGCAGCTTATTCTACTAAAAGGTACAAGAATAATATAATAACAGATATACTTGGAAAGTTGCTTCATTTCAGGGTTTCTATAATTGTCCATAAACATTTTTGAAAATATTGAGATATCCTTTATATTCACAGCCAGCAACATTCAGTTGGAGTGCAGCTCCAAAGTACTTACATTCTTTTTAGGTGTAATGTGTTTCAGTAGTGTAAAAGCCTGAAAAGACATGGGTGATTCAGTACATTCAAAATGATTTTTGCTGACATAAGTATCACTGAGTTCAGACCAACTTGCATGTGATCACAATTGAAATTCAAGTGTATATGTGGTGGAAATATAGATAAATACATGAAAATATATTAGTGATAATAGTGAAAGTATCCCCCTTTACATGAGGAGTAGCTGGTTGGAGGCAGAAAGACTAGAAATGATTGACTTGTATAGAATGCAAAACAAATATGTTTTACATTAAGACAGGACCCTCATGTGAGTCCAGTCTGTATCATCATTATAAAATAATATAAATATAAAATACATTTTGAGCCCAACTGCACCCAATGGTTAAAAATAACGTTTAGCATCCAGTGTTCATACCTGGGCCGCTGAAAGGTCTTCTGTATGAAGCTCTGGGAGTAGACTAACCACCTGTGTGTCTGTAAGTCTTTGAAAGAAACCAACACCCAAACCGGGCAATAGGCCTCTCAAGCTAATCAGCTCACCATGGCCCATTGCATGCACATTTACCCTTTTCAGCAAGTCCACCAATGAATAAGCCACCTGAAATAAAATACATTTTGTTAGTGCACTTAAAAACATGTTGGTTGGTTGAGAATTTATTTAACCCCGAATAGATTGCACATAATGGGACAAATCCCCCTAGCCCTATGTAAGAGGTGTGGAGACAGGGATGGGTCATACCGGCACATGATATGGGCATGCGCCATGGTCCAGAGATACTGGGCCAAAGTCACCAAACACTTAATGGATAAACTAGCCCTTCCTCTCATTCATTCCCCTGAGGTGTGTCTGCTGGGGTTGATAGATGACTTGCTACCTACAAATTATGAAAGAATACTGGTTAGATCTCTTCTCTTCTATGCAAAAAAAATGATAGTGATGCGATGGATCGCCCCTCCGCAGAAAAAAACTTGGCTAGAGTATGTCAATAAAATGCTACCACTTATTAAACTTACCTACGAAGCCAGGGGTCAACCTGAAAAATGTGACGATACATGGGGTACTTGGCTGGAGGCGCACGTGTAAATGTTCTCATGATGTTAATAAATAAATAAATAAGATTTCATGTGATGTCTATTGCATATGATATTAGTATATGGATGAACACAACCACTGCTGTAAATTCCCCCTCCCCCCCTTTTTTCTTCTGTATCCCCCCCTCCTATTTAATTTTGAAACTCAATAAAAAAGAATACCTGTTAAAAAAAAAAAGATGTTGGTTTTTTTGGAAATTTATAATGAACTATTTTTTTAATCTTTATGGTTTGGTTGCTGAAATAAGTTTATAGCCTAAATGTGTATCAAAATACAACACATTTTAGAGTTCTCACCTCCCATTTCTTATAAATTAAGGACAATAATAGAACTAATATATTGGGTTTCATGTCAAAAGCAAAATACTTGCTAATGTACATCTCTGGAAGAGAACTGCCTGCATACATCTTAATAAATATAGTTTGTATTAATGTCAAAGCCATTGATTACAGTTTAAAGACAGATACATACACAGATATTGACTGACAAGGACAATTTGTGAATAAAATAAATTCAAACATGGTGGGATCAAAGCTTGAAGAGCCATTCCCTCTCTTCTTTATGCTACCAAGTGGAACATATCACATTAACATGGCTACTGTCTAACTCCAGGCCTTCAGGTGCACAGAGGCATGCGTCTAGTTGCTTTTATCTGTAATGTAAGACGTGACAAAGACTTACCCGTCCGTGAGGGGATATTATTCCTTCATTTATGCAATCAAGTAGATTCTTCTCCAATTTTCTTAGAGGGTACTGGAGTGGAAGAATGCCTTCTAGATCTTCGTATGTAAGGTAGCAACTAAAATTGCCAAGACTTTAATGTAGAGTAAAATTATAAGACAACATATATTAGTCCATAAGAAAATGGCACAATCTGTAACACACCTTCCATTAGGTTTACTGCCTGGACCCTATTATCTGTTTAGATACGTTATAAATAGTGCACAAGATACTCGGCTTTTACCCAAGAAATATAATCCTCATCGAAACATACTTTTATGGTAGTGTTTTTTTGGAAAATCGTATTCATTCATTCATTATACTATAGCTTGTGTGTCACACCATTGTCCCTGTTTGGATAAATCATGGATTGTGTGCATAGGACAAAGTGTTGCTTGTAGTGCTTTCATGCTTTGCACATATTACACTCAAATCAGCCTTTCGAATCTGATGTGTCTGATTGGACCTTATTATTAGCCCAGGAATACAAAATTCCATCTTACCCCACCCAAAATGTTTGAAAATACATCAAGCACAAATACTAATTCAGAGGATTTTCTGCATACTTTTTTTATGTAATCTGTTTTCTGCATTTATTCTTTCCAATCATTTGTTAGTTTAACTATTAAAAGGTATTGGTGATGTTTATCTGATGCAGTTGCAGTTATTTCAAGAATCTCTTTTCACAGACATTATAAACAGCTTCCCATTAATTTAGCTAACTCTGATTGCTTTGGCAGTGTATACCTTTGGAGCTGATCCTCTGTGTTATCCCTGCTTGTATTCATAAGGCTCAGTGCTACATGGCGCCCCTGGACCATCTCTAGCTTCACATCATTCCAGCCATCTGCCAGCAACTTAATCTGATCAACACAAAGCCAGTGATTAGTATGACTGTCATTACCCCACTTACAGATCTTTTATTCTCATCTTGTACACTGCCCAAATAACTGTGATTCTCTGGTCCCTTTATGGAGTATTGCACATAGATAACCTGCATCCAAGCAAGCCTGAGTTTATTCTTTGCAATTAACCCAATTAATGATTCATTATTATTATAGATATACTATACACCTAGGGGTCTATTTATCATGCTGTGTAAAAAGTAGAGTGCAACATTACCAGTGATGTTACTCAGAGAAACCAATCACATCTTTGATTGTGTTTTCTAACTGTTGAAATCGAATTACACAGCATAATAAATAGGCTCCTTAAAAGTGGTGGACTACATATTCACTATTTTCTACTTGATTACTGACTTTTTTCTTTACTCTACAATTAATTTCACGATTAGCTGGAAAGTTTATAAAAATGTAATTTTATCTTCATCCAAGACCTAAATGACCTACTGTTTTATGTCAAAAGAGGTTATTCTGATTCACATCGCAGTTTTTAGGTTCCTACGGCTGCAGATTCAGGTGTCTGTGTTACACCTTAAATTATGGTAATCCAAGAAATAATTGAATCTTAAACAGCTCCAAGCAGTATTTTTAAACTGCAATGTGTTTATTAGCAGTGATAGCACATACATGTTTCGGGCAGAGCTCTTTTTCAAGTGTAACAAAAAACAAGGCATTCTGGGAATTAAATACCTTTTGGGTGGAACATATCAGCTCCCCCAACTTAAAGTGACAGTGTCAAATTTATAGTTACAATGAGTGTTACAGGAGCTATGGCTAGAGTGCTGGCATAAATATGAATAAATAAATAAATATAAATGAATGTTTAGGCTACATGCTCTGTGCATCCCTGGGTAGGCTATCATTTAAGGCAGTACCATGTTATTGTTTTTTTGTTTTCTTGCTGAATGTTCTTAATATACAAGGATAGGCTGAAAGAAGCAGTCTCCTTGACTATGAAGATTTTCATTCATCCAGGTCATGGTATATCTAGTATAGGTCAATCCTTGATTATGGGCACTGAGATGGACTAATAATTGTACTTTTGTTCTTAATGGACAAACAAAGTTCTTAAAGGGATTTCCACAATTTGACACTGTCACTTTAAGTTGGGGGAGGTGGTATGTTCCACACAATAGGTATTTAATTCCCACAATGCCTTGTTACACTTGAAAAAGAGCTCTGCGCGAAACATGTAGTGTGCTATCACTGCCAATAAACACATTGCAGTTTAAAAATACTGCTTGGAGCTGTTTAAGATTTAATTATTTCTTGTATGACCTACTGTTTTATATCTTATTGTAATTGAAAGCATGAACAATCAAACAAAAAACACATAACCAATTCTAATTATTCGTACACAAGTAATTTGTTTATTTTTTATCCTCCAAAAAAAAAAGACATACTAATATATCTCAGAACTATGTTTATATTGCTGTTTGGTATTGGCTGGACTTCACTTGGACTTTTCCCTGGTACACTTATAGCTTTGATGTGAATGGCAATACTTACTTGATCTGGGGTCAGCTGAACAAAGTGGCAAAAGGGTAGATAAGGAAGCAGTGCCTGAATGGATCTCAAGAAATATGGTGGCCATGAAGAGATGTCGCCGAACATGTTGGCTTGCATGAGCCGCTTTGCAAATGCCCGCTTTTGTGTGAGCTTCATGTCTGGACTGTAGTATCTTATTGCATCTAATCTGGAACAAATAATCTCCATTCAGTATGTCATCCACTTGATACATTAGGTTTGTCCAGTTTATGGCTAACTTGAGCTACTTCTTCCAGCATTTAATGCAAAAAGGTGTCATTTAACAAGCCAGAAGGCCAAATTTACTGGGTTTATATACCAGTTACAGTAACAAATATTTATTACATAGACATTTTGACATTTTCATTGGCTGGGTGTTTGCACATGCTATTAAAAAAGTGTTAGAAGTAACTAAAATCCACCTGCTATAGCTGGCTCTGTTTTAGTATTATATGGATCTGTGGGCAACACCTTCAAACACTCTCCAGATGAAACACTTCAAAATATAATGCTGTTTGGTTTTAATTAAGTCTTCTGACAACAATTATACACAACATTCTCAGTGCAGTATTGGGCACCGGCTGCGTATGTGAAGTGAATAAGTATTCCCAACCTGGGGAAACTTAAATCAGTGCTGTCTGTTTTCCAAAGAGCTTTACAACTTGACAGGCAGGGCCGCCATCAGGGGGGCACAGGGGGGACAAGTGTACCGGGCCCGGGCCTAAAGGGGGGCCGGCAGTGCTGCACTTTTCAAAAGAGCCGGGCCCCCCTTAAAGGAGAGTCTAGATTTTGGGTTTATCTTACATTTTAAAGGAGGAGCACACTGTGGTTTCAGGTTTATCTTAAGGTGTTTGTGGGTTCCAGGGGGGCAGGGCTTGCTAGGGAGTATGTGGGGTTTTGACAAATTTGGCCTTGGCTGGGTTGAATCAGGGTGTGGCCAGAGGAGTGGGCAGAGTCTGGGTGGGGCCCAGAAAAAATTTTGTACGGGGCCCCGTGATTTCTAATGGCGGCCCTGTTGACAGGTACAGTAGGTCCAAATATAGGCAGGCAGAATTCTTTTGAAAAAGATTATGCCCACAGTCAGTGAAGCCATTGGCCAGGCTGGAGGCTATAATATTTTTGAGAGCCAACTCAAACAGTATTGCATACTTCTTGATGAAATGCAAATTTTTTTTTTGCCACTTTCCGGAAATTCTCACTTACACACTTTGATTGGCCAGCAGTGAAGGCGGAAAGTTGATGATGTCAGACACAGACATGAATGGAATAAACTGGGCAAGGTCTATGAATATCTCAGGTGTTAAAATTGGGAATTTTTGGATAACCATTGATGTCAAAGTCTCCAATCCTTTCCCATCAGGCTTTGAAACCTAAATGTAAAAAAACAAACAGTATTTTTTCACATGAAACAACACACATGTATTTAGCAATCTATTGATTACATTTACAGAATTTCAATGAAACAAGTGTAAAGCTTAAAAAATATTGCACTTTGTGTCCATTTCTTGCCAGGCTCATTTATTATGCGGTGATGCAACGTTTCGGGGACACTCCCCTTTGTCAAACATGCTTGACAAAGGGGAGTGTCCCCAAAACGTTGCATCACCGCATAATAAACGAGCAGAGTGTTCCCTACAACGATATTTGCCTCGTGTGCTGATATCCTTCTTCTATATGGAACATAAAGTGGACACAATTTTGTACCCCTGAGTGCTTCAGTACTTACATCTATACCATTTGTAAATAAGTCCTTATTTTTTTAAAATGAAACATATGTAATCAAAATACTTTTTTTTATTTCATTAGAATATAGTTATTAAAACACAATATCAAAGATTAACAGGTCATTTTCTTACTCAACTAAAAAGCTGTATTTATTTTCTTTAAATAAATGTATTTCCCCATTACAATTTATCTTCAATTTTTATTAATTACTCCTGTACCTTAATCTGAGGCCAGGAGCGATGCATCAGCAACAGAAAATGTTCCATTGCATCATTCTCTGCTGACATCAGAACTTTCTGGAAGCCTTCGCGAGGCATTTGCAGGTATTCCTGTAAGCAAAACATTCTGCTTAAATAACTTCTACACCTCCCCCCCTTTTAAAAGGACATTGCAAAAAATAAATCTGCTGAAATGAACATTTCTATTTATGTTTTCTTATAATCTGTATCATAATTTTTCCTGTTTTATAAGTGAGTACTCCAGTCCAACGTTTTTTCCTGCTGCAAAAAACGTAGCTCATGCTCTTAGTGCAAGTAGTAGTTGGAGATGGGAGAGAGCATTTAATAAACCATTTGAAAGCACTTCCTATTTCGGTGTATTTTTATAGCTGCAGAACAACTTAAATGTGGAACTTTATTGACTATTCTACCCAAGCTAGCAACGAGCAGAAATATACACCATTGACATACAAACATTTTTACTCATACCAATAAATGACACTGATATATTAAAGGAATACTGGCAATTCTTATTGACTGACCTGAAGAAGTATCTGAAAAGCCGTCACATTGTCTTCCCTCTGCATGAGATCCCACAGAACTGGCTGTCAGATACAAATACAAGAATGAAAATACAGTGGAGACAGCTTGTTTGGATTCAGTAAATATGCAGTTATTAGGCTATAAATTATAATGTACTATACTTTTTCCCATGACAAAGATCACAGCAATAGGTCACTATTTTGCACATTGGTCCTTTTCTCTCTCTCTCTCTCTCTCTCTCTCTCTCTCTCTCTCTCTCTCTCTCTATATATATATATATATATACACACAAACAATATAAATACATACTGTACATACACTCATTAATATATTTAGTTTTCTGCAATCATCATTGATTAGCATTGCTTTTCAAGTGATATTAAGAGGGTAATTAAGAGTGTAAAATAACAGCAATACAACAAAAGCCATAGTGCCTCTTAGGGGTGGTTCACCTTTAAGCTAATAGTCTTTTAATTATTTGCCTTTTCCGTCTAACTCCTGACATGCAAATTGACTCAGAATACCACTCTCTACATCATACCAAAAGTTAACTCAAAGGTGAACAACCCCTTTATTAAAGCATCCCATTAATTATCCACCTTCTGTGCTAGATTTGCATTTTTTTGTATATCTTACTCCTGCCCATATTCAGTAACTGACTACTTATCTATCAAAATGTAATGCTAAAAATGAAGATCAAATTACTGACATGTTATTGTTTTTGGGGGCCCATTTACTTAGTTCGAGTGAAGGAATAGAGGAAAATTTGTTTGAATTTCGATTGGTTGAATATGGCTACTTCGACCATCGAATGGGCTACTTCAACCTTCGACTACGACCTTCGAATCGAACGATTCAAACTAAAAATCCTTTGACTATTCCACCATTCAATAGTCGAAGTACTGTCTCTTTAAAAATTTCTTCGACCCCCTAGTTCGCCACCTAAAACCTACCGAGGCCAATGTTAGCCTATGGGGAAGGTCCCCATAGGCTTCCTAACAATTTCCTGATCAAAGGGCTATCCTTCGATCGATGAATTAAAATCCTTTGAATCGTTCGATTCAAAGGATTTAATCGTTTGATCGAACGAATATTACTTTGATTGTTCGATCGTAGGAATATCGCAAAATCCTTCAACGGTCGAATATCGATATTCGACCCTAGGTAAATGTGCCCCTAAATGTAGTGGTTCTTGTGAAGTTCTACATATTTATTTAAAAAACTGGGCAAGACAAGGCTTTTATGGTGTTGGAAAGTTCTACAAAAGTTTCTAAACATTTTTTCCATATAGTTTAATTTAGGACTGAATGCTATGCATAAATGCAAATCCTGACTACTTGATATTTTTTTAATTGGTTGATAAAATATAAAATGTTATTATTTCATGTCATTTAATAACCTTGCAATATAAAACAATCCAAATGGAATTTCCAATGGAAATCCAAACTTACGCTGAAGCAGCTCAGGAGATTTTCTTTATCAGAGCCATTGTTCTCTTGCTCCAGATACCATTCCACAGCCTGAATGATGCTCAGAGATGAATTAATCTTGAAAGAAGCCCAGAAAGAGCTATTATCCAGAAGGCTAGAAAGGAGGATTGCTTCTCCCAGGCTATCCCTTGTTTCCTTACCTATCTGGTCCAAGTCAGAGAGTGTGAACAAAAAATCCAGGATCTTCAGGAGGTAATGTACATTTAATGCCCAGCCAGCAGACTCACTGTCACATTGTGAGAGCTGAGAGACAAGTCTCAGGATGTATGAAATGGGATTTTTGCAAAGCTGAGATAAATCAAAGCTTCTGGAAAGTGGAAGCATGTCCGCTAGTCTCTGAAGAAAGCATTTCCCATCTTCTGATGAGTTTTTTTCCCTACAAAATTCAGCAATCCATTCAGAGGTTGGTTTTAAATATCCGTACAGTGTAATATTTTGACAGACATTTTCCACAAATTCTTGAACATTTAAAGCTCTGCACTCTTCCACCAAAGTCGCATTTTTGAATTCACTTTGTCCCCAGGTTTTATATTGGCATGAAGTAATGGTCCCGTTGTGTTCATTTAATTTTACTGAGTGGTGAGAACAGAGCTTTGAAAAGGAGACTTTGGTATCCTCAGCCATGGCTGAAAATGTGTCATTATTGCAT
Source organism: Xenopus petersii (assembly GCA_038501925.1). Taxonomy (NCBI): domain Eukaryota; kingdom Metazoa; phylum Chordata; class Amphibia; order Anura; family Pipidae; genus Xenopus; species Xenopus petersii. The sequence goes on from CM076676.1 coordinate 111,035,422, forward strand.
AACTTTTCCACCCAGATGGTTTTATTCTCAAAAAGGCAAGTCTTCAAAGTCTTTGGATTCATGGATATGCCTTGCCACACATCAGAGCACCTGATAATATTCCTTAGCTCTCTAACGGCATCAGAGTTGCTGGATACATTGCCGCATAGATCACTCATCCATGAAGAGCTAAGACTGCTCCTTACCAAACTAGCATTTCGGCATACAGTGACGTTAAACTCTAAGGGGAAATATTCTCTGCAGACCCACACCCAAAATGAATCTTCTTCCACCGAGGACAAGTACCAAGCAGCATCTGCACAAGCAGCTTTTAGGTCATAAGTAGACTGAACAGAATATCCAGTTTCATTGTGCATATTGCAGTACAGGAAGATGGTAAAGTTAGAAACACCCGGCAAACCTGGAATTGTGTCATTGCATACAGCCTCAAGAACTTCTGAATAAAAATTAGGTTCCTCCCCAAATCCGGGCTCTGACCTCTTCTCAATATGGTGAGCTTTGTTTTCCGTTTGACCAAGGATGCCAGCTGATCTACCGCATGTCAAGATTGGAGGAGCAGGTGGAAAATTTGTGGATGTCAAATCAACTGATTGGATATTCCAAGTAATATTATGTTGTATTCCCCTGCATGTAAAAGAAAGTCAGTTTGGATAATGGAGATTCATGATAATAAGTAACAGTGCTTAATGCATAGAACTTATAATATACCCAATTGTAATAGTTTAACTATTGATAGCTGGATGACTTAGCAGGAATTTGTGAAGAAATTAGAACATGTGAAAGTAAAGACAACCTGCTGGTATTTACAAATCGGTACTAAACGAGCTTAGTTGTGATTGGCAAACCACTTTACTCTGCAAGCACTTGGCTTTGCACCCATTATTTTATGGCCTCTATAAAATAGTGGGCCAAATATGCAAATGAATTATTTCACTACCTTGTCCAAACCATTTCGTGGTATATGTATCTTAATATGGACAGTAGTGACATGTCTGATGTAGAACAGGCTGTAGAGTGTTGTAGTGTGCATCAGCAGGGTAGATAATCGACATATCTAAGGTGGAGGACACAAATACATTACATGATTCCAGGCAATCCTTACCACAAAAGCAGCTGCTGCAAATTCCCTGTTTAAAGAAGACAAAAAAAGATAATTTAAAGTGAGTTTGTTTACAGATACCCTTTTTTAAAAAGTAACAGGTTTTAGCTTATTTTACCATAAAACAGCTATTGTTACATAACATAATAATTTCAAAGGAACATTGTGGCTTACCTACGAAGCACTTTCCATTTTGATCATAGTGAGGTGCACCAATTACAGAAGAGACCTTACTCATCAGTGATCCTGTCATGCGAGATACTTTCCTATTCAATGTGTCATAGGCAGACCTTTCCATTCTTTTCATGAGACTTTGGCGCAGGTCTTCTAGTACCTTCCAAACAACATAATCTGGTCCTTCATTTGAAGCACTAGGTTTTATTCCTTTCTCCTTATCTCTGGAACGGTAGAATATCTCCAAGACATTCTGAACCTCTGGTGGATTCAAGCTTGAGTTTACTCTGGTAAAGTTGGGATGCTTCTCTTTAAAAGACACAGGGAGCATGCTTAGTGGTCGATATTTCTCATGTGATGGCACTGAGCTTCCTGACTGTATGTTTATTTTTGGTTTCCAGTTATTAGACTCAAAGTGCAACAGAATTTTCTGTAACTGGTTAGGGTTAAAGCCACAATTATTGTGACCCATAAGGGAACACAAGATCCCTTGCAATGCTGTACTAGTCTGGGTCAGTGTTCCACTAAGCAAAGCTTGGAATAGAGCATCGGTCATCCCAGTGATCATCTCCCAGTTCTGGCTTAAAAGCTGGAGAGCTGCATTGCTGCTGCTGATCACCTTAACAAAAATCTGTATGAAGTTTAACAGAGTACTCCAATTTTGACTTGCTCTTAGAGAGACAAGGAAATCCTGAAGCTTGATAAGTGGAAGAGTAGGTGATCTTTCTACTGGAACCTGGAAGAGCTGGTGTAGGAGGCTCTCCCAGGTTTCTACCTCCTGCTCTTGGGATTCTTGGCTTTGCAAGTAGACGGAAATGTTATAAAGGAACTCAGACAGACGGTTCTGTTTCGCTGTATTTTTGCGAACACCAGGAAATGATGGAATAGTGTCTGGATTGATCCAAAGCGATTCCAAACTGGCCAAAATCTTATCCAGGGAATTGTATACATCATTGTACGGCTTACGGACAGTTTTAACAATAGGTGTCACAGGAAGAGAATGCCTTAGCTTTGATTTCCAGTTGGAAACAATTTTCTCTAGAATGTTCTGTTTTTTCTCCTGCTGGTGACCTGAATTATGGAAGCAAATAATACAGAAATATTGTAGATAGCTTTCCAAATATTTGAATATTACAGTTCCAAATAATAAAGAACACTTTTGTTGTGAGTCTGATCTAGTCTCTATTTGTGACTATCAGTAGAAGAAGTTTGACGAGCACTCCATTCTATGACTACGTATCGGTGGATACGAGACGCGTCAGGGAACGGATGCTTTTAACATGTTGAAAATAAATATTTACTTCTTTTAATTCAACGGGTGAATGGAGTGCTCGTCAAACTTTTTCTACTGATCGTGACTCACCTACAGCTACGGGCTTGGGGCGATGCACCCGGGTCACCCGTTTGATCTGGTGAGTTCCTTCTGATATATGACACTCAATACTGTTTTAGGCATTTGTGAACCCAGGAGTGGGATCCTGGGTTTACACACCCGGGTCACCACCTTTTTCAGATGAGCTGTCTTAATGCAAAGTTGTAATTGGCCGCTAGAGAGGCAATAGACACTATAGAGCAAAGTTTTTTGTAAAAGATTTTTTAGTGGCCTCATTAGCCTTGTTCACGTTTTGTTAATTTTAAGTGAACAAAACCAAATTTAGCACTATAATTTTTGTGTATAAATCTATTTGTGACTATCTACAGTATATCAAAAAGATATTTCTGGGTAACAAATACATTCGCATATCAATTTTATTCAGTAATGTAACTTCCAAATGATTCTGACTGAATAAAGTAATTAAAAGAAGCTCTTTGTAATTTGGTTCACATGTATACCTAAACGTTACAGGGGCCACAAAAACTCAAGTATCAATATGTGCCAGGTTGCAGGGTCTGCTTTCCCTGTTGCAGGAGATCTACTCTACTAAAACAGACCTTAAAGAAATACTGACACCAGAAATTAAACCTTTCTTTTCATCTGTTATACCATACCAGTATTTGCCCTATGCTTTTACATGACTTATCTAATCTCCCACATCCCTGATTGCATCACTACGTTATCTACTTATATGGCAGGTTAACGCAAAGGAAGGGAAGTCTAAGGGAGTTTTTTACTTAAACTCAAATTATTAAAAAAATTTAATTAAAACAATTAAACTAATTTATCAATAATTTTTCTCGAAAAAGTCAAAGCAACAAAACGTCATGACAAAATCGATCACCAATTTGTATCATATAATTGACGCTCCGAAAACTCGACTTTATCGGATTATTGGATGAAAACCCTGACTTTATTGGATTAACCAGCACAGATCACAATGTCAGGGATATCTGACATTGACTTCTATATGACTTCTATATGGGTTGAGATGGATTTTGATTTTTAGCAGCTATGGGGTATAATAAATCTCTAAAAATGTTATGGTTTTTTTTCTACCAAAAATTTGAGTCTTTAACAGCTTGACCAGACAAATTCCAGGTTTGATAAATGGGCTCCTAAAGGCCCTCGTACACTGATTTTTAGCAGCTTTGGGGTATAATAAATTGGATCAGCCCGATATCGCCCACCTCAATGTTGGCATTTCTAGGAGAGATCTGCGACATCGCCAAAAGAGTGGATCTCCCTGTGTATGGCCACCTTAAGTCTTACTGAGTTACTTAAGTGTTTTAAAGATAATTCAAACCCCGCCCAGGTGGGGGAGGTTAGGAGGGGGGCAACACAGGGGGAGGTATTTTAGCGCCGAAGGGGTTGAATTCAACTTTAAGCTGCTCACCACATTCATTGGTTTAGGAGAGCAGCAGGCAGGAGATCTACTCTACTAAAACAGACCTTAAAGAAATACTGTTGGACCAAAAGGGACGCGTTACCGAAAGTGTTAAAGCAGTAATGCCTGAGATATACTGCCTTTTATATTCGTTGTGCATGTTTTGGATATTTTTGTGGATCTCATATTTATTACATACCCTATTTATGGCCCTTCAGTTTCAATTAGAAATGCATTTCCAGATGGTGGAACGCATTTGCGTTCCAGAGGGCATCCCAGAATGCACCTGGATCTACAGAAGTATTGCTGGAAGCATTAAATATAATTGAAATGGATCTGAACATCATATTATTGGATTTTATATATGTTAGCATCGCAACTATTGTATTTAGCTTCCCTCTCTATGTATAAATATGCGTGTTCCGCTCACTTCCGGTCTTTGGAACGCATTTGCGTTCCGGAAGTACTCCCATAATGCATTGGTGATGAATTGCTCAGTTTACAAACCGGAAGTGACGTCACACGCGCTGATGTGCGATCGTTTGCCACTGATTGCCTGTATGTGCCACAAGGTATTTAACTGTCTTGCTTGTATTGTTCTTTCTGCCTTTTTCTTTTGATTTTTGTGCCCCTGATGAAGACCCTTATAGGTCGAAACGCGTAGGGCGACATGCTGTTGCCATGTAGGGTAACTAGCATGCAATAAAATTTATTTTTTATTTAATTACAGAGTGTGCTTTCCTTTTTTTTGTTTTTTCATGCATGATTTTTTGGAAACTACAGATGGGTGGTGTCCTTAAGGATTAGCACCTCGCATAATTATACTTTTGTCAATTTTTGATTTTCTACTTGGGAGTGTGCGCCTTCTACCTTTGATGTTTTCTTAAAGAAATACTGTCACCAGAAATTAAACCTTTCTTTTCATCTGTCATACCATACCAGTATTTGCCCTATGCTTTTACATGACTTATCTAATCTCCCACGTTCCTTTATGAGGGGGCTGCCATATTTATGCAGCAGTAGTCCGTCAGCTTTAGAAACTGACCGATTGAGAAAGGATTGAGAAAGGATTGAGAAAGAACAGTCAGTTTAGGAACAAGAAACAATTACTTACAAAAGTAGACCTATTACTGAAAAAATATCAACATGATCTATAGGTAACGTTTAATATATAGTGATATTTTAAAAAGTCGTTTATTAGTGTCAGTATCACAGGTGCTAAAAAGGTAGATTGGCAGATGGAACTATTTCAACTTTTTCACTCAACATTATGTAAGAAGGCTGCTTCAGAAAACAAAAATGATACATGTTAATTATATGGGAACTATTGTTTTTGGCATCAAGGGCGCAGAAGCCAGAATTCGAGGCATTTGTGGGTTGGATTAATTAATTTTCTGCTAACCACTTGTTGTATCATCACAGCCTGGAGCATTGGGCAGTTAATTATCCCCCATTGCATTGATAAGCCATATACGAGTCATATATAAATATATACTAATGCAGTTGTTCAGCCTCTATATCAGATTCCTAGGCAGCAAAATATTTCTACTTATTGCTTAATTGCACAGTTTTCATTGTTCTTTCCCGCCCACACATAGTTTACACACACACAAACACACACATATCTTGCTTAGCAATAGCATATACCTCTGCTTATAAGGAGCAGCAGCATCCCTAGTACCATTATCCATAACCTTTGCTTTGTCATATTCTGTCTCAGGACATAAAACAAGTATGCCAATGGCGAAGAGAAATACAGCTGTAGTGATACTTTATGTAATGTGGAGCTTCATGTCGTCTGTGGCCTAGAGTAAGTGGAGAGCCATCTGAGCACCTGGAAACAAGATATGATAGAACTGTCACATGAGTATCAAAACTCCTTCCTTTCCTCATCAGTTTCTGGAGTTACAACCATTACTTACACTCAGTCCTCAAGTTACACTTTCCGCTAAGCACATGAAAGAGAAGTCATCCTGACAAGGCAATAGCAGCATGCATACTGCATGATGCCAATAATGCCTGTTAGGGATTAGCAACAACAATAAACCTCATTAAAGTCCATTTATCAATACACCTATTATTACACTACAGTACCTTAACAAAAAGGATATAATGAAAATGAATATTATAATCAGTGCAATGTTATTGTGTTATATAAGGTTTAAGTAAGACACATTGCCAATGCCTAGAAACGGTTCCACTTGTGGAAATAATTATTTCTGAAAAAGTACACCATGTTAGATGGCCCACCTTTGATTATTATATGCAGAAAAAAAGAAGAATAAGAATGTCTCCTTTGTAAAGGATTAGGTGACAAAACTGTAAATCAAGTCTTCAAAAACAAGTCTCTGGCTAAGGTTAATAAAAGGAGCATTTCTGCCTGCCTTAGACCATATTCATATTATAGTACAATGTAAAGAGATAACACAATGTCTTTATATGATATCTAGTTATAACTTCAAAGTGTCAAGAAAAATAAATATATTAATACATTTTTTGCAACGTCCGATCCCTGTAATGAGCAATTCAGACTGTAGAAAACCTCATTAAGCTATCCTACAAAAATAGCTAAATTTCTGATTACAAAAATTTAAAATTCATCTCGGTTACTAGGGATGGCAATTACTCTCACCTTATGATACAGATGAATATATAGTAGTAGGTATTGCATTCTGAAACTTCCAGAATTTGCTTCTTTACTTTATCAATGTTAAACTGGGTATACAGTATGGTAGCAATATAAATATGTTATAGCAATTTTAACTGACAAATATAATAGTAAAATAGTAGTAACGTTTGAACTAGGCTTCCTAGTGATATCTACAGCAAAGGTCAAAAACTGTGAATAGTTTTGGAGGTCTGTGCATGTCATTTTGTGTGAATTTTTTATCCGTTATCCAGAAACCTGTTATCCAGAAAGCTCCGAATTACGGGAAGTCCATCTCCCTTAGACTCCATTTTAATCAAATAATTCAAAATTTTAAAATGAATTTCCTTTTTCTCTGTAAGAATAAATCAGTAACTTGTACTCGATCCCAGCTAAGATATAATTAATGTGTATACTTAAGGGTTTGGTGGCAAAACCAACCTGTTGGGTTTATGTAACGTTTAAATGATTTTTTTTGTAGAGATAAAGTATGGTCATCCAAATTATGGAAAGACCCCTTATCTGGAAAACCCCTGGTCCTGAGCATTCTGGATAACAGGTCCCATTCCTGTACTTATTCTAACCTGCTTGCCACTGGGTGTGGGTGTGTACATATTTTGGCAAATATGTTAGCTTTGCTCAGCCAGCCATTGCCCTGGGTTACAGCATTAATGCAAATATGCCAACTTTTAGTAAATGAGTTCCACATGTACATGAAAATAAGTTTGGCAAAAATGAATGAGAGGCAATATTATATATATAAATATTTCCAGTATCCGGAGACCCATTATCCAGAAAGCTTCGAAGGGTGTCTCCCATAGACTTCCTTTAATTCATATAATCCAAATTTTTTCAAATGATTTCCTTTTCCTCTGTAATAATAAAACAGTACCTTGTACTTGATTCAAACTAAAATACAATTAACATATATGAAATAAGATCCACTGGAATGCAATTAATCTTTACATTTATTTGTAGATGTAGAAAGCACTACATGTTTGGGATCACATGGATCCTTCTTCTTGCACCAGAAGAAGGATCCATCTGATCTGAAACATGTAGTGCTTTCTACATCTACAAATAAATGTAAAACTTAATTGCATTGAATTAACTCTCCAGTGGATCTTATTTGATATATGTTACTGACATTGGAGGTGGCATCTTGAAGAGGTTAATATACGAAAAAGTGCAGCAGTTCCTGAGGACCCTTTACGTGTAACATTAAAATACAGTTACTCCTTATTGTAAGCAAAACCTGCCTATTGAATTTATTTAATGTTTACATGATTTTCTAGAACATTTATATATATATATATATATATATATATATATATATATATATATATATATATATATATATATATATATATATATATATATATATATATATATAGTCAACTACAAGAGGTCCTCAGCACCACTCAACCCATTATCAAAGTTTGGGAGTTTTACTTTGAAAGCAGCTAGTAAGTTGCAGGTAAAACTTAGTCCCTTTGTAAAATGTATATTTAAGCAATTGAATTCTTAATCAATCAGATGAAAATTAAGCGTAGGACTGGCCAGATATGGGATGACTTTTACGTAGTTGGCCAGCTTAAATATTGCAATATATGGACAAACAATCCCTGTGTTGTTTAAAGGGTAAGGCATTTTTTAGTAGCAGTATGCACAAAATGTCCCTGTCTTAAATATATTGATAATGGGTTGAGTGCTGAGGACCTCTTGTAGTTGACTATATGTATTTTGTGGTCACACCCTCATTGCACCCCTGCCTAATGGTTTTAAAAAATAGTGGTGAGCACAACTTTCCCTTGTTTGTTATATGTATATATATATATATATATATATATATATATACACACATATATATATATATGAATAAGCTGATGTTATAGGTGATCATGCTCATATAAATGTCTTTTACCATGAAGTATCCAATCCCCCCCCCAAAAAAAGCAGTGGCATGTAATGTCATTCTTTTGCTCGTGCCTAATAAAAATCTTTTGGGAATGCAAACCATTTGTTCATAGGCTAAGAAGGTAAGGTAATAGGTAAGATACTCTGCAAGCACAAACATCACCTTGCTACTCACGGCCCTCGGGCAGAGTTGCCCTTGCAGAATCCCCAGCTGGTAAGAAAGTAAGTTTTCAGCAGCTTGCAAAGCTGATCTTGCTGTACCTGGCTCAGACGTCTTCCCTTTTCTCCTATTCACTTTTTGTGGGCAGCAGAAGCAGAAGCGTATTCCGGGAGCAGCTCAGCCTGATCAGATTACTGGAGTGTAGTGACACACACACTCCTTCTCTGGTCCCTTTGACCATCCTTTAGATGACAGCCAGATAGCATGACCTGCAGGGTGGAGCTCAATTATCACTTTTACATTTTACATGGAGAAAAACTATAGCTAATGTGCATGCTACTCCTTTGTCAAAGACTCATTTGTAACACCCATAGATAAATATTTAAGGGGCGCTTGAGTTGAAACTACTGGTCAGCTGAAAAGGCCACTTTCTCATGCATATCATGAATGTATTTGCTGTCACTATTACCATGTCTTTATTGGGAGCTCAGATTATATGGTTGGTTAAAAAATATGCCCTTACAAGATGCAGTCCTACGAATGTTTCACTGTAGCTCTGTGTATCCCCAGGAATGGCTTGTTACCATAAAGGCAATTCTAGCACTTGCAAAAATATTTAAGGGAACTCTAGTTTGAATAGTATTTCATATGAGAAAGGCTTTTATTGCATAGGTGTATAGAGATCAGCGAATTAAAGTTGAACCTTGCCTATCTCTACCAAAGTAGTAAAACCATTGGGGCTAATTTATCAACAGTGGGCAAAGTTGCAACCAGTCAAAGTTTATTTCATTATTCCTGTAGATGTCTAAAGAAAGTTAAACACTGATTGGTTACAACAGATTACTGTCTAGGAGCAAATTTGCAAATTTGTGTTAGTAAATGAATGAGCTTATATGGCAGCTATATAGTAGCTTATTTATTTAACTCATATAAGTGTTAATAAAGCAGAAATATAATTATTTCCAGTGCAGGTAATAACAATATATTTTGTTTAAATTCTTAAAAAATGTTTTCAGCTTTTATATGTAAAAATTAAAAATAAACCCAAACAATCTAAAAACCTCTGTTTGGTCCAGCCATTCCCAGTGTCCCCTGCAAAATGTGGAAGGAATGAGGAATCCACAAGTAGTGACAGTGAGTGCAACCCTTTTGCTCTCTAAGAATGGAGCAAAATGTTCTTTTCTCTGCTTTCACTTGGCAGTACTGCTTCCAGGCAGGGCAATACATGGGTGCTGTTTTGCACACCACTGAATTAGAGCAACCAGGAGTGATAGGGGACACATTGTGTATTCTGAATTGTCTTTCATACTGGTTGCTAGGGTCAATGATCACAGCAATTAATGTGTTAATTAAATCTTATGTAACTCTATTCTACAAAATTTTACACGTTTTATTCGACTGTACATGTTTATTCTATATTATGATACATGCTACTTATTTTTATTCTACGTGTTCTATTCTACTGTAAATGTTTATTCTATTTTATTATACATGCTACTTATTTTTAGTCTACATGTTGTATTCTACTGTACATGTTTATTCTATTTTATGATACATGATACTCATTTTTATTCTAAATGTTCTATTCTATTTTATGTTACATTACTTCTTTTTTTTCTCCAGTTCATCTTTTGGTTTATCATTCCACACACTACATGGCTGTTTGCAAAAACCATTAGCAAATTATCAAATAATTATTTAAGGTACTAAGTACAGCAAAAAGTGCTTGGAGACAGAGGATTAAGTGATTTTGCTCCCCTGGGTGCCTGGGGTCTGTGTTTGGGTCTTTGGTATCTGACCCTTCTGCTGGCCACCAGATATTTAAGTTAATTTGTTTAAGTTCATTTGTTTATAGCATATTTTATTGAAAAGGTTTTCATTACAGCGGGATTTGAAAAGAACAACCTTTTCTTTAAAATTCATGAGGAAGGCATGACTGCAGTAAAAATTTCATAGACAAAACATATTACAACCACAACTGTGTATATGCAAACATGCACTGAGAATTACCTGCAGGGAGAATTACCTGACTATTGCTCATAGGGGTGAATGGATGGCAATTACAGCCAATTTGAGACTGTGTGCTTGGACATGTAAAAGATGCAGCAGGTAAAATGCTTGAAACCTCTTTGAGTTCAGTTACCATAACATTTATCTTGAATACATGCAATTTGACTCCCCAAAGAAAAAGTGGGCTTTGACGAAAGTATGTGAGACATAGGGTAATTTATGCCTGCAAGCACAGTGTGCAATTTCAGGTGCAAATTGTCATGTTACATACAATGCAGTGTTTTTTCAAAATTGTTGGCACAATTGTGGCTGTCTTAATTTTGTTTGTAGCAAATCAAATGACTGCAGACATTTTCATATTTTCATTTTATCATTTCATCTTCTTGTGCTCGGAGTAAAAGTGACTGTTTCTAACCCTATATACCTCCTAGGCCCTTCCTTGCACCACTATAGTTAAAAATGACATTGACACTCCTCCCTGTAGTTTTTCAATGTTTAAAGTAAAAGGAAAGGCCTATTTAATTGGGGGTGCCCAGGCCAGTGCTCCTATCAGGAGAAAAGTGCACCGGGCCGGGGTTCTTCCAGTGAGCACCACGGATCGATCACCTTCCTTTTTCTTCTTTCTTCAAATTTCCCGGAGCAGACGCATGCATAGTAGAACGAAATAGCAGACTTTTTAGTTAAAGTTTGGCTTTTCACGCTACTGCGCGCAAAGAAAGAAAGCAAGAAGCTGATCAATACGTGGAAGAACCCCGGACAGTGCAGTTTTCTGCTGATAGGAGCATTGGCCCAGAGTGTGAGGTAAGTATAAACAATCACTTGGGGGTGTCTAACATTTGGCACTTCCAAGTAAATAGAGCCTTTCCTTCTCCTTTAAAAATAATATGCTAATCCTGATTCTATAGCTTTAACTCTTTTTTTATATATTTATCCTATGGCCCAGTTTTTCGTTACATACAAAGTATATACTAGAGGAAAGGTTTTCAGATTTTCTTTCTGCAGTAATTCAATTAATCTTTTTTTCTGAATAAAATGTGTGCCTATTGTTTTTCCTAGGATATATTTAAGAATTTTGTTATATATATTTTAGGTAAAAATTTTAAATGGTTAGTAGATTTTCATACTTTCTCCTGGTTTGTACATTCAAACCAAATCACCGGTCCACTGAAAAGCCCCCTGTACACATTGCAAACAAACCCCTCCTTTCCCCCAGCTTCAGCCCATTAGGTTGTGAGATAAAGAGCACCGTATTACAGTAATTTAGGAAAGAACATCCCATGTGTCATGAGCCTAAAGTGGGTACAATACTTATATTTACTTATGTCAGGTATATCATGATGTTTTCTGAGAGGCAACACAAGTGTATAATGTATCATGCAAAGCAATGAATCAATGAGCTCAGTTCAGTTAAAGATCATTGGGTGCTGATAACAACATCGAAGACAATACAGCTTTTGTGCACAATGTATTATCCTCATTTCTTACACTATTCATTTGCCTGTATATCTGCAGCCAGTTATCTCCTTACAGTGTCAATTCCCATGTTTTGTAGAAACTAAAACCTTTATGAAAAGTCTTATCTTGGGGACATAACAATGGCTGGTGAACCTTTAGCCAATATTCCTATTACACGGTTGGAAATCTGACTCTTGTTTTCTATTCTAGATTATAATTGGTGAAAGCAGATTGTAGCAACAGATACAGTAGATGTCAAGGATTTTGTATCCTATTTGGCAGATATTTGATGCTCTTAATACACTGTAATTATACGTGATCACTGGCAATTTCTTCAGTTCTATTAATGTCTTAGATGTATCACTAGCATGGTTTTAACAGTGTTTATCAAATTTATTGGATATATAGTTTTCCACTAGCCATACAATCACTGTAATAGCTACCAGATTGAGGTAGTGGCAAGGTAATGCTTTACACTTTAGTTTACTTCCCATTATACATTCTAAATCATCATGAATGATGTAATAGCTAAAATGTAAAAAGGAACCAGCAGCACACTGTGTTTAAATTGCAAAAGTGCACCAAAAATTTATTTAGCCCACATCATACAAATAGGCAACGTTTCAGGCCCACCTGGCCCTTTATCGAGCTTGATAAAGGGCCAGGTAAGCCTGAAACGTTGACTATTTGTATCAGTGAGGTATCAGTGAGGTAAGCGCTCCACGTTAACAGGTGAATGATGTAATAGATGCTTGCCTTTTCCAAAGTACCAGCAATGTGCAATATGTGAACCTGACAATCCATCCCTGGAGCACCCTCACTGCTATTATTATGAGCCTTAAAGGGCACCTGTAGGGTAAAAATGACAGTAGTTTCTTTTTTTTAAAGAATGCCCCCCCCCGCCCGCGCTAGGTTACCTGCACCGGGAGCTCCCGGTGCGAGCAGCCATGTCTGGTCACTCGCTTTCGCATGACGCACATGTGACGTTGCGCGCATAATGAGCAATTCAGGGCAGCTTTTCATTATGCACATGCGAATAACAGGAAATGGCTGCTCGCACAGGGAGCTCCTTCCCGGTGCGGGTAGCCTAGTGCTGGTGGGGGCTATTTTTTTTTTAATTACTGTTATCACTAACCGGAATGAAGGCTCTATTAACCCGCACCTTTGGTTTGGGTATAAAATTTTTACCCAACAGGTGCCCTTTAAGGGCAGATTTAGCAACATGTAAGTTTAAGCTTAATAAACAAAAACTCACCCATGTTCTATTCATTTCTATTGGATTTTTAGAACCGTATTCATCAAATGGTGATTTCTAACTTTCACTCATTGATAAATACCATAGGAATGAATAGAAAGTGGTTGGGTTCTTATTTATTAACCTCTAAACACACATTTTGGCAGCAGACCAGATACCCATGAATGCAGAATCTCTGCCCCCCTTCTGTCCCTGAATACAACTGTACATCACCCCCTTATGTTGCTAAATACAAGAACTGCAGTTCATTCATCGCCAGCTGAAAGTATTTGGACAGCACTATAGTAAAGTATAACAAATTAGGAGCAACATAGTTACACTGGGCTTTATACCTGTAAATGTACTCCACTTATTCCACTGTTCATGTTTTTATTCAAAATATCAAAAAATGTATGCCCATGGATGTATAGGTCAGAGGACAAGATATTGTTGCAAACGCTGTAGCTAAATTCCAAGGCTTGCAAATGAAATGTAAAGTAGACTTTGGGGACAGATTTATTAAAGAGATACTGACACCAGAAAATAAAATTTTGAAATATCTTAACATCATCTTTGAGTGCTATTTATAATTTTGCCATAAAAGTATATGCCTGATACTTTTACATTACCTTTCTTACCCCCATGTTCCTCTATGAGGGGGCTGCCATATTTGTGGAGCAGGAGGTCGTTAGCATTAGAAACTCTAACTGACAGGCTGAGCTGGGACAGTCAGGTTGGCAAAACAGTCAGGTTTTGGAACGTTAAGTAACAATTACTTACAAAAGCAGAACTATCAGCGAAAAATTATTAAAATGTCCTATAGCTGACTTCTAGGGTTGCCACCTTTTCCCCTAGTGACTTCTAATGTAGATTAATATTTTGAAAAGAACATTTTTAGCATCAGTATCACTTTTTTGAATTTTTTTTATGGTCAGAAATGTCAAATTTGACTAAGGAATTATCCAAACTCGATTAAATTCTTTTTTAAAAAAAAATTTTGAATTTGATTTTAGAAATTTATCATACTGTGGCCCTTTAAGAATTAAAATTCAACTATTCGCCACCCAAAACCTGCCGAATTCCTGTATAAGTCAATGGGGCAAATTAACTAACCAGCGAAAATTCACCAGCGACAGCTTTGCACACATCGGTACACTTCGCCAGGTGAAAATTCGCTCAGACAACGCTAATTTACTAAAATGCAAAGTTTCCTCCAGGGCACCGAACGCTGGCGAATCGTCACTAGCATTACATCAGCAATCAAAGCGAAGATGCACTAGCGTTCAATTATGCCTAGCGCAACTTCGTTAGAGGTCTTAGCTCATTTGCATAGCTCATTTGCTAATTTGCATACGGTGGGAAATTATAAGGTTCAATGGATGTATATGTTGCAGCAAATACATTACATTACACAAGTCCAGGGAACCTTAATAAAGAAAATATAGTTGTTATAATGCCCTACACATGAGCCCACTATATAGTTTGTGTTCCATATGTTAGAAAATGTATAGGGGAACCCAGTTACCGAAAAAGCATTTTGAGGACTTTTGCAGGCTATCACTCTAAAAAAGGATGAAAATTTGCTTGGTGTTAGAGTGTGAAGCGTCTATCTCTTTCGCTACCGAAGTGACGCCTGCGCACATTAGTAAATTGGCAAAGTAACGAATGACGTCACGCTGGCGAATCATTGCCAGCGTTAGTCACTTCGCCCTTTAGTAAATCTGCCCCAATGGGAGAGGTCCAGTGACCAATTTGGAAATGTTTGTAGCCTTCCTGACATTCGAGTTTTTCAAAAGAAAAACTTGAATCGAGTTTGGTCAAATTGAAATTGAATATATGATTAGAGTTTTTGGCTCAGTAAAATGAGGCTGAGTTTTACATATTCGATCTTTTTAATAATCAAATGTCAAGTAAAATCGAATTCATGTGAGTTAAAAAAAACTCACATGTATTTGAAATTCGACCCTCGATAAAGCTGCCTCTTAGTAAGGGCAATGTCACAGGTGAGTTTTATGGCAATAAAACTCAATTCAATGCAATGAAACTCACATCTCACTGCAGTAATGGTATGATAGTAATAGTACAGAGTAAAGAGATGCTGTGTTCAGAAAGTAAAGCAAACAAGCACTGTACCATTTTTGGTAAAAAATGTTTTAGTGAAATTGAATCCATAATTATCTTGGTTGCAAAAGTTTTATACAATATATATATATATAGTAAATTAATATACTATATTTAATATGATACAGTGTATATATAAATAAATATAGTAAATTATTGTATTTTTTAGTTTATTATATCATCATTTTTACTGCAATCTCTTATTTTCTGAATGATTAAACTGAAAACCACTATAATAAATACGTTGCTGTGCTCACATGCTTATTTTAAAGATCCAAATATCACATTTAGATGTTCTGGAAAAGCAATGGGAGAGAGATAATTTAGAGCAGTGTATTCCAGCATCACAAACTGGAACCTTTGAGTAAATATAAATAAATATAAAACTGGAAAATGAACGTTGCTGTGGGTAAAAGGGTTAACATAAAGTATCCAGATGAGGGAATATCCTCAGAATTAAAAGGCTCAGGTAGCCACAAGTAATATGCTCTATTTGATGTCAAAATTGATCATTTCAGCCTTTCACCTGACACCGCAGCCTTGTCTCAGCCTGTAACCTGAAGCCCAGTGCTCCTGGGCACTTGTCATAAACAGCCTCATCCAGGGCCCACTTTCTCAGAACACAAAAGGGGAGCTGCTCAATTATTGATAGGGCGGGAAGCAGCAAAGCTCCATTTGCTTTCTGAATAATAGACTAGCAAGTGAGACCTCTCGGTCTCTTTGATTTGCTTATATTCTAGTTTCGCTGGTTGGTTTCAGAAATATGTCACTATGGAGACATGGAACAGACATCCTCCGGCGTTAGCAGAGCATCACCACAAGATATGTTATATTCTGTTCAAAAGTTCCCTTTGTATATACAGTCATAACATTCCATGGTTTCTCAGTGAGAAAAGATTACTTCTGCTATAAAGGCAATAGGATTTTCAAGCAAAAGTGGTGGAGGAAATAATTTAAGCATGTAATTGTCCTTCTATAAAATTCTTATGCAATAATAATGATCCACAATAGATTATTAAAGACATTAACCAATTACTATGGGGTTTTTCAGCTTTCTGGAAGAAAGTGATTTTTTCTAAAAAGAAACCTGCAAACTTTCCACCATCTTTGTAATACCTGTATATCACCAGACGAATAAAGACCTATGTGTAGAATTACTAGGGATGCACCGGTATTCAGTCAAATCTTTTGCAAAGGATTCGGGGGTTTGGCTGAATCCAAAATAGTTGATTTGGTGCATCCCTAAGAATTACTGTGCAATGTTACAATGCCCATACGTTTTACTGTGTATGTTAAGAAATTTAAAATGAAAATCTGCATTAAAAAAAAATAATATATATATATATAGTATATATATATATATATATATATATATATATATATATATATATATATATATATATATATATACTCTGAAATCATTTCATAAGGACATTTATTCATATAAAGTGTTAGAATTATTTAGCTAAAGTAAATGTTGATTGTATTCAAGGGAATTCTCATATTTTTTTAAGTACCATCAATTTGGTGTTGAATTTTTTTGACAAAGATTAAAGTCCTGCTGTGCTTTAAAACAGCCTCACACACAGGTACAGCTCCCTGTTTTGAAGAAAGAACAGCAAATAAACATACTGAAACTAAAGTTTCTAGTCAATTCTGAACCATTTTTTTCTGAATACACAAAAAAAAATCCTAATTTCTAATTAAGTGGGTTTGCATTGTGCATCAGTTAGTAACTGGTAATCGTTGATAGAAGGGTATTTATTGTGTTCAGTGTGTGAAAAATACAAGAGAGGGAAATGTTTTTCAGAATTGTGCCACATTGCCCTCTTTTGGTAAAATGTGAGTTCTACAAGTAAAGGCAAGCCTTTATTCATGTGCCCTTAGCTTGCTCCAGTCTGAGTTCTATTATTACTTATTTAGTTACAAAGTTAAAGTGGGTTGAAAAAAAGGACCAAAGTCCATCAAGTTCAGCCCCTCCAAGCGAATTCCAGTACACACACATATAAACAAACACTCATACCAACTATACATTCACATATATAAACCATATAGATCAATATCTATATTAATTGTTGGTTACAGTATTACAATAGCGTATGATATTATGCTTGTTCAAGAAATCATCCAAGCCACTCTTAAAGGTCTATGAAGATTCTCATTTATCCAGGTCATGATATACAGTATTTATATCGTGCCCCTCCAGTGGTTTGTATGAGTGTGAACAGTTGAACAATGTGGACAGTTTCAGTCTGGGTCTAATGTGTGAACAGTACAGGGATTTAGGGTGTAAACAATAGAGGTGTTACAGGTGTAAACAATGCAGGGGGATTACATGTGTGAACAATGCAGGAGTTTATAATCTGAATTTGAGGTGTATACAATGCAGGGCAGTTAATCTCTGTAGAGATACCTTTTAAAGTTTATACATGATAAATAGACACAGCAGGCAGGATTTCATGTGGGGGGTGGGCACCAGTTGGACAGCACTGCTCTAGTCTAAAGGGGTGGCCTCTGGTGCAGTGATCCTCTTTATGGGAAAAAAGATCCAACGCTATCTGTCTATAAAGTCCTCTAATGTACTTGTAAAGAGTAATCATGTCTCTTCATTGTAAACCAGTCCTGCTGATATCTAAACTGGAAACCATTTAAAGTCATCATGCCTTGTTCCAGTTCTGTTTCCTCTAGGTTCCAGCTTTTTCCCCTTCTTTCCCTTCCAAGTCAACTTCTTTTCTATGAAACCGCCTTGTAGAGTATGCATATAATATTTTATTTATATCGCACTCATTATGTACGCAGTTCTGTACAGCAGTAACTCACTACATTGTATACCAGAGCCTGTATGTGACTTTGAATGCAAATAATGGACTTTTGTTATACTGTTTTGTACCAAATGAAAAGCATCAATCTGATAATATTCATGGTATTTCAAAGCATTTTACCTTAGGGTATAGCAATTTGATTGAAAGAAGCGTGAATGGCTACCTCTGTGAATAAAGGCCATAATAGCTTTAGATAAGATAATGGCCAAAAAGGGCAACCAAATGGTAAAAAGCATGTTTTAATATATTGTTTGGCAGTGCAGGAAAAGAACAGTCATCTTCATACGCTACATTTTCAGTACAAGTATGGGAACTATTATCCAAAATTCTTGGGACCTGGGGATTTCAACATAAGGGCTCTAACTGGAATGTGGAACACCTTACCTTATGGCAGCAAATCATTAAACAAACAATATGAATGTTTATGCTATCTTAGGTAACATCAAGTAAAAGGTACTTACTATTACAAAAAATGTTTTGGAAAAATGAAGAGTTTTTGTTTGAATAGGATTTTATGTAAAACTGAATTGCCATATATTGTAGGTTTCTGGTTAACAAATTCCCAAATAATAGATCCTGTACCTTTACAAAATGTTGAAATTCTTTATAAATTAATCTTTTTAAATTGTGGAATCCCAGAGATTTCCAAAATAGACAGACTCAATTAGTTCAAAATCTGATTCACGAGCCACACTGAATCAATCTATATGGGGTTTACAAAACAGATTAAGAAAAGATATGAGCTCTTTAGGTAATATGTAACAGTATATTCAGTAGGGATGCACCGAATCCACTTTTTTGGATTCGGCCGAACCCCCGAATCCTTCGTGAAAGATTCAGCCGAATACCGAACCGAATCCGAACCCTAATTTGCATATGCAAATTAGGGGTGGGAAGGGGAAAACATTTTTTACTTCCTTGTTTTCTGACAAAAAGTCTTGCAATTTCCTCCCGCCCCTAATTTGCATATGCAAATTAGGATTCGGATTCGGTTCGGCTGGGCAGAAGGATTCGGCCGAATCCGAATCCTGCTGAAAAAGGCCGAATCCTGGCTGAATCCCGAACCGAATCCTGGATTCGGTGCATCCCTAATATTCAGTACTATGTATAGTGATGCCTCAAGAGGGTGCTTTAACTGGTTGTGACATTATTTGGTTATAATTGTATTATTATTATTATTACTATTATTATTATATGAATAACAATTATATGCCTATATTATTTTCAGCAAACAAAGCCCACATTGCTGAGACAAAACATGTCACATGTAACATTATATTAAGATTTCATTGATTTTTGAAAATCCATGTGTAATAAAAATTACAATTCCAGACTGCTGTATATTTGAACAAAAACTGGACTTCTAAGGAATGTAAACATCCAGCATTCGCTATCTAGTCTCTGTTAAAAGCACATAAAGTAAGCAATGATCTTATATTTAGCTGGAAATCTGACCTTACGCTAATTACAACATAACAAAGCCATCTTTATGATTTGAACTTGCGATCTCTCCGTCACAAGACTCTAACAGTCTTGTGATAGACAGTTAAAAATTCCTGAGGACAGCGTGTTAAAGCACACATACATATACCTATATTTACAAGCAAGCACATGAGCATATGGATGCTCTGATGGAAGGAACAGGGATACTTACACAATCAAAAGGATAAAGAATATATGTATAGCTTCAAATAAGCCCCAGTCTTTCCTTTAAAGGTAAACTGTAAAAGATGTTGACCTCTTACAAAGTCCTACCAGGTTTTTTTTAAGGGATTCCAGCTTGGGCCAGAATTGTTTGCGAAGGGAAAACGTCAAAATAAATACTTTTAAATATATAAGAAAATGAGTTTGTAATACAAAATGATTAGACATCTAGTAAAGGTGGAGTTTAGGCCATAAGGCTGATATATAGAAGTTACTGCAACTGCTAACAAAAAATCCCTATGATTTGTAACCACAACAAAGAATCTTTACTTAGAATTCTAGTATAATAGTGGGTGCAAGATACTTGCCTATGATTTACCAATGCAGAAAGGAACTTGCTAATAGCTGGGAAGTTATGACATCTCTGTGTGGTTAAGGAGATTAAATCATTTTTAGATAAAACTAGCCCGCAGCATTTTATGGGGAGTATGTAATAAAAGGCACTGAGTTTGCCCAGTACCAGTAACCCATAGCAACCAATCAGCAGGTAGCATTTACTGGTCACCTGTTTAAAAGCAAACATCTTATTGGTTGCTATGGGTTACTGCTCCTGAACAAACTTGATGCCTTTTTTTATATAAGGGGGAATGTGTCCTACAAAGTGCTTGGCATGTAACATAATAAGGAAAAAGACAAAAGTAGAAGTCAGGACTTTAGTCCAATAAAATATAACACAAGAACTAAACCACAATGAATTGTGTTCCAAAGTGATGTATGCTGTAATTAAATCACCTCATGCTGACAGGTTTAAAGGAGAACTAAACCCTTAAAATTAATTTGGCTTAAAATGTCATATTTTATATTGAACTTATTGCACCAGGCTAAAGTTTCAGTTTCTCAATAGCAGCAATGATACAGGACTTCAAACTTGTCACAGGGGGTCACCATCTTGGAACGTGTCTGTCACATGTTCAGTGGGCTCTGAGCAGCTGTTGAGAAGCTAAGCTTAGGGGTTGTTGCAAAATCAGGTTGGTCTGTAATATAAGCTGATGCTACAAGGCTGATTATTAAATTCTGATGCTTATTGTGCTGGTCTCGGTGCTGCTATGTACCAATAATCTGTATTAATTCTAATCAGCCTTATATTGTGACATTTATATTCTCTGTGTACTGTATATTTTGAGTCAGTCTTTAAGCTCAGTAAGTGACAGCAGCACAAAGCATGTGCAGTGAATCAGTAGAAAGAAGATGAAGAGCTACTGGGGCATCTTTGGAGGCACATATATTTACTGTGAAAGAGCTGTGGTTGCCTTGGGCTTGTAAAGAAGCCTAAAACATAATGTACAACATTTATAGCATACTTCTTTAGTTAAGCTTTAGTTCTCCTTTAAAGAGAAATTTCTAAGGAAAAGCATGAATGTGCAGAGGCTCATTCACATCAGAATACATTACCCAGGATCATTCATTGGGATGAAATATTGTAAAGAGGCACAGTATGCAATATGAAAATGGAAAATCATCATTTATTGTAACTATCAGTAAAGCTGGTGATTCCCTCTGCATAGGTGAACATCTGTTATCTGAAATAGAAAAAAGAAAAATGGTTACTTCATAATGTAAGTGAAAAGAGGCACTGTAGTAGGGCATGGATTTGCATTCAATAAATGCTCCAGTGTACAGGCCAAGAATATAAAAGTACAAATGTTTTTGTTTAAATAACATGTACAAGAACAGCTTTACACGTTATATTCTGTGGCCTATGCATTGGAGCTTTTGTTGAGTGCAGGCCCATACCCTTTTGTGTTCCCCTGGCTGAAGGTTTAAGGCTTGGCACCCTACAATTATACTGGTGGGATACTACATATCTTAACAATCTGAGGCTTCATCTTTTTCATGCAAATTGACGATTTTCTCCACTTCAAATTAATGATGATGATGACTATCCACTATTACAGGATGTTGCTGGTTTTAGAGCAGCAGTGTTGATGATTCCCAGGTAGAAATGGATCCAACAAACTTGGTAATGAGCTTAGGAGATGGACTGCAAAGTTGCTAAAAGTACTCTTCTGCCTCTTGTTAGAAAAAGTATTTTTAAAAATGGGAGAAATTTAGGAGATTATCCATGTCAGTAAAACAAATAATCACCGCATCCAGGATCTGGATCAGGATTTGGAAGGTCATACTTTTGGAAGAATTTTTTTACTACATTAGAACCCTGATTTTATGTCCCCAAAATGTAGGTTTTCCAGAATAATATGTGGTTTATTTGTGGTCCCGCGGTATATGCTCTATTCGTTTCTCCCAAGATTTTACATTTGTTTCACTTGTTCTCTTGAGAAACATAAAATCAATGCTTTACTGTAGAAATCTTTAAAGTTCTAGGTGAAAGAGCCAATTTTTGCTCACAGAGTAGGCAATTGATTTTCTCTCGAATCTGAACGCGCAAATTCAGTTTGGTATTTTCCCAAATCTTGCAACAAACCATCTGAATTTTCACTCACAAAAAAGTTAGATGAAACTGTTTGGAATATAGGGGTAGAATGTAGTGATTTATTTTATTGTGATCTTGTTCTATTTGATTGTATCAATCCAAGATTATCTTGACTATACTGATTTATCACTCAAGCCTCTAATGAGGAGTGGGAAGATAAATTTGGCAACAAGGGTTCTGGTAACTGAGACAAGATCAATGGACAATCATAAGGGTGATTTAAAGGTAGAATTTGACTACTTTTTGCAAAATAAGTCCTGTAAATTCTTAAAAGCAGGCAAAATCTTAAAGAGCTAAAAGTGAGTAACAGCTGAGGAAAAGCTGTTAATTGTGGATAAATGAAGGCATTGCTGAAAACAGGTTTTACTCCAGGAAAAAATCTGACCTTTAGTCTAGCTTATAAATGGATTGCGTTGAAAAAGTCAGCGAACTTCCAACATTTTCAGAATTAAGGGACACTCAATGAGAGAGCAGCGTCTGGACGAGAGGACACACATCCCTGGGTGAGCTCCGATATTAACCGCATCTTTTCTAATACATACTGAATGAGGGGAAAGGATAATTCATCTTTATGCATAATACCCATCTAGAATAAAGCTCAGGAGCAGTAGCAGGTACAAGCTTAGAGAACAAGGATCTAGCATCAATGGTCAAAACTAGAAGAGTGATTGACAATAACTGTAGGGGAATGCCATGCTGACATTGTTAGCAGAGAGCTGATCTGAGCTGCATGTGCAGCGTCTCTGTAATGTGAGGACAGACACACCAACTTCTGTGTGAACAGTAACTTGGTTGCTTTACAGAAATTCAGCATAACATGTGTGCAACAGAAGCTTTTCATAGAGAGCATACACAGGAAGAGATAGAAGCAAATCACACAGGGTTACAGGTCAATCATGACACTGCATTGCTAAGTAACAATAGACCCTCCCTGCATTAAGTAACATGCACTGGAACAATCTTTGTCTGTTGTTTTACAACAGACAAAGGAAGATTACATACATTACAACTACCCGAGTCCAGGAAAACTGAAATTATAAAATGGTTTATGCTGAGTAATGTGAAGCTTGATAGGGATTTGTTTTAGTTTACTATAGTTATGTCTTTCCCATCATACCTAGGCATAAGAGTTTCCTAATTTAAAGGAACAACTCTGCACATGAAGACCTTTGGCCCAAGAACAGACAGTGCCGAACAACATCTCTTCTTCACAGAGTAGTAGTTGCACATGGGGCTAGAACTGGCTAAAAGACAAATCATATTGACACTCTGTAATGTTAATGTCCACGCATATAGGCAGACTCCAACACAATTGTTTAATAGAGAAATTACGTTACCAGATAAAATTGTATTCTAATCTATCAGATGCCTCATTATTTCAGCCAGTCTCTGCATACTGATACTATTTAGGTTAGCTGATATGTGCACAAAATGCAAGCTTTTGAGATATGAAAAAAATGTAAATGGTATGTCCAACAAGCACAATCTATTCAGGATGTTATATTATCCTTGGTGAAGATATGTGGTTTTCAATGATTTAATCTTGAAAGCTTGTATTTTACACAACTCTCTACTACAGGCACCAGGAACAGTATTTATTGCCAAAAGGGAAGCAAATTAGTCAAACACACACAGGATCAAAGAGTTCAGCATAGTCAGATTCAGGTAGAAGGTAAAGAGCTGGTGGCAGAAATATTAAACAGTAAAAGAAATAAATGAGGGCAGGCAACATGCAAACAAGGACATGAACAGCCCAACAGAAATAAAAAATTTAGTTCACTATAATAGCATGATGACATCATAGCACAAGCAGCATGACACAATGCCCATGCAAACATTGCAATGCACTGGTTGGCAGAAGTGCAGAAGTAGAGAGGGGACAAACTGATACCATCTTGGAAAGTCCTAAGGGGTCTGTAAAAGGCTAAACTAAGTAATGAAAAATAAATCACAAAACCAGATAATGCATAAATAGAGCTGTGACAAACAAACAATGTTAAATTTAATCAGCAAAAAAAAAGACCAGTATTCCCTGCCCTATCTGGTAGGGGGGATGTTTGATACTGATTGGGCTTTTAAGATTATATCCACATTAATGGTGGAAGCACACTATAAAACCAAATGGTTGGTGCTCCAATGAGTGCCTTGGATATTTCAATAATGTGCATTCCACAATCAAGTTTATGTTGGAGCCCAACAGAGTTAAATTTTTTGGACGCAAACATTAGTTATACAGATCATACATTCATCACCATATCCACGGATAGAAATAATCCTTTGAAACCTACTTCTTATCATCCACCAGGGCAGTTTAAGGGACTATCCAGTGGTCAGTTGATACGGGTCAGGCGCATAGCATCCACTGACGCATTGTATGATAGTGCTTCAACACAAATTGTGGTACACCAATATCTAGAAAAAGGGTATGATGAGAGTAACTTACAGACCAATAAAGAAGAAGTACGCTCTATCCCTAGGAAACAATTACTTTAAAAAAGTAACACAAATCCAAATAAGTCTAAAAGAATACCATTCATTTCTTCTTTTAATTCCAATTCAAAGGTTTGTCGCAACATCATTTTAAAATATTGGGTGCTTTTGAGCAGTGATGTCAAACATGGGCAGTTATTTCA
Organism: Xenopus petersii; assembly: GCA_038501925.1. Taxonomy (NCBI): domain Eukaryota; kingdom Metazoa; phylum Chordata; class Amphibia; order Anura; family Pipidae; genus Xenopus; species Xenopus petersii. Next base: position 111,060,591 of record CM076676.1, read on the forward strand.
GTCACCCTCTCTCATTTCGTATAGACCTACATCCATGTAGGAATTGTGGGCATTGCAACGGTATTATATCTGGCAATTTCGTAACACATCCACAACAAGGGTCTAAGCACACAGTCAAGGGATTTTTTACATGTGACTCCAGTAACATGATTTACTGCTTGAAATGCCCTAGTGGTCTGGCATACGTAGGCCAGACAACTAGATCCATCAAGATTAGGTTAAACTAACACAAATCCACAATAAGGAATTACCAGCCACCTCCAATACCCAGCAATTCAAATGAAAATAAAGATAAGAATAAAGAGAAAGACACAGGTAAAATAAAAAAAGAAACTACATTAGCAAGGCATTTTTTCACACATGGCCATCGGGTGGCGCAACTTCATTGGCAGGTCCTGGAAAAAGTAAAGGCTTAACAAGAACAGGATAATAAAAAGTTACTCTCAAAGAGAAAATGCTATTGGGTCTGGTTGCTCCAAAACAGATCCCCAAGGTTTAAACGAAGAATACAATATGTCCTGTTTTCTATAATATGATACCTGTATTAGGTGCTAATTGTATTTGTTCTTCCTTTCATATAACAAGCTACAGTATATTTGATTACCCTTCAGTGTCAGGTACACTTTCCTCCTTCACTTCCCTTAATACATAGGGCTATGATGTAAAAAATTTATATTTTTGATACAGTATAATTTATTATTTATAAAACTTTTGTTGCCATTTGGTTGTGGTACAGATTTTGTTTCCTTTTTCAGGTTATTGTTACAATTGTTTCAATATACTGTTTGACCACAAGGGAATAGAGACTTTGGACTTACCTGATTATTTCATTGGACTTAATTGATTCCAAGTCACTTTTTTCTATTAGATTAATTATATGTTAATTTGTTTTTGGACAAAGTATTTAAATGTTTTCTGCACCACGCATGCACTATGCTTGACAAAGGGGAGTGTCCCTGAAACATTGCACCATGCATTAAATAAAATTCAAGGGCTTGCCCTGCTAAACACATGCCTTATGTGCCAGTGATATTCCTACACGTTTGACTGGAGGTTGCCAATTTCGACATCACTGAGCACCAAGAGATTTGGGAACGTAGGGTGTGTGGTTATTTCCAGTTTCTTTGGAACTAGTGAAAAGTTGTAATGTTAAAATACATACTAAAAAACATTCTGTTTGTAACTCTGAAATAAGCATTTCTGAAGGGGGTTACCCCTGTCTTTACCATTGTCTATTGTAGGTGGAGCATGTAGCATGTTAATAGGTGTGGTTCTCCCCCTGAGTGCCACATAATCAATATAAACATGTACCATTGTCCAATGACTAAATATCAATGGAGCAGGCACTCAGAATAAAGGCAATCTTCCAAGTGTTTGTGAACACGAAACGTGTAAGGCTGAGGACACAATAAACCTTTTCTACTCTTTTTTGAACAACCTGGTGGAATATTGCCTTTATTCTGAGTGCCTGCTCCATTGATATTTTCAGGTTTGTCTGCTCCCCGTGCTTAGGGCTCAGGGTGGTGCACCTGGGCCACTTCCAAAATGTGGTGAGAGAAAATCATACTTAAATCGGGGACCCCCATTTCAGTTTATCTCATCATTGTCCAAACACTGTATATTATCTTTTGTTGCAACATATCCTTATGCTTTGTTGCAACTTCTACGTTGTGTAATATTAAATGTAACATGCTTCTTAACTCTGTGCAACAATTTCTTAAAGATGCATTTGCATTTCTTCAATATTCAAACACTTTCTAAAAGCACAAATACCCATTCATTTACTCATGCAAAGTTTTAGGAAGGTTCTGTAATCAAAAATTACTGTTACAAAAAAAATGTTTTCACATCTCCCTACATATCAAGCTCAACAGCAAATTTCAGAGATTGAGAAGCTCTAAAAGATGGGAAAATATTAGGGCAAGTCAGTGCCATTTTAATGGGCCAAAGGGGCATTTGCCCAGGGCCCACCAGGATTGAGAATCCACAATCATCTGTCATCTTCTATAATTTTTACTGAAGCATTTCAATCAACTAGAATAACTCAACATCATAACCATTTACATTTCTTCTCCGTTTAATTTAACTTTCTATTATAACAAATGTTTGTATGGGATATTTCCCTTAAAAAGCTGGTATTTGGGATTCAGATGAGAGGGTTTTGGGGTATTGGCTGATACCAAGAAATGACTGACTCAAATAGCTCCACGTATTTCCATGCTGACCTGATGTTTTCAATTTGCTTTTAATTAGAATGAACTTCTTAGGGCTCTTACACACGGCCGTTCCGACCTGCGCTCCCCTGCGTTCCGTTTTTTGGCGTTCAGCCGCAGGGGAGCGCAGGAATAGACGCAAGTAATTATTTGAAATGGGGCTGTACTCACTCAGGCGTGTGTAGGCGCCGAACGCAGGTTCAGACGCAACATGCTGCATTTTTCCTGCGTTCGGCGCCTACACGCGCCTGAGTGAGTACAGCCCCATTTCAAATAATTACTTGCGTCTATTCCTGCGCTCCTGAACGCCAAAAAACGGAACGCAGGGGAGCGCAGGTCGGAACGGCCGTGTGTAAGAGCCCTAAGTGAAGTTACTTGCTCTTATCGATGCACCAAATTTATGGCAAGGTGCAATCAGGAGGCGATCAGAGCCAGCAAAGAGCTGTCTCTTGTAACTACAGAAAAAGAAATTCGATGGGTTCACCCATATCAATGTATTAAGGACATTAAGACACTTTGTGCAAAAAGGTACTACCCCCTCAATCAAAACAGGGATTGCTTGTCCATATATTACAGCGGTGTTAAAGCTGGCTAACTACAAATGTATTCCTAGTTTGGCCAGTTCCATTTACTTTTATATGACTCATTCTAGTATTTAATTATGCATCTTTATTGGGGGTCCCATACATATCTGGTTTGTTTTGGATTTGGAGTATAGCATAAGGGGTTTTTTTACAACAAAAAAAAAATGATTTACAATATATAGTGAATAAAGCTTAAGTCTGAATAAAGTAAAAGCAACAGATTTTGGGACAGCTATCGTTCATTGTCCAAAGTCCATTGTCCTTACATAAATTCTGGGTAAACAGTTCAAAGTAAACACAGACATTGTTAACCAACAATTAGATAAATAGACAGCAGGCAACCCTGGCTGAAGAGGTGCACTGTACAAAGTTAGAATTGGAGAGCTGGAGCAATATTGCACCTCAGACTCCTGAATGAGTGCTAGGAGTTTGGCAAGCCTAGAGAACACAGCAAGGGTTGAGGAGCTAACCCAGGTGTGCTTAATTAATGCAGAACTTTCTATCCTTGTAGTTACCATCATATGAAGTTAAGTAAATGTTTTTGAATGTGTGTACGTTATTGCTCACTAGCGGTATATAAAAAGGTTCAATCATTGATTCTGCATATTAGTAATAAAATTGTATTAATGTTAATTAATTAAAAAAAATATTAATTAATAAAGGTTCTCCCTTTTATTACATTAAGGGGCCGATTCACTAACTTTGAGTGAAGGATTCGAAGTTAAAAAACTTCGAATTGCGAAGTTTTTTTTGGGCTACTTCGACCATCGAAGGGGCTACTTTGACCTTCGACTATGACTATCGAAGGATTCGAAGTAAAAATCGTTTGACTATTCGACCATTCGATTGTCAAAGTACTGTCTCTTTAAAAAATACTTCGACCCCCTAGTTCGCCATCTAAAAGCTATCAAAGTCAATGTTAGCCTATGGGGAAGGTCCCCATAGGCTTGGCTAACTTTTTTTGATCGAAGGATATTCCTTCGATCGTTGGATTTAAATCCTTCATTTCCAAAGATTTAATCATTCGATCGAAGGAAGAATCCTTCGATCAAGCTATCTGCACTAAATCCTTCAACTTCGATATTCGAAGGATTTCAATTCCTAGTCGAATATCGAGGGTTAATTAACCCTCGATATTCGACCCTTAGTGAATCGGCCCCTACGTAAATCATTAATTCATCCTCTGGTCTAACAACCTTTACTTGGAACCTTGGCGCTCAATGCATTTTTAAATGGTGCTCCCAGCTTTCCTATTCTTAGATCCCACCAAATAATTAGTGTGGATGCTGACTTAAAAAGTTTTGTGCATTCCTTGGCATAGCAGCAACAATCTCTCTTATGTAGTGTTTTTTTTTTTATCTTCCTTTGGTACCTCCTTCCTGTTCCATCCATGATCTGGAAGTTGGTACACAGATTAACTTCACCATATTTTGCCCATAAAAAAACCTGCTAGTCAACTGTTCGTGAATGCCCTTGAGTACCCCTATTTTTTGATCTTCACACACAGCACAAATGATGGCAGTTATCACAGCCTTTATGGTATACATGCCATGTTGGTTACTGACACAGATTATATGCCCAAATGGCATAGAATTTGTGGGAGCCTGCTTTTGCATGTAGGTCGATGTAGAGAAAAAAATATCTAACTATCAAATCTGGACAGTGCATTAGCTAAAATGTTTTACCACCTGGTATGTCTGCAGCTCTGAAAATCACTTTGCTCTTAATACAGTATTCAGAGAATAACAGGTGTTTTTGGCTAAAGACACCAGTTTGTGTGTGAGACCTAACATTTTACTGCTGCGCTATATATGACATACGCATTAATGTTGTCCCTCTTTACCATTTTTAAATATTGTGAGGTATACAGTATTACCCTCTACAGACTGAAAAATCTGTAACATCTTAACATTGACAATGACTAAGCACACAAAGAAACACACAAGATATTATCTGCACACTACACTCTCTGTTTATTTATAAATGGGAAAAGGAGCAGAACTCTGAAGTGCTAGTGCAAGTAGCCATATACTTTTGAAAGTAAAAATGGTGCCATTCAATACAACACCTCAATTGTAGCGAATTCTGCAGCTTGGACCTCAAAGTTCCATCAGTACAGTAGGCCCAAAACACGTTAGGTGTTTTCACATCACTCTTTTGCCCCAATACATAGACTATGAATACCCACTCAGCAGAATGTTATCTCCACTCTCCAGCTGGTGGTTTTCCCAGTCCTAAAACAGAAGAGTGGGACGGCAAGTTTACTAAATAGTCATGTGCTGTATCGATAGTAAAATGTAGTGTTGGGCAGCTGTGGTGGGAAAACTATTTATAGGTTTTATGTCAGACATATGCAACTGATTTTTTATGATGAGGCTAGAAAAAGTGAAACATAAATGACTGCTTTCTAAACTAAGGGCTGTTGTCATTGTTGTTTGCACATGGATAGGCAACTAGCTAAAGCAGTGATTGCCTATTGGGGGGGAACCCCTATGTGGACTGGCTGCCTACAGGAGGCTCTCTCTGGCAGTACATCTGTTTTTTTGGCAACCAAAACTTGCCTCCAAACCAGGAATTGTGTACAGAGAGTGGTCATCAAGGGAACATCCTCTACTTGGTGTAAAGTTTTTAGGGGGGTCCCGTATTTATTATCTTGTTCATTAATGACTTTTGGGAGTAAGTAATGTATCAGTGCTTGCAAATGACAAAAAACTATGCACTTAATTTCAATTAACTTCAATTAATGTCATCCACAATGTGGCATCCTTGCAGCAGGATCTTGACAAACTGGAAATCTCGGCACCTAATATAATGATATAACTAATGAGGCACACAGCAATATAGAGAAAAGGGAGAAAGAAAATGGTAAACAAGACTCCACATTTGATACTCTTATGCCAAAGTTAAAAAAAAACATCATAATTATTTTTTGTTAAGTTCAGCCATTGTTTTTTCCTTAAATAGTCTATATTGTGTCCCTAAATCGTAAATAAAATAAATAAAACAAATATGGACCTAGGCTTTATACAAATCACTGTGTTGAAACCCAGAATAACTAACAGCCAGTTTATGAGTAACTACAGCTAGTGTGGTCTATGTTTTTCATGAAACAAGAGAAACCACTGCCAGCACCAATCTTATACTCAATTTTGGGGCTCCTCCAATGCCATTCAAATCAACCCATTGCCTTTTCCTAAATTAGCCCTTGTTTGTTCCTAAAATGTCCTAACTTTCTCATAAAAAATTGAGACCCTTCTACACCATTGTACAAAAAAAGTGCCTAAAAACAAAAGATTACTGTTGGTATATTTTAACCATTGTAGTCTGCAAAATTTGAAAAATTTTGCTTTAGTCTAGTCTGTTTATAGGTAAACAGCCAGTGTGCTCTAACTCCTATGTGAAAAAGGGGAAACCGTCTTCACCAACACGCTTTTGGAGAACCTGCATACTTCGGCGTTAGGACCAGAGTAAATGAAGAATAAAATATTACTTCTAGTGAATATCACCCATTGTCTTCATATTGTTTCATCTAAAAAAATTGTGAAACTTCTGAGCTTTTGTTGGCACAAAAACTTTTTTGTCAAAAAAAGAAGGTACTAGTAAGAAAGAAAAGAAGGTACTAGTAATGTTAGAAAACAGAAAAATATAAAACAAAATATTTTTTTTGGTTTCCTGGCATACGTAGAAAAAAAAAATAATGGCTTTATCAGTCTCCAGTAGCAACTACTGGACTATTGCTAGCACCCTCCAAGAAAATAATACAAAAATGGCACACGTAAGGTAAACAATGAACCACTTTAGGCACACAATGCTATTTAGGGGAAATTAGTCGCCCGGCGACAAATCGCCTCTTCTTCCGGGCGACTGTCTCCCGCTGGCTACAATGTAAATCGCTGGTGGGATAGCACTCGGATCGATTCGTTTTCCGAAGTCGCCCACAGTTTCCTTGTGAGGCAACTTCGGAAAACGAATTGCACTGATTGCCATCCCGCCAGTGATTCACATTGTAGCCAGCGGGAGGCAATTCGGGGAGATTAGTTGCCTGGGCGACTAATCTCCCCTTAATAGCATTGTGTGCCTTTACCCTTAGGGGCAAATTCATCAAGGGTCGAATTTCGAGGGGTTAAATCCCTCGAAATTCGACTGGGGAATAGAATCGAATCGGCAATTCGGGCGAATTTACGCGCTGGCGAATAGTCGAATATTCGCCAGGTGAATAGGCGATCGATCGAAGATTCGATCAAAGGATTTTCATTCGATCGAATGCCTTTTTATTCGATCAAAAACTTGGAAAAGAAGCCTATGGGACTTTCCCATAGGCTTTTAAAGCAATTCGGTAGGTTTTAGGTGGCGAAGTATTTTTAAAAGAGACAGTACTTCGACTATCGAATGGGCGAATAGTCGCAGCGTTTTTTCGCTCTATCCAGTACTTTGACTATCGAATGGCGAATAGTAGCAGCGTTTTTGCGCTCCATCTAATCGAATCATTCTACTCAGGCGAATTTACGCCAATTCGATAGTCGAGGAGCACAAAAATTTGAAGTTTTTTTTACTTTGAATCCTTCACTCGAAGTTAGTGAATCGGCCCCTTAGAGTTTACCACAGAAAGAAACTCACTCACTTTCTATTCATTCCTATGGCAATTTAGAAATGTAGTTATCAGTGAATTCTAACTTTTACCCATTGAAAATTCACTTTTTCCCTTTACCCATTGAAAATTCACTGATATCTACACTTCTAAAATTCCCATACGAATGAACAGAAAGTGGGTGAATTTTTCTGTAGTAAACTCTATCCCACAATTTAGTGAGGCAAACGCTGAAGCTCGGGCTCTGGCGGCAGCAAAGATAGCTGGCAACCATCACAAAATAACTTAACCCTCCCCCAGACAAAATAATAAAGCGCCGAATATAAAAATGATAATGGGACTCCCGGAGCTTGTTGTCCCACCACTGAGCACCGCTAGTTTCTAGCAGCTTTCACTTGTGCGACACAGATTTAGCTAGTCACGCCCCAAAGGCGGCTACGTAGTGCGTGACGTCACAGTATCGCGGCGTGCACAAAGCTGACTGTGGGCAGGTTTCAGAAAATCAGCACTGTCCTAAAAGCGTGACTATTGGGCGGCATGCCTTAGTATCTGTGTGAGCAGGACAGGGCCTTACCGGAGGGGTGCCATGGAGTACTTGCTCCAAGTTAAACTGGGATGTCTGTTTGGGCTGCTCGTTCTCACTTTGTTATTCGGGCTGGTGCCTTCCAGGGTGAAATGCTTCCGGGAAGGGCTGGAAAGAGGTGAGTGTCGGCTGCCAGGTGTATACACTATAGAAACTCGGTCCTACCAACACACACCGGCTACACGCCGCACCCATGGGCTTTCCCTGCCCACACTCTCTAATATACGTTGCTTCTGAATTCATGACATTATAGTATGTAGGCTGACTCTTCAGGGGACATTTTGCTTAAAGGGACTGTTCACCTTTGGGATAACTGTTAGTATGATGTAGAGAGGGATGTCTTGAGACAATTTGTAATTGGTTTTCATTTTCTATTTAACGTTTTTGAGTGATTTAGCTTTTTATTTAGCAGCTCTCCAGGTTGCATTTTAAAGGAGAACTTAAAGGAGAACTTAACCCTTAATATATCCCCCCAGCCTAAGTGTTACCCCAGGTAAATGCCACACTTTACTTGCCCCTCGTTGCTGATTCAGGGTACAGGAGTTCAGAGACGACATCTTCACTTCGGTAATCTTCGAGAAGATATCGGTGCATGCACAGTTGGAGCAATCTTCCGTATAGCGACAGCTGCGCATGCGCTAAAAGTTACAGAAATTGCAGAATTGCCGGAAGACCCGAAGATTATTGAAGTGAAGAAGATGGCGCCTGTAAACTCCGATGCCCTGAATCTGCACTGAGGGGTGAGTAAAGAGTTAGGGGCACTTACCAGGGGTAGCAGCTAGGCTGGGGGGGGGAACAGGGAGGGGAGTCTATGTAGGGTAGAATTTTTTTTAATTAAGGGTTTAGTTCTCCTTTAGGAGAAACAAACACTTAATAAAAAAAAAAAAACAAAAACCCTAGACCCCCCCCCAGCCTAGCTGCCCCCCAGAGCACATGACCCTTACGATTTACTTACCTCTCCGTGCAGATTATGTACAGCTGAGTTCACGGGCACCATCTTCAGCCGGTAATCTTCGGAATGAGACCGGCGCTAAAGCAATTTTTGTGAGTTTTGTGCAGTTGTCGCGGAACAGAAAATTGCTCCAACTGCATGTGCCGCTTTGCCGATCTCATTCCAAATATTACCGAAGAGAAGAAGATGGCGCCTGTGAACTCTGCTGAGCAGAATCTGTTAGGGGCATTTGCCGGGGGGGGGGAGCAGCTAGGCTGGGGGGTCGGAGGGTGGGGGGTCTATGTAGGATAGGGGTTTTTTTTTATCAAGGGTTTGTTTCTCCTTTAAGCAATCTGGAAGCTAGGATCTGAATTAACCTAGCAACCATGCATTGGTTGGAATAAGAGACTAGAATAAGAGAGGCCTGAATAGAAAGATGAGTAATAAACATAAGTAATAACAATACATTTGTAGCCTTATAGAGCATTTGTTTTTTAGATGGGGTCAGCGACGCCTATTTGAAAGCTGCAAGTCAGAAGAAAAAGGCAAATAACTATAAAACCATTACAAATAAATAATGAAAACCAACTGAAAAGTTACTTAGAACTTGCCGTTCTATAACATACTAAAAGTTACCTTAAAGGGATCCTGCCATCGGAAAACATGTTTTTTTCATAACGCATCAGTTAATAGTGCTACTCCAGCAAAATTCTGCACTGAAATCCAATTCTCAAAAGAGCAAACAGATTTTTTTATATTCAATTTTGAAATCTGACATGGGGCTAGATATTTTGTCAATTTCCCAGCTGCCCCTGGTCATGTGACTTGTGCCTGCACTTTAGGAGTATCCCGACTTTATTGGAGTATCCAGCGTAGATCACTCATTATCTAGCCACACAAAAAGAAATAAAAGAGTATTCAGATATGAACACGAATGTCTTGACAGGATCTTCAAAAGAAACTAGTCACCTTGGCTGGGCAGACATAGAAGTTACGTCTGTCTCATTGACACTGACACCCACTATTGCTACTCCAATCTTATTGGAATGGATGTTACAGTCTCTAAGAGACATCCCCAGAACCTTAATGGATAGCCTCAGCAACTCTGCCTCTGAGAGGTCCCTTAAAGGACATAACTGGACAAATTCCAAAATTATCAAATGTAAACTACCCTGGGTCCTAACCACTGGAATCCTTACAATGATTATGTTTTATCATGGGAAATATCCCACACAATATATAACTGCTCATACTAACTAACACTGTCTTACACATAAAAGGAGCTACCTGGTCATTAACTAGTAGCCCTTATTCACAGGGTTCTAGTCCCTGACTTCCATTCAGGTCTCCAGCTTACTTCAGGGTCCTGGCTTCTTCTTATCGAGGACCCCTGCATCAGGCACTCCAGCACATCCATCCTATCCATTGAGTGTAGTCCACAGAGTTAGAACTTTGGAATCCCTCCTCTTTTATTAAAGGGATCCTGTCATCGGAAAACATGTTTTTTTCAAAATGCATCAGTTGATAGTGCTACTCCAGCAGAATTCTGCACTGAAATCCATTTCTCAAAAGAGCAAACAGATTTTTTTATATTCAATTTTGAAATCTGACATTGGGCTAAACATTTTGTCAATTTCTCAGCTGCCCCTGGTCATGTGACTTGTGTCTGCACTTTAGGAGAGAAATGCTTTCTGGCAGGCTGCTGTTTTTCCTTCTCAATGTAACTGAATGTGTCTCAGTGGGACATGGGTTTTTACTATTGAGGGCTGTTCTTAGATCTACCAGGCAGCTGTTATCTTGTGTTGGGGAGCTGTTATCTGGTTACCTTACCATTGTTCTTGTTTTTTGGCAGCTGGGGGTTGAAAGGGAGAGGTGATATCACTCCAACTTGCAGTACAGAGTGATTGAAGTTTATTAGAGCACAAGTCACATGACTTGGAGCAGCTGGGAAATTGACAATATGTCTAGCCCCATGTCAGATTTCAAAATTGAATATAAAAAAATCTGTTTGCTCTTTTGAGAAATGGATTTCAGTGCAGAATTCTGCTGGAGCAGCACTATTGACTGATTCATTTTGAAAAAAATGTTTTTTCCCATGACAGTATCCCTTTAAAGGTGAACAACCCCTTATATATATTTTGAGAATACCTTTTGCATTCTCACAATTTTTTGTTTCCTTTTTTTTTTTTTCCCTTTCCACTGTAATACTTGATGTTTTAACTTGGTTATTTACTTCCGTTTGATATCATGAAACAGTAGTAATACATGCAGATAAGCATAAATCATAGTTATAATTAGCTGCATGTGATCTGAAACTCTGTGTGGTTTTGCATAAATATGAGTCAGCACTATTCAGTTTTTGTTCAAATGCTTGGCTGGCAGGAGTTTAGGCAAGTATTAAGAATATATGCTGGTTAAGCACTATTTTGCAGAGCATGTGTATTCTCTAATATGAGGATCATGAGGCAGATCAGTTCAGGATAAAGATGGACAGACACCTAACAATTATGATCTGTCGCAGGAAAGATCATTAATTTTCATTACAGATATTTGGAGCTGAATCGTCGGATATACAGGTAAAAAAAAGTAGAATTCTACCTATATCTGATGATTCAGCATTACAACTGGTCGATGATGAAAATATTTCCACTTAGCCAACTGATATCCAAATCTTTTGCCAATATTGGGTGGCAATACACACACTCCAAATAGTTCACACTTCTTTTCATATATTAAATTTGATATTGCTCAGTGGTGGTTTGGCAAACTGCACTGAACTGATCAGGCTAATGATAATCACATGTATTTAAAAATAAAAGCAATGTTCCACTGGGATATCCAGTTATTTTATTCTCATTAGAGTCCTGTTTTTTTAAAATCCTTGGGACCCCAGATGATGTTGGTATCCTGCTCCCATCATCCTTCAATATATAACCAAAGGGAAAAAAGTATGTTGTAGTCCAGCAACTCCTGGGACCAAGTTTAAAAGACTAGTAACTTGTATGTATGTATGTTTTTATTTATGTAGCTGTACTTGTGTATGCAGCACTGTACAGCAAAACAATAATTTAATAGATCAAACAGGTCAATACAGTAATAAATGCAAATATATACAAAGTACAGTTACAGTAAGTGTTAAAGAGACAAAAGGAAAAAAATCTCTTGCAGTCTAAGTAACATGTACCAGGAACAGCAACATGATTTATATAAAACAAATTTTGTTAAAACACAGGAGCATTTGAGAACTAAACTAAGACATTTATAATTTATTTGTAGTTGTGGGACAAACAGATAAGAACTTCAGGAAAAAAAACATAACCGGACAAACAAAATGCCCAAAATTGCTCGTGCTGGTAAGGCCCTGACCGGCGTTCCATATTAAACCGCATTGTACTTCTGACAAGTTTGTAATTCCCTGTCCTTCCCTTCCTGGAACCTTTCTAATGACTGGGCCAGCCTTGTAAGCCCTCCAGTCCCGCACCACATACATCTCACCAATCTGCCCCGCCTGCCTTTGTTCTTGTTCCCTATTTGCTCATTCCTTGCCCCCATGAAGTGCCCCCTCACACTTGCAGGCTTGTAAGATTATCCCAGAAAGGTAACCCTTAAGCTGGCCATAGACACAAAGATCTGATCGTACGAATCGAGGATTCATATGATTTTCAGACCGTGTGGAGAGTCCCGACATTTTTGCATCCGGCGGAGATCGGTTGTTTGGTCAATCGGACAGGTTAAAAGATTTCTGTTGGCAGCGGGTAATATCTCTGCACGCATTGCCGATCGTACGATCTTTGCGTCTGTGGCCAGCTTAAGAATGGGGCTAAATCTATTGCAGGGGTCCTCAACCTTTTATACTTGTGAGCCATATTCAAATGTAAAAAGAGCTGGGGAGAAACACAAGCATGGAAACATTTTTTAACAAACACCACACCCAAAATAAGGAGTTCTTAACCTTCTTTTTCAGGGGACCTTTTTTAAGCTTGGGAGTCTAATTTGGGATCTTTGGTTACTAGGGTCCTTATTCTCCTAGCGACCATGCATTGATTTGAATAAGAGACTGGAATATCAATAGGAGAGGGCCTAAATAGAAAGATGAGTAATAAAAAGTAGCACTAAAAAAAACGTGTAGCCTTACTTTATGTTTTTTTAGATGGGGGTCAATCACCCCCATTTAAAAGCTGGAAATCAGAAGAAGAAGAAGAAGAAGAAGGCAAATGCGTCGAAAAATAAAGGCCAGTTTAAATGTTGCTTTTAATCTATAACATACTTTAAAGGGGTGGTTCACCTTCACCTAAATTGATACCCATTATAATTGCTTTTTAATAATCTCTGTGGGACAACTTTACATGTATGCACTGTGCTTATATGGAAGCTAAAATTTTCAAGGTTTTTGAATTGTTATACTTGAGGAGCAGCTCAGAGATGGAATGGAAACTTTCTAGGCAGGTTTCATATGCTTGGTATACTAACTGCAGCATGCAATGCCACAAAAGAAGAACCAAGTCACTTGACACACACTTCCCAACATTCCTATTTTAGGCTTTGTACACTGTTGAGTCAGCACAGTATTGCAGTTTTAGAATTTCCCAAAGTGATGCTTATTTATTGCCATTTTTTTCTATAGATTGATAACACCATGCATAACTGGAGTGATCAACATAGACCTATAACATGTTTAAGATCTTAAGGAATTTCATGCAGTATTTAATGAGATTTAATTTTTATGACAAAATGCAGGATTTTCCTTGTAACAAATGATAAATGTAATGATCAGTTGTGTATGCAGAAAACAAAACATTTTTTTGCTGGACATCTCATACTAAAGAACATAAAGTACAGGTATGGGACCTGTTTTGCTGAATACTCGGGACCTGGGGTTTTCCACATAACTGATCTTTCCGCAATTTTATCTTCATACCTTAAGTCTACTAGAAAATCATGTAAACATTGAAATAAACCCTATAATAGGATTGCTTTGCCTCCAATAATGCTTAATTATATCTTAGTTGGGATCAAGTACAAGGTACTGTTTTATTACAGAGAAAAAGGGAATCCTCTTTAAAAATGTGGATTATTTGGCTAAAATTAAGACTATGGATCTTTTTATTACATATCTTTCTATTAGGCCCTCTTAATCATGTTTTAGTGTCCCATTCAAACCACTGTCTGTTTCCTAGAGTAATTTAGACCCTAGCAAAAAGATTGCTGCTGAAATTCCAAACTGGAGAGCTGACCACAGAGGTTCCCAGCTCCTCCTCTGTTCGTTTCTTCCAAATTGTTGAGCAGTGTCCTGCAGCATCCCATCACCCAGCTACTTTTACATCCCACCAGGCTGGGAAAATGATCTGGTAAGAGTGCTGAGCCATAATAGATCTCATACCTGTATACAGCACAGGAACATATATTCAGTAGTCACACCAGAAAAGGCAGCTATTCAGGAAAGTTCAGGTAAATCAGGTATTGTTACTTGCCTTTGGCTTTTAACTTAGTATGCAATAATATATGCTCTCTTGGCTTTAGCAAGTTGCACAAGTATGGGATCCATTACCTGGAAACCCATTATCCATAAAGCTTTGAATTATGGAAACACTGTGTCCCATAGACTTTTAGACATTTTAGCCAAACAATCGAAATTTTTCAAGGTGCTTCATTTTTTCTCTGTAATAAAATAGTAGTGTGTACTTGTTCCGAACTAAGATATAATTACAGTAATCCTTATTGGAGGCAAAGCAATCCTATTTGGTTTGTTTAATATTTACCTGACTTTCTAGTAGACTTAAGGTATGAAAATTCTAATTATAGATCCTTTGTCTGGAAAACCCCAGGCCCCAAGCACACTTGATAACCGGTTGCATACCTGTACCATATTTTCTTTAGTAGGTGATGCCCAACAAAAAATGTTTTGTTTTCTGCATAACCACTGATCATTATATTCGTTTCTATTTCTTTAAAACTAATTGTGAATTTCTAGAACAGTGCTGTCCAACTTGTGTGGTACCGAGGGTCAAAATTTTACTGGCCTATGTGGTGGAGGGCTAATAATGAAAGTCAGTGTTGGCCACTACCCCTTTTAAACCACACCCACTGTAAACCACACCCATGTTACCACAAGAATTTTTAAGATCATATCCAAATTAACGGTGGTAGCACATTGCACTCATATGTGAAAAATTTAAGTCATGTTAAAACATACCCTTAAATCCATATGCCTCATCCTCCCCTGTGGGTAATACAACAACCCCCCCCCCCCCAACACATGCTTAAACACCTTAGGGGCCCTTAACAACAATTTCCAAATGCAAACAAACCCCTAACAGGCTTACATCCCACAGGTAGCGTAGGGCAAGCAGAGAATGACACACACAAGCAGCACTGGGCAAGCAGAGAATGGCACACACAAGCAGCACTGGGCAAGCAGAGAATGGCACACGCAAGCAGAGAATGGCATACACAAGCAGCACTGGGCAAGCAGAGATTGGCACACACAAGCAGCACTGGGCAAGCAGAGAATGGCACACACAAGCAGCACTGGGCAAGCAGAGAATGGCACACGCAAGCAGAGAATGGCACACACAAGCAGCACTGGGCAAGCAGAGAATGGCACACACAAGCAGCACTGGGCAAGCAGAGAATGGCACACACACAAGCAGCACTGGGCAAGCAGAGAATGGCACACACACAAGCAGCACTGGGCAAGCAGAGAATGGCACACACACAAGCAGCACTGGGCAAGCAGAGAATGGCACACACAAGCAGCACTGGGCAAGCAGAGAATGGCACACACAAGCAGCACTGGGCAAGCAGAGAATGGCACACACAAGCAGCACTGGGCAAGCGGAGAATGGCACACAAAAGCAGCACTGAGTAAGCAGATAATGGCACATACAAGCAGCACTGGGCAAACAGAATGGCACACACAGGGAGGGAAGACAGAACAGAGCAGGAGACAGGGAAAGCTATCATTCTAATATGTATTATATACAGTGACACAATGCTGATGCCCTATTAGCATTTTGAATAAGGTGTGAACAGGTGAACAATGTGGGCAGTTTCAGCCTGGGTCTCAGGTGTGAACAATGCAGGGGGATCACAGGTGTGAAAAATACAAGGGATTAGTCTGAATTTGAGGTTTAAACAATGCAGGGGCCAGTTCTCTGTAGTGATACCTTTTAAAATGTACATATGGTAAGCAGACACAGCATGTGGGGGGTGCAAAGAAGGGGGATGCGGGCCGCCAGTTGAACAGCCCTGTTCTAGTAAATCAAGATATGTATAAGGGCAAATGTCACCATGTTAAAAGGTCACTCCCTTAATCCTTTAAGTGTTAAGGAGAATTTTTAAAGGCGGCAAAGCTAATTTTTGATTGTTGATAATTACATTTATCATTTGTTATAAGGAACATCCTGAAGTGTGCTAAAAAAATGAAATACTGATTGAAATTCTTTTCGATCTTAAACGTTATAGGTTTATGTATATCACTCCAGTTATGCATGGTGTCATCAATGCTTAGGGTAATTTGCTTTGTATAACTTTGCTTGTGTGAGTCTGTCAGGATCAAAGGACTCATTTCTGTTTGACTGAATCACAATTAAAACAGAACCTATATTTTTTCCATTTGGAACATAAGAGCAGTCTGGCAGTGTGGGTGCTCTGAATTTTTTTTAGTGAACACACACATTGATATACACAGTGTGTGGAAGAGGCAGATTGCCTAAATAGACGACAATGGTAGGAGACATTCAGGTTAGTATGGGAGTTAGAAGTGGGGGCAAAGAAGGGATTTGGTATGTACAAGATATTTGCCGGTTGGTGAAACCACCTGTAGCTGACTGTAGGTTGTGTTTCCCCATTAGGGTTAGTTCACACAAGGAGATTTTGTCGCCTGGCAACTAATCGCCTCTTCTTCTGGGCGACAACCCCCCCGAACTGCCTGTCTTCCCATCCGCTATAATGAAAAGTCACCTGCGCTAAAGTACACACGGCGCTGCGTTTTCCAAACTTTCCACAACTTCGGGCGACTTATGAAAACGCAGCGCCACGTGTGCATTAGCGCAGGCGACTTTTCATTATAGCGGATGGGAAGACACGCAGAGGCAGTTCGGGGAGATTGTCGTCCAGAAGAAGAGGCGATTAGTCGCCAGGCGACAAAATCTCCCCGAATCTCCTTGTGTGAACTAAGGACCAGTTAATCAAATTGAAAGGATCAAATACAAGGAACAGTTTTTGTATTCCTCTTTAATACTAAAATAGTACCTTGTACCTAATCCTATCTAAGATGCTTGAATCCATATAGGTGGCATAACAATCCTTTCAGATTTGTTTAATGTTTAAATGATTTTTAGAAGATGTCATGGTGATCCAAATTACAGAAAAATCTCTTATCTAGAAAATTCAAATGATATTTTAAATGTATAATGTGCATGCAGAGTTGTGGTATCAAATATATACTTCTTACATACACAGGGTTTTTCCTATTGGAAAACGTGTGCTGTGTGAGCCAGAGGAAAAACTAAATTGTGTGCCATTTATTCATCAACAACTTGTGTTTCCAAAGTCCCTAATCTCTGCCTATGTCTAAACCATTAAATCAGATGAGTGAGGAGAGCAATCCAAACAGCAGAATACATGCTACAATGTGATTTATTTGCAACTACAAACACAACATGTTTCGGGCTACACACGCCCTTTATCAAGTACTTGATAAAGGGCGTGTGTAGCCCGAAACATGCTGTGCAGTGAAGTCTTTTGAGGAAAGAAGCACCAATCTACTTTAAAATTGGCAGTGCGCTGAAGTAATTCAAGGAAAAGTTATTCTTCTGCCTATGTCTGGCACTACCTTTCACATAATAATGTCTTTTCATCACTTTATAATGTTCTTGGGGTGCCCAGTACTTATTTCTTCTGGAAACATCCCCAAGGTGTGGGTTCCTGACAATATTTGTTGTACCTGTACTGTAATTACCCGTGTGTTACTTGCCGCAATTCCTGTCTCAAAGAGCTGCCAATGCCTCAGCAACACTCTTCGGTGTCCTGCACATGCGCAGTAGAGCAAGGATCAGTACATTTGTACCTCCCCTTCCCCAGTGAATATCATTTTACTTGTCCTTTTAATAATGAATGTCTGTTTTACAGGTCATCTTGCTTAAAAGTTGTGCATTTTTTCAAGACAATTTGGGGATGTTGTCAGTCATGGATATTTTGCTGATGATTGATTTGGGGGAATGTTTGACAATCTGCTCCTCATTCTATATAACTTGAACTGATTTACCTTTTGGTTTGTGAAAATATTGCTGTTTAGAAGCTGCAATTTTCTATTTGATCTCTGAAGAGTGTTGGCTGTACCAGTAAAGATGGCCATGCATCTTAATATTCCTTTGTTTAAGGGAGGTTGCCAAGCAAGCACATCGTTACCTGTTATGGCCACCTATCACCTGACGTGTGATATCAGACTGATCTGATCATTGGGCCTTTCGGCCAAACCATCTTATCATAATAGGCATTTGTTTCGGGAGAGGACCACCCCAAATAGGTGATGTGATCCTCGCACCAACTGGATTATTAAACTTATATGATATTAACAACATGTGTTTATAAAGCACCAACATAGTCTGCGTTGCGGTATAATAAATGGGTTTATACAATGAACATTCAGGATTACATTTATAGCAACCAGTAAGAGAGGTGAAGAGGGCCCTACTCAAAAGAGCTTACAGTCTAAATGATTTCTGTCCAATTTTCAGCTAGATATCTATTGGATAAGGCCCATGTATACAGGCAGATAAGCCGCTAATTCTGTTTCAAGCGGAGCTGAGATTGGAAGCTGAATATCTGCCCATGAATGGCCAGCTTTACTCTGCAAGTCATACACCTAGAAAGCCATTGGCCTGTATAAGGTATTGTGAAGTCTAAAAAGATTGACTATCTCTGTCTGCACATTATTTTTATGGTTGTATCTTTGCTATTAAACCAGTGATTCAGAATCTTTACTTGCTAGGGATACATGGAATCCAGGATTCGGTTCAGAATTAGGCCAAGATTAATCCTTATTCAGCAGGATTTGGATTTGGCTGAATCCTTAAAATCAGATGACTATTCATCACACACAAATGCAAATTTTGGTTCATGTTCGTTTGGCCAAATCCCAAAATAGTAGATTTGATTCATCTCTAAAACTTGGTAAAGGGACCTACAGCAAGATATCACAATGACTCATGATCTTATTCTTTAACTTCTGGTTCTGTATTCCTAACGTATGTGCATAAGGGGTACAGTATCTTCTGTTTTAAGAAGCTGTTACTCTTACATTAGCTTTGTGTAGGAAAGCATTTGTTTAGTCTAGCCCCTGTGGATCTGTGTGTGTCAAGCTCCCCCTTCTGGCTTTCATTATGTTTCTTTGTTCCTTTTCAGAGGCACATCAGAAATGGATAAGCTTCATAAGCTGCCTGGCAGGAGGTGTCTTCTTGGCAGCCTGCCTCTTGGATATCATTCCTGACTTTCTGAGCGACATGAAGGAGGAGATGGCCAATCAGCAAATAATAGTATGTGGAAAAACCTGTGTTACACATCATGTGTCACACATCAGCTGATTACCAAATCATATGGCACAGACTATCCTTCCATAACAAGTTAAAAGAAATGTAAACCTAAAATGAAATGAATGTAACATTGCTCAGGGATGGTGCTTTTCTAGGCAGTTTTGCCATTTACCTTTTTTTTAAAGATATTTAGCTGTTTATTAACTGCTAATATATATGCATTTGATATAATAAATATCTCTCTAACTATACCGTGAGAGGAACTGACCAGCAGGGGTCACTGTTATAAAATTCATCATATTGGCGGTTAAAAGGGTTGTTTACCTTTAAATCAACTAGTTGTATTTAACTAATTTAGTATGATGTAGAGAGTGATATTCTGAGACAACCTGGCTTTCATTTTTTATTTCGTGTAACTTTTTGCCGCAAAACAAGGAAGTAATAAAAATGTTTCCCCTTCCCACCCCTTATTTGCATATGCAAATTAGGGTTCGTAAAAGGATTTGGGGGTTCGGACGGATCCAGAATAGTGGATTTGCTGCATCGCTAGTTCTTGAGTTATTTAGCTTTTTATTCAGCAAATTACCAATTACCCTAGCAACCATGCACTGATTTGAATAAGAGACTGAAAAATGAATAGGAGAGGGGTCTGAATAAAAAGTAGCAATAACAATAAATTTGAACCCCATTTGAAAGCTGGAAAGCACCAGAAGAAAAAAGCAAATAATTAAAAAAACATAAAAAAATAAATAATGAATACCATTTGAAAAGTTGCTTAGAATTGACTGTTCTATACCATACTACAAGTTAACTAAAAGGTGAACCACGCCTTTAATAAACGGCTTTGAAATTGAAAAATAATGTAAATATAGTGCTTAGAAAAGTACCCTGAGCAATTTTTTAAAAATGTTCGCATATTCTTTAAAAATTGGCAAAAATGCTTTGGAGTGGAATGCGTTTTGCAAAATGAAAACTGTGCAATGCCATTGGATGCTGAATAGTTTCTTGGGTCAGTGACCAAATATGGACAAACCCTACAACTTTACCTATTTGTTATAATGTCTGCACTACACAGTGGGGCTGCACAACACCTATTTCTATACGTAATGCTACAGTGATTGTCAATTAATCAGCTGGCCTCACTGAGCAGGTAGTGTCCTGTCTGTTATGCATTTCAGTCTCAACTTAGATGTTTTCCAGTTGAGTTTCTCATTAATCATGTTGTGTGTTTTTTTGTTTTTTTTTTTTATTCCTTTGTCTCCTAGACTGACTTTCCGCTCCCAGAGTTTATTCTAGGCATTGGATTCCTCATTGTTCTGATAGTAGAACGTATTGTTCTGGACTGCAGCGAGTCCATGAGTGAAGAGACTACCCCACTTCTCTCTGGCAACACCAATTCACCAGCTAGGCAAGAGCAGCCTCATGGCCATTCCCACAGCGGCCAGCATAATGATATAGACCACCCAAGGCACCACTTCCATGTGGATTTCCATGCTCACTCCAACTTTCGTTCCTTTGTACTCCTCCTGTCTCTGTCCCTGCATTCAATCTTTGAAGGGATTGCTATTGGGCTCCAGAACGTACAGACCGAGGTCCTACAGATAGCTGTTGCTATCCTTGTCCACAAAAGCATCATCGCTGTGAGCCTATCCCTCCTCTTGCTGCAGAGCAGTGTGCAAACCCGTTGGTTTGTACTATCAATTGTTATGTTTGCACTTATGTCTCCCCTTGGAATTGGTATAGGTATTGGGGTGATGCACAATCAAACTGATGAAAACAAAATGGTCCAGTGTGTGCTAGAAGGCTTGGCTGCTGGAACGTTTGTCTATATAACCTTCTTAGAGATTTTGCCACATGAACTCAATTCTAATAAATGGCGCCTGCCAAAAGTAATTTTTGTATTGTTGGGGTTCTCAGGGATGGCAGCACTAAGATTCTTAGGGTAAATGTTTTTGAATAACGACATGCAGTGAGACTTCTTTCCTCCCTATGTCCCTCCTGGAAACTAAAGAGGTGGATGGCCTGCTCAGAAAACATTTTGGTACTGTGTTATAAACCCCTCAAAGCAGTCTGTAAACTGTCAGCGGTTTACTGCTGAAATTCAGCAGGTTAATCATTATATTAATGTACTGTAATGTAACTAAAATCGCCATAGTTCTTTAAAAAAAATTTTTTTAATTTTTCATTTGTTATTTTTAAAGCTTTTAAGTATTTTTGGTAAATTGACAGATTTTAATATTTATTCCTTTCTGGCTAACTTAACTGGACTCTGCTCCCTCATTAATCCAAGTGCTTCGAACAAAATAGACTGTTAAACTTTGAATTCTGTGGGTTTCAGTGGGAATGCCATGTTCTTGTTATCATTCCAGCATTGCATAAATTATTTGCAGGGAATCTCCTTCAATTCCAGCTGTTACAGAACTGCAACTCTTGCTGTTCCCAGCAATTTGTATCAACTGGATGGCTTGATCCTGTTTTTATATTGCTAGACTGGTGTCTTACAAAGGGGTTAAGAGATGGGACTTCTCTAGTCACTCTCATATCTCACACTTCTTGATTTGCTTATGGCCAAACAAAAGTGCATGTCATTAAGCCATGTGTATTCAAACCAGTTAAATAACATATTCTATTGCCTCTTTATTTGGACATAGCTTACATTAAGCATTCTGAAAGCTTGTGTCTAGATGAAACTTAAAGGGGTGGTTCACCTTCAAACAACTAGTTGTTTTCAGATAGAGCACCAGAAATAATGACTTTTTCCAATGACTTTCTAGTTTTTCTAATATTGAAGTGTAAAGTGTCATTTTTCACCTGAAGCAACTCTGAGAGGGGGGGTCGCCGACCCTGTAAACTGTTCTAAATGGATACATTTACTTGATACATTTCTTATCTTTGTCCCTTCTGAGCAAAATCTCTTGGTTACATTACAGACAGCAGTTAGAATTGATACAATCGTTGTTAATACTCCAGAGATGCTGCTGAGAAATGTACCAACTAAATTGTAACAGTTTAGAGTCTGCCCCTGAATTACTGAGCTGCCAGATCGAAGCACCAGAGATATTCAACTTTAAAATTAGATTTTGGAAAAACAGTAAAAAATAAATAATGGAATGTAATTGAAAAAGTATTTATTTATGGGGAACAATCTAAAAACAACTGAATTGAAAAAAGTGTTAACTTACATTGAATTTTTTCATTAATTTTGCAAAACCTACTTAACCCATGACGATTGCTGCTATAACACTAATTCACCAATAAACAACCCAATCTAAATCATGTTGTTGTGAAACCTCTAAATGAGCTGTTTTTTTGTCTAAGATACTCAAAGAAAAAATCTTATATGTCTTATTAAGGGGATTTGGGAGCTTTTGTTTGGCAGAGGTTGCAGGGATCCATGGTGGAAAGCCCAAATGTTTCCTGAATAGGTTTTCACATTTAGCAGATACTGCTACTTTAAACAACTCATTCTCAACCATAATGCATTTCAGTTGTTTAATAGCTGAGGGTGCTTAAAAGCTGGTAATCTCCGCTCTTCAAGAGCTGGAATGTATGGGTTCTTAAAGGAACAGTTCAGTGTGAAAATAAAATGTGGGTAAATAGCCTGTGCAAAATAAAAAATATTTCTAATATAGTCAGTAAAAAATGGAATGTATAAATGCTGGAGTGACTGGATGTCTAATATTATTTTTTTTTTCCCTGCTTTTCAGCTCTCTAGTCAGGGACTTTAATGGGGGCCACCTGCAACATAATTGTTCAGTGAGTTTGCAATTGATCCTTAGCATGCAGGGTCAGATTCAAAAAGCAAACAATTATAACCCATGAAGCTGTCCCTCAAGTCACTGATTGGTTACTGTCTGGTAACCAATCCGTGGAAACCAATAGGCTGTGCACTACTTTCTGCTTTTACGGCTCTATCTATTTATCCAGTTTTATGTTTACACTTGGCAGTCCTTTTAAACTATGGGCAATTGCAGAGAGGCACCACTTTCCTTTCATCGTTGTTTGTCTGTCTATTTTTTGTGGCTGACCTAAAAGAAGGCATTTCAAATGCATTCTCAGGGGTTTTCTCTGTGTTCTTTTATAGATTATCATATAAATCTGTGCCATCTGCATACAGAAAAATATATTAAATTTCAGGATAAGAAATCGTACTTCAACATGTTTTCATGTATACATGACTGAAACCATTTAACTGGTCTTACCATTTGACATGCTGTATGATACTGGACCACTACATAGTCTTAACTCCCTCTAGTGACAACAAGGAATCATAATACCAATTCAAGTTCAGGGTTCCAGCTAAGAAATGATTCTAGTGTGTCATTACTATTAAAAGTTTGTTTGTGATTTTGCTCTGCTTAGAACTGACATGTGAAATACCAGGTGACACTTCTAATTTTCTATACAAGAAAATTGTTTTTTGTTTCTCAGACTTTTTTCCCAACTGTACAGTCAGCCAAAATGACCAGCAGGTGGTACTGTTGTAATAGAAGGTCAAAAAAACGTAACCGTTCAGACTCACCGGCAGCCAAAAGCATCTGACCGGGTGCAGGAGCCACTTAGTGTACCAGCTGTACACAGTATAGAGGAGAAAACTGTTAGAATTCTGCACACTGGACGGCTTGTTCAAACCCAGAAATTTTTATTCAATCCATGTTAAAAAAAACATGTTGCATGGCTCTCACTGTTGTAATACATTTAATTGTTTATAATTTAAAACCACCTCATATCTTAAACAAAAATTTTTTATTAATTGCAAAAGTGCTTTGAAGACCATTCTGATCAATTTTACATGAATTTGTTTTGAGTGTTTACATTTGTTATCTTTGCCACTAGGATTACTACCATCAGTCACATTGTTTTTCTAAAATCTCAAATTTGAATTGGCACATTAGAGGTCTAAGGCTAAGGCCACACTAGGCGATAGCGCCGCGATTTGACTCGCCGCGACTTTTAAGCCGCAATCGCTGGGGAAACTTTTGCGCTGGCGTCTATGGGGAATCGCGAAAAATCGCCAGCGTCTCAACACACGCGGCGATCTTTTTTCTACTGTCGCTCGAAATTGCCTCGCTAGGCGATTTCGAGCGACAATAGAAATAAGATCGCCGCGTGTGTTTACTCTCTCATCTCAGGGGGACACAGGCACTGTAGGGTTAACTTCACCTTCCGGGAGGAAAGGACACTAAAAAGCAAGAACCTTGACAGCCCTCCCTGGGGCCAGCCCGCCTATCCCCGCAGGCCACACCCCCCAGGAGGCTGTCACACCCCAGTTCTTTTAGTGTCCTCATGGGAGGAGGACACTCTCCCCTCAGGGGAGAATTTATTATTTATTATTTTTTTTATTTAATCATTTATTTAATTATTATTTTTTCCGCAGGTTCCCCAAGGCAGGAATTCCGGTTCAGTCCCGGTTGATGCAGGGCAATTTTGATAGGACAGGAGCTCCTGCTCTGTTCCTTGCGCCCTTAGGCACTTGGAGACAGGAGCTACGGCTCAGTTCTCTTGGCTGGGGGCGGCAGCGGCTGGATTCAGCAGCACTTCCGCACCCCTAGCCCAGCAGTGGACGTTTCCACTCACACGCTGCCATCCTGCCGCTCTCCCATGCCTTTTGGGGACGAGCGACAGGTTCTCCTTTCTCAGGCGCCATTTTGGATTTTCGCGCCGTTCGCCGGTGACGTCACCGCGCATGCGTGCGCACCTCCCATTTTCCTTCGCGCCTTTCCTATTGACGGCGCAGTCTTCAGCGGCGCTCCCTCCAGATCACCTCGCTGTCGCAGGCTCCATCTGGACCACTTCTTTTTCCCACACAGGCAACTGGCGGGTTAGCTTCCTCTCCCATAGGCAAGGTCCGCACTCTTGCAGCACAAGGTTGGGTCCAAGAAGTTACAGGCTCATCTCCAGGGACGGCTGTCATTCCTCAGGCCTGTATCAAGTTACATATTTTCTCTTCTTGACCCTTGGGCTATTTTGATATATATATATATTATACATTTATATATATTACTATTCATAGGGGCTATGGCAGACCCCACCAGGGAAGGTCCCAAGCTGCGTTCTACAGTCATCTGCCAGGGTTCCTTCCGCCCCCAAGGTGTCCTTTCTGGCATGCGCCAGTTGTCGCGCCAGACTTCCCCTGGGTCACCCTGAGCCTACTTGTATGGCATGCTCACAACCTTCCCATGCCCCTGCTTCTACGGACAGCCAGGGTGCATCAGATTCAGTACCTGAACCCCTCTGGGCACGAAATTTAGCAAGTTCCATTTCTTCCCTCCAGGGACTTGCGCGGCTTCCTGAGTCCTTAGACAAGTTCCTCGCCCAGCTTGCTTCCCAACCTCCCTCAGGGGTAGCTGGGAAACGCAAGACTTCTACCACCTCCTTACTTCCGGACTCCGACGAGGAGTCGGAACTTGCAGAGGATGGCCAAATTTCAGACAGGGACTCTGACGAGGATTCCCATCGTGAACCAGAGGTTCCCGCAGCTATCTCTGACGTAGACAGTTTGATCGAATCTGTTCTTGAGACTCTCAACGTGTCTCCACCTGTCTCGGCCGATCCGTCCTCGGATCTTTTTAAGAGACAGAAAAAGTCTGCTAAGTTGTTCCCTTCACATGACCAACTTTTCTCTGTAGTCAAGGATGAGTGGGCCTCTCCAGAACGCAAAATCAATCTTTCTCGTCGCTTCGCCCTTCTCTATCCTTTTCCCAAGGACGACACTGATCTTTGGTGCCTCTCTCCTACAGTCGATCCACCTATCTCCCGTCTAGCCAAGTCCACCACCATTGCAGTTCCCGATGCGGCTGGATTCAAGGATCCTATTGACAAAAGGCTGGAGGGATTCTGCAAATCCATCTTTTTCGCCTCAGGTGCAGCCCTCAGACCGACCTTCGCTACCGCTTGGGTCAGTCGCGCTTCAGAGGTTTGGGCCGATCAGCTCTGTCAGGCTGTTATAGATGGTTCTGACCAGGCTTCTATTTTACAGCTGGCGGAACAACTCAAGGAGGCTTCCCAGTTCCTCTGCCAGGCATCCTTGGACTCGGCGAAGATGATTGCCAGGGCTTCCGCCACTTCCATAGTGGCCAGACGTTTCCTCTGGCTCAAACATTGGTCGGCGGATTTGACATCCAAGAAGTCTCTTGTTTCTATTCCCTTCGCAGGCAAGGTTCTTTTTGGCACTGAGCTAGATAAAATTATCAGCCAGGCTACAGGGGGCAAAAGTACCCTCCTTCCACAGAACAAGCCTAAGCAGCAGTCAGCTAATCGCCGTTTCTCTCGATTTCGCTCCTTTCGCTCCAAACAAACTAAGACTCCAACAACAGAAAGGAGCGCCCCTTCCTTTAGGGGAAAGTGGAAGAGACCTACCTGGTCAGCTGGCAGACAAACTCACAAAGCATCCTCTTCCTGAAGGTTTGACCACCTCCCGAATCGAGAGGGTGGGAGGGCGTCTCCTCTCCTTTCGGCAGGTCTGGTCTCACTCCTTCGTAGATGCCTGGGTCCACGAAGTGCTCCACCACGGCTATTCCATAGAGTTTCGACACCCTCCTCCGGAGAGATTTTTCTCTTCTCCCCCACCGTCCAATCCCGTACGCAGAGCAGCCTTCTTCAAGGCCATTTCCGCCCTCCAACAGGCGGGGGTAGTGGTACCGGTACCCAAGGAGGAGGAGCGGCAGGGATTCTATTCCATCCTCTTCTGCGTCCCCAAGAAGGACGGAGGAATACGCCCCATCCTGGATCTCAAGAAACTCAATCGTTGCCTCAGACGTTTTTCCTTCCGGATGGAATCCATCCGTTCCGTCATTTCAGCCATGGAACCCGGGGAGTTTCTTTCCTCGGTCGACATCAAGGACGCCTACCTCCATATCCCTATTCTCCGGGCGCATCATCGCTACCTGCGATTTGCCTCTCTGGGGAAGCACTTCCAATTTGTGGCTCTCCCCTTCGGCCTGGCCACGGCTCCTCGGGTTTTCACCAAGATCCTGGCCCCAGTTCTAGCCCTCCTTCGGTCTCAGGGGGTATCAGTGACCCCCTACCTGGACGATCTCCTCATCAAGGCTCCATCAGTCCAGAGGAATCGGTCCGATCTGTCCCTCGTGATCCAGACTCTGCAACATCACGGATGGATCATCAACTTCAAGAAGTCGTCCCTGGTTCCCGCGCAGAGAATGACATTCTTGGGGACTCTCTTCGATACCCAGCTCTGCCGCACCTTTCTTCCAGCGGACAAATCTCTAACTCTACGCAGCCGCATTCTCTCTCTAGCGGACTCGCCATGCACTCCTCTCAGATCTTGCATGCAGGTACTGGGGTTGATGGTCTCTGCGATAGACACCATCCCTTTTGCTCAGCTCCACACTCGTCCCCTTCAGCGAGCCATCCTGACGCACTGGGACCCGCAGGTAACGTGTCTGGACTCTCCCATCACCCTCCCCTCTCCGACGAGGACTTCCCTGAGGTGGTGGCTTCAACCAGCCAATCTCAACCAGGGCAAGCCGTTTTCAATCCTTCACTGGACCATCCTCACCACGGATGCCAGTCGCCGGGGTTGGGGCGCGGTGTGTCAAGGCCAGACAGCACAGGGCAGATGGCTCCCCTCAGAGACATCTCTTCCCATCAATGTCCTGGAACTCCGAGCCATTCGCCTGGCTCTCCTTCACTGGACAGACTTCCTCAGGGGCAAGACCCATCAAGATTCAGACGGACAATGCCACGGCGGTGGCATACATCAACCATCAGGGAGGGACTCGCAGCAGGGGAGCCATGCAGGAGGCCTCGCGCATTCTCTCCTGGGCGGAGAAGTACGTACCGGCCATTTCCGCAGTCCACATTCCGGGAGTGGAAAATTGGACGGCGGACTTCCTCAGCAGGGAAACTCTCTATCAAGGAGAATGGGCCCTGCACCCAGAAGTGTTCGAACTTCTGACCGACCAATGGGGCATGCCAGAGGTCGACTTGATGGCCTCCAGGACCAATGCAAAGACTCCGATTTTCATGTCTCGGTCACGGGATCCAAGGGCCATAGGAGTAGACGCGCTCACGGCTCCATGGCCGTTCCACTTCGTTTACGTCTTCCCCCCCCTACCTCTCCTTCCCAGGATACTGAAGAGGATCAAGCGAGAGGGGGTCAGGACCATGCTAGTGGCTCCATACTGGCCCAGAAGGGCCTGGTTTGCCGATCTCGTCAATCTCGCAGAGACGGAGCCCATCCATCTTCCAAATCGCCAGGATCTTCTAAGCCAGGGTCCAGTATTCCACCCGAATATTCATCTGTTCCATTTGACGGCCTGGCTCTTGAGACCTTAGTCCTCAAACGGCAGGGGTTTGATGACCGAGTGATAGCGACCATGATTGCTGCCAGAAAACCTTCCTCCTCTCGTATCTATTACAGAACATGGAGGGCTTACATCACTTGGTGTTCCGCTCGCTCTTTTCCCCCGCATCGCTACAGCACGGCCCGTATACTCGGATTTCTGCAGCAGGGCCTCGACAAAGGCCTTCGCCTTCCCTCCCTCAAGTCTCAGATCTCTGCATTGTCCGTACTTTTACAGCTCAACATTGCACTGAAATCTCCTGTTCGGACCTTCCTGCAGGGAGTAGCGCATCTCGCCCCTCCCATTCGGGCACCTGTACCTGGTTGGGACCTCAACCTGGTCCTGTCGTCTCTGCAGGGTGCTCCGTTCGAGCCCCTCGCTCAGGCCTCGGATGTACTTCTTACCTGGAAGACCGTGTTCCTCCTCGCTATCACGTCGGCCAGACGAGTATCCGAGCTAGCAGCTCTTTCCTGCCGTTCACCTTTCTTAATTTTCCACCAGGACAAAGCTGTGCTCCGGCCCATACCCACCTTCCTGCCTAAGGTAGTATCGGCCTTCCACCTCAACCAGGACATCGTGGTGCCATCCTTCTGTCCACACCCTAAGTGTTCTAAGGAAACGGCACTGCATTCCCTGGATGTGGTTCGCGCTCTCAAATATTATGTTCACAGATCCGAATCCTTTCGCAGGTGTGATGCTCTCCTCGTCATTCCCACGGGTCCACGGAAGGGTCTGAAAGCTTCCAAGACCACCCTTGCCAGATGGATACGATCCACGATTCACCGGACCTACCAGATCGCCGGTAGACCTTCACCTCTAAGGGTCACTGCTCACTCGACCAGGTCACTGGCGGCTTCCTGGGCAGCGCGGAACATGGCGTCCGTGGAGCAGATCTGCAAGGCTGCCACATGGTCTTCCATCCATACCTTCACCCGCTTCTACCAGGTTCATGTTGCCTCCTCCTCTGAGGCTGTTTTCGGTAGGAAGATACTGCACGCTGCGGTGCAATCTTCAGCTTGATCTACCCACCCTTCTGGGGACTGCTCTTGAACGTCCCTACAGTGCCTGTGTCCCCCTGAGATGAGAGAGTAAGATGGATTTTTGTCTTACCTGTAAAATCCTTTTCTCTCCATCGAAAGGGGGACACAGGCACGCCCATCCCTTACGATTTCAAGCTTGGCCGCGGAAGGTTCCTTAGACAGTCCTGTCGAGATCCAGCATCACCTCCTGGTGTCCTTGTCCTTGTTGTGTGGACATCCGTCAAGTTAGCCCAAGGTTCTTCCTTGGTCAGTTCTAGTTAATTCCTCAGTTATCTTTTACACTTTCAACGTTCTGGGGTGTGACAGCCTCCTGGGGGGGTGTGGCCTGCGGGGATAGGCGGGCTGGCCCCAGGGAGGGCTGTCAAGGTTTTTGCTTTTTAGTGTCCTTTCCTCCCGGAAGGTGAAGTTAACCCTACAGTGCCTGTGTCCCCCTTTCGATGAAGAGAGAAAAGGATTTTACAGGTAAGACAAAAATCCATCTTTTACGCTGGCGATTTTTCGCGATTCCCCATAGACGCCAGCGCAAAAGTTTCCCCAGCGATTGCGGCTTAAAAGTCGCCGCGAGTCAAATTGCGGCGCTATCGCCTAGTGTGGCCTTAGCCTAATAGGGATGAAACATCCTGGAGTTCTTTCCATCTTTAGTACACTGGGATATGGGAAAGAAAGCTAGCTAGAACTGAAATAACAAGCTTTCTGTGCATTAAAGTTCAATATTTGCATAATAGGTAAGAATATACTTGGATACTGTAACCCTATAAAGGTTTCTTATCTTGGTTTTAGTTTGGCAGGACTTGCTATTTGAACAGCAGATGCTCCAGGGACCTCTAGTTCAGATTGTCTGTGGAATGTACACTACTTGCCAGAGTTTGTCAGTGGGTGAATAAATCTTTATCTTGCAAAAATTGGCAGTCTGCAGTTGGAACGACTGTTTTTTAGGTAAAGAAAGTATCATTCACCTGTTGACAAAAAACTGATGCTATCATTTATACTGGAGCGAGCAGGCACAGAAGAAAATGGCTGGCCACTTCTCTTTCTTGAGGCTTTGGTATAAAGCATATTTTTAACGTTTCCATAGTAAAACATGCAGTCAAAGCTCCTTAAACTTGCTTTTCTAGTTGTGTTCATGTTGCTTTTTTTAATCTTTCTTTACAGCTTTGGGAGTTAATGAAGCTGGGTCAGCTAGCAAAAAGAGGTCTGCCATTTAAAAGACAATGCTGACATAACTGGGTGTAATACTGTTAAGTTAGTTTCAGCTAGATGGGTCTCCGCCCAGTTACAACTTTGCTTCTTTTATGGCCGCCTGGCCAGTGCTCAGAGGCCCTCTATAATTTAATAAATATAATTCTGTACGAAGAAAGTTTAGTTAGGTTCTACAACAGTGTATAATTACATATGCTTTTTCAACTGTACAATATAAAGTAAACAGCAATATAAAGAACAGCAACCGAGACTGTCCTGCTTTAGTATATAATGAATATGAGTAGGTTAAGCTCTCTGTTTCTGTATATATTCAACTCTCTTCAGTATTATAATTCTCTTTACAGCATTCCCACCATTAATTTGGATTGTTGGTTGCTTAATAATTTTCTGGGTGCAGAATTGGTCATCAGTTCATTTTCTGGGTGCAGAAAGGTGTAGAACATTATCCTTACATTGAATTTGGGCTTGCTACAGGTTAAAAACCTTTGGAGGGATATTAGGAGTTTTAAATGAATGTGTCTAGTGCTATGAATTTTGCAAATTAGTGCCAAATGAGGATTGCTGGCTGGAATTTTGAATAATGTAACTGATAATGACATTGGTCATGGCAGAAGAATTTACCTCATATGCAATAGGATCCAGCATAGATCAGCTTTAGGCCTCTGGTACAATAATTGTATGGTCTAAGGCAGGGTTGTCCAAATGGCGGCCGCGACCCCCCCCTTCTGTGGCCCCCCCACATGCTGTGTCTGCTTACAATATGTAAACTTTAAAAGGTATCCCTTCAGAGACTAATTGGCCCCTGTTTAAACCTCAAATTCAGACTCTAATCCCCTGTATTGTTCACACCTGTGATCCCCCTGTATTGTTCACACTTGTGACACCTCTATTGTTTATATCCTAAAGCCCTGTACTGTTCACACCTGAGATCCAGACTGAAACTGCCCACATTGTTCACCTGTTCACACCTTGCACTGTGTCACTGTATGTAGTACATATTAGAATGACAGCTTTCCCGGTCTCCTACTCTGTTCTGCCTTCCTTCCCCGTGTGTGCCATTCTCTGCTTGACCAGTGCTGCTTGTGTGTGCCATTCTCTGCGTGCTCAGTGCTGCTTGTGTGTGCCATTCTCTGCTTGCCCAGAGCTGCTTGTGTGCGCCATTCTCTGCTTGCCCAGTGCTGCTTGTGTGTGCCATTCTCTGCTTGCCCAGTGCTGATTGTGTGTGCCATTCTCTGCTTGCCCAGTGCTGCTCATGTGTGCCATTCTCTGCTTGCCCAGTGTTGCTCATGTGTGCCATTCTCTGCTTGCCCAGTGCTGCTTGTGTGTTCCATTCTCTGCTTGCCCAGTGCTGCTTGTATGTGCCATTCTCTGCTTGCTCAATGCTGCTTGCCCTACACTACCTGTAAGATGTAAGCCTGTTGGGGGTTTGTTCGCATTTGGAAATTGTTGTTTAGGGTCCCTGTTGGGGGGGTTATTGTATTATCCACAGGGGAGGATGAGGCATATGGATTTAAGGGTATGTTTTTAACATGACTTAAATTTTTCACATATGTGTGATTAGGGATTTCCCTGCACCAACCATTTGGTTTTTTGGTGTGCTACCACTGTTAATGTTAAAGGAAAACTATACCCCCAAAATGAATACTTAAGCAACAGATAGTTTATATCAAATTGAATGACATATTAAAGTATCTTACCAAACTGGAATATATATTTACATAGATATTGCCCTTTTACATTTCTTGCCTTGAACCACCATTTCGTGACTCTATCTGTGCTGCCTCAGAGATCACCTGACCAGAAATACTACAACACTAACTGTAACAGGAAGAAGTGAGGAAGCAAAAGGCAGAACTCTGTCTGTTAATTGGCTCATGTGACCTTACATGTGGTTTGTATGTGTGCACAGTGAATTTTTTTAAAATGGCAATTTTCTATTTATGATTACCCAATGGCACATACTACTAAAAAATTATATAATTATGATAATGGTTCATTTACATGAAGCAGGGTTTTACACATGAGCTGTTTTACTCAGTATCTTTTAATAGAGACCTACATTGTTTGGGGGGTATAGTTTTCCTTTAATGTTCTTGTGGTAACATGGGTGTGGTTTACAGTGGGTGTGGTTTAAAAGAGGTAGTGACCAACACTGACTTCCATTATCGGCCCTCCACTACATAGGCCAGTAAAATTTTGGCCCTTGGTACCACAGAAGTTGGACAGCACAGGTCTAATGTGACTACAGGATCCTGACCTTGCACACCCTCTTAAAATATATCTGGTAAGGGCCATGGGAGATTGGGAGATTTGTTGGCAGCCATAAATTTGCGCTACTGCTGGATTTCAATTGTTGCCAGGAAGAAGCATTTTCAGAATATTTGTCGAAATGATTTACTGACCTACTGATTGGGTCACTTTGCTGTGTGCTCTCAGCAAGTTAACTGTATTGTCTGTGTATAAATTAGCATACTGCATCACCTTCTTACAGTCCAATTTGGATTGAATTCTGCATTTATGCATGAGCAGGTGTGACTGTATATGCGCGTACAATAATTTTTTTTTCTTCTACCACTATTTACTGACACCCTGACCTATGTGCAGGAAATATTGTTTCACAGATCTGTTACAGCAGAGCTGGCTTTAGAAAAACAAGTGTAAATGTGATAATGTTAACTTTTGTATAAGAGCACAATACTTCTTGAAGGGATATATAGATAGATAGAGAGAACTGGTCCCTAGATGCTACTGGCTTGATTGTTTAAGAATATTTTAGATCTACTGTTTAATTTTGTGCTGCCAGAGCTGTAGCACTGTTCAGGATGAATGGTTTACTCATTCACCAGCAATGCTGTACAGGTCAAGTGTATTTGAGCAGTGGGCCAAAGGGCACATTTAAAGAAACCAAACTTTCACAGTTACAGTGTTATTTCAATGCATAGGATCAAAGCGCTTTCACTGAAGTTGCATACATGCATGGCGTATAAGATGTTTATTTGCCGTTCCGCTGCACATTTCGGTGCACACTAGTACACAACACTTTCAACGCTGCAGCATGAATAATATCTATCTCGTGCAGAAATGAACAGGCCCAGGGCATTTGAGTGCATGGACAGAGCTCAATGGGGAGGCACGTCACTGGCTGATCAGCAATTCTAAAAAACAAAAATGTATACATAAGAAAAGTGGGTACAAACAGTCAAAGCTGCTATCAGATGACACCATAGAAATGACTTGTCTGGGCAATGCTATGAACAAAGGTGTATAATAGAGTTATGGGATCAGTTATCCGGAAACCCATAATAATAATTTAATAATGATTTCCTTTTTCTCTGTAATAATAAAACAGTAGCTTGTACTTGATCCAAACTAAGATATAATTAATCCTTATTGGAAGAAAAACCGGCCTATTGGGTTTATTTAATGTTTACATAATTGTCTAGTAGACTTAATTGTTATAAACCCAAGTTACAGAAAGATCATTTATCTGGAAAACCCTGAGCATTCTGGATAACAGGTCCCATACTATACCGCATTTTTTTGGGGCCAAACCCCTTGTATGTGATTTTCCTTGGACCAAAGGTTGAACTTAGTAAATTCTTCTTTTTTTTTTTTTCACTTCAAGTGAAAAGCAGAGGTGTAACTATAGAGGAAAA
The DNA here is from genome assembly GCA_038501925.1 of Xenopus petersii. Classification (NCBI taxonomy): domain Eukaryota; kingdom Metazoa; phylum Chordata; class Amphibia; order Anura; family Pipidae; genus Xenopus; species Xenopus petersii. Next base: position 111,095,226 of record CM076676.1, read on the forward strand.
TGACCCTGCAACTGCTTCAGGGTCCTAGGACTATAGGGGGCCAAGTGGCTCTGACTAATAAACAGCTATAATATATTGTATATGGAAAATGTCTTGTTCCCTTGTGCTAAAATATTTTACATGATAACTCGTTTAATTAAAAAGATCCTAATATAAACAGCTAATGTTACTCTAAAATAAGTAGTTCATATAAATAGTTAAATTCATTATTGTGCTAATAAGTCAGTCCGTTTGAGGCCAACACCTTCCTGCCCCAGTCAAGCTGCTGAACATTATAGGTGCTTGATAGATAAGGTATGTACATTTCTAGGCCATTTCATAGCTACAACACATGTTTTTACGTAAAATATGTAAATCAAGGCTACCGGGCTGGCCCCGCCACCGCCCCTTTGGTTACAATTTTATGTTTATGAAATCTTTAAGTTCGCTGCACTTTACAATCAATCCAAGGGTGTTACACCCTTGTAACTATAGAGGTGGCAGCAAGAGGGCATGGTTTGCAGCAGGGGTGCAGCTATGACTGCTATAAAGTTCAGGTGTGGGTTTAGGCTCCTTTATCAGAAACAAGGAAAAGTTGTGCTCACCAATAATTTTTAAAACCATTGGGTGGGGCAATGAGTCTGTGACCACAAAATACATATAGACAAATACAAGAGTCCTCTGCACTCAACCCATTATTAATATATTTAAGACAGAGACATTTTGTGCATACAGCTACTAAAAAAATGTCTTCCCCTTTAAACAGAACAGGGATTGTATTTGTCCTTCATCAGAAACTCATTATTCAAAAACCTCTTAATTACAGAAAGACCATCTCCAATAGAGTCCATTATAAGCAAATCTAATTTAAAAAAAAAAAATCATTTCGTTTTTGTAACAATAAAAGGTACCTTGTACTTGACACCAGTGACTTGGGATGGCTCCTGTTGGGACCCTCTGAGCAAGATATTATTGTTATATAATTGTATTTTCACTGTATAGCAGCCTTGCAGGTTACCTCTAGTAAAAGTATTATGTCAAGTATCTAAGCTCTGAATATGAGCATAAAGGATCCGTTAATCAAAATTTAAAAATATAATTTTTCATTGTAATAATAAAATACAGTACCTTGTACTTGATCCCAATTAAGATCCATATTAGAGGCAAACCAATTTTATTGGGTTTATTTAAAGTTTAAATTATTTTGGTAGTATGTAGTTAGTATGGTGATCCAAATTACAGAACTACAAGTCACATGCATTATGGATAGCAGGTCCCTTACCTGTGTATGCTTTCTATTTTATATGTGAGGCCTGTTATATGAAAGCCCTACACAAATAACATGTCTGTGGGCATTGTGCCCGGGTGCAATTAGAATTTCAACTTGGTCTTATTAATTGCTTCAACTATTGCACATTATTTAATTTTGCATCCAACCATGTGTCTTTCTCTCTGCTATTATAAGCTGCAAAATAAGATTGTTAAAGGGGAACTCCACAAAAACACAACTTAAGCTTTTTGAAAAGTAAACATAATTTCAAGCAACTTTGCAATATACATCAAATAAAAATATGCAGACTTTTCATGATTTTTAATGGTTTGGAACAGTTCCCTAAGCCTAGCTCCCTGCTCTCCTGCTGATCTGTCTGACTACTTTGCTGAGCTGGCTGACTACTGTTACTTTGTATCAATAGCCAGCTGTCCTCAGCCTGCATCCTCTAAACCCCACAATTCCCTGCACACATTATCTCAATAAGGAAAGGAACATCACCGTGCAATGCATTGTGGGTTATGTAGTTCCTGCATGCTGTCTGTAAGCCGTGGAGAAGTTTTTACAATTTGTTTTAGTCTCTCCTTCCCTGCCAGGGTTTCCCTGCCCTGATGCAGAAAGAGAAGAACTGTTAAACAGCTGGATTTCAGAATAGAAAATGTCATTTATTTATACTTTTTGAAGAAACAGGTAACTGTGATGGGTATATTAGGGGTTTCTGTGTTATGTGGGCCTCTTTATCAACTTTTGGTTTGGAAGCCAGAGTTCCCCTTTAACTTCAATTATTTTCCCTAAAGAGCATACTGCTATGTAACAAGATAACCATTTCTCATAGTAACATAATTATTAATGTTGGAATTCAATTTCAATTCCCTTAAAGGACCAGTAACATCAAAAAATTTTTTACAAAAATGAGTTAGAATACAACAAAAAAAACCCCCCAAGACAAATTAAATTTTAAAATAGCAAAGCATTTATTAAGAAATAACTTACCGAAACTCCACTTCCTGTCCTCTACAGAAAAGGCGACCATCCATCCTGCGGCGCTCGATTTCTTCTCCCTGGCTATTCACTGACAGTGTGTCCTGCAGCCGGTCCCTGATCTTCACGCAAATATCCCCAGGTCCCTGTGTTTGCCTGTATGTGTATCAGCGCGATGTTCGACCCCGCCGCCTTGTATGTGTCTTTGGTGGAGGATCAGCGCGGGAAGCGGGGCATCAGCAGGTCCCCATCCTCTTCTTCATCTGCCCGCCGTTCGTCCTGCATGATCTCCTCTACTGTGCGAGAGCCCTATGCTGTATGTGTATCAGCGCGATGTATGACCCCGCCGTGCTCCTGCCGACCCCGCCGCCTTGTATGTGTCTTTGGTGGAGGATCAGCGCGGGAAGCGGGGCATCAGCAGGTCCCCATCCTCTTCTTCCTCTGCCCGCCGTTCGTCCTGCATGATCTCCTCTGCTGTGCGAGAGCCCTATGCGATGCGCTTGGGAGCCGAACCGGTGCCGATACCAATTCCTGCGCAGGGTTAGTAGCTCCATGCGATGCGCTTGGTTTCTAGTGACAGAGGAGAGCACAGCAGAGGAGATCATGCAGGACGAATGGCGGGCAGAGACCGGTGCCGATACCAATTCCTGCGAGAGCGCAGGGTTTGCACAAACAGCTGTCCAGTTATGGATCAGCAGAAGTGGACGAGCGTTTGCTCCCCGTGCCACTTCTCTGGCTGCTCATTCATTCAGCTCTCCGGTAGCTTTGGGAGAAGAGGCAGGCAGAGAAAAAGCCCTGGGGAGCTGCTGTGTTGGGGATCACTAGAAACCAAGCGCATCGCATGGAGCTACTAATCCTGCGCAGGAATTGGTATCGGCACCGGTTCGGCTCCCAAGCGCATCGCATAGGGCTCTCGCACAGCAGAGGAGATCTTGCAGGACGAACGGCGGGCAGAGGAAGAAGAGGATGGGGACCTGCTGATGCCCCGCTTCCCGCGCTGATCCTCCACCAAAGACACATACAAGGCGGCGGGGTCGGCAGGAGCACGGCGGGGTCGTACATCGCGCTGATACACATACAGACAAACACAGGGACCTGGGGATATTCGCGTGAAGATCAGGGACCGGCTGCAGGACACACTGTCAGTGAATAGCCAGGGAGAAGAAATCGAGCGCCGCAGGATGGATGGTCGCCATTTCGCCTTTTCTGTAGAGGACAGGAAGTGGAGTTTCGGTAAGTTATTTCTTAATAAATGCTTTGCTATTTTAGAATTTAATTTGTCTTGGTGGGTTTTTTTTGTTGTATTCTAACTCATTTTTGTAAAAAAAAATTTTGATGTTACTGGTCCTTTAACAAAATGCCAACACCAACTGGCTCAGCAAAACAGTCATCCAGACTCCAGATACAGAAATCTGTATTCACTACAGAAATAATTGTTTTTTTATTCTTCCACAGAAAATATAATATTTACACTTTTAGAGTATTTAAAACATCTGCAGGAATGTTGACTGGCAATACTTGGTGGTAATAAATAGGCTTTGGGAGATGTCACCCTTCTTGTATAATTGCTGGGCCTTTTGTTCCAGTAGGTCACGTAGAGTTTTCCAATGGGAGTTGGTAACAAAACCTTCCAGTTGTAGAACCAGGTGAGCAGAATTAAGTTTCAAATAATTTTGTTGTATGATGTAGCAGTGTGGGATTTAGGGCTTGATACTAGCTGTGATTAACTGAAAAGCCTGACACCAAAACTACATGCAAATTTGCTAATGGTTCTATAGCTAATAACTTATTGAGATCAAATATAGGCATTGTTTGTGCTGGGTACCATCCAACTACACTCAAACTAAACATTCAACTAATTGTTCCACCATGCCATGTTACAAATAGTTGGGAGAGTAGACACGCTTGCTTTTGATGTTAAGAAAAAAAAAAACCTTGTCTACGGCTACAGCTATCTTTAGATAGTAAAGAGATTTATTTATAATTGGATGGGTCTATAGTTTTTGCAGTCTAGAGGGGATCTCTGTCAGAGATAGGTGTTGGTGGGATATATGCAAATTGTAAAGTCTCACCCTATGACCCCAATTCTGTATTTGCTTATATACCTGGACCAATTTTTTAACCTGGCCTTTGGAGACTTTAAAGAGATACTGACATCAGAAAATAACCATTTTTATTATCTATCACAACAGTCTTTGAATGCTATTTATAATTTTACCATAAAAGTATTTGCCTGATGCTTTAACATGACCTTTCTTACTACCCTGTTCCTCTATAAGGGGCCTGCCATATCTGTGTCAGGTTTAGGAACTTTAAGTGGACGTTACTTACAAAAGCAGAACTATCAGCGAAAAACGATCAACATGACCTATAGGTAACTTTTTTAATGTAAATTAATATTTTTAAAGAATAATTTTAGTGTCAGTATCACTTTAATGTCTTTAATAACGCTATAATACACAGAAGCCATGAATAACCTGTAAATGATATCCTTATTAACGGTGAGTAGTGATGTCATCAGTTATAAACGCTGAGTAGTGATGTCATTTTTGTCACGTGACTCACTAAAACTTGTGTATTATAATAAATAAAGTACCTCTTGTTGGGAAAATATGAGGATATTGGAAGTAACCTTGGAGTTCCATGACCTGTAAAAAAGCACTTGGACTTCGGCCCCGTGTTTTTATATGGTCATGGAACTCCTCGGCGACTTATAATATCCTTATATCTTACAATAGGGGTACTTTATTCACTATGTATACCTCATCCTGGTTGATGCCTGTATCTGACAGATACAGCAGGCTTATCGGATGAGAATTGTGTGAGAATACCAAGGGAATTCATATTATATTTTTAAAGTAGGTTGTTATTTTGCTTTGGGTGGTTCTGTCTTTGATATAATGGTATTTAGTAGGTTTGTTGCTCATCGTACAGTAGTTTTGTTAACAAAGAACCAACTCTGTGCTATTGGCTCCTAACTGAGAAAGTATATGTTAGAAATTTCCATATTTGCTTGTTTTTTTCCTTATAGAAACCAATTTACTGATGTTTTAAGGCCACTTTATGGGTTTCTGTAAGTATATCATCGGAATTAAAACAAAATCTGTAATCCATTTTAGTAAAGTATATTTCTCTGCCAATATCTATAATAAGCATCAAAACAGAGGATGGCTTAAGTTTTTTTTAACTGCTATGTGGGACTGTGTTTCAGATAGGTAGAGCACTTAGCAACAATGTATCCAAACTGAGATCTAAGCACAGATTTCAATTGCTTGCAATAATATAAATCAGTCCCTTAAAATGTGCAGAGACCACAGTTAATAAATACACTTACATATAGCTATGACTCTATCTAAATGTCATTAAACATAATTATTTCATTGTTTTATTTACTTCATAAACCCTCTTAGTGGTCATGTGATCCATTTGGGTCATTATGTATACGATCTTGTTATCCATTTGGGTCATTATGTATACCCACTTCTGTTCAGTACTAAGCAATAATAAGTTAGCAGCATTGCTTATTGTGTGTACAGAACGTCCACTCTCTGAACATTGTGTACATAGAATGTTCTGTCTCTGCATATTTGCATTTCAAGATAGTAGGGAGCTGACGTGAATATTCCCCACAGACAGGACCATTGAAAGTTGTTTTCAGTTGTAGCCCTGACTTCATGGTCATTTCTTTGAGCACCAATCACCGTTCTCATCCTACTTTTTGAGCGTTCATTGCATTCAGCGGACTACTCTCCTACAGAGATCAACACCATTTTGATTCACACTTTCCAAAGTGACCTTATTGTGTGTTATTTCTCTAAATGTGTTACTGCAAGCAAAAACAGAATACAATGAAATGACATTGCTGAGAAGACTAAAATAAATCCCAAATTATTTTTTAAATCAACAAAAAAAATATGAAGCATGGGGTGGGTGACCATTGGTGTTGGAGTCCAGTACAAAAGGGTTGATGACTTAGAATAGGGACCTAGAAATTACTATCCGTGACCAAAATACAATTTTCAGATATAAAATGGATGAATAAAATGGTAATAAATGGAAATTTTCACACCGGTACTGAACAATCTAATGGATTACATCATTTATTTACATGGTGCCAAAAAGTTATACAGCACTTTCCAATAATTTTATAACAATCCGGGAGCTTACCCATAAACTAACAAGGAGCAGAGAATTAATCGGTAAGATTGGGGGACCTGATCATTACAATTTACACACTAAAGGGATGGGGGGGACAATTAAAACAGATTGTTGAAAATAATAAGAAATTATTTTTATGGTAAGTTGTCTTTTGTTAATTCAGGGTAAATTGAGGCTTCTTAAACCAGATAGGTCTTTGAAGAGCATTAAAATCTTTATTTAACCTCATAGGAAATGAAAGACCATTGAACAGGAAGGCATAGTAGATGTGTCTGGCATGATATCAAACAGGTTATGATAGATGGGAAATTGGAACACCTGTAGGGATTATAACTGACTGTGGGCAGATTTTTTACTGCCACCCTGCAGATGATCTTATCTGCTAACCGATCATTTTAATGAATGATTGATCCATCAATGATTAATAGTAAATGAGGAGACTTTCCTCATATCTTTGTCATGTTGGCTGCAAGGTCTAACATCTATTACCTGGTACCTGGTTCCTTTGTTTACGAAACACAGAAAGAAATTGCCAGCGCCGCAGTGTTGACCTGCTGTTAGAAGCACCATTGTGCTACCACTCAGTCTAACCAACATTCTGGAGTTGACCAGCAGCTAGAAACTATTAAAAGTCATTATTTGTATGCAAAAAGAAGGAGGAAGATTGCCAGCACATGGTTTGCTTTTAAAAATAATTATTACAAAAAAAATTAGGTGTTGGTAATGCACTTTGGCCAATATATGTAAGCTCACATGCCACTACAAAGTCCCTTATTGTACGTGAGTCCTACACTATCTATTAGTCTGTAGTGCATTTAAAATCAAGTCCCCCATCAACGTGACTTAATAGTAAGACCATGTTGCACTCACCCTTTTCTCACTAGAACTCCTGAGTTAAGGATATGTGTAACTTACTACTCAGTCACCACACTGTTTGCTGGGGGACTTGATTTTAAATGCGTTACAGACTTAGGGGTCTGTTTACTAAAGTGCGTTAAAAATATTCGCACAATATATAGACAGAATTTTCGCCCAAAATTTTACTAACCTGCAGTAAATATAAATTTGTGAAATTGTTCGCCAGTTATCGCATTCGCTGAAAATAACGCTACGTACACATTAACGCGCAGTTTACTAAACAGCAAAATGTGCTAAAGACAAAATTAACACCAGAATATTCGCAAAATTTTACCGCCACCTATGTAGTGGCGTAAAAGTATTTTTTTCGCCAGAAAATTCTCAAGGGGCAGGAAATATCCTATAATACTGTTTTTTTTTGTTTTTTTTTTACCCATCATTCTTTGCTGACAGGAGAGAGATCTGTAGCAATTGCTGACAGGATGTTTTGGCTTCTGCTTCTATCTGTTGCAACAGCAGCAGTTTCAGTTCAGAGTCGTATTATTGGCAGCGGCATCACAGTCCAAGGATTTGTCGGCCTCTACACTTTTTTGGTTTCATTGTGAAATTAAACTGTGCATTTCTATGAAGCAAACAGATTGACTGGTATGATTTCTTGTTCATATGATTCTATTGGCAGAAGGGTTTATATTATGCATACATGTTTGATTGGTGTTACTCTGGTAATGTTGTAGGATGGTATAATCATCAGTCAATAAAGTTTATAAGTTTTGAAGTTGCATTTCTAGCCATAAATGTCACAGTAAAAATTTCCATAACAACCGCCATAAAACAAGACTATTTTATAGCATAAATATTCTCAAAAACGTAATTTTTCGCCAGAAAATTCGCAACTCGCTAAAATTACCGCTAACATAAGCTGGTTCGTTAACGTAGTTACCGCAAGTGATCGCAATGACTTCTGAGCGCATCGCTGTTTAGTAAACGTAGTCGCTGCGAATATTCTGGCGTAAAGATATTCTCAGCGATAACATGCGGAAACTGTCAGATTTAGCGCACTTTAGTAAACGGACCCCTTAGAATGCTAATAGGCAGTGTAGGAATGAGGGGCCTTGACATGGCATGTGAGCTTACATGTTGTGGCCAAAGTGTGGTACTAACACCTCATTTTTTATAATAATTATTTTTAAAGGCAACCTGTGTGCTTGCAATCTTTCTTCTGTTCCTTTGCTTACTTTCACATATAACCCAACCCTGCCATACGAAGAGAATGTTTGTATAATGATGACTATCGGACTGTACCGTCCACTGACTGATTTCATCATTTCATGACAACAATTTTTAATCAATTTTTCAAACTTATGTCGGTAAGTAAAGTTCGTTAGTTAGTAAATTTTACGACCCTCTGCAACCGATCAAAGTAATAAGTAGGCGATTTTAATTTTCATCTTAAAATGAGTTAGGCACCCCCAAGTGATTATATATACTTACCTGACAGCCCGGGCCCCTATCAGAAGAAAACTGCACTGGTCCGGGGGTTCTTCCGGCTAGCACAAGGAGAGATCTCCTTCCTCTTTCTTCGTGCGGGTGCACATGCACAGTAGAATGAAAAACCGAACTTTAACGAAGAAGTCGGCTATTTTGTTCTACTGCGCATGCGTCTGCCCTGGGAAACTTGAAGAAAGAAGAAGGAAGGCGGTCGCTCCTTGGTGCTCACTGGTAGAACCCCCGGACCGGTGCAGTTTTTTTCTGATAGGGGCACCGACCCGGGGTGTGCGGTAAGTATAAACAATCAATTTGGGTGCCTAACATTGGCACCCTCAAGTCAATAAAGCTTTTCTTCTCCTTTAACTTAAATTGTAAATTATTTAATTACTTTTTTTTAATTATTGAGTAGCACAGTTTTGTAGCCATGGGGGCTGCAAAAGGTAAACTTGTACTTTAGAGCAAGACTCAACAGTTGTTTAACAGCAATTCATCCAACAGAAATTAGCTTTTATTAGGCTGCTTGGTTACTAGAGAGCCACGTGTTTACCTGTCTTGCTTTCAAATTGGTGGATGATAATTTAAGTGATAGCATGGTACACTCGCTGTATGAGCAGGTCACAGGTGCTACATACCAAGAAACATGCAGGATTCCCTAGGGAAAGCATCACTTAGACGCACATTTGTCAAATTTTGAATTCATGTGAGTTTTTAAAAACTACCCTAACAACCCATAAATTCAAAATTCGACCAATCGAAATTGATGAAAAAGTCTAATTTTTAAAACTCGGATGAATAAAATTGACCTGAAAACTGGAATTGATTTCAATAAAAATTTAAAAAATTTGATCTGATTTTCGGAATGTCAGGAAGGCTGCAAACAACTCCAAATTGATCTCTGGACCTCTCCCGTTGACTTAAACAGCAATTCGGTAGGTTTTAGCTGGCGAACAGTCAAATTTGAGTTCTTAAAGGGCCAGAGTATGATAAATCTCAAAAATCAAATTAAAAATGTATAACTTGAAAAAAACTTGAATCGAATTCGAATTTTCAATTCGACCATTGATAAATCTGTCCCTTAGTATCTATACTATGCAATACAATACGAGGACATAACTTCTTGTTTATTTCTGTATATATGCAATTCTACATAATCTATAGTTGCCATACTGCTTGTGTAGCAGAAGGTGCACTAGAGCAATAGCACCCTCTGTGATGTACATCTAATTCTGTATTCGGTATATTTTATGGCCCAAAAATGTATTATATAGTTGCTTTTAACATTTGTATGTAATCCTTGAGTTAAACAATGTATCAACTGTATATTTACAAATCTATAATTTATATATTTAGTATCAGATAATGCACATATTCTGTTTACACATACTCCCACCTTCTAAATTGTAGAAGTCTATTTATTTGTATAATTAACTTACTTATGCTAGATGTAACAGAGGAACAAGAAGCCCCCAATTACTATGAAGAACAGAAAGAATTCTTGATTTTCCCTCTTTTATTAAAATATATATATATTTATTAGACACTAATATAAAACCTTTGGTTGTGAGTAGACTATATGCATGAAGCACTGCAGGAAAATAAATCAGATGTTGGTATGGACTCGGCAGCTTGACAGAGATTAAGCAGAGGTTCATGTTTCAACAGGGGTTTACTATTTCTTTGAAAGGTTTGATATGCCATGTGCTGCCTTATTAAACAGTCAACATGGAGTCCCTGTGGGAGGAGAGAAAGACATTGCGTCCCACGCTCCTTTGTCATTTATAGTACAGCATAATTATGTCCTCCTTTAAATACATTATGCCTAAAACCCAGGCAGCACAAAGTGTGAGAAGTGAGCATATTCACCCTTCTATAAAACGAAACAAGACAAAATATTTAGTTTTCTTAGTGAATGAGTGGGAAAGATATATAATGGAACATAATTTGCAGTGTTAAGTAAAATAAACATTAAAAATAATGTATTTATTTTGTAGTTAAAGGTTGCTCAGAATAAGTTCAATACGAGCAAAGAATCTTGCTGAATAAATATTTATATTCCCCCTTTTTATTTGTGAACCTTGTTGTAAAAGGTTCACAAAAAATAAGTATATATTTATCAAAGGATAAACAAAGAAGTCTCAGCTTGCAGCTCTCCATGTGCCAAATGTATATGTGGGTATCCTGGAAACAAGATGGTTAACTAGTTTCAAGTCAGATCATTACTACCTGAAGTGAATTAACCATAATTTAGGGCTGAGAAGTGAGTGTTCTGTGGATTTGTGATTTTTAGATGGGGTAGCCATATACTTTAAAGGGGTGTTTGAGCTTCAGGTTAACTTTTAATATGTTATAGAATAGCAAATTCTTAGCAGCTTTTCAACTGGTCTTCACTTTTTTCTTTGAATAGTTATTTGCTTTCTTCTTCTGACTCTTTCCAGCTTTCAAAAGGGGGGGGGGGTCACTGGCCCCATCTAAAAAATAAATGCTCTGTAAGGCACATTTATTGTTATTGATACGTTTTATCAATTATCTTTCTATTCAGGCCTCTCCTATTCATATTCCAGACTCTCAAATCAATGCATTGTTGCCAAGGGTATTTTGGACCCTAGCAACCAGATTGATAAAATTGCAAACTTGAGAGCTGCTGAATACAAAGCTAAATAATTTAAAAAAAAAACACCACTCTCTACATCATATTAAGTTACGGTAGTATAAAGATGACCAACCCCTTTACGCTGTTTAGTGTGTTCAGAATCATTAAAAAATGATTCTCAATACTAATGTTACTAATAGAGAATAAATAAAAATAGCTGCCAGTATTTTGTTTCAGAAAAGTTGGCAAACCTAGCCATGTGTAGTAGGAAATATACAAGCAGGAAAGTCATTCTAGCTTTTTAAGATTTTTCCACCTCTACCCTCACTCACTGTGCCATGTACTGTGTTCTCAATGATTTAATATATTCTAACAATACGGAATGACATAGGAGCATTTGGTTGGATCAAACCATTATGACAATGCTATTCTTGTAAGTGGAATACAAAGTACCCGCATTCACCTCGGACAAGAAGCTACTTTTGCAGCAAAGAAAGGGAACTTTGTTTAAGACAGGATCCCACTGGTGTATTATTACTTAGAGTGCAATAGTTCAATTATATAGAGGTTTACCACTTAATGGTATGGTGACTGGACCTCCTCTTGTGGACTAGTGGACCTTTAAAACATTTGTAAATGACTAGGTTGTAGCTATGTCTACTTTCTATGTTTCCACATCAGTCCTGAGTATCTGGTTACACTAAAGTAGCATTCTAACTCTTTTAATGGCATTGCTTACAATGAAAAGCTTACCTACAGACCTGTATTCAAACACACTGGGATCATATACTGTAAGCTTTCAGTCTTTAGCTGAACCCGTGAGGTGTGGAGAAGAACTTTCATGCATGAAAACTCCCCTTTTTTTGTGTAAAGTGAACACTAAATGTTTTGGTAAGTTTTTATTTTTTTTAATTTGCAAAAGCTATTCAGCTATAATTGGCTTTAACCCTCCTATTAAATTAACAAACCTCTAGTAAGCAAAAGGGGTTTGTAAAAATAAAACAAAACTGTCAAAATGTACTGGTTTTTATACAGATCCATACTTAAGGGTTTCAGATGGGTCCTTTATATCTGTGCTGTTATAAAGTCCACACAGACAGATAAAACATGGAGTGTGACAGTAGAAGTGAAGAAGAAATATATGTTAAACAGACAGGATGGCAGTATAGTTCATTGATGGAATACAGACACTCGGGCACAGTGATGTACTCTGATAGCCTGTCCGAATGTAGCAACAAATGTAGATGATTTGCAGTTTTTTGTGGTTAGTCAAGAAGATAGCCTCCATCTCATCAAGGGGTATTTTATAAGGGATGTTGTGCATTCAGGCCAATATCAAAGGGCATCACATGTTGTGGCAGCACATCTCTGCAGTCCGCTTTCACTATGTGGGAATCATTGAAGTAAACCAAAAGCTTGTGGATTAGGTTTAGACCAAACCATAAAGGTATAATAAACAGTAGAAAGAGAAATCAATGGAAAAGCAGTGGCAGACAACTGGGAAACTGAGGTGGTTAATATTGCTATGGGAATCTGATAAGTAGGCCTGAGAGACTAGGCCTGCAGTCATGGTTTTGCACATGGCCTCATGGGGTTTCAAAGCAAGTTGCTGGTGTGCATGTATGTGTGTGAGTTAGACTTAATGCAGGTGTGTGCCCAATCTGGTGCAACAGATATATCACATTAAAGGGGGGAGCACCCCTTCAATCTGCATACAATATCTATCGGATCATTAAAGAGCATAACAGTTAACTTTTTTTTTCTATGTATTCTTTTGTTTTCTTCTATATGTTTCTATGCTTATTCCTTACTGTGATCTCACTATAACCAGAATAATGATACATGACTCTGTTGTAATTTGCACGTTTATACTTTATTGAACTCGGAGAATTGTGTACCAGTTATACAGCTTTTCTTATTATCGCTGTCTGTGACATTCAATAAAGCATTTCTCTGGTTAAAAAAAATGCAGGCGTGTGCTAAGTAAGTCATACATGGACTGATAACACTTGATATCCGACTGACTAGTCTGTGGGCCACATTGACAGATACCATCAGCCCAAATTATTGAAAAATTGGGAAGTGGAGACACAGATGACCCTGTCCAATGCTACGCAGTAGTGAGAGGAAAATGTATGCAGCAGTCGTTGACTGTGCTTATTGGGTTAGTGGATAGTGGAGTTATCCATAACCCAATAAACACTTGTAGTTAAAGGTTGCATTGGATCAGTTCTATTTTGAAAATCAGCGCAGGAGAAGACTAGACCTTTATTGAATTGAGTGCTACAGTTGACCAATATTACTTTTTAAGATGCAGAATGACATTGTACAAGTGAAACTTCCAAACCAAACATGCAGGTCTGGACAGGGATTCAAAATAGTAACAAACAACCCCCCACCAGCCTAATAAATAGTGACTGTCTGTAGCATTTTACAGCAGCCCTTCTGGCATTTACCAGAATCCACAGATTGCCAGTTTGGGCCTGTACATGTCAGTACATGTATGAACAACTAAGAGGGTTAGGTTGCCACTTTTTTTTTTCTTCGTATTTTAACATAGGTGTATTATTTTTATTCCCTCACGAAAGCATTGCTATCCTGCAAAGCATTTACCAACCAGGTTCTGTCAAATGGCTGCTGTAAGATGGCAGTCACTATTTATTGAGCTTATGGGGGCCTCTGTCTTTTAAGGAGAAGGAAAGTTGTTAACGACTTGGGGATGCCAAATGTTAAAAATGTATTTATTTACTTGAAACCCTGGGCCAGTGCTCCTTGCAGAAAACTGCACCGGCCCGGGGTTATTCCAGCAAGCGCCACAAAGGGATCCTCTTCTGGCTTCTTCTGTCTTCAAATTTCCCGGGCAGACACATGCACAGTAGAATGAAAAAGCCAAATTTTTAGTTAAAGTTCTGCTTTTCACTCTAATGTGCATGCGCACAGAAGAAGCTGCAAGAGAATCGATCCGTGGTGCTTGCTGGAATAACCCTGGGCCGGTGCAGTTTTCTGCTGAGAGGAGCACAGACCTGGGGTGCCTCACATTTAGCACCCCCAAGTGGTTAACGACTTTCCTTCTCCTTTAAAATGCTATGGTACTATTTCAGGCCTGGACTGGCAATCTATGGATTCTGGCATATGCCAGAGGGGCTACTGTAAGATGCCATACACCAGAGCTGTCCAACCGGCGGCCGCATGCCCTGTCTTTGTTAACTTCTGTGTTGCCCTGCAGTAGAAAAACAGGCCACAGATAGGGTTGCCACCTGGCCGGTATTTTACCGGCCTGGCCCGTAAAAATGATGGTTTATCCCCAGAGCCGGGCCAACCCAGCCAGGTGCCCTATGCTCTGGTGCGCATGTGCATAACGGCGTTGTAGCGCGCATGCGAGAAACTGCGCTATGGCACGCATGCGCAAAACTACCTGCGCGTAATTAAGAAAAAATATCCTGCCAGTCGGGGAGAGACAGGACCGGACAATGGGGTGGGCGACACAGCAGGTACGTGCCTGGCGCCCCCCAGCTTTGCGCCCTAGGCAAGTGCCTACTCTGCCTACCCCTAGCAGAAGCGACAAAGTGCAAGTGTGCCCAGCCGGCAAATCTGGACTTGGGGCTCCCATCTGGCAAATCCGGGTCTGGCTGTAGACGTTTAAAGGCTAAATTTGCCCCCCTTTCTGGCCATAGCCTTAAAGAAGCGCATACTTGTTCTTCTATTACCTCAGAGATTCTCAGAAGAGTAAATTTATCAGCTGTTGTTGCTACTGGTCTCAAATTCTTTGCTTTGCCTCCTAGGCCATGGGGTGAACCATTTGAAAATGTATTTGGGTGGATTCGTTTATTTTTTACATGCTGTGGGTGATTCCCAAGTTACAATCAAGGTTATGGCCTGAGTCTGCCCAAGGGTTTCCTAGACTGTGTATTTAGTCATCTCTTTTTACTGTGTATAATGTGCTCACTCGCTGTTTGTAATGGAAGACGTTGCGCCAGTGACTTCAACTAACCGTGTCATCATCATGACATAAAAAAAAATCTTTTTCCGCTTCACAACATGAAATCAGCTCTTAACTAAGCCCAGGTAGGTGGATCAGTATCATCCTAACCAAATGGCATGGGGTTAGCAAAGAAATCGACACCGTCATTCACCGCTGCGCAGACATGGGCCGGAACTGTATAATAACAATCCCTATTAGGTCACGTTATTCCCGCGTGTATATGGACTCCCCTACTTTCTAGGATCCCAATCTCGGCCCGCTGACAAGAAACACGTGAATGCGATTATCCCTTTGACTAGAACTTGATCTTGGCCTAGAGATTTCGAGGGAGTAAGAAGAAAAAAAAAAAAAAGTTCCTAGGCAACCGTAACCTGCAGTCACGTGATACGCGTGTCTGGATTTGATTGGTGCTTTGCTCGCCTGCCATTGGTTTCTCCCTCGGTGAGGTCTGGTTGTACCCGGCCGACCGCCTTCCAGTTGAGAAAGTACCCTCCCTTTTGGTGACGTATGTTCCCAACAGCCAATAGTGGCCTGCCACACTGCGGCTCCGGGTCCGGCAGCAGCTACTTCCGGCTGTGAGATTTTTTTTTCCTCTCTCGGCTCTCCTCAGCTTCCCTCCTTGTCTTGGTCCTGCAGTGCTGCAAGAAAGCGCTGAGGTAGAGGCGAGTCCTTCTGCTCCGTGACAGTAACTCTCCACCATGAGCCGGCAACTCCTCGGCGCCTTCTTACTCCTGGCTGTCACCGCCGGCACTCAGGTCGCAGGCTCAGATGTCCTGGATCTCACCGACGATAACTTTGAAAGCGTCGTAGCCCAGCACAGCGTCTTGCTTGTGGAGTTCTTCGCTCCCTGGTGGGTATGAGAGTCTGGTCTGTATCCTTAGAGTTGCCTTACTTCCATCATCCCTCCCACATATGCGCTTAATCCCCGGTGCTTTGTGCCTGGGACTGTCACAGCCTTTGATAAATGACAAACTCCCCACTCCTGTCACTTTAGCAATGATCACTGTCTCTGCCATCACTTGGCCGACATTTACTAACATCTCAGAGTCCCTAGTAGGTAAATGTGTCATGGTGACACATTTAGTGTGTCTATATCTATATATATATATATATATATATATATATATATATATATATATATACATACACACACACATTATTTGCCTTAGCATGTTTGCTAAAACTGGAGAGATTTCTGGAATGTTGCCCATAGCAACCAATCAGATCTTTACTTTTGTTTTCTAACTTATGTTGTTTTAAATTTAATTGCTGATTGATTGCCACGGGCAATATCTCCAGAAATCTCTCCAGATATTTATCTCCAATGTTAGTAAACATGCCTTATAGAGCCCACCTGTGTGCATGTAGCCATACTACTGGTGCCCATTGACTTCTCATTTAGAATAACCAACAAACACTGTACTAGTATTGACTGGGCTCTTCAAGCTCATTCGTATGAGCTCCCACATTTGCTCAGCGCCCCCCATAACGGGTTTCCAGCCGTAGGAATACATTGCTGTAAGAATAGTCACCCCCAATTTCACCCCTAGTTTGTCTTATAGAAAAATCTAGGAGCCACCAAGATACTTCTGAAAACCAGCCTCAATTTGGGGGGCACTCAACTAAACTAAAAAAAAATGCCTCTAGTACAGGGAACCTGTGAGCAACATTCAGAAATAAAAATAGTTGGGGAGCAACACAAGCATGGAAAAATGTTCCTGGGGTGTCAAATAAGGGCTGTGATTGGCCATTTAGTAGTCCCTACGTAGATTGTCAACCTACATTGAATTCAAAAATAAGCACTTGCTTTGAGCTCACTGGGAGCAACATCCAAGGGGTTGGAGAGAAACATGTTGTGCACAAGCTACTGGTTGGGGATCACTGCTCTAGTAGTTACAGTTGAAACTAGGGATGCACCGAATCCAGGATTTGGCCAGGATTCGGCTGAATCCTTCTGCCCAGCTGAACCGAATCCTAATTTGCGTATGCAAATTAGGGACAGGCAGGGAAATCGCGTGACTTTTTTTGTCAGAAAACAAGGTAGTAAAACATGTTTTCCCCTTCCCATCCCTAATTTGCATATGCAAATTCGTGTTCAGTATTCGGCCGAATCTTTAGCAAAGGATTCGGTGCATCCCTAGTTGAAACAAAGAATCAAAGCTCCTGCTGATATCTTGGCAACTCATATATTGACTGAACCAAATATGCAATGAGAAGTCTCTGCCCGCGCTGCTGTGCAACCTTCTGCCATTTAGATCTTGTACTGCTGCTCCCAGGAGTGTTGATCATTGTAGCTGTATTCTGATGGCTTCCAATTTGCCTGTGTGTGTGTGCTACACATGGGGCATTGTCTATTGCTGTGTGTAGCATCTACTCATGCCTAAATTATGGAGAGCTGCATTGGCTGGATACCCACAAGTTAAGCAACTTATTTGATTTTGTGATATGTTGCCTTAAGTGGGTTAGGCACTGGCTGCCAAAACTGATCAATTTATACTTATTTCCCTTTTAGTAAATTCATGCCAGTGTTAAATGTTACCAGCACCACCATACCTTTGCTATTTTTTAATGGCACTGAGAGAAAGGGGAGTGGGAATATGCTAATTAACAAACAAATTCAGTGGAGAATACAATTTGTTTAAATCTGCTGATTTGCCTGTATATAATTAACCACAGAAAAGCATTCTCTATTGCAATGGCCTTCAAGGGCCTTGATAGTACATGAAACCGTGACATTTCTTCACTGCTGCTTATTCCTAGAGCTTGTATAGTTTTAACTATATCGCGTTTTCTTCAAATTTTATGTTGGTCTCACTGTGCATCCCTGTGCCGTTTTTAGTTTTGTGTTTTTTTTTCTTTTGTTTTTTTTTTTACTAAAGTCTGTAAAACAATTGTGATTTTGCTTTTCCCATTCTTACCCTGCACATTTCTACTTGGAAGTGATGGGTGTGTCCTTGTTGTGGTGTCTGCTTCTCATTTGCTGCCAGAGATCTTGTGGCCTCTTCTGACTGGTTAGTCTGGGCCTCGTCCCTTTTTTTTTTTTTTCTTACGCTGCCAAGTTCTGTTGAGTTCTCTTTTGTGGGTGTTGCACACTTAGGTGCTAAGCTAGAATTTCTCACATGTATTAAACTTGTATAGTATCTATCTCTATAAGCTGAATGCTTGATTTGTGTTTTTGGGGATACATTCACCTTTTCATTATTGGGTGTTAAACCTGCACACAGGTATGAATTGTCCCATCTGAAATACATTTGCCACTGATCATGCCTTTATTATGTCATTATTTGTTGGAAAACGTTTACTGAATCAAAGTTTATTCTTCATCTAGGTATGTGCAGTGGTATAAACGTACCACTATACTAACATGGTGGCAAAATGCTAAAATAATATACATTTTTACATTGATTTTTATTTTTTTTTTATAGGTGTGGGCATTGTAAGAAACTAGCTCCAGAATTTGAAACTGCAGCCACCAAGCTTAAAGGGACACTTTCCTTGGCTAAGGTGAGTTTCCCCACTTACTACTTGCATTTCTAAAGTAGAAATTTTTTCAGTGGTTTACAGGTCTTTAACTCTTTCAGTTCTCAAGCATAGATCTCAATATGTTTGTGTGTGTGTGTGTGTGTGTGTGTGTGTGTGTGTGTACCCAACCCCATGCTCCCACATGACCCTTGTAATTAAAAAACCCTCCCCTCTCACGGGGGTTAAAAACCACATGAAGCATATCAATCAATGGACTATATTGTTACTTACGAAATCTTTACCTAAAGGCAATTAAGTAACTAAACTGTTCCAGTGTCAAACACTTATCAGAAAAAATATCAAATTATCAGGTAATGTATCCAAATGTTGTATCTAAATCATAGCTTAAATAGTTACACTAGATAACAAATAACTTTCATGTCCAGATCACATCAGCGTTGTTCCAAGAAACATAGGAGGGAACAGTGCTCATTTAACCCTGCCGGTGCCAGAGTATTTCACTTCCAAATCCAGAACACTTCCCTCTGAAGTAAAATTTTTGATCTATCACCCCCTCTCCTGAGTGGGGGGATGTGATCAATGGCTATATACCGGAACGTGGGCAATCTATGGCCAGCTGCCAGAAAGTGGTTCGCCACCGGTTTATTTGTGTAGCCATTGCGGAATGCTGTTCTAATGGCTGAACCATGTCCATCCATATGTAATGTCTGATCAGTTTTGCCAATATACGACAAACCACATAGGCATGTTATTAGATATATTATGTGGGTAGTTGTACAGGTTATGTGGTGATTAATCAAAAAGTGTTTACCAGTTTGTGGATGCAAAAAACTGTTGCCCAGTGTCCTGAATCTGCAAGAAGTGCAGTTTGGACACCTAATGTGGGAATCCTTTCAAATTGGTCTCATGTGTATGGAGCCCTCACCACTGTCAGTTATCTGTGCTGGTCAGTTTGGAGGGCAGCATTTGCGAGGTCTATGCAGGCAGCTGCTGCAGACCCAGTGATCTGAGAGAAACCTTAAACTTAAAAAAAAAAATGATAGCTTCTAAAATGCACTTTTTGCCAAGTGCGTTGAGTAAAGTTCCACTCTCATATCGTAGTGCAGAAGTTGCTGGAGTCAAAATATGGTCTGGGACTTGGGCTGCTCGGTTCCCTCCAGAGTCCAGTGCAGTGGGATGGAGGGCTCCATATGCGTTTATTTGAGTGCTGCATAGGTCATTTATCCTTTTTGAACCTTCCTCTTTATATAGAGCAAAGAATGGTGCTGTCAGTGTCAAGTGTTAATGAATAATTGCTCACTTTTTATGTTGCATTTTTCTTGTTGCCTTGCGCACTTTCCTCAAAGGTGGGAGGGCTTTATTTTCCATTTAACACTGAAGAAAATAGGCTGGTGTTTTTATGTATACAGGTATGGAATCCGTTATCCGGAAACTCATTACCCAGAAAGCTCTGAATTACGGAATGGCAGTCTTCCCATAGACTACATTTTATCCAAATTTTTATTTCCTTTTTATCTGTAATAAAAGTATTTTGTACTTGATCCCAGCTAATATATCATTAATCCTTATGGAAGCAAAACCAGCCTATCGGGTTTATTTCATGCCTTCGTTATTTTTTGGACTTAAGGTATGAAGATCCAAATTACAGAAAGATCTGTTATCCGGAAAACCCCAAGTCCTGAGCATTCTGTATGACAGGTCCCATACCTGTAATCGCATTGGACGCAATTCTTAGAAGGCCAATGTTTGTGACTATAACTATTTATATATAAAATGGACATCTATTACAGGCATAGGATCTGTTATCTGGAAACCCATTGTCCAGAAAGCTCAGAATTAGGTCAAGGCAATCTTCCATAGACTCTTTTAATAAAAAAATGTTTTTTAAAAATTTTTCTGTAAGAGTACCTTTTG
Source organism: Xenopus petersii (assembly GCA_038501925.1). Lineage (NCBI taxonomy): Eukaryota > Metazoa > Chordata > Amphibia > Anura > Pipidae > Xenopus > Xenopus petersii. The sequence continues at coordinate 111,115,929 of CM076676.1, forward strand.
TACTTTACCCCAACAAAGCTGAAATGAATCCTTAATGGAGACACCACAGACAAGTTGGGTATAAATGATTGTTTACTATTTATTTATTTAAATTTAGTAGACTTATGGTATAGTGAGCCAAATTACAGAGACTCCTTATGCAAAAAGCCTTGGGTACTGAGCATTCTGTAAAATACATCCCATACCTTTACTAATAAAGGTATGGGATGTATTACAGTAATGTGGATTGAGTTTCTGCCCAAGCAGGTTAAAATTGTCCGTACATGTCAACTAAATCGAGCTGGCCCAGTTGTTCAGCTCTTGGGCAATGACTGTACTATTTGCAAGGACTCTTTAACGTATTTACCATGTTATTACATCAACTTCCTAGTGTGATCCTTTATCACCAGGATTTTTTTCTCTTCCTGAACAGTATCTGAAATAGCTTTGTTCAGATATTGTGTGGGGAGGGACATCATTGTGTGCTGGCAATTGTGTTGTGTGAGTCAGAAGCAAATACCTGTACATCTTGCTGTCCCCTAAACTGGCGGGTTTAAGTGTTAATAGGGAAATTGTTAGTAAGATTGTTTGCAGACCAATATTTTTCTTGTGCTTTTAGCTCCCTTTACATACATTGTAATTAGATTGCTCCCCTTCAGTACATTTGAAATAAATCCATTTCAGTATTCTATTTGAGCAGCATTTCATTATCCCACCAACTGCATAGCATATTTAAGGGAATTGGGGGTTACAATGTGCATGTTAATATGTGATTTCTTTTAGATCAATTATATAATACTAAGCATTTTTAGCAAGGAGGCATTAAGTGTTTTTAAATGGGGTTATCTCTTCATACACTCATACATAATTCATAATTTCAGCAAGATGCTTTGTTCAGATGTTGTTCTTTAAATAGCAGCAAAAGTATAGCAGCTAGTTTCTCTGCAAATGTGTGCTACTGGTTAATAAATTGAGCAGAAAACCCATTAAATACTGAACAAATTAAGCTCAAAAGTCTCTATAGGATATAAAGAATCATACTCTTTCTTAATTTCTCCTTGTATTTATAACATTTCTTAATTCCTCCTTGTGTTTATAAAATGTAACTATTATGTGAAGAGCTGGGACTGACTTCTATAACATTATTTGGTTTTTAATCCTCCCCTGAAGTCTTGTCAATTGTTTAATATTTAATTATAATGTGTGTCAGTTTTATTGCTGAAGAATCACTGGACCTTTATGCCTTGCCAGGTTGACTGCACAGCCAATTCCAACACTTGCAACAAATATGGAGTCAGCGGATACCCTACCCTAAAAATATTCAGAGATGGAGAGGAGTCTGGATCTTACGATGGGCCAAGAACTGCTGGTAAGCTGAATGAGGAACAATACTTCTCATGGTTGCTTTTGCTCTCAATTGATTAAAAAGCCACCAATCCTTCTGACTGTTACAGAGTACTTTCATCTCTTCTGTGACTGATTGCAGATTTTTTTTTTCTTGCGCATAAAAGATTATTCCTCTGACTCCTTGCCACATCCCTTTATCTTGATAGTCCTCTTATCAGAGGCAAAATAAAGTGCTGCCATATGCCCAAAGAGATGGGGTCAGCCAAGGTTGCCATGTTTAGGATATAAAGATTCTCTTACTGCCTTTGCGGATACGGGAGCCATGGGGGTTAAGCTCCTCCCTCCAGGAGGCACATTGATGCCAAAAAAGCTTGACTCCTCCTCCCTCTATATCCCCTCTTGCTTAACCCCCCCCACATCAGTTTTTTTCAGTGTCCTGCCAAGGAGGTAGGATGGCCTCTAGGAGGCCCTGCAAAAGTTTTATCGTTTTGACAAACTCTTTTGCTGAAGTGAGTTTTGGCAGAAAAGTCCTGCAATCAGTCGTTGGTTTAGACTGAAACAGGCACTGGTCCCCATTTTGTCCCTCCCTAAATATGGGATAATGGGACTTCTTTGGTAAATCCCCGTGGTTCCTGTGTCCCCCAAGGCCGTAATAGAAAAGGAGATTTTTAGTAGAATTTACCATTAAATCTCTTTTTCTCTCTAGGCACTTGGGGGGACACAGGAACACCCTCCCTGAAATGTACCCCTGTTTTGGGGTTTACATGGGAAATTGTTCCCCTGGTTCATTTGTTCTTCTAGTTTGTGTATATACATATAGTTCCTTATCAAAACTGATGTGGGGGAGTTAAGTAAGAGGGGATATAGAGGGAGAAGGAGTCAAGCTTTTTTTTTTATTTTTTTTTTTTTTATTTTTTTTTTTTTTGGTATCGGTGTCCTGCCTCCTGGAGGGAGGAGTAAACCCCATGCCCCAGATTTAACGGTAAGTTCTAATACAAATCTCCTTTTTTTCCCATAATTGTCTCGCTGCACCCAGTGCATTTTATCATGGCGGCAAAACCCCAGAAAATACCTTGCCAATGAAGATACTGGGGCTCTGGGAAATTTGGATCTGGGCAGTAATCCATGGCAACAGTCAATTTTTTACTTTCATTGTTTAACCTGCAGCTGACTTAAAATAGCTGGTTGCTATGGGTAACTGCCCATGTGCAAATTTGCCCTGTGTCCAATAATGTTTGCCTCTGCTAAAACTCTAAGAACAGGTAATTGCTCAAAATGACCTTCGTACACAGGACTTTTGCAGTTTTGAGTGTATTTTAACCAAGGCAATTCTCCGTATCCCCATGGCAAAATGCAACTGTCATGTCCCTTAAGTGGCTTATATGGGTATTTATTCTTAGTTGCCACCGTTCAGCAGGGACTGTTGATAACGTTTTGTCTTATCTTGGAATAAATTGATCTCCTGTCTTGTTATATATGCCAACATCCCAAAAAAACAACTTTTAAAAATTTTGATGATTTACAGATGTCAGCGTTAATGTCATTGCAGACTGTGTCCTATATGGGTCTGTACCAGAGGTTGTATTTGATGTGTGGAAATCTTGTTCTTTGATTTTCTTCTTTTTTAGTGTATGCAATAATTGTTTAAATGCCAGTGGCTATAAGAGTTAGGCACAAGAAAAAGCTCATTTGATTGGTGGAATAAGCTTTTCCATTCTCTGTTATTTCGCTTTATTGTATATCTGCTGCTATACAGGATGACCTTTGGTGCTTTTGAAATGTATATTCTAAGAATATTGCCTCCCTAATTAATTTTTTTCCTTAGATGGAATCGTTAGTACTATGAAGAAACAAGCTGGACCAGCATCAGTCGATCTCCGTTCTCTAGAGGAATTTGAAAAATTCATTGCCGATAAAGATGCTTCTGTGGTCGGTAAGTGATCGATCTCCTGGGTAACATGTAAAGGAGGTACTTTGCCCTGGAGTTGTATGGCTGTTACTGTCTGATTTGGTTGTTTGATTTTACTGTCAAATGATGGAATTTCAGAATTTCTCTGTTTGGGCTCTTTTGGCGGCAGCTTAGACCAGTTACAATTTGATGTCATTGGTTAGTTTTGTCAGAGACTGTAGATTTGGGCATGTGGAAGGTCATTGGCCTACCTGGAGATGGCATGGTGGGGTCCGTGAACTGACTGAAATCACAAATAACTGCTGTAAATATACTTACCAAAGTATCGCAGTGGTTCAAAACACAGCCTCAGACCCTCAGCTTGGGAGGTAGAATAAACCTATAGCAATAGCCACTCAGAAAAAAAAACACTGCCTCAAAAATATAGTACAGGTATTGGATCCGTTATCCAGAAAGCTCCCAATTACGGAATGGCTCCCGTTGACTCCATTTTATCCAAATCCAAATTTTTAAAAACTGTCATTTTTCCTGTGTTATAATAAAACAGTACTTTGTACATGACCCAAACTAAGATATCAGTAATCCTTATTGGAAGCATAACCAGCCTATGTGGGCTTATTTCATGTTTACATGATTTTCTAGTAGATAATGTATGATGATCCAAATTATGGATAGATCTGTTATCCAGAAAGCCCCAGGTCCCAAGCATTCTGGATAACGGTCCCATACCTGTATTTATTTATTTTTTTTGAACAATTCCCAGAGCACTAAGCTTTTAGTGTCGTTAAGGCATTTAGTCATGGGCTATGGGTATGTCTAAGTGTCTTAAAGGAAAACTATACCCCTGAACTATGTAGGTCTCTCTAAAAATATATTGAATAAAACTGCTCATATGTAAAACCCTGCTTCATGTAAATAAGCCATTTTCATAATATACTTTTTTTAGTAGTATGTGCCATTGGGTAATCATAAATAGACCATTGCCATTTAAAGTAAATAAATAAATAATGGCCACCCCTGGGATCCTAGTATTCCCGGTGCACACAAACATACCAAACAAACCATACATGTTAGGTCACATGAGCCAATTAACAGACAGTTACTTCAACACTTCTTCCTGTAATAGTAATAGTATGTAGTAGTACAGTTGTAGTATTTCTGGTCAGGGGATCTCTGGCAGCACATAGACCATCACGAAATGGTGGTTCAAGGTAAGCGATATAAAAGGGCAATGTTTGCTTAAATATATATGCAAGTTTGGTAAGATTCTTTAATTTGCCATTTGGTTTTATATAAACTCTGTTGCTTAAAATGAAACTTGTGGGACATGTTCACTTTTTAAATGTAAAAAAAATTGATGTTTTACTATATTTTTGAGGCCCCGAGTTCCTGCAACCCCCTAACAACTGTGTTGCTATCAGTGAACTGACTGCCATGTGCTGTCTGGTTAAACATTTTGAAGTAATGTACTATGTCTTCTGTTCTAGGATTTTTCCGGGACTTGTATAGTGGCCCTCACTCCGAGTTTCTTAAAGCTGCAAACACCCTTAGAGAGAACTATCGCTTTGCTCACACAGATGAAAACGAGCTTGTGGACAAATATGATTCAAACGGAGAGTAAGTGTGTACATTGTTTAATTCTTCTGAAACCATGATACATTCACACACATCATTAATGTCCTTCAACTACTGCATAATGAAGCATTTCCTAGAAATAATTCTGCTGCCGCTGATATGCTCATTACCTACCCTAATATATTTACGTACCAATGGCAGCTCTGGGAACAGCTTGTTGCTCTTACTTCCTTTCATTTAAATAGGTTTATAGATAAATAGGTTTGCTTTTCTTTTACAGGGGTGTTGTTCTGTTCCGTCCACCACACCTGGCAAACAAATTTGAAGATAGCTCTGTGACATTCCCTGCTGATGAGAAAATAACCAGTGGCAAAATTAAAAAGTTCATTCAAGATAACCTGTGAGTTCTGATTGCAATTTTTTCCGTTTTGCTCTGAAATCCTATATTGGATTCTTGCATCCAAATCCTTAGGTGTAGTAACATCTAATCCTTCCATTAAGGAGCACTCTAAACTGCAATTAGTGCAGGTAAATGGCTATTTAACATGTCATGAGACAATGAAGGTTTGTTGAGTGCTGAAAGTTGAATGAGTTGATGGCATGTATTTGCTAAACAGCACAGACACCCTCCGTATAATGTTATCACATGCCGGTTAGCTTGTCAGAACTTTCATATTAAACTGCTAGTCAAATTCAGTTTGACATAAAACATACATAGACCTGGATTTAGTAGTCATGGCTTTATTATTCTTTCTGCAGTTTCGGTCTCTGCCCTCATTTGACAGAAGACAACAAAGATTTGATTCAAGGAAAGGACTTGCTTGTGGCTTATTATGATGTTGACTATGAAAAGAATGCCAAGGGTACTAATTACTGGAGAAACAGGTAAATTGTTTTGTTTTTTTTTTTAGGGCGAAAGCTAGGGCAGTTGCACACCTGGGAAGAATAAAATACATTTATAGTGCTTAACTTAAATCTGGTGTGGGCCATCACTCGGGTGAAGTACACAAATTCCTGGTCTTTTTAAAGGGGTTGTTCACCTTTTAATATGTTATAGAATGCCCATTTCTAAACAACTTTTCAATTGGTCTTCATTATTTTTTTTTTTTTTTTTTACAGTAATAGTTTTTTAATGATTTGCACTCTTCTGACTCTTTCCAGCTTTCAAATAGGCGTCGCTGACCCCTTTCTAAAAAGCAAAGGCTATAAATGTATTGTTATTGCTATGTTTTTATTACGCCTCTTTCTATTCAGGCCTCTCCTATTTTACATTCCAGTCTCTTATTCAAATCAATGCATGGTTGCTAAGGTACTTTAGACAATAGCAACCAGATTGCTTAAAATGCAAATTGAAGAGCTGCTCAATAAAAAGGTAAATAACGCAAAAACCTTTTAAATAAAAATTATATAATTATAATGATTAATTAAAAATCAGGATAGCTCTCTCTACATCATACTAACATTTCTCAAAGGTGAACAACACCTTTAAGGCCCTTGGTTACAGTAGTGGGGAATGCACAGTACTAGTCTGTTTAAAGGGGTTGTTCACCTTTTGAATTTAATTTTAGTATAATATTGAGAGTGATTCTGTGACAGTTTGCATTTATTTGTGTTTTTTGAGTTATTTAGCTTTTATTCAGCAGCTCTCCAGTTTGCAATTCTCTGCATTCTGATTACTAGGGTTCAAATTACCCAAGCAACCATGCATTGATTTAAATGAAAGACTGATATATGAACTGGAGTGGACCTAATTAGAAACATGAGTAATAACAATAAATGTGTAGCTTTACAGAGCATTTGTTTTTTTAGATGGGTCAGTGACCCCTATTTGAAAGCTGGAAAGAGTCAAAAGAAAAGGGCAAATCATTCAAAAACTATAAAAGATAAATTAATGAAAACAATTTGGAAAGTTGCTTAGAATTTGCCGTTCTAAAACATACTAAAAGTTAACTTAAAGGTGAACCACCCCTTTAACGTTTATAGGAAGAATAGCCACTATCTATTTGTATGCATAAACCCAGGAACACAACACTGGGAGGAAATGTTAGTCTCCATTCATTGTTTACAACCTGATGAAAGAGGCAACCACCACCCAATGACTTTATATAATATTTGAACCTTCCACCACCTTTAAAATGCCAGCTGAGTGGTCTTTTACAGATTTAAACACCACAATGCAGGTTCCCACATCCTTTGAGTTCCATAAATTGGGGTCAAGCCATGTTTGCTGTCTTGGTAAACTGGGAGATTTTGCATGGTGATACCTACAAAAAATACATTTTCCTTTAATCTGTATCCCTGTTATGAACTTTCGGCAGTGATCAAATGTTTGCTCACTAAAGAGGTACTACATGAATAACCGTGTGAATTGGGTTCCATAACACTAAATAACTAACTAGTATCACTCTTTTCTTTACCCCTAACCAGAGTAATGAAGGTTGCAAAGTCATTCGTTGATGCTGGCAAAAAGCTAAATTTTGCCGTTGCTAACCGCAAATCCTTTGGACATGAAGTGACCGAATTTGGTTTGGATGCCAGTACTGGGGAACTTCCTGTTGTTGGAATCAAAACGGCTAAAGGCGAGAAATATGCCATGCAAGAAGAATTCTCGTAAGTTTTAAAGACTTTAACTCCCCTACTATCTCCAAATATGTAGATGACATTAGACAATATTAGCAGATCTTCATAACGGCCTACATTACATATATTTATATGATTCAGTAGAATTGCAAATACCTTGGCTTAACCTTCAAAGAAGAACTAACCCCCACGTTAATCAAAAATCCCCATCCCCTTCCGTCCATTGGGGCCCCTCACTGCTTTCTCCCTCCTTCGTAACTCAGTGGAAAGTGTCCCTGTCATGTACCTTGGCATCATTATGCTGAGCTCTTCGGCGCCATCTTCTGGTTCCTCGTGGAAGTGAGCGCCGGCACAGAACTTTTTCGTGTATGCGCAGTCAGGACCATTCTGGTATTCATGCCTGCTGGGGGTGGGGATTTAACAGGGGTTTTAGTTCTCCTTTAAGAGGGCAATTCACATTTTATCAGGACACAGATAGTGTTCAAAGAATTTTACAATGCGTCTTTTATTTTTCTTTATGGTCTTTGAATTGTTTCCTTTTTTTCCTCTGGTTTCTACCATCACACACCTTAGTAATTTGTTACACAAGGATATTAATGAGGTGTCTAAAGCCAAAGACAGGTTTAAATAAATCAATAACAAACAAGAGAAACTTGTACTTGCCACTAATTTTTAAAAACATTAAGTGAGGGTACAATGAGGCTCTGACCACAAAATTCACATAGACAAATACAAGAGTCCTCTGCACTCAACCCATTATCAATATATTAAGGACATTGAGACATTTTGTGCATACAGCTATTAAAAAATGCCTTACCCTATAAACAAAACAGGGATTGTTTGTCCATATATTGCAATGTATTTAAGCTGGCCAACTACGTCCGAGTCATGACTTTGATGTGCAGAGGACTTCTTGTACTGTATTTGTCTAAATAATTGTCTTGTTGCTTTTAATAGTAAGGTAAACTGCCCCTTTAAATTATATTTTTCTTTCAATCACTTGAGCCATGAACCCAGAATCAATGGCAGTGTCATAGCTTTCATAGTTTGAGAATAAAAGGCTATGTACTCTCTCTCTACCTAAGGTATTCTTTTTGGCAACAAAACTTAGATCAGGCATTGCCAAAGTCAGGCCCGCGAGCCAATTACAGCCCCTTTTCAAATTCACACCGGCCCTCAGCCTCCATCATGTACTGACGAGCCAGTAAAAGAAGTATGGCGTCACTATGTTCCAGTACGTGTCTATTGATAACACATTCAGCACACAGGCAGCAGTAAGTGGCAGATCATTTCACTAATGACTAATGTGCCCAAATATTACTGCTACAGCTACACTATTTCTTGTTTAAATGAGGCACGGAGAATAAGTCCAACAGACTCCTTCTCCACCTCCTAAACGCCGTGTACGCGTCCATCTCCAGGAGTGAATGATCCTGATCACAAGCTAGTTACCTCGGAATTGATGTCGGGCTGAATGGTCGGCCCTCACACATTTTCACCTCACTAAATCTGGCCCTTGTTTCAAAAAGTTTGGGCACCCCTGACTTAGATGAACCTGGGAGAATTGTGTGTGTTTTTCTTGTTTTTGCTACTGATCCATGATACTAGTGTATCTTTACTTTTAATATGGAATTAAAATAAGTGTTGGTAATTGAATATCAGAGCATTGTGCTGGTGATGGCAGTTCTGACCCCTTTAGTTTTAAACAGGAATACAATTGTATAGCTGGCATAGAGTGTGCAATGATTATTTTTGTTTAATAACAAACCTCTATCCATCTTTGGCAGCCGTGATGGCAAAGCTTTGGAAAGATTCCTTCAGGATTATTTTGATGGAAAACTGAAGAGATACATGAAATCTGAATCCATCCCTGAAAGTAACGACGGCCCTGTTAAGGTAAGTTGTGTGTATGTGTGTAGTTCAGGGGGTGGCTGTAGGAGAGTAAGAAATGGGGGTTAATAGCAATGGATGCTGTTTCTAATCCACTAGGTGGTGGTAGCTGAAAACTTTGATGAACTTGTTAACGATGAAAGCAAAGATGTACTGATTGAGTTCTATGCTCCATGGTGTGGCCATTGTAAGACCTTGGAGCCTAAATACAAAGAACTTGGAGAGAAGGTACGGCAAACTGCTTTGTGCGATATAATAATTTCTTAGAGATCTGCTTTATATTGCAGTACCTAACCTTTTCTATAAGCTCTATTGTTGGACTTAATATTTAACAAGCGTGTATCTTTTAAACTAGCTTGCTGATGATCCAAACATTGTGATTGCCAAGATGGACGCCACAGCAAATGATGTGCCTTCTCAATATGAAGTTCGAGGGTAAGTTGGGAGCTGTATGTTCTATTTATACAGAGAAAAGAACATTGTACCTGTGTCGAGCACGAGCAAACTTAAGCTTGCTGAATTCTCAGCAGTCTGAAATGTAGTTTTAGTTTATCTGGGGGCAGTGTTTTCATCTCTATTACTATGATACTTTAGGCCAATAGGTTCATGGGTTATGCAGGGTTTTGATTGCTGCTACATATACATACATCACACTATTGCATATACATCACACTGTCACACTAATATCGCACATACAGCACATACATCACACTATCACACAGACTGGCAATTTCAGTTCCAACTTGCTAGTGCATTAATTTAATGTACCTGGTATAAAATCCTGATGCAAGCACGCCCACAGAAGGCTTTGGTTGTAAGATTTATTTAACAACCTGTAGAATTGGACACTTTGCTCCACATGGCGGTGTCAAGAACCATATTGCCTCGAATACTCTCTGGCCTGCTCTATAGGGGGGCCCTCTAATGTCAGCAGTGCTGCATAGCAATAATCATGAACCAAGCATAATAAACCTGTTCTTAAAAGGGCTGCTAAATACTACACCTGGCTACTCGCAGGACAAAGCAGTCAATTCCATATGTGCTTATAGCCCTTCGGGTTGCTCGTATAATTCTGAATTTGTTCAACTTTTTTTCCCCCCTCCTTCTAGGTTCCCCACACTTTACTTTGCTCCTGTAGGAAGTAAGCAAAAACCAAAGAGATATGAGGTAGGTATTTGTATGCCGTGTACTCAACATAGATTACACACGACTCAAAAATAGATGATATGTGCCTGTTGTGCTATGGGTCACAGCCACTGCTTTAGGCTTTCAGATGTGCAAGCTTGAAATTACTCTGGAAATGTGTATTGTACAATGACTTTGTGTTTGGCTAGAACTGACCAAAGAGTTCTCTGACGCTTCCCCTATACGTTACTTTAGATTCTCACACCTGGCCTGACAAAATCTCTGTTGCAAATTCATGATATTAATAGTGTATATAGTGAATAAAGTACCCCCTCTTGTAAAATATAAGGATATTTTAAGTTACCGAGGAGTTTCATGACCATATAAAAGTACGAGGCCGAAGACCGAGTGTTTTTATACAGGTCATGGAACTCCGAGGTAACTTCTAATATCCTCATATTTTACAACTGGGGGTACTTTATTTATTATAACACACGAGTCATGTGACACCAGAACTCACCGTTTATAACTGATGACATCAGAAGTCACCGTTTATAAGGATATCATTTACAAGATATTCATGGCTTTTGTGTATTAACTGCTTCTGTCAAGAAAATGAAAATTGTTGTCCACTCTGTTTGGTGTATAGTTACTCATTAACTAACAAAGCTGACACATTTTCAGGGTATTCATCACATTGAAAATTAATCTGGGTTAATTGTAACTTCTAGTAGTATTTAAAAGACCCAAAGAAAGTTTTCACAAGAATGAGCAGTGCATGAACTACACAGGCCTATAACCAAGCGCCAGTAATCCAGCAGTTTGTTTGCACAAAAGCCTCATGTCTAATTCTGGGCTGTCGTTTCTTCCTAAAGGGTGGGCGAGAGGTGAGCGACTTCCTTAGCTACCTGAAAAAGGAGGCAACAAATCCTCCAGTCATCAAGGAAGATGAGAAACCCAAAAAGAAGAAGAAGGAAGAGTTGTAATTGCTAATGTTGAGATGCAGCATTTTAGATCAACCACACGGCGCTGCAGGGTGGGATTGTCATCTTGACATCACTGGTATTCAAGGGGGAACCAATGGTGTGGTGGACTCATTGTGCAACAAAATTCAAATCCCCCCCCTTTTTTTTTTTTTTTTTTTTTGACAAGGACAATGTCACATGACTAGATCCTTTATTTTTTTTTTTTTTTCTTAGATGCACTGTCAAACATCCAAGGACCTATTACAATTTGTGGCTTGTGAAGGGGGGGGGGCACACCACTTTTCCATCTAGATTGGGAGATTATTGGGGGTCTTTGTTATATATTTTTTTTTTTTTTTTTTAATTTTATTTTTTGTACATTTGGAACAATCAATAAATGCCCCTACCTTTAAACCCAACATGTTTATGTATTCTGTGCTGTAGGAATGCTTGCCAGTAGCTACTCAATGTATGGCACTAGTATGACCTTGCCTTACCCAGAGATCAAGTAACTGCAAGAAATGAATTTTATTGCACTTTTCTCTGCCTTATGTATCTCAGCCATTGGTGTGCTACTTAACGACAGCCGTTGTTTACTATTGGCAGACGTGCGCTATAACATACCTCTGATATGCACAGACTTCACTCTAAATTTCCCCTTCACCAATATAAAAGTAGAACCGCTTGTAGAATTCTGTACAACCAACAGCTTTATTTTACAGTTTCATGTTTATCCAGGGTGGGTAACAAAACTGTTTCATGCAACAAGATTGTTCAATATTTGTCTCCTGCTTCTGTTTTAACACAATGTAAAATCCAAGTGATTTCTGCTTGGAAGTGAATATTTTAATGTATTTTTATCTCCCCTGCTTAATCAGGAGTTGGAGGATTGGTCTTGCTGCATCTAGTGATATTGTAGGCAGTGTGTATTATTATAAGGCAGTTGGTAAAGTCATTTAGTTACAGGACAGTTTGCATACACATACACAGTACAACATTTTATTTTCTTCCTATAAGGTTATACAATCATTCAACGGACTCCTGATTCAGAAGCTATACAACATAATTATCCACATACTACAGTGCAGCGATTTCATTGGAGAATACCTGGAATACAGGCTTCTGATTCATCTAATTGGGAAAGGGGGGAATAGTCACATGACATTGGGAAGTGGTGATTTGTGTGCAATAGTTTATTGATGAGAGACCGAGCAGCCAGGTCTTCTGGATTTCACATGCACCTTCTCACACCTAATATGATCCTCGTTATTCTAATGAGCCACAGAGTAACCTGCACAATAAAATCATGTTTCCTCTGGATTAGAAAGTTCTAACTGAATGGCAGAGCTGTTGGATAGGTGTGTGGGATCACTCTGGCTCCTGAACCCGCTGTTATTTTGATACAATAGGAACCCCAATATTCTGCCAGACTGGATATTCCACTGCTTTGAAGAAAAATGCTGGACAGTGCGGGTTTCCAGTATTCTTATTTGAAATCAAAATATTGACCTTAAGATTCTCCCCCCCCCCACCACCATCCTCTATTTTTTAATAGCTGTACAAAAGACAGAGATAAGGCAGTATATTTCGGTTCTAAGGCAGAGCTGCAACTTTTTTTTTCACTTTTACATTAGTTTGAATAGTGGCACATTATTCATTGCTGTCGCCAGTCAGTGGAGCCTCGTTTTCACCTTGGGCTTCTCATGACACTTCAGGATTGGTTGAGTTCCTTGCTATGCGGTACGATATTCCTTTCAGTTTCCATGCAGCGAGTGAGCTAGGTTGGGGGATTTTTTTCATATTCCAAGATCAGCTCCTTAATGTGTGATAACTTGTGATGTAAGTATTCACATTTGGCTTTTTCTTCTCGATATGCAGGGTAGGTCTGTTAAAAGAAAAGCCAATTTGCACTTAGCCAATCACTGATAATGTTCATTTTGTTAAAGCGATACCTACTATCCTGGGGGTGGCACTTGTTTCCCCAAGCTAAAGTGGCCTCAAAAATACAACCCGACTCATTGAAAGCCATTATTTTCTATAGGAGTAATGCAAGGTGCTCCATTAATGTCTGGGCCTGTATTTTTAGGCTGCTGTACTAACATCTGGCCCGAGAGGCAGAATATTACTTTAAGATCATCATACAATTTGATTTGTCAATTGTGCTCTTTTCTGAGACCAGCTTACACATTAGAATCCAAACCTGATCGGATCATACAAGTGTTGTCTAAAAAGACCAGATCTGATGGAAATTCTGTTTCTCTGTGTTCAGTGTGATAACTTTTGTTTGCACTAGTTAGTTGTTTTAATTAACTGTTAAAAGCATCCGCTAAAAAAGAAGCCTCCCTAAAAGATGTATTAGGGCAGAGACACGCAGCAATTCGGGGAGATTAGGCGCCCGGCAACAAATATCATCTTCGGGGAGACTAATCTCCACAAACTGACACGCTGCGATTTGGGGAGATTAGTCGCCCCGAGGAAGATTTGTCGACCGGGCGACTAATCTCCCCAAATCGCAGCGTGTCTACCCTAAGATGTACGTATCTTACCCAGACCTCTGCATGAAGAGTGACAGGTTGTGCAGAGTGAGATACTGAAGACTAACTTGATTATTACTGAAATGATAAAGAATATTTAATTGATTATATTTAGGGGCAGATTTATCAAGTGTCGAATAGTAAATTCAAATTCCTGAGTGTCAAAAGTCACACATTCGAATTGTAATCCTTCTATTTGATTGTAAATTTGAGATTTTTCACATCGACCATGGAAACCGTCCTAATTCAAATATTTGCCAAGTTAATTGACAAGTCAATGGCAGAGGTCCGTTGAGCCATTTGGAGATGTTAATAGCCTTTCTGACTTGAGGTTTTTTTTCGGGGAGAAAAACTCAACTTTTCGGGTCGGAACCATTTCAATGGAATATTATACATTCAATTTTTTTCTTAAATAACCTCCCAGTTGAATTGTGAGTATATTCAAATTAAAAAAACCTTTGATAAACGGGGAGTTATTTATCAGTCTGATTTTTATCTCAACATTTTCTGATATCAACTCCACTCAGGTTTTTTACACTTATTCAATTTTATCAAAAATTTGCTTTGTAGGAAAAAAAACAACTATTTTTGCGGTGTTTTCCAGATTTTTCACCTGAAAACTCAGACTTCTTATGCTTTTTTGCTTGAAAACTTATATGCAACCTTGACAGGTCTGAGATATTGGATTTTCTAATTCAGACTTTTCCATCCTCGGGGTTTAATAAATTCTGAAAAATCTGATTTTTTATATATAGATACATAGAGAGAGAGAGAGATAGATAGAGAGATAGATATATATATTTTTTATTTATTTTTTTTTTTGCATTCAGAGTTTAGTAAATAACCCCCAAAGTGTTTTATTTCAGTGAGAGGAAGCTTATATTACAGTATAATTTTCACCTGAATGACCAATTCTCCCAATTTTGAGTTAGTGGATCACTGGTTGATTCCTTATTCCAGAGTGATGTGACCAGGCTTCCTACTGATTAGTGGCAAAACTCTGTAGGATCTGCTCAGTGTTTGGGCCTATGATGATCTCATGACTTATTTGGTGTGAGTATCTGCCCAGCAATCTGTATACAGTCTAAACTGCTGTATCATAGAAATAATATGCAACAATATAAACAGAATTGCAATGCCAGCCCTTCCTATGGAGACCCAGCTGCTTCTATTAACCATTTGGTGTACTTACCAATTTGAACCTCTTGTATTCTGCAAGTATTTTCTTTCCAGCCATCTGAAAGAGATGCAAAGTAGGAGCACTTTTATGCATCTACTGATCCTTTCCTTTACAAATGTGCAGGTATTACAGCGGCTTTCCTATTATGTGCCTTTGTCTGCTGATCAAATTATAGGAAAGTAGACGCAGGAATGTTTACTTCTGTAGCGACTAAACTTACTATAAATGGGTAGTTAAGTAAGTTAACTTTTAGTATATACAGGTATTGGGGACCTGTTATCCACAATGCTCCAGACCTGGGTTTTTGGTTGTTTTTTTTTTCAGATCAGGTATCTTTATAACTTGGATCTTCATATCTTAAGTCTACTAAAAAAAAATATTTTAAATATGAATTAAACCCAATAGGATTGTTTTGCTTTTGGTAAAGATGAATTATATATTAGTCAAGTACAAGGTATTGTTTTAGTATTAGTATTCCACATAAAAAGGAAATGTGTATATAAAAAACAAAAAAGTCCGAGGGATGGCCTTCCAGTAATTCGGAGCTTTCTGGATAATTGGTTTCCAGATAACACAGCCGATACCTGTATTACAGAATATCATCTATTTAGAGATTTTTTTTTTTTTTTAACTTTTTTTTTTTAACTTTTTTTTTTTGCTCTGTAAGGCTACCATTTTACTTTCTATTCTAGCCCTTGTCTATTTCTCTTCCGTTCACTGACTGGTTGCTAAAGTAAATTGGACCCTAGCAACCAGGTCGCTGCTCAAATTCCTAACTGGAGAGTTGCTGAACTAAAAGCTTAATAAGTCCACAATTTGGTTTTTATTGATGCAAGGGAAGTTGCTGACGGTGTTGCAGTTAAATTGCAGATACTTGGCTGTTCTCTTCTTACAGTCCAGCTTCATAGATCACCAAGAAGTCACTCGTACCTACTGCAAGGACATGGCGTATGTATATATGTTATAGACTGGCTAATTCTAAGATACTTTTCAACTGGCCTTCATTTTTTCTTTTCTTTTTGTAGTTTTTGAGTTATTTGCCTTCTTCTTCGGACTCTTCCCAGCTTTCAAATGGGGGTCTGCTATTCCAGTCTCTTATTCAAATCAATGTACGGTTGCTAGGATAATTTGGACCTTAGCAACCGGATTGCTGAAACTGCCAACTGAAGAACTGCTGAATAAATAACTAAATAACTCACAAAAATAAAACCAATTGCACATTTTCTCTGAATATCGCTCACATCATACTAAAAGTGTATTTAAAGGTGAACAACCCCTTTAATGGACAATTCAGAGCTGTCTGTGCCTGGCATTGACATTTTACCCAGGATCCTCAACCGTTTAAATGTCATCGAACCTACCTTGTGCTCTACTGTGCCTTCCTGAAGCTTCTTCATTTTGGATCCGAGCCGTACAAAGTGATCCAGCACTTTGCCGATCTTGGCATGGAGCTCGAGATACTCTGTATAATCTGTGGTGAAGTCCTTCTCATACACTTGCTTCTGATCTGCACATGTAATTGGTCTGTACTTCCTAGCCAGGTACAAGAAACCCCCCGTCAGATTCCCACACAATTGCACCTATTCGCTAGACACATTTACTGCAGGGGCAGAATAGAGGGAAGGATATGGCACAGTGTTAGGAGAGACTGCTCCATGCTGGAAGATTTAAAAGGGTGGTTCACCTTTAGGTTAACTTTAAGGGGCAGATTTATCAAGGGTCGAAATTTGAATTTTCAAAATTTTTTTATGGCCAAAACTGTCAAATTAGACTAGGGAATTCAAATTCAAGTTATATATATAAAAAAATTGATTTCCAAGATTTATCATACACTGGCCCTTTAAGAACTCAAATTCAACTATTCGCCACCTAAAACCTGCCGAATTGCTGTTTAAGTCAATGGGAGACATCCTGGGATCAATTTGGAGTTGTTTGCAGCCTTCCTGACATTCAAGTTTTTTTCAGAGAAAAAACTTGAATCGAGTTTTTAAAATTTGAATTTGATTTGAGTTATCAGGTCGATCCTGTTTAACAAATTCGATTTTTTAAATAAATTTCGAGTTTCGAGTTCATGGGAGTTTTTAAAAAACTCACGTGATCAATTTGGAGTTGTTTGCAGCTTTCCTGACATTGGAGTTTTTTTTTCAGAGAAAAAACTTTTTTCTTTCAATTCAATTTCAGTTTTCAGTTCGACCCTATTCACCCGAGTTTAACTCATTTGATTTTTTAAATAAATCTCGATTGGTCGAATTCCGAGTTCATGGGAGTTTATAAAAACTCGCATGAAATCGAAATTCGACCTTTGATACATCTGCCCCCTTTAAGTATGTTCTAGAATGTCCTTTTCCTAGCAACTTTGCAATTGGTCTTCATTATTTATAGGTTTTTGTTTTTAATTATTTGCCTTCCTTTTGTGCCTCTTCCCAGCTGTCAGATGAAGGCAACCGTTTTGTTGTTGTTACTTTTGTATTACTTATCTTCCTATTCAGTGCTTTGCCTATTTATATTCCAGTCTTCCATTTGAATGGCTGCCATGTTGTTATGGTAAATAAGACCCTAGCAACCAGACAGCTGCTGAAATATCACGCTGGAGCTGCTGGACAAAAAGCTTAATGACTCAAAAACCACAAATAATAAAAAAAATGAAAACCAGTTGCAAATTGGCTCAAAATATCGATATCTACATCATACTGAAAGTTAATTCAAAGGTGAAGCACCTGTTTAACAAACTTTACCGACAGACTCATTTTCATAATGAAAAACAATCTCCACGTAGGAAAACAGAAATCATTCAAGTATAATTGCTGCTGGTTTCAAGCAAAAGGGACATTTTCATGCTGCAGATTGAGTATATTGAGTAACTGGCTTTTTCCACAGAACCACTGGAAGCGGCTACACAGGAATGAATGAAACCGATTATTATAGGATTTATTATAACATTTTAGCCACAAAGACAGTAGGTGGCACTGATCCCCTGTAGCCCTATCAGTCTCTCCTGTGACATACTGTATCACTATATCAGCAACTGATTGGTTTATATGTGACATTATTATTATTGTTTTATAAATGCACACATCATCCATACAAATACAGGACTTAAAGGAAAACTATACCCCCAAAATGAATACTTAAGGAATAGATAGTTTATATCATATTAAATGGCATATTAAAGAATCTCACCAAACTGGAATATATATTTAAGTAAATATTGCCCTTTTACATCTCTTGCCTTGAGCCACCATTTCATGATGAACTGTGTGCTGCCTCAGAGATCACCTGACCAGAAATACTACAACTCTAACTGTAACAGGAAGAAGTGTTGAAGCATAAGACAGAACTCTGTCTGTTAATTGGCTCATGTGACCTAAGAAGTAACGTTTGGTTGGTTTGTTTGTGTGCATAGTGAATCGTACGATCTCAGGGGGCGGCCCTTATTTTTTAAAATGGCAATTTTCTATTTATGATTACCCAATGGCACATACTACTAGAAAAACATATTATTATGAAAATGGTTTATTTACATGAAGCAGGGTTTTACATATGAGCTGTTTTGTGCAATATCTTTTTGTAGAGACCTACATTGTTTGGGGGGAATAATTTTCCTTTAAGGGCCTTGCTCATTAGAGCTTACAATCACTTTTCTGGTTTTGATTTGAGGCAGTTTTATGTCTATGTAAAAAGTATTTATATTGTGCAGCTGCCCATATTGATTTTTTTTAATTTAGACATTAATGGGGTTATGTAATATAAGACACCAAGTTTGCCCCGGAGCAGAAACCCATAGCAACCGATCAGCAGGTAGAATTTACTGGTCACCTGTTTTAAAGCAAACATCTTATTGGTTGCTATTGGTAACTGCTACTAGGCAAACGTAGTGTCTTGTATTACATATGGTTTTAGACTACTGTCTGGTTGTGAGATTGCATTTTACAGCAGGAGTTTTCTCCCACTTGCAGATGCTCAGTTGTGACAATATTTGTTTTCTATTGGGAGGGTATTGGGAGGGTGCCGACCCTTTACATTGAGCACCAGGCTAGTGGCAGAAAGAGTGAGGGAATACTGATGATTCTCTACTACAAGATTAACTGGCCATAGCAACCAGGCAGTTAAGAAAAGAAGAAAAACTAAGGCAGAAGTGAAAATGATAATAGAAACCTAGCCTACTCACTTTCAGGTTACTGTGATCACTGCCTATTTTGCATTTCCAGTATGCCTACTCCCTGGGATGAATTGCACCTGGGCATCCTGAATATGAGGGTGAGTTCACTTTATAGCAGTGATCCCCAACCAGTAGCTCATGAGCAACATGTTGTTCTCCAACCCTTTGGATATTGCTCCCAGTGGCCTCAAAGCAGGAGCTTATTTTTGAATTCCAGGCAAGTTTTGGTTGTATAAAAACCAGGTGTACTGCCAAACAGAGTCTCCTGTAGGCTGACAGTTCACATAGGGGCTACCAAATGGCCAATCACAGCCCTTATTTTGCACCACCCAGGCACATTTTTCATGCCTGCATTAATCTCCAACTCTTTTTTTTTACATCTGAAGGTTGCTCACAAGTAAAAAAAAGGTTGGGGACCCCTGCTTTATAGCATCCTCATTTTGATTCCCCACTTTTAGATCACTGATCCTATCAACCAGACAGCATTTTACATTCCAGGTTTGATAAAAAGAGATAATATTTCTTATGTTGTTTGAAAACTAAATGGTACAAATGTGTTTTCCTCAGGCAGGTGAACTTTGCCTTTTAAAGGAGAAGGAAAGCTACGGAGGCATTTTATTGGCAATAGATTAGCTGCAATAGTGCAAGCTAGAATGCTATATTTATTCTGTAGAATGTTTTACCATACCTGAGTAAATGCTCTAGAAACTCTCTGTTTGTTTAGGATAGGAGCTGCAGTATTAATGTGGTGTGACATCACTTCCTGCCTGAGTCTCTCCCTGCTCTGGGCTCAGATTACAGTAGAGAAGGGAGGGGTGGGGGGAGAGGAGCAAACTGAGCATGCTCTTGCCCAGGGCAATGAGGTTTAAGCTGAAGGCAGGAAGTCTGATACAGAAGTCCATGTGTACACAATATAAGGAAAGAAATGCTGTGTTTCTTTTGACAGGGGACTCAGAGCAACATTACTTGGGGGGTTTACTGGTATATTTAGATGGACCTTTTTGATGAGGCTTACTTAGTTTTAACCTTTCCTTCTCCTTTAAGGAACAGTTCAGTGTAAAGATAAAAACTGTGTAAATAGATAGGCTGTGCAAAATAAAACATGTTTCTAATAGAGTTAGTTAGGCACAAATGTAATGTTTAAAGGCTGGAGTGACTGGATGTCTAACTTAATAGCCAGAACACTCTTGGTTTTTTACCGATTGGTTACCAGGCAGTAACCAATCAGAGACTTGAGGGGGGGGGGGCACATGGATCATAACTGTTGCTTCTGAATCTGAGCTGAATGCTGAGGATCAATTGCAAACTCACTGAACAGTACAGTCCCATGTGGCCACCCTTAAAGAAGAATTCAACCCTTGGCTGCGGTGAGCTCCGATGCCTGAATCTGCACCGAGGGTTAGTAAAAAGTTAGGGACATTTCCCGGGGGGGGGGGGGGGTCTACGTGGGGTGGAGGATACAAGTTTTTTTTGCTAAAGGGTTGAATTCTACTTTAACGTCACTGACTAACTCAGAGTTAGAGAGCTGAAAAGCAGGAAGTAGTGTTCTGGCTATTATGTTAGACATCCAGTCACTCCAGCCTTTATACATTACATTACATTATTATATTAGAAAGATTTTTTATTTTGCACAGCCTATTTATTTGCCCAGTTTTTATTCCCTTGGTGGATGGCAAAGGGGCTTTGCAGAAGGGCTTTTCCGATTGTATCCCAAATGTTGGGAAGTTACATGTTTTTGCACATCGCTCATCTGTTATCAGAGACTTGGAATTTCAGCTTGAAAACCGTGAGGACTACATCTTGATCCGTGAGGACTACATCATGACCGTGTTGGTGGTCAGATCAGGTAAAGATCCAGTCACTTGGTCAGTTTGCCAAACACACAGATCCTACCATGTATGGCCAGATATAATTAGCACAGATATTCCTCCAATCCTGAACCCCAATAAGTTACTTATAACAACACAATATCAACAGTGGAGCTGACATGCACACAGTAAATTGTAGAAACAGTATTTTATTCAGCACGACTGCTACATGTGTCAGGCCATCTTGGACCTCTGAAAAGCAGCCTCCTGGACTGGCAAATGCCAGAGGGGCTGCTGTAAGATTCCATAGACAGTCACAATTTATTTGGCTTGTGGGGGCTGTTTGGGCCTCTGTGTACTTGAAATGCCAATGACTATTTTGATTCCCAGTTCAGACCAGATAGCCAAATGTATTCATTCTGTAACTGTAATTTCTGGAATTGACTGTATGCCTATGATTTATTGTATATATGTGACTGATGCATGAATGTTTATTTTCAGCTGCCTGTACTCACATCAATGTGGGCTGTACACACCATTTCCTCTCTCACTTGCTAATATGTTCTGCAGCAGAGCCCTGGTACTGAGGGAGTTAAGCTGCTGGGAGGGTGGATGTGCCAAGAGACTTATCTCCACATATAGACTGTATTTAACCTTGCAAATGACTTCTTGTCACCTGCTAAGGGGGTCTCTTAGCTAGCTAGAGAACACAACCGACAAGGGACATGTAAGATGCTGTTTGGAGAGACGCCTGCATAATGGTGCCTTCCTATCAGCAAAATGGGAGAAGCAAAGTACACATCAGTGCAAGCAAACTACACTTCATTTACCCTGACCTCACATGTCAGAGATTTATTATTATTATCTGTTATTGATATAGCACCAACACATTTCTGCAGCGGCTTTATGGGGAGGAATTGGAATACCTACAGGAAGCCCACACATGGCAAGGACATACAAACTCCTTGCAGACAGTGCCCAAGTTGCAATCAAACTCAGTTCCCCAGTGCTGCAAGGCATTAGTGCAGTGTCGGACTGGGACACCAGGGGCCCAACAAAAAACCTTAGACCAGGGGCCCACTCTTAGTACTATTATTTTTCCTCTCCTCACTCAACCTCTATTCTCCTAGTCTCTTTTCTTTACATACTATAATCTAATATTCCATCTATTTAGTCTCTTTGTTCTCATAGAAATAGGGAATGGCCATGAAATAGGCCAAATGTTTAGCAGCATATGGGCCCCCTGACACCTGGGCCCAACGGGACTTTTCCAGGTATCCCAGTGGGCCAGTCCAACACTGCATTAGTGGTATCTTAGCATAGACTACTGGCAACCAATCGTATTAATCGTATGCAAGTAAGCAAGGAAAAGACAGGGCATGCAGAGTAGCAATTGAAACCAGAGCTGTCCTTGGGCCCCTGGTTCACAGGGCATTTAGTATGCCGCTGCCCTTAGACAGCAGTGAACCAAAATGCACCCATATTGGAATGACTCTATTCATGGTGAATGTCACCAATACAAATTATATATTCCCTCTTATAGATTCCTATATTTACTTTTTTAAGCCCTAATCTGAATGGCAACTCAGAGCTATTCTGATACTTACTTGCAATAATCCGGAATCTCGTCAGAGGGAGAAGCAGGTTCTGCGAGCGGGGGCTTTTCTGGAACAGAAAAAAAAATGATTAGTGAAATCTCAAATTAGGTATATAACGCTACATAAGCAATAACGCTCAAACCATTGTCACAATTAAGATCAGAAGAGGCTTCCCATAAAAATATATAGGCACCAGGCCACAGATCAAACGGCGACACGTGGTATTAGTGGGCACATCATGCAAATCAGTTACTGGCTGACCTGCAGAAGGTGGAAGACTTCAAGCACAGGAGAGAGGCCACACCGACAGTGAATTCATGTCCTAAAAAATCAGTGGTTCATGTGTGTATCACTGGAACCTACGGCTAAGTATGCAGAGTATATAATTCATCAGCTGTTCTTTTGCATGTGACTCAATAAAGTGTGATCTGGCCTTCTGCTTTGTTGTGCTTCTGGAGTTAGCACAAGCTTTGGCTTCATAGCGGTTGCATTCGGACCATCTAGGAAGTCGCAGTTACTCATTTTGGAAGAACTGTGAAATCTTGGAAGTGCTTGACCCCAAATCGCATGTGTGCCTCATAAATGCAAAGGAAACATTGGGCATAGAATAAACTGGGTGAACGTGGGGTTTTATGACCATGTTTTTTTAAAATGCAGTTGGTTGAATGAAATCTGGTGATACCTACTGAGCTGCTAAATGTGGTTGTTTTAAGTGGATTATTGCAATAGGCCATGTGCCAACTAGGGTGGGGTGTAGCCACGGACACCTTCCTGATATAGAAGGAAAGGAACCGACTGCACCAGGAACGCAGGCAAGAGGATTATATTTCAGAATTATACCCTGCTACTGGGAAACATGAGAGGCTGGGAAAGAAATGCATTAATTTGAAAACATATATTTTAGAAACAACATATTAAAAATAAAAAGTGATAAAAAACAAGTCATTATTTGGGGTGTAAAGGGGAACTGCCCTTTACACATATTAACTGAGACAGTATTGTAACATAACATAATATATGACTGTGTTATACTGAGTCATTTTCTGCATATGTGTTGTGGAGTCACCCTACTGTAATCTTTCGGGCAGTCTCTTGGACTTCCTATAGGTCAGTAGGTGCCACACTCTTGTTGGCCATCTTGCTTACCTAATAATTAGCTAGGGACCAATAAACTAAAGATTGGAAGTCCCACGGATGGCTGTGAAACTCCAAAAGTTTGAGGCAAGCAGCCAATGAAAGTGTTACAAGCACTGCAATATTTCTGTTTCTGCAATTAATGTGTTATACAAAAGGCTGCTTAGAATGAAATCTTCATTATGAAATATTTTATATTTGGGTTTATTCTATATTAGGTACTCTAAGAAACATGGGCAGAGGTAGAAATACATATGAAGTGAACCAACACTTAGGGGGATATGATGACTATGTATAAATACGTATAGAAGGGATCATATAATAATCTCTCTAATGCTTTATTTATCAGTAGGTCCTTCCAGCTGACACAAGGTCACCCATTCCGATTACAAGAAAAGAGGTTCTGCCTAAATATTCGGGGTTAGGGTTTTTTTACAGTGAGAGCTGTAAAGATGTGGAATTCTCTCCCTGAATCAGTTGTACAGGCTGATACATTAGATAGTTTTAAAAAGGTTTGGATGGCTTTTTAGCAAGTGAAGGAATACAGGGTTATGGGAGATAGCTCATAGTACAAATTGATCCAGGGACTGATACGATTAATATTTTTTCCCCCTCTGAGGCAAATTGGAAAGGCTTTAAATGGGGTTTTTTTGCCTTCCTCTGGATCAGCTAGCAGTTAGGCAGGTTATATATACGCTAAAAATGTTGAACTTGATGGGTGTGTCTTTTTTCAACCTAACTTACTTTGTTGCTATGTAACAGTGGTTCCCTGCAAAGGCCTGATGATCTGTTGGAGCATGCTGAGGAGGAGATACCACTCCAGCAGTGGCTGCATAATTGTCCTTTACCCAGGTAATAATGTGTTGGACTGGACCGGGACCAAAAAGTAATAATGTCCATAGCCAACCAAACTCCTCAGTAGCTTGGTATCTTGCTATCCCAAGTACAATACTGTATTAGAAAAGATAAAGCTATACAGCTGAATATACAATATCATCAAAACTGGCACTTTGTCATACGATGATGACCCTATTGGAGAATGGGTGGGAACATTGTCCAGGGTGATACCACAACAGATCCACTTGTTAATATGAGCTGTGAGGATTGCAATGCACGTATTGAGTGGGGTGTTATTGTTTTCCCTCTCTGCTCTCCACAATTAAATAAAACACTGCAGGTGGGGCTTGTGCACAACAATTCAGCAATCTCCCCCCTTATAGTAGGGTTTGAAGGTACAGAGCTCAGTCCAGTGACACCGGTACAAGGGCTCCAAATATGGGCTCTAAAGGATGCAATTTTACACTATTACTTGGACCTGTAGCAGTGGGAAATCAGCCAGTTGCTGTTTTGTACAGAATACACAGATATATTCAGACATTAAGCTCACTGCAAAACAAATTGTTTTACCAAAATAACATATAATATATATATATTATATATTATATACACAACAATTAGATGAGCCTTTAAATAATCAAAAGAGGATGTAAATGATGTCACAGACTCCAATACAAAACTCCAATAGGTGATGTCTGTACCTTCTGGAGAGCATAGGCATCGTTCCAGTTGAAGAGCTCCTTCTTCCCAGTCGTCCTCCTCCTCTTCTCCCTCACTGGAATCCTGCTGCTTCTTTTCTTCTTTTTTCCACTCAGTTTGTTTGTGCCCTTGAGAACACTGGGATGTGCCCCCCCGAGGCTTGGCTTTTCCGGAGTTCTGGGCTTCACATGGAATTTTCTCCTTGTGATGTTCCCTGTGTTGACTCTTTGGCACTGATTGAAGGTTATTCTGATTTTTGTGAGTTTGTAGAGAGTAAACACTATGATTTTCAGGCACTGGGCTAGTCTTATATCTAGAGTTTGAGTTCAGAGCTGGGGGGGAATTTGAATCTCGCTGACGACTGTCCAAATGTGATGTCTTCATTTTTTTACACCTGCCATTATCTGTGCTTTCTGCAGCAGGTGGACGTTTCTAGAAGCACAGGCAAAATGCAGTGTTAAAATAATGGTATTCACTAGTATGAAGCCTACAAAATCATGTGTAACATTATAATAGAAAAGACAAATCAACTTCGCTCCACGATGAGCATGCAACATGGATCACCACCCATGTGTGTGTATAGACAATGATCAGCAGTTATAGCACATAGACGCAAACATAACACAGAGCAAATATATATATATATATATAGTGAATAAAGTAGCCCCTTTTGTAAATTATAAGAATATTATAAGTTACCAAGGAGTTTCATGACCATGCAGGTCATGGAACTCCGAGGTCACTTCTAATATCCTCATATTTTGCAACAGGGGGTACTTTATTATAATACACAAGTTTTAGTGAGTCATTTAAAAACATGTCACAGAAATGACATCAGAACTCACCGTTTATAACTGATGACATCAGAACTCACCGATTATAAGGATATAATTTACAAGATATTCATGGCTTTTATGTATTATATATATATATTCTTGCTTGGTAAAAAATCTTTTTTGTTACAATAAGCAAGTTGTCTGGACTTTTTTGTTCGATATGTTTATATATATATATATATATATATATATATATATATATATATATCCGTACAAACTGATGTGGAGCGGTATCCCAGTCCGTGACTTAGTCCAAATTATGGACAAAACATATATCCAAACAAAAAAGTCCAGACTCCAATCGCAGGTAAAAACAGTCCTTTATGTGCAAAAATTGCAATTGCAATTGCAGTTTTTACCTGTGATTGGAGTCTGGACTTTTTTGTTTGGATATATATATATATATATATATATATATATATATATATATATATATATATATATATATATATATATATATATATATATATACACACAGTATATACACATATATATATATACGATTTAGTGATTCAGAGCAGTTGACACCCAAGCAATTTCCACCTCATACTAATATCATTCAGGCCATTGGGTCACCAGTTGCACATTATAATTCTATTTGATAACATCAGCTTTTGATAGAAGCTTGCTAAATCAGTGCTGGATGCTTGCACTGGAGTGGAAAGGTGAGTCCCTGCGATACCATTACTGAGGTCACAAAAAGGCTGACAATGATTTCACCAAATTTCCCTGGTGAAACGTGACCATTTGGCTGCACTACTGGGAAGCACTGCAAGGCAAGAAGATATTTCCACAAGGGATTGAAGGAAAGTCTCTTGTCTGGGCCCAACCTCACTGGACAACCTAGATGGCTTTCTGGCAAAAACATACTCTTCATGCTGATGACTGTATCCTTTAAGACACTGGCATTCTCCAAATTATGAGTTAGATGGATATTCTGAGATAATCTGCACTTGGTTATTATTTACTGTATATATAGCTTTTCAATTATTTGCCTTTGTTTCTGCTTTTCCCCAGGTGGAAATGTAAATGTTACCTGTTTTTTTGGGGTCACTGACCCCTTCAACCGGAAGACTGGCCTTCAAACTCTCTCATGGTTTCTAGGGTAAGCCAAACCCTAACAACCAAGTAGCTACTAAAATGCTGAACACCAAACCTAACCATTTTTTTTCGGTGCTGCAACAAAAATAGTAGGATCCTGCATGAAAGGAACAGGGATTCAAGTTGGTGATGCTTCTTAGCATTGACTGCTGATAGCAGTAGAACACATTGTAATGAAATGACATAGGTTTCTGCTTTGATAAATGTCAATTTATTATAAACTTTCCTGTTTTGATGAATAACAGTGGTTTAGTGGGTAGCACTTCTGCCTTGCAGTGCTAGGGGCCTGAGTTCAATTCCAGCCAGGGCACTATCTGCAAGAAGTTTGTATGTTCTGCATGAGATTTATCTTGGTGCTCTGGTTTCCGTCCACACTCCAAAAACATAAAGGCAGGTCATTTAACCATAGTGTGTGAATGTGATAGAAATCATAGATTGTATGCTCCACTAGGGCAGGAACTGATGTGAAATCTCTGCCCTGCAAAACTGTCTCAGCCTTATATAAATTTTAGGAATCAACGCAATAGATCAAACTGTTGGGGAAACCTGATTATCTAGAATAAATGTACTGCCTAACGTCAAATTGTCTGAGAATACCATTCTTTGTATCAAACGTTAATTTCAAGGTTCACAATCAAGGTTCAAGGTTAAACAATCACTAATATTACTACCCAATAATCTGACACTCATGTTGCAACGTCGTATTGACCCAAACGTTACGCTACAGCAGAGTGGTCCCCTATCCTCCAGCGGAACCTCAAATAAACTGACTGCATAGTTGACTTTGCACAGTTTAATCTGGTGATTAGTGAGAACAAACAGGATGGCTTAAGGGTTGCTAAGCACAAGCAAAGTATCTCTAAGTAGGAGGGGAACCTGCACAAGGAATATGGAAACTTTACATACCAGTCAGTCAATGGGCTATTATTTGTGATTGGCATATGAGAATATGGGATAGTTTAACCTTTATTAGCACTTTAATGAAGATCAGTTACTGTATATGATTACTAACCTACATCACGGCTTATGTAATGACAGAATTTGCCTAGGATAGGGTGACCCATTAGTTATTGCTCAACAGCATTCATCAATTGCATACAAAGGGCTGACTGCTTTATGACCTACTTGTAGCTTGGTATGTCCTTTGCATAATGTTACTTACAGATTCAGAATGTTGGCCTCTGGCACTGGAATAAGAAGAAGGGGGGCCTTGCTGTGTTCTCTGAGGAGGAGCTGGCATTGCTGTTGGAATATTTCGTGATGCGGAAATGTTCAGATGCTTCCTGCAGCAGTGTGTAATTGCAAAAAGATTTTAATTCCTCGTATTAGCCATCATGTCTTGGCTGGCTTACTTTTATTCAACAAGAAAAGTACCTCAACACTGGTCTTTTATGGATTTATAGAACCGTTCCCTTACCTGGGGCCTGATACATTGCGTAGGACATTTACTACCCTTCAGCATCCTAAACTAACATAATAGTCATCATATACATACATTATCCATCAGATTGGCATTACCATTTGATCAAATGTTTCTTAAAAGCTGTAAGTTGGGTATTGTGGAGCCAGAGAGTGGAGGATACAAGGAGGAACATGGTTTGCATAGTGTGTGAAAAAAGCATGAAGAAAGTAGGTCTCCAGCAGTAGAATGTAGAAAGAGAATGGAGGGAGGAGGCCTGGAACAGCAGAGTGTAGTCATGAAATGGGAAAATGAGGCCTAGAACAGCATAGCATGAGAGAAGTAAAGATAAAAAAATGCTAAAGAAGCAAATCAGTGAAGGATTATTAAGAAAGATCTGGAGCTAAAGGGTGTGGAATGAGCACTGAGGAGCAAGTTCTGGAGTAGCAAAGGTAGAAGGAGATTAAAAGGATATGTAGCAAGAATAGAGAAGGTCTAAAACAGCAAACCTGTAGTAAGTCACAGAGGAAAGAGCATTAAGAAAAAAGCAGCCATGTGTGGAAGGAGCATGGTCTGTTGACTGTGAAGATAGTAAGGAACTCTGGAAAAAGTAAAGGTACTTAAGGAAGTTAAACATGACATTGGAGGAATGGACAAAGAGATGCAATGGAAAAGCACAAAGGAAAATATACTTGGGGGTGCAGGGAAAAGCAAATTGTGCAGGAACAGCACTCACTGACATTGGTCAGCATCCACTGTACCAGCGAGCAACTGCAATAAATTTCCTTTATAAGGCCTTTATTTAGAGTTTATGGGCATAAGAAAATGCTGTCCCCGTTATTGCAGTTGCTGGGGGAACAAAAAGTCAGGAGAGCAAACATCAGCCATAGGCAGTGAATTAGGTGTTTGTAGATGTTCCCTTGACCCATATGGGGAACATACCAAAACAAATACTGATTTCCAAAATTTATAAAGCACTGGGTCCTACAACTTTGCATACAACTCTTACGGCTGAAGATGTTTAAAGTAAAATATGCAAATATGTTCCATTTCTAAAAAACATTTTTTAGACAACAAAGTCTTAGCACAATTTCTTTATCTCCCAAGTAACATTAGCAGTAAGAGCTCTAAGGGCTCTTACTGACGAGAGGTTGTAGCTGCGCTCCCCTGCGTTCCGTTTTTCTGCATTCAGCCGCAGGGGAGCGCAGGAATAGATGCATTACGTTTTTTCCAATGGGGCTGTACTCGCACAGGCGCGTGTAGGCACCGAACGCAGGAAAAATGCAGCATGTTGCGTCTAAACCTGCGTTCGGCGCCTACACGTGCCTGTGTGAGTACAGCCCCATTGGAAAAAATGTAATGCATCTATTCCTGCGCTCCCCTGAGGCTGAACGCAGAAAAACGGAACGCAGCTACAACTGCTGGTCAGTAAGAGCCCTTACACAAATTTTTTAATATGCCTTCCTGAGCAGTGGCTTTTTTTATGTGTTCCATAGTGTGTTATCAGAGCTCGTTTTTTACTGTTTAGCTTGTAATCAGGTGAGACGCAACATGAATGGTTCTACCTGCATTCTGTCGTGCAGCCCTGTCAATACTACATCGAAAATTACGTCTGTTAATACAATATAAAATAAGCCATCAGCTTATCCCAGAACACTGCCAAATGCAGTTCATACACTCTCTGTGTTTGAATTTACTCGTACAATGTGAAATTCTGCTTTTAATTAATATGAGATCAGTTACGTAGCAGCCACCTGCCCAGGGTTTCTATTAACATGTGTGTTTTATAGGGCATCACAAATATTTGGCCAGTTTGTCACATTCCATTATATAAAGAAGCCCTTAGTCAGGGCTGCAAGCTGTTTCCCCAGTCACTGTGTTCTATTAGTGAAATTCCTTCCGTTCTATAATGAGGAAACAGCTGTATAAATGAGATTAAACCACATTCTGAGTTGCTTCAATCACATCAGTATTCAGTGAGACACAGGCAGGGGTTCATATATCTGTACAATCATAGCTAGCCAATAACATGCAATTCTTGCAGAACTGCAACACTCAGCATTTGTGATGAGGTATGTTGTGTTTCATTTACTGACACTGACCATTTTAAATATGTCCTGGCAAACAAGCTTCTACATATACCAAAATTGATCTTTTTATGAAAATAAATGATCTCATGAAATGTGTGCACCAGTTCTAGTATCCAATCAAAAGATAGCATGAACTAGTCACCCTGTTTCAAAGCAAATATCTGATTAGTTGCTATGGGTTGCTAAAGTAAACTTCACTAGTTGTATTACCTTGTTTCCATGAAGGTACAAGTCACAGGCTTGGTTTATTCAGAATAACACTAGGTTTACAGTCCAATTCCTTGTTATACAACAGCTATTCAGACCACTCAGTGGTCTTTACATTGCATAGATCAATCCTGTGAAAGGTGCTACAGGACAGCCTGAGAGGTAATACATAAAGGCCTGTGTTTCATGTCATAAACTGCCCATAAGGAATGAACTGCAATGACCACATTGAAGTGCATCTTACCTGGACAGAGTACTTTCTATGTGCTGCCTCTCCTCCGAGCTATATCCCACCCAGTCAGTCTTCACTTGGGTGTAGAACTCTTCTTTCAAGCTGTAGCTGCCATCTTTAGGATTTACCTTCCCCACCTAAAGTATGTACAAATACAAGAGTTACAGCAGATGCCTGAGATCTAATGGAAGTCAAAGCCACATCATAGACTATTTGCAGTAGCAACCAACTAGTCACTCTCTATTGAGCCGGCTATGAAAACTTGGTAAATCTAAAAGTGGTGAATGACAACCTGTTGTCCATCCATTGCTCAAGCTGATCCTAGGCCATTGCAATTTCACCGATGTAGGATCAGAAAGGGGAGGAGGGCCAGCCTGAGCCAGTTAAGAAA
Organism: Xenopus petersii; assembly: GCA_038501925.1. NCBI lineage: Eukaryota > Metazoa > Chordata > Amphibia > Anura > Pipidae > Xenopus > Xenopus petersii. Next base: position 111,147,504 of record CM076676.1, read on the forward strand.
TAGTTGGTTTAAACGCTTATCTGCTTTTCTAGTCATTCCTGGATACCCCATCCTGAAAGCCATTTACGGCAAGATTTGGAAGACTTCTTTATCATCCTAGGTAATTCTAGAATATGTTTTCATATATCTAAAACTCTGCTTTTAGTTGAATTGCAAATATAACCCTACTATATAACATGAGCTCATTTGTGTAAAAAAAAAAACACATAAACACTAGCTGAACTGCCAGAAATAAACATTTATATATGTTATTTTTACACAGACATATCTGATTTCACAGAATTAAAGGAAACCATGATGAACCATTTCCCAGCAACCCTTAGGCTCACAGTGTAATACAGCCCTCCCTCAGCTTGTTCTATTGTGAAATGATGGATTCTAGGACTTGAAGCCCTTCTACTTTTATTTTTGTAAGTTTAGATTAGTGTTAGTGTTTATGCACCTTTTTTACACAAGGCCAACCAAATGAACTCATGTTGGACAAGGGGCTATATTTTCTATTTAAGGGGAATTCTGACCAAATGTTGCGACAAACTCAAAAAAGTCTCAACCATAGAAGGATTACACTTAGCCATATGTATAAGGCTGTAGGGGTCATTTACAAACACAAGTGCATAATTCAAAGTGCAAATTTTGATGTAATTCACCATACTTTTTGACCGAGTGAGGTGTTTTTTCCAACAATTTCAGCGTAGTTTCAGTTACCAAGAGGAGTTGTGCCTGAAATAACTGTCTACGGCTAAAGCATCAAAATGCAAAAACAGTTGCGTGTGAGCAGTTTGACTATAGACTCTATTGTGCATTATTCTTTAAGCACAAGTCTACTGCACCTATTGAGGCCTGGAATTTCCACCAGTGGTAGCAAACAATTTGGAACAAAAAGCAGGACAGACCTACTGGCACTGAGCACAAATATGATTATAACTGAGTTTGTAGTCATAAACCCTCGTTTAAGGGTATGGTACTGGTCTAACATAAATGGCCTACAGTGGGTGAGAAGCATGCGAAAGGCAAACTGTTGAACCCACTAGACAGAACTGACCCAGTCCTAGGACTAGCTATGCATCATGTAGGATTGGTTAGGTGCAATATCTGTAGGTGAGCCTTTAGGCTGAATTCTGTTAGCACTGTATTTATTATTTTGGGGAATAGTTGAAGTCCTGGCTCCCTCTTGTTTTCCATTTCCTGTAATTACAGGCAAGCAGCTGGTCACAGCACCAAGATGAGTCACGCAAATAAAATTAAATAAAAAAAACTATGCAATATAAAGCACCAGCATTATGCCCTTCATCTGCTTCCTCCTCAAGGTAAAATTATGGTAAATAAACATTATAATCTTTGAATACAGGAAGAGACTGAACTTCTATTGAATCTGGGATTTACAGACTGGCACATTCTCTAAAGCTTTTGGCTTCTTCATGTCTGTATTTGATGAATGTTTATTCTATTATGAATAACGCCTACCCGGTATCTATACAGTTTGCTCTCAAAAGGAAGAGGTCAGTACCCTTACAAAAGCTATGTGTGGTAGATAATAAGATTTACCTTTCACAGACACAATATAAAAGTGTACTAAGGTCTTAAGTGGATCTATGGTGGGGAAGTTAGTGGGATTTTGATAGCACCAGGTGTATAACAATAGCGACAGCAATCCTAGCGCCCAGGAGAAATCTACCTTCCCCATGAGGCACAGGACTGCCTAAAAAAGTGTTGTTGTGGGGCCCAGAACTTCAGGTTACTCACATTTAGGGGCAATGACACATTGGATGTTTTGTCCCTTAAGCTTAGGGTTTTAATTACCAAACCTCAATTTTTTCTGGTCAAGTTTTTTGGGGCAAAAACTAAATTTTTTCAAGATTGATTATACCTGATTCTGCAAAAAGCCTGAATACAAATACCTGGCATCTCAAACCTGCCGAGGTAATGTCAATGGAAGATGTCCCTATCGCAATTTGAAGATATTGTGGTCTGCACTGGGTTTAGTTCGATAATGCAAAAAATTTGGGGATTTCGGGAAATAACCCAAAAAGATAACGCGATTCAGTATTAAAGTCTAAAAAATTTGTATACTTCGAGTTTTTTCTTGATTTTATCAGTTTTTTCCAAGCCTTTTTAGAGTTCTTTTTTGGTCTGGGAGCTTTGGCTTTGTTTATTAAAAAAAAATTGATAAATTCGGACTTTAGTAAATAACCCCCCAATCTCCTCTGGCATGGGCAACATTTGAAATGCTGGAAAATATCATGTGAGGATGGCCACGTTAACTCTGGTTAAAGAGTGCCAGAGGTGCCCACATCTAATCTCAAGGCCAGTCAATCTTCTATGGCTATAAATAAAGCCACACATAGCAGCTGTCTTGCCTTGCAGCACTTGTGTAGAATTCAGTTTTTATAAACTGTGCAACATAAAACACTCAAAGTCCTTTTTGTCAGAACAATGTGCTATGGGTGTGCCTGGACTTTGGGATTTACACACTGGCACACTGGCAATACTTCTCAGCTCTCTACCTGGGAATTCTTTCCTTACAGTCGTTTGCACTTCTACTGTTTTTGTTCTATTGTTATTTTTATATTATAATGGTGTTCAAGTCCAATTTTCCGATGTGTTTCTGAGAGGCATGTGAGCATTGTGTTAACCTTTAAATAGCCTATTATCAGTGGCATTATTTGGGGGCTGCTAGATACACATACACACCAGATCCAGGGTAGCCAGAAGATCCTTTTGCTCCCTAAGGTTTTCACCCGCTTTTTCTAGCCTTGATATGATCTTCTGTTTCTTGTAAGGCTTCAGGGCTAGGAGATGAACGATCCATTCCTGAAGGGGCCTGTTCTCCACACTAACACGGTTACATTTCTTTGCTGCTGGCGTTAAAAAAACAGGTGGTCGCTGACTGCACTGTGATTCCTCCTTACTGGCTTCCATGTTGTTCTTAGTCGGGATCTTCACATATTTATCTAAAAAACAGCATACATGTTGCTGATTACATGTGACCACATATCCCCACTCCTCTGCTAACAAAAATACAGTATATGTAAAATAAAAAAAAATACAAAAACCTGTATAAGCTTAATTTATATAAAAAATATTATTTTGTAAATATATATCCTTCTTATAAAAACCTGAATTTGCTTACCCTGATTTTAAGTCCCCCCTCATTTTACACAGTTTTTGTGTGTGGTCCCAGCAATATAGTGCATTTCCCTGATTTTTCATTTTCCTGCGTTCTACTCCATTTGCTTTTTATTGCGTTTGTTTAGATGCAGCATGTTGCATTTCCTTGCGTTTGACGATCGTTCAGTTACAGTATCAATAGAACAGAGGGTTGTGTTTGAAAGGGAAAAAAACAAACTTAGTTGTGTAAGAAAACACATTTAAACGCAATATATGTGTTTTTCCGTGCTTAGCATGCATTTAAAAAACACTGAAAAATTTAATTATTCTACAAACACATGCTGAGCTCAAAAAATTTATATTGTGTTTATATGCTTTTTTAAACACAACAAATTGCATTTTTGTGAGTTCCATGCACAATTTTTATTCCATAGTCTTTTGAATGCGCATCAAGCTCTAAAAAAATGCAGCAAGATGCATCAAAAATTGTGCTCAAACTTGAATTCAATGAAACATAACTTTGGACACTCAGGAGTACAACCAGACTGAATATAATGGAATCAATTAGCTGACACATTTGGCTGCACTCAAACCTGTGTCCTAAATGCGTGTGTGTAAGAGCCCTAAACATAGAGTAATATGAGTACAGGGAATGGACAAAAACAGCTAAAGGGAAATAAGAAGAAGGATAACAATAGGTGTGAAGAATGTGGGAATAAAAGGAAAAAGGAGGATAGAGAAACCAAAAGCAGAACTAAGGTGGGAGCAAAAGGGAAACCGGCAAAGTAAAATAACAAAAACATAAAAGGAAAATGTTATTAAAATACTTTATGTTTTTACTTTATCACTCCTGTCACTTCCAGATCTAATACTTATGTCTTCTCCCCTCTGTAAATAAAGATTATTAATAATAATGGATTAATAAAGCCACCCACCGAGATGATATATCTGTAGGCGAGATTTTTCTGACGCTGATGAAAGTCTGTTGATTCTATTCCCTGTCAGACTCTAAGGCCGTATATGGCAAATATTTAATATGTGCCCAGATTTGATCGGGCAGTTTAGCCAATTATGTCCACAATGCCTGGACATGTATTTCAAGTCAAGGGACATGTTCCATAGACTACCCTGCAGTCCTATCTGATCAGCGATGGTCTGTTAAGATCTCAAAATGTTATTTGCTGAAAGTTCATCACTGGTAGGTGAGAAAGTGCTGAGGCTTCTCTATACTTCCTGCAGTTATGATTATTTGGAATGTAGGCCTGAACAACAGCAACTATAGAATGCAGCCAACGATGTGTGTGGCACATTCAGTATCTGTCCATTTGGCCAGAGGGTTGGTGGGTTGCATACTGTGGAGGATCAGCCAGTGCACAGCCAAATTTAGGATTCAGCTCCAGATCTTTCCACTGAGATCTACTAGAAATTGTGGAGCTGAATCCTAAAGGTGTCATGCACTGGCTGACCCACAACAGCTACTGGCTAACTGGTCAGATTCTGTACAACTGTCTGCACACGTGAATCTGAAGGAACTGCATCTGGGCTGTTGTTGCAAATACGCTTGTTGGACTCTGGAGACTACACAGGCATTGGCCTTGCTACAAATTTCTTGGTCCGAGGCAAAATCTTTTCAGGGCCTCCGAACTTTATACCTTGGAAAAGATGATCAGTTTGCAGAGTATGTGCAGATCAGCCAGTGCATGTCACAGCCCAACCCAGAGCCAATCTCTCTGTTATCCAACACTCACTTTTTTCTCTGCTTTCTTTACGGGAACTGCGCAGACTAGCTAAACCCGTTCTGGTTCCCTCCCCCAACTGATACACAACAGGCAGGTTAATAATACCTATACTCTGCTTCAAAGTTCCAATTCAATGGAAGCCTGGTTTATTTATTAATATTAGCTCCATGAATGTCAAAAAGCTCTAATATTACTTTCTCCCCCTTTTTAAAAAAGGAGGTAGGTTTTAGGAAGGGCATACCACCAATCTCACCCACAATTATTTTAGGCTAAAAATAAAGTTTAATGGGGTTATTTAATAAGAATTGGCCCATGAGCAGTAACCCAGTTCTTTTAAAATGCCCAGACTGAATGTGGTTGCGACATGCCATGGTGGCAAGGTAATAAGTGGCGGCATTCAGGCCCGGATTTACAAACTTTCCGCCCATAGGCCGGCTCTACTCATTGCCCCCGCTCCCCTGCCGGTGCCGTCCCCTTCGCTTCCCCTGTCCAACACTGTTACCTCCACTTCAGGTTTCCCCCTGTCCAGCGATGTCCCCTTGCCTTCCAGGGCCTTCCACTTTCTTAACACTTGGGAACAGCACTGTGCCGTCCCCTTTGATTCCCCCTGTCCAGCACTGTTACCTCCACTTCAGGTTTCCCCCTGTCCAGCGATGTCCCCTTGCCTTCCAGGGCCTTCCACTTTCTTAACACTTGGGAACAGCACTGTGCCGTCCCCTTTGATTCCCCCTGTCCAGCGCTGTCGCCTCCACTTCCGCTTCCCCCTGTCCAGCGATGTCCCTCCCCTTCCAGGTGCCGTCCTCTTCCCTCTCAGTGTGTGCGCGTGCATGCGCACATCTTAACACTTGGGAACAGCACTGGAGACTGACGTGAGTCTCCAGTGTTAGTTACTGATGCGTCTGGGCCACCCCTGAAATTGCGCCGCCCTAGGCCCGGGCCTATGTGGCCTTGCCACAAATCCGGGCCTGGCGGTATTGTCATTGATACAGCGCTACTGACACTGCAACATTTGGGGCGTTATTTACTAAAACTCGAATTTTTCAGATCAAGCTTTTTTTTGCCAAAAACTCAAATTTTTCGAGATTTACTATACCCCAATGCTGCAGAAAATCCGCCATCTCAGACCTGTCAAGGTCCTATACAAGTCAATGGGAGAGGCACCTATATCAGTTTGAAGTTATCGTGCTCTGTGGTGGGCAGGGCCGCCATCAGGGGGGGACAGGGTGGACAAGTGTCCCGGGCCCAGGCCTCAAGGGGGGGGCCCGGCAGTGCTGCAGTTTTGAAAGAAGTGCTGCAGTTTTGAAAGAGCCGGGCCTCCCTTGTGATCTGCGGCCAGCCTGAACAGCTGAAAATGCGAAAGTGCCGAACAGCCGAAGTCCCAAAGCGGCAAAAAAAGAACAGCCGAAATTGAAGTCCTGAAGTGGCGAAAAGACCCAAAGTCACGAAAACAGGCAAAATTGAAGTCCTGAAGCGGCGAAAAGACCCAAAGTCCCGAAAGGAGGCAAAGTTTTGTCCTGAAGCCATGAGTTCAAATCTACTGAACACCAATTTGTGTTTTTTATTTTTTTTTTAATCCCTTGGCCACCAATGTATTATTTTAATATTCTATAGGCCCCTGCCACCAATGTTTTTTTAAAAAATATTTTTTGGGGCCCCAATTTTTTTTTAACTTGTAAGGGGGGCCCTGGCGCCAATGTTTTTTTAAAAATATATTTTTTTGGGGGGCCCAAATTTTTTTTACTTGTAAGGGGGGCCCTGGCGCCAATGTTTTTTTTAAAAATTTTAATTTGGGGCCCCAATTTTTTTTACTTGTAAGGGGGGCCCTGGCACCAGTGCTTTTTTAAAAAACTTTTATGGGGGGGCCCAGGCGCCAATGTTTTTTTTTTTAAACTTATAAGAGGGCCCTGACCATCAATAGCTTTTTATAACTTGCATGTGTGAGGGGGTTACTTTTTTAGCACTGATGTGTGTGCTGTCTTTTAACTGTGATGTGGAGTGGGCTGGGTCTGGGCTTGGTCACCAGGATGGGCGGGGCCCAGGGGGCCCTGAAAATTTTGTACGGGGCCCCATGATTTCTAATGGCGGCCCTGGCGGTGGGTTTAGCCTGAAAGTCCAACGCTTTTTGGGTTTTCAGGCAAAAACTTGAAAAAAAAAAAAAGCCCAAAAACGGTGTACAATTCGGGTATTCGCTCAATTTTATCGAGTTTTTTCATGATCCAATTAAATTGAGTTATTTTACTAATAAATAAGATAAAATCAGGCATGGGATTTGGTCAAGCTTTCTTTATTAATATTATGTGATACATTAGGATTTTAGTAAATAAACCCCATGGTGTAACGTGCATCTGCACCAGTCAAATACTGATTGTCTGGTCGGTACAACAAGTTTCAAAATAAAACATTTTGGATCTTTATGAAAGTATGGAGGAAGACATACTTACATAAATGACATGAAACTGTTTAAAGGGGAAATATACCCATAAAAACTGCAGGTCTGTACAAAAACATTTTTTTTTAAAAATTATATGAAATAGCTCATATTTTACAATTGGCCCAACAAGGCCCTTCCCAGACGATGTAACATCTTTCACACAGGGAAATATGAAAATAACTACCCATGAAAAAAGGGGAAGACAGTCTAATTGGGCCTAATTACTTCTGGAGTCGGCTAGAGGCTTGTTAGAGAACTGTCACCAAGCAGCTGCGTTCTGCTAAACCCCCAAAGTAGCGCAGGTAAAACGCCCCTGTGAGAGCGGCAACAGCAGCACGGAAGAGCCTAACAACAAGCTCTGTTTTCACTTGGCTGCAAATTGTACACGGAAAAGCACAGAATCCAAAGTGCCCATGAAATGGAAAATATACCATATATCTCACTAGTGTTTACCTTGCATTTATTTTTCCTTTAACCGACAGTAGACATATGAGGGAGGAGCTTACTGCATGCACGCAACATTTCTTCTCAGTATAATTGTATTTGTACCTAAGAGGGTGCAGCCATTGTTTTGTTCTGCATAGGCACGGTCTGTAACTTCAGCAGCACATACAAGCTGCTGCTTATACATGTGTAAAAACAATGCCTACTACTGGGCCAGTAGTATGGCAGTGCTCACTTATGAGCACAAATTAAGCCATATACAGAGCAATCAAAAACAAACACCTAATAATTTACTGTCTTAAGTAGAAATGAACTCTAGGTTCAACCTCATGACTCCCATTTCACACCCCATATGTAGTGTTGCCACCCAGCCGGTATTTTACTGGCCTAGCCGGTAAAACACCTGCGAAGGCCGGGGCCGGTATTACAAATTTACCGGCAATGTAGCTGCCGGTAAATTTGTAATACCCTTAAAAAGACCCCTCGGCCTGCCCCCAATCCCCTGTAAAAACGTAGCTTTTCTGGCCGTCGTGAAGTGTCTGTGCCGTGGCCACGCCCCTTTTATGACATGGCACCGCCCCTTTTGACACCACGCCCGCCCCTTTTTGTTCCTGCCCCCCACCAGGCCGGTAAAACAATTCTGAAAAGGTGGCAACCCTACCCATATGCATTGTTGTAGAGGAAAATATGGAATTAATGAGCCATGCTATTAACTTTGGGTCAGCTTACTTTTGATTGGCCAGCTCTTTCCTTCCTTCAACACTGTATCTATTGAAGCTATGGAAATTCCCCTTTCATTTTTTAATGTTCCCTTGAGCAGTTATAGAAAGAACAATTATAAGAGGTGGATTACCTTTAAAAAAGTTTAAAAAAAATTTAATTTGGGGTTTGTAATTATTTAGCTTATTGTTCAGCAGCTCTGCAATTTGGAAATTTGGAAGCAATCTCTAGGTTAATTTGGACCCTAGCAACCAGAAAATGGCTTCAATGAGAAACTGGAAGATAAATAGGAGAGGTCTGAATAAAAAAACAAGTAGTAAAAGTAACAGTGAAATTGTAGCCTCAAAAAGCAATAGTTGTTTTGGCTGTCGGGGTTAGTGACCACCATTTGAAAGCTGGAAAGAAGCAGAAGAGGGAATCAAATAATATAAAAACTATAAAAAAATTAAAACGAAGACCAAGTTGATAAGAATTGGCCACTCTATAACATACTAAAAATTAACTTAAAGATGAATTGACCTCTTTTAAGTGATTCAGGGTGGTAAGTACAGAATTGGGGGAACATTAATAATTGTGCCAATACATCTAGCATAACCTCAGAGGTTGGGGTTCAATGCTCTAGAGCAGTGGTCCCCAACCAGTGGCTCATGAGCAACAAGTTGCTCATTAACCCCTTGGATGTTGCTCCAAGTGGCCTCAAACTAGTTGGTTATTTTTGAATTCCAGTCTTGGAAGCAAGTTTTGGTTGCATAAAAACCAGATGTACTGCCAAACAGAGACTCATTTAGGCTGCCTGTTCACATAGGAATTACCAATTGGTCAATCCCAACCCTTATTTGGCAACCCAGGAACTTTTTCAAGCTTGTGTTGCTCGCCAACTCTTTTTACAATTGAATGAGAAATTTATACTTTTTAAAAAATACATCCAGTCATAGGCATTTTAAATGGATGGCTAAAAGTACTGGAGTTCCTCATAATGACCATATGTTAGTATAAGTCACCGTGTGCAAAATGGAGACACTGTCTATATCTTCTTAATTATCTTTTTTTGCCTCCTGCACCGCCAAAAATTGTTGGTTGAGTGAGACTAAATTATAATATTGGGTGAGTGCTATGCCATTCTTTATGTTTGAATGAGGCTCATGGGTAAAAAAGGTTGGGGACCTCTGCTCTAGAGTCTAGGTCCTACACCACGATTATGAGACATGTTATATTTGCTCAAGCTGGGGGTCAGTATGAAAATCCAAATGTATTTCATATTCCAGCAGCACACAGCTGCAATATCATAGGAATACTGTATGTTTTGTTGATTTTCTTTGCTGTATGCAGCAATGCTTATGTCAGACAACATAGCACACAGGAGTTGCAGCACATCATGGGCGCCCTATTCCTTGCTCATGCCTCTTTCTTGATACTGAGCCCTGTACCTACTTATTGCAGGTACCTAGATTATTTTTGTTGGGCCAGACAGAAGCAAAATATCATGCATCAGCATGCAATATACTTATATATAGCATCTGGTGCTGGTAGAGGAGATATAAAATCTTTGGGCTTCAAGCAGTTAAATTTCAGGTCTGCGAGTGTCCAGCACGATGGTCCTTGGTACACAACGAGACAATGACGTAGGTGCCTTGACTGCATTTTGATAACAGTAAAGGTGGGAGGAAAAGATGTGTCACTGAGCTGCCAATGAACCAGTCCTTGCTGGGAAATCTTTTATATTAGCAGCTATGTCTGTCTATATCCATCACAGCCTGCAGCTAATCTTTGATAACAAAAAATGTGCGGCTTGAACTGTGATATGTGACAGCAAATCCTTCAGAGAAGGTGAGGACTGCACTTGTACTGTCATCTCCCTGACACTGTCACCATGTGGCTTGCTAATAAATGAATCATCCGCTCAGGCGAGGGACAGAGATCCAGACATCGAAGTATAAAGATGAACGTCACACTCACTATTATCACTAAATAGCTAGCTATACTACAGGGAAATTAATTAGCACTTTTGCATCAGTGCTGGAACCCAATGCAGCTTATAAGCATTTCACTTTCACTGGCATATTGCAGTTGGACTAAATGTCTATGGGAAACTGCACTGCTGCATATTTGCACCCAACCAGCACCCTACACAATAATACTGTATATAATATACAGTAGGTTCTGTAGCATATTCATTATCCTTCACAGCATATACATAGTATTTACATTGCATTCACATCAGTGCCTGTCCCAGCTAAACTTACAATCTCACAGTGTGTGTTATGTAAATGTTCTAGAGAAGGCATCATATAATATAATGCACACCCCACAAATGACATCTACCCCAGAACTTGTGCTCTTCTTCAAAAGAAATTCAATGGCCCGGGGTACTTTTGAGCAGAACACACCATGACTATATTGCTCCAGGATGACAGTTATCCCCTGTGCAGATTCCAGGTTGGAATATGATCAATATACTATTCTGTATTGGGCATAAACCTGCCAAGGCAGCACAGGGGATACCTGGGAGCAGGGAAGAAAACGGTTGTGATGCATTCTCCAGATAGGGTTCCCACACTTTAGCAGACTTAAGGTATGGAGATCCAAAATACATGAAGGTCCCTTATCCAGAAAACCACATGTCCCAAACATTCTTGCTACAGAAAGTAATATCTGTCTGGTCCATATCTCTTCTGTGTTGGTCCTGTAGAAACAATAAAGCAGAAGCCAAAACACCTGGAAGAGAACGGAGTTCTGCTACATTGTTTCAAGAGTCAAAACCAGCAGGGGTGCATACAAAATAGAGGTATACCTAATTCTACCTTCAAGAGCAATTAAATTTACTATTTAGGAAAGTTTCTTAAAATGACACTTTCTATTAATTAAGGGTGTTGTTTACTAAAATCCAAACGTATCTCATATTTTATTAAAAGAAACACAACCAAACGCCCATGCTTGATTTGACCTTTTTTATCAATAAAATAACCCAAATTAATTGGTTCACGGGAAAACTCCATAAAATCGAGCGAAAACTAGAATGGCTCGAATTTTTCTGACATTCTCCGTGAATCACTTGATTTTTTTGGGCTACAAGCTTTGCCCCAAAAATCCCGACCAGAAAAAATTGAGGTTTAATAAATAAACCCATAAATTTTAGGAGGACTGTAAGGGCAGAGACACTCGCTAAGATTCAGGGAGATTTAGTCGCCCGGCAACAAATTGCCTCTTCTTCGGGCAACTAATCTCTCCAAAAAGCCTTCCCACCGGCGACGAAATCTCCCTGAATCTTGGCATCTATCTCTGCCCTAAAATGATGGTGTCTGTAGATGTGCAGTCTATCCAGGCACTTCCACATAGTATAGGCATCCAAAATGAGGAATGGCAGTTACCCCACCCCAACCTGCAGACTTAGGACATACATATAGCTCTAATCCCCTTCATCTCTACTCACCACCCTTCTGTCCCTGCTGTATGGCAGAATAATGCTGGAAGCAATAATATCGGCCTTCCTATACTTTTATGCATTTCCCCTATTAATAACATTGGGATCAAGCCTCATTTTTACCGGCCAGGCCGCTTAGGTGGCAACCCTAATCTCGGCTCTACCATAAGGGAGCAAGACCAGCTCCCAGCATTCAACAGCTGACCTATCACAAAACTGACTAGTAACCAATACTGCCTGCCATTAGCTATCTTGCAGCTGAGGGAGCAAAGTAATATGCTGAATAGGCCAGTAGTTTGGATATACAGTACCATAAACAGGATTGCTGGTTAAGCCTGAACACAACCCTGACCTGCCCCAACTTTGTCGGCAACCTACCAAAACGAATACAGTGAGAATTAATAGAATGAGGTCCTTGACCGGACGAGCTTACAATCACTTACCCAGAAAGATCCTATTTAAAAAAGAAACTTCTACATAATAACAGTAACTTGATGATATAACTGAACTTGGATAATGTTTTAAAAGCTGTAAGGCACAGTGTTATAATTTATGGAAAGAACCCATAGCCAGTAAACCCTAGATTCCAAGCATTCCAGATAATAGATCCCTCATCTGTATATAACATAGTTGCTATAGTCTCAGCATTTCAGCACAGTGGTGGTTACAAAGGAATTTATCAGAGTTCCACAGCCAGTAGCTTGAACCTCAGAGATGGCAAAATACTGTGTGTGGTTTTTAAAACAAATCTGATTAAGTAAGCTGATTTCTGTGCACATTTCCTCTCTTATATGCATATCAGATAAGAAGGGCTGCACAAAAATGTCCTCATATGTATGTACGTATTTATGTATTTATACATGTATTTGTATAAGCACTGTGGACTATGTCGTCGCTATATAAATCAAGAATAATAATATGTAGAGCTACCTGTATAAACCGTGGTGTACATTTTTAAAACACAGAAAATTACAAACACTGCAACAACTAAATATAAATGTTCAGTGTTGCATAGATTATGTGCCAAGAGGAAGGAGGTCCCATAGAGCTTACAATCTAAGTGGATATAATGTACAGACACACATAGGAGACAAATAGAACTTTCACTATCACTCTGACATTCAAGAGGGTTTGGGGACTATCAAGACTGAGGAAATGCAGGTTTTAATGCAGGATGAAATTAGGAAATGCAGGCTTTAATAACTAAATCCTGTGTGTACTCATAATACTCTAATGTCTACAGTGTAGCAGTTCAGCTGCATTTTATAGTGCAGTGGTTCACAAACTGTAAGGCTGGTTCCCCTAAGTTGGAGTAGAGTTTACCGGTCAGATTTGGAGTAAAAACAGTTCTTGGAACTGTGGTTTAATAACTGATAGACCAATGTTTGACTATATCTTTAAAGGCTAAAAATGACACATTTTATATACTGAACTTATTGCACCAGCTTAAAGTTTCAGCAACTCAATAGCAGCAATGATCCATGACTTCAAACTTTTCACAGGGGGTCACCATCTTGGAAAGTGTCTGTGACACTCATATGCTCACTGGGCTCTGAACAGCTGTTGAGAAGCTAAACTGAGGGATTGTCACAAATTATCAAGCAGAAAATGAGGTTGGCCTGTCATATAAGCTGGTACTACGAGGCTGATTATTAAATGTTGACGCTAGTTGCACTGGTTTCTGTGCTGCCATGTAGTAATTAGCTGTATTAATTACTAATCAGTCTTATATTGTGACATTTCTATTCTATGTGTACTGTATATTGTGAGTGGGTCCCTAGGCTTAGTAAGTGACAGCAGCACAGAGCATGTGCATTGAATCAGCAGAGAAGAAGATGGGGAGCTACTGGGGTATCTTTGGAGACACAGATCTTTACTGCTAAAGGGCTGTGGTTGCCTTGGGCTGGTACAGAACCCCAAAATATAATGTACAACATTTCTACCTACTTCTTTAGTTTAGCTTTACTTCTTCTTTAACTTTTATTATGAACTACAAGGTGCCCTGACCAAAGGCTGGACCACCAACAGGGGCAAAAGTCCAACAATCACTGGCCTAGTAGATAAACAAATGAAGAAGCTGATATCACCAAAGTTATCTACAACAAAGATTCCAACCTACTGAATCATTTTTGCTTACTTCGATGTGATGCTTCAGGTTTGATCTCAATGGCTGTCCTGCTCCAAGTTTCTTTCTCCACCTGAGACACGCGATCCCGAGTGAGCTGATAGGACTCATCTGTGGCACACACGGTGATCTTGTCTTGTATACTGCCAATGCAGCTGAGTTGCTTCTCCCCTGACCTAGAGTACAGAATACAGAGAAGATATTTTTTACAGTGGGAGCAAAGACACTTGACGCTACCTGGATATGTTGCAAAGTTAGGAGTGTTCTGCCTCTACCACACAGAGCTGTATTTAGTAGGGGGATACAAGAAAGGGCACCTGCCCTAGGCCATACACATATTAGGGCCCCAAAGAGAGGCAGAGATGAATAGCATGGTAATGCTCAATAATTCAAGGATCAATTATGGCAAAGATTTATAACAGTTAGGTTAGCAGATATAGTTGATCAAAATGCTACAAAATGCTAGCTGTTGGTGGGTGCTTGCAACTGTACTTCAGCAAGAATCGATGGGCCATTGGTTGGACATTTTGTGCATAAATGGGCCCCCAAATTTACTGTTTTCCTCAGTTTTACCAACAGTAAGATTGTCCCCCTACTATGCACCAGCAGTCTATGTTCTGAAATCCTTCATCTGATTTATATCCAAGCTCACAGAGAGAATGCAACGCTCCTGCTTATTAAAGTGATGACTCACTAGTCTCTAGTCAATCAATCTGTCACTGGCTTGGAGCACTGTCACACTATTCAGTTTTGTCCAAATCTGCACCAGGGAAACAGTTCTGAAAGGGGAAAACATCTCACAGCAATTTAGTAGAGATTAAAAAAGCAGAGACTTTATCACTGACTTTCCCAGAACGACTTCATTTTATGGCAACAAAACTCCATAAAAGTGTTTTTGTGAACCTGAAACACACTAAGCTTCATTAATAAGGCAGTGTAAAGTGTATTTTTATCTGAATTACAGCATAATAGTGTTTGCATGGTGTACAACATGCATTGCAACTTGTGGATGATTTACGTGTGCATATTTACATTAGGGTCAATTTGTGTGCAACCTGCAATGTCAGTTTTTCTTAGCTAATGTATGTGCAAATGCATTGAATCATGAATTTGGCTTGGGCTTCAGTCAAAAGCGGACCTTTTTCTACAGGATTTGTCCAAAAACTTTTAAAATAACATAACTTTTTAGAGGGGATTTTTTCCTATTTCCATATGCAAATTTGGGTTCAGTTCAGAGGATTTGGCTGAATCTGAAAAAATGGATTTGGTGCCTGCCTAGTGCAAATTACATTGTTGATGTGAGCTGACAATACTTAGCATTCTGCAAAAGAGAACACTAGACTAGTAGTATTACTAATCTGATTATGTAATTTGTCTGTGGGCATTGTTCATGTGAAACATTCTTGGTCCAATTTCACAAATGGTTTTTGCCTCCTGCAGATCCCTGAATTATACATGTATTCTTGTTCAATTGTAACATACATATATTGTATTAGAGGGCTTGCACACTCAGAAATCACAACTGAATTATACTGAAATGAAAAATGATTTTTCAATCGCGCTATCACACCAAAGTCTGAGCACACTACCAGCTTCCATCTGATGGTGCACATGCATACAAACTGAAAATCTGCATCTTTTGTATCATATGCATGCATGCCACATAAGCTGAAGCTCTCCACATTTATTGATACTGCAGCTAGATGGCTGTTCTGTAACCCACCCAACAGCCTTTAGAGGGGGAGGGAGAATGATCACTGAACACTGAAATTTATCAAAGCAATTTAGGTTCCCATTTTTCCAAAGGAGAGAAGGTGAGAGCATCTTACCATGTGGTGCCTTGCCGTATGCACTCAAAACTGGACTGAGGCTTATCCTTACTCTCCCTGGAGAGGTAGAAGGCAAAGATCCGAATTCTATCTTCACAGCCTGGACTAGGAGATGGGATCTTGATATACTGTTTATTATGGAAAATAAAAAAGTACAGAATGAATACAAGAAATTACTGAAGAAAAGGAGCATGATGGGAAAGTGTACAGTATGACCACAGCTAGAGCAAGAGTGCTAAGAATTGAAACAGGAATGTTCCTTCCTTGAAGGAAGAGTAAGAAACCACTATTTACGAAAAAGAACACAGAGTTGTGCAGCGTTTGATTGCATACTGGCAGTATTCTTTCTTTAGACATTCTTATATTCTTTAGATATGTTGGTGCCACAGTGATTATTACAATGGTCGATTCTGCAATCTATTTACCATAATGATTAGAATTAAGCATCAATGTTGTTGCACCTAGAGTGCCTAAGCTATAGGATCAGCTTTTGTGAATCAGTTTAAACACACACACACACAAGGGAACCCTATACTTAAAGGAACAGTAACACCAAAAAATTAAAGTGTTTGAAAGGAATGACCATATAATGTACTGTTGCCCTGCACTTGTATAACTGGTGTGTTTGCTATAGAAACACAATTATCGTATAAACAAGAAGCCATGGGGCAGCCATTCAAGCACACGATACACAGTACATAGCAGATAAGATAGAAGAATCCCACTGTCTACTACATAGTTTATTCAGCAACTCGGTTATATAAACTGTAGTAGAGTTTCTGAAGCAAACACACCAATTGTACTAGTGCATCACAACAGCACAGTTATTTTTATTACTTTAATACACTTTTCTTTTTTTACTATCCCTTTAACACCTGCCTGAATGCCCTCTTAAGTCTACCATTCCTGGACCCTCATGCGTGTTATACACCATTCAGACATTATGCATGGAAGGAATAGGAAAAGAGCACCCACATTATGGCCACTCTAATACCCATGCTCCTTTGTTCCAGTATCAATTCAACTCTTTGGTTTCTCTTGCTGTGAACCTGGAATTCACAGCATGACATTTGTTCTTTGCAGCATATACAAATATACAAAAAATGAAGCTATGGGACCCTGCAAGTGACTTTCAAGCATTGGACAATTCAGTGCTTCAACAATGATGCAACTCAAGTGCACCCCTACTATACAGACTGTAAGCTCTATGAGTTAGCTTAATTTTAATTGCACCTAATTGTATGTAACAGAAGGTGGCAGTTACTGCATTCATGACGGTGTCCCTATTTCTGGTACATTGCAGTTTGCTTGGAACATTCCTGTTTCATTGGACAAATTTAAGAGCAAGTAACTGTCTTCATATTATGACCTGACGCTCTTTTTTTCTACTTAAGCCCCTGGATGAGACACACAGTCACTTCCTTTCTGGCAGGTTGTATATAGCTGGTTCCCTGGGTATCAGAGGAAAGCATTATTTGTTGCATTCAGCTCTAACGTCTCACAGCATTATAAGTTATATCTTTAGACAATTTTTCTTCCAGTGAGACGATCCCTATATGATAACTAAAGCAAATTAGAGAATCACTTACATACTGTATGGCTCACTAAAACTTACTACTTAGTGCTGAACAGTGTTTAAATTAATATTAAGCAAAACTAAAATATTTTAATGGCTGTTCCCTAACAAATAAAAGGAATCATATGCCTGGTACTATATAGCTATAAATCTAGTCAGTACCAACAAAACATATTTTATGCTGTAAAGTACATTTTTATTATGAGGCATGAAGTTAAAAGGTTGCCCATGTAAGTACTGCACCTTAATATATACATATATATTGAATTATGCAGGTATAGCAGGAGTACTAACCAATAAAAGAGAGGAAGTGGGCCAGTGGGTCTGTAGTCAGTAGGTTCTGACAGGTTCATTCTCTTTTACTGGGTGGGAAGGAAAATGTTGGTGCCTTCTGTGCGAAAAGGAGTGTTAAGAATTGCTCAGACTCTCCTCAGGGGGCTTATGCAGATGCTGCCCTGGATAACCCAACAATTAGGCAGTAAATCCATTGGGTCCCTCAATCAGTAAACAGAGGGCACCTGGGACGTCGCAATTAGAATGGTGAGAGCCTTTGGAGAAGCTCGGGAACAAAAGAAAATCTAGGCTTGAAAATTCATGTGTTGTTCAGAAAAGTCCTTAGCTATTGCACAGTGCCTGTTACAGTGAATGGAGTTACAGGTTGCAGATTACAGGGGTGAAAAAAATGAAGTTAGCAAACCCAAGAGTTACTGAGGGAATCATAAACATTATGAGACTGGTAGGAGTCCTGACTGATGCACAATATAAATTTATATATATATATTGTATACTGTATAAATATATATATATATATATATATATATATATATATATATATATATATATATATATTTATACAGTACCACACAGAAGGTTACCATTTAAACTAAGGGATACTGGCCTGGAATATAATATTTGCTCTTAGAGAACTGGCTGAAGGATAGATTACAAAAAGTGATAGTAAATGGAAAATGTTCTAATTGGACCAGTGTTGTTAGTGGAGTACTGCAGAATACTCTTGGCTTTTTAATTTATTCACAAATGTAAGTACCTGTACTGCCTATATTTTTTTGACACTAAATTGGGCAAAACTATAAGTTCCGTGCAAGATGTTGTCACTCTACAGAGAGATTTCACTAAACTGGAGAACTGGGCAGCAAAACTGGCACAGTGTTGTTAAATACAAGGTCAGTGGCAACTAATGCAAATAAAATACTGTCTTGCATAAAAAAGGCATTATCTCGAGGGATGAAAATATAATTTTGCCTTTATATTAATAACTGGCAAGGCTTCACCTTGAGTATGCAGTGCTGATTTGGGCTACAAAAAAAGTGTGATATTAATGAGCTAGAGAGAGGGCAGAGACGTGTAACTAAACTGCTAAAATGTTTGGAAGAATTAAATGCTGAGGAAAGACTTTCAAGTCTGGGTTATTCTATTGATAAAAGGCTCTTGAAGGGAGACTTGATTATTTATAAGTACATAAGAGGACATTACAGACAGATAGCAGGGAAAAGAATAAGGAACCAGAGGCTACCCCTAAGGGCAGAGACACACGGGCAGATTCGGGGAGATTAGTCGTCTGGTGACAAATCCCGCTTCTTCGGGGCGACTAATCTACCCAAACTGCCTTCCCACTCACGAGGAAACTTGGGCGACTTCGGAAAACAAAGCTTTCCGATTGCCATCTGCCCGTGGGAAGGCAGTTCGGGGAGATTAGTCGCTCTTCCCTTACTTTAAGAAGCACAAATGGTTCTTCACAGTGAGGGGAGTGAGATTGCGGAATCCTCCCTGCCAAGCGATCCATTAATACATTTTAGAGGGGCATGGATGACTTCCTAGAAAATAAGTATCCAGGGTTACAGTAATCTAAAAATGTACAGTTACTTTTGTATACGTATCTGTGTGTGTATGTATAGGTGTGTATATATATATATATATATATATATATACACAAAAACTTTGGAAATGCTACTTGTTTATCTATCTAATATCTGTCTGTCTGCCTATTAATCTAGAGCTTGATTCACTTTGGTACTGCCAGTGGTAGCATCAAATTTGACACAGCTAAGAGAAGGTTAATCTCTCAGCTGCAGAACCACAATGGAGCTGCTGTGGATGCAAGCTGGGTGTTCAGGTCTTGACAGGTTCTAAGCTCCCAGGTCTTACACCATTCTGAGCTTCCTTCGAAGTCGACAAGCTGTTACTTGCATTAGTGAAAGAGGAATACTTAGTGAGTCCTGGATTGCAAATCTACGTGCAGGCGTGTTGACATCCTCTCCCTCTACCAGTTCAACTAGATGCCAAATTGATGACTGACACAAAATGCAGCTCACTTTTGCTACACATGCTTGATACTACACGTCCTGCTGAGCTACTGAAGCCCCAGATAGCCTGCTCCATATCCACATTTTGTATATCCTGCCCGATGTGGAACAATTGTTTGTGCACCAGGTTAATCATGCTTTGTATTAAGTGGGCCTAATCTCAGTGGTCATTGCTTTGTTTAATCCAGGGACACCAAAGGACTTTATCTTGAGATTGGTTATGTAATACTGTGACGACTAGATTTCTAAATGTGCTGTGGTTATAAGGGTAAGGCCAGATGAGGAGATTCAGGGAGATTTTGTCGCCTGGCGATTTATCACCACGTCTTTTGCGCGACTATCTCCAATCGGGCGACTATTGAAAACGCATCGCCGCGTGTGCATTAGCACAGGCAATTTTGCGCTGTAGCGTATGGCGAAAGAACGCTGAGGCATTTTGGGGAGATAGTCACGCAAAAGACGTGGCGTGGCGATAAATCGCCAGGCGACAAAATCTCCCCGAATCTCCTCGTCTGGCCTTACCCTAACAGCTGTCTTGCAGTGCTGGGGTGCTAAGTTCAAATCGAGCTAGAACACCATTTTCAAGGATGTTTGTATGTTATACCTATATCTGTGGGTGTTCCATTCCAAGACTCCAAACTCATACAGATACATTCATTAATATTGGCCCTAATGTGAATGTGATAAGGACCTTAGATTGTAAGATCCAGTGGGTCAGGGAGTGAAATAAATGACATATAATCTGTAAACTGCAATAATATAATATAAATATGTTGGCACTGTATGAAATAAGGATGGTAACATGTAGATAAATATATTAATACATAATATTTATAATTACATTGAAGAACATTGTCCCTTTAAGCTGATTTATTTTGAGTGGACCTTTACTGAACAACACCTACAATGAATCTATTAACAAGGTTACACAAAGAGTAGTTCAGCCCTAGACCACATATTCCTGATAAGCTTTCCTCAAACAGACAAAACACCACCAATACGTCACATGCTGCTTGCTTTGCAACTGAACAAAGCTAGCCATGGGTTAGGCAACAGTCATATGGGGACACAGGGAGCAAATGCTACATGCAGCTTGGGAGGGCCCATCACTACTCACTTACTGCAGCTGGCTGCTTTCCAAAGCACACACGCAACAACTGCAATGCAACCTGCAAGCTCCCAGCTACAAGTACTGGCCTAATGCTTGAACTGTTTTATTTAACTGCAATCAATAATGTGTAAAGGTTTTACTCATTGCTTGGCAGTTCCCCTGCGTGGGACACTTGGGGGCAAATTTACTTAAGGTCGAATATCAAGGGTTAATTAACCCTCGATATTCGACTGTCGAAGTTAAATCTTTCGACTTCGAACATCGAAGCCGAAGGATTTAGCGCTATTCGTTCGATCGAACGATTAAATCCTTCGAATCGTTTAATTCCAAGGATTTTAATCCATCGATCGAATGATTTTTGTTCGACCAAAAAAATCTAGCAAAGCCTACGGGGACCTTCCTCATAGGCTAAGATTGACTTCGGTAGCTTTTAGGTGGCGAACAAGGGGGACAGTACTTCGACTATCGAATGGTCGAATAGTCGAACGATTTTTAGTTTGAATCGTTCGATTCGAAGTCGAAGGTCAAAGTTGAAGTAGCCCATTAGATGGTCGAAGTAGCCAAAAAAAACATTCGAAATTCGAAGTTTTTTTCCCTCTATTCCTTCACTCGAGCTAAGTAAATGGGCCCCTTGGTCTTTCTTTACACTAGAAAATCTATTAACCCAATCTGGTAAAAAAAAAAAAAAAAGACATATCACAGAGATCAAATATCACGTGGGTTGTTTTAGCAACTCACAATGGAAGACTGGCAGGTCCAGACTGGCAAAGGCAAATCAGATATTCTGCAAATTGTCAGAGATGCTGCTATAAGGTGTAATACACCTGTGTTTTATTTTAGGCTTGTTTGGCTCTGCCTTGACCTCAGGGCCTAGCGTATTTTAAATCTCAGTCCACGTGTAAAGGTCTACGGGGGTGGGGGTGGAGCTACAGCATTCCTGCATAAGAGTATGTTGCAATAAATTATTTATGTTGTTTAAATGATACACTAGAAGTATCTGCATACTGTATCTTAAAATTACAAGCTAATACAAACTGGAACAATCAAGAGCATACAACATACACAAATTTGCATGTACATTCTATATTTTGCATAGCTTGGATGACCAAAAATATTTTTTGCCAGTATAAAGTGCCGATCTCTGGCTGTCAGCCTCTTCTTACACAGGTCCATGGACACATTTCTTCCCCAGTATGTTTTCAGCTAGAGGGGAAATGCTGGTACCATTGTGGTCAAAGAGCCGAAAATCTCCTCTTCATTGACCTGAATGACAGGCAGCACATGGGGGTCAACTATCATATTGGAGAAACATTACCTGTGCCATAAATCTATACTCTCAGACCATAAATGGAATCACCTTGAACCCTGGGGCACAACAATGCACAAATATTTTTCTCTGAGTAAAATATTTTTCTCTGAGAAGGCAGGCTTTACTATATGAACATCAAAAGTAAACTGTCAGAGAGGAAAACGCTGAAAATTTCCCTTTACATTTTCAAGTTAATTATTTAAGTTCTTTGAGACTAAAGGATCGATTTCACCATCAGCAGTGAAGGGGTTTTTCGAACAAAGGGCAGCCAGGTTATGAAATTCCCTCTCAAAAGGAATCAATGTAAAGCTGACCTGCAGGTGGCCTCCTAGGGGGTTGTTTACACTCCATTAAATAACTTAGAATGTTTAATGGGCTTGTAGTGTTTTGTTCTTCATAGTGCACAGCCTCACAGCAATCACAACAGACACTTTTCTGAGAATGCAGCATGCCAATTTAGCACGTTAGCACCTGGTACTGAGTTCTTGGCTGCCAGCATTGCATCCAGCACCTTTCACAGAAAAGGAAATGGCTGATGCCAACTAGTTTCTTGTCCTTGCTCTTAATCCACTAACGCAGTTATCACTTGCTGTACTAAGAACCAGTGACCAAATCCAGTACTGCACTGAATCCAGGATTTGATCCGGAATATGACCTTTTTTTATTTGGCAGGATTCAGATTCGTCTCAGAATATCACTCCCTACATCATACTCAAATTTCATTTAAAGGTGAACAACCCCTTTAATGCAACATAATAGTAAAAGGGTGCAATACTGGTATGTGACAGAGGGGTAACTTAAAGGTCTGTATTTGTTTTCATTCAAGCACAGGAAACAAATTGGGGTAAGAAAGGTAGGAAAGAGGCGGCAAACTGATGAAAGAGATAAAGGGGTGCTACAAATGTAGAAATGTTGAATAATTAAAAAGATGGGATGTGGAGCTTTGGTGAGGAGAACATCTCATTTAT
This sequence comes from Xenopus petersii, assembly GCA_038501925.1. NCBI lineage: Eukaryota > Metazoa > Chordata > Amphibia > Anura > Pipidae > Xenopus > Xenopus petersii. The sequence continues at coordinate 111,170,609 of CM076676.1, forward strand.
ACAGGCAAGACTGGCATAAAACATATCTAGGTACAGGGGAGGAAAGGAGGACAATATAAAAATAGACTAAAAAGGATAAGAATTGGGGGGTAGGGAGAGAAATTAGGGAATGCATAGGAGAGGATGGAGTAGCAGTTTGGGGGAGGCAGAGAAGAAAAGGGGCGTGGGGCATGTGGAACACGTTAGAAAAGGGGAGCATAGAGAAGAGCAAAGGAGGATATAGTATGGGAGGGGAAAAAATAATTAGAAAACAGAATTATAAGAGAATGTATTTGAAAGAATGAGATAGAAGCAAACAGAAGAAGAAGAACAGTAAAAAGAAGAAAATATAAAAGGGAGAGGAGAAAGAAACAAAAAATAACAAATTAGCAAGGGGCCAACAGGAGAGTAGAACATGCAAAAAGTAAAATGAGAATGGTGAAGAAGAAAAAATCATAGAGAATTGAAAGGACAACAGGGAATGCATTGGAAAACATGGCTGTACAGAAGAAAAGAGATACACACTGCAGCCCCATTTATATTCTTCTGTTTGTGGAACAGCAGGAAACAGTGGATACTCTTTACTTTCCCATCTGCCAATGTAAAATACACTGGCAGATACAGTGCACCTGCAGGTTACATTTTCAGATATCTGCCCTTAGTTTCATACATTTTCATTGGTACATGTATGGTCAGATTAAGCAAGCAGGTGTGTGTCATATCTGTATGGTTAGTGTCTTTTAGGGGTGGGGCCTGTACTCTGGGTTTCTTATCTAGTAATGTACCTGAGCTTGTACACCCAGTGTCATTATATAAATCCCTTGGTTTTGCAGCACTGAATTATATGGCCCATTCTCAAAGCACTTTCTGTTCTTGAAGGTGTGGCATAGAATAGTGGGCATGATAAAAATTTAGAATGTGGCCATGTTGTTTGGTATTAGCATTATTGCTGTTTGCAGCCACCATGCAAGAGGATCCACAAGTTTTTCCTGCAGGCTCGCTCGAGGAACTGATCTTAGAACTGTTTGTGAATTCAACTGAAAAAGCTTGATAGGCACAAGAAATTAAGATATAATTCCTAAATGTCAACCCTTTTCACTTCTAATGCAAAACAGAAAAAACAATGCTATTTTCTTTTAATTTTCCACATAATTATTGGCACAATCAACACTTTAAAAACATAAGTGTACAGAAAGGGATGCACAAGGCACTGCATCGTGGTGCTGGGCAGAGTGGAAAGGAGCATCCAAGAAAATAAATTGCATTTCATGGCACACCGTTCAAATAAAAGAAAGGGACTGGACTCTCTTATCTATTCAACTCTGTTTTCTGTTTCCAGCTTCGCTGGACCTAAACCATCCAATTGCTGGACAGTGTGTTGTTGTCTCTGCTTTGTCCACTGCTTATCATGCTCTTTGACAGTCGAAAGGTCATTGTCTGTAATAACAACCGGAAAACTCCAGCCGCACTGAATACTTAAGAGCGGTTTATTAGAGAAAGATATTTAAAAAGGGGTTGGGTTGAATGAGGTATACATTAACCAAGTCCAGAGAGCGACACTTCACTGCAGATGGAACCACTGGCCCGTGGAACACCTGATCGCTTACACTTCCTCTAGGCTTTCTTCTAATCCTGATATGCACATTCTATTTCTTTGGTTCAGGGTGGTTTTAATAACATATTAAAAAGTCTATGAAGGTACCTCACTCCCCACTTATACACAAAGTCAGTTGTTACATTAAATATTGTTTTAAATTATCTGAATAGGCAAAATAATCCTATTGAGTTTATTTATGTTTTGGTAGACTTAAGGTGATCCAAGATAAGGAAAAACCCATTATCCAAGAAAATGCAGTTGCCAAACATTCTGCATAACAGATTCCATACCTGTACACAAACTGCTTTTAAGGAACCTTATTTCGATTTCAAAGGCAACTTATGTCCCATGCACCCTATTGAAATTTAATTGCAGCTCTTTTCATACACTTATGTTTGCAATGCTCTCACTTCTTATTCCTTCCCTCCCTCCCTAGACACATCATGCATGGGCCAGATCTTCCAGTCACCAAGTGGAGTGCCAGCCAATCCAGAAATCACTGACAAGTGGGAGACATCAGGGGCCAGAATTTAGGATTTGTGGCAGCCCTATACACTGATACAAACGTAAATGAGCAATATGCATCTATATTCATCTATGTTATACTCATATATACACTCCGCCTAAAGAATCCACAAAGTGGATACCACTGTTGCAGGGTTTCAATAGAGTGGCTGTTATCCATATCCACTTATAAACAAACAAGTGATGGACATTAGCCGTCCCATTCAGCTGCAAAGTATGAGCCTTACTAAATTGTGTGCCCTGTGTGGTTCTCTTACACACAGTCCTGCTGGATGTCCCTGTACAACAGTATATGCAATATAGATGTGCTGATGTGTGATCTCTCCATATTCATATTCACTGCATTTATAAAGTAATTTACCCAAACTCAGGGCGCAGCTCCAAAACACATTTGAACAATTTTGTCACAGTGCAGTAACTCGTATCAACCACAAAGTCAGCTTTGAGATCCATACTGCTGCTGGTAGAATGGTACAAGCAAATCTATGATTGGTTTCTATGAGTTTATATGTTGGGGTTAATTTACCAGGTGTTAGTAAATTAGACCCCTTTAGTTTTTGAATCATAAGAACTGCTTGCTGCTTTTACTTACCCCCTGGTTGCCTTGGAATGTGATCACAGGCTGTAATGAAGAGGCTCCAGAACCCTATATAGAAAAAAAATACAAGTCAGTGACTTTGCCTAAAGAAAATTACTATTTACAATGGCTGCACACAACTGAAAAAGTTGCCCTTAACATTTAATATTTGTCATTAAATACTGTACATGCCACACCTTAAATACAAGTAGGCAGTACAGGAGATAAGCCATCCTTGTGTTGAAAATAGAAAAATAACTTATTTTAATCTATCCCATACAAGGGTGGCATCAACAGAAGGGAGCTACTGATATCATATTGTACCCACACCATTAAGTTGGCTGTGTACTGACAGCATTGCACTGCACTTTTATATGACTTTCAGTACCTGTAAGCTGGGGCAAAATCTTTTTACTATGGACCCTGGTGAAGAGGGAAGAGTTATTCCTGACTTCCTGCTGTTCCAATTGTTCAGGCGGTTGGTTTAAACAAATGGAACAATGGAAATGTGGCCATATTGCGTATGGCCCTTCTTACAATATCCATTTGCTCATTCATTCATTCATTTATTCAGATACCGGGTATGAGCCAGTGTATGGCTGCCTTCAAATTATTGCCTGTGGTGTTTTACCTCTAGAAATAGAGATGGCATTTTCATCTTATTCCTTTAAGCAGGGGCTTCTGACTTGTATTTCAACACAGCCACGTATATACTTCTTCATTTGGCAATACAAGCACCAGTGAAACAAGACTCTCAGTCTATCCACAGAGCAATGCCACAAACTGTCAGCCACATGGTCTCTCTCTCTGATGGATGTTTTGTTAGACTGTATCTGTTCTTTATTTTAGCTTTGCATTTCTCGTAGGCTAATAACAGGCTCCATACTCCAAGAGCATTTAATTATATATGGACAGATAGTAGATGAAACTGTTTTGTGGGAGTTAATCCTACATTATTCTACTTCTCCTGTGATGCATTCATACAGTATATGCTTTTGTTCCAATGAGCTGCAAAAGACTCCCCAGGCTAAAATGACTTCAGCTACCTTGGCTGATATTAAAGGGATACTGTCATGGGAAAAAACATTTTTTTCAAAACAAATCAGTTAATAGTGCTGCTCCAGCAGAATTCTGCACTGAAATCCATTTCTCAAAAGAGTAAACAGATTTTTTTATATTTAATTTTTGAATCTGACATGGGGTTAGACATATTGTCAATTTCCCAGCTTCCCCAAGTCGTGTGACTTGTGCTCTGATAAACTTCAATTACTCTTTACTGCTGTACTGCAAGTTGGAGTGATATCACCCCCTCCCTTTTCCCCTAGCAGCCAAACAAAAGAACGATGGGAAGGTAACCATATAATAGCTCCCTAACACAAGATAACAGTTGCCTGTTAGATCTAAGAACAACACTTAATAGTAAAAACCCATGTCCCACTGAGACATATTCAGTTACATTGAGAAGGAAAAACAGCAGCCTGCCAGAAAGCATTTCTCTCCTAAAGTGCAGGCTAAAGTCACATGACCAGGGGCAGCTGGGAAATTGACAAAATATCTAGCCCCATGTCAGATTTCAAAACTGAATATAAAAAAATCTGTTTGCTCTTTTGAGAAATGGATTTTAGTGCAGAATTCTGCTGGAGTAGCACTATTAACGGATGTGTTTTGAAAAAAACATGTTTTCTGATGACAGGATCCCTTTAAATGCCATCTGCAACAGCTCCAATAGGCTCTGATTGGGCTACATATTAGCCACACAACTAACTATAGGAATTCCTTTGATTGCACAAAAAAAAACAGTTTCTCATTAGCAAACAATTAAAGATACTTGATTATAGGGTAGATACTTTGTCAGATAAGGAGAGTAAATCAATTAATGAGATCTACTTCCCTTGCCTCGTCCATGGAGAAACTTATTAAAATATAATTATTTTTTTTTCAAATAACAGATTGCAACTGACATTTAGCAAAATACCGTAGTTATATAGGGATAAGCATCTCAAGGGCTTGAGATATAATAGGGAGTTAAAAGAGTTCTAAACCATAAAAAATGAATTGATGTACACTCAGTGTGCCTCTCTGAGCAATTCACATAGTTTTTCTATTTTTAGAGGTTTCTGAGAGGTATTTATTTGCATTTTTAGCCTGGTATTGCCAGGTTTTTAGTTCAAGTGAGATTCAGAAACCCTAGGGTTAACTGAATAAAGGAAGTGCATAGAGAATTCATGCACAGTTAGGGTAAGTCCAAACAGGGCATTTTGGGGAGATTTGGTCGCCTGGAGACTCATCGCTTCGTTTTTGCCCAAACGCCTTCCCTGAATATGCGCCGGCTAAAATTAAAAACCGCCGGCGCTAATCACATGCGGCGGTTCGTTTTCCAAAGTCGCCCGAAGTTGCCTCATGAGGAAGCTTCGGGTGACTTTGGAAAACGAAACGCCGCGTACGATTAGCGCCGGCGTTTTTCATTTTAGCCGGCGCATATTCAGGGAAGGCGTTTGGTCACCACACAAACGAGGCGATTAGTCGTCAGGCGACCAAATCTCCCCAAAACGCCCTGTGTGACCTGACCCTTAGAATCTAAATCTCAAAGAGAGCAGTTGAACTCAAAGCCTATTAGTAGTTTAAAACTGCTAATTTCTCAAAAAAAACACTATAAAAAAATACAAAATTCCTCAAAGCTCAAAGGACCGCTCTGCATAAGTTTATATCAATTCTTTTTATTGGTGTTTAGATTCCCTTTAAATAACTTTCTATATTCATTAGCATTGCCCGAGGAAGCCTATCAGTTGAGGAAACCAAAGCTAGAAGTCTATTTCCCAACTGCAACTGTCAAGGCAGGGCCAGTATGAAATCTAAAATATAGATGTAAGCAACTAACATTCATTCAATCTGTATACTACAGAAGTACTAAAGAAATGAACCTCACATGTTGTGGGCACACATAGCAAACATTTAAAAGATGGCCAGACATAACTGACATGAGAAATGTGCCTGTTCGGTTGGCAGTTTGATCACATAATTCTGCAATACCAATGGATTGGAGGTCGTTCGTCCAGAACACCCAGCATTCCGGAACCTCCCAAATGCTTGTATATGATCAGTAGAAAGTCCAACGACTCTGCCCATGAGTTGATTGGAAGAAAAAATACCAACACTGGTCTGAGTGGCAATTTTATATCCAATCTCTATATACATTTTATCAACAAATACAAGCTAACCAATCAAAACAAAAAGCATATCTGCCCACTAATGGTTGTTTCTCTCTTCTGTCATGTCAGCACTATCACATGTTCAGGTCTTATAGTCTGTCTATGAGCCCAATCCAAGGGCACTTCAGTACCAATTTCATGCTGCTTCTGTATGCCTATGCAATTTTCTGTGCAGTAAATGATGTTTTATGTACTTTGTCATTGTGATTTCACAAATAACTAATCATGAGCATAAAGAGTTGTTCCTTTCTTGGGGTTCAGCACTGACTGCTGTCTTCAAAAGCTCTTCATACAGTAGGGAAATGAGGTGACACTGGTGTCCCCTGGATTAACCACAGTTTGGGTGACATTCAGAATGTGCAGACTGGGACGCAACATGAGATGCAAGACACTATGGGGAGCTGTTATGCACAAGGCCAGAACTTAGAGGGACAGTACACCCATCTTTTTAACATGATGAGTGCAAGGGGAGCTTGTGACGAACATACTTTTTTCCTATTGTATTAATCACAATAATGCAACATTTATTTATAAAAAAAAAGAGCAAACAGGGAGACTGAAGCTACTCCATGTTTGATAGACAATTGGATTCCCAGTGCACTGATAACCCCACTGCATAACAGACTCCTGCTTCAAAACCTCACAAAATTTGAAGGGAGGGGGTTGTATCCCGTATATTCATTGCACTCATGTTGAACAAGGGGGTGTAATTCCCTTTAGGTACTAGGCTTGGGCTCCCCTGTGCATGACAGTTCTGTAACAGTGCTAACCGGTGACTCAAATACCGTACATGATGCAGTAAGGATAGCTCTTACAGTTCTGCAGTTGCTCCCAGCCCGATAAATCACAGGGGTGACAAAATGTTGTCAACCTGAACTCTCCATCCAACAAAGCAGAAAATATCCTTCCTGCTCTTTTGTAAAGCAATTACCACTATATAACACTGTACATCAGCTAATAAAATACAATCTTTATTTTTTCAATAGAAGACAAGTTTTACTTCTCACCAGCTGGTGGACCGATAGTTTGGTAACAGTTTCAAATGAAAACACACTTGGTGGTTGTGTGCAGCTGTATTGTCCTGGTTTTGCAGCTGAGCTTAACCCCCAGAGAATACACTAAACTTAGCACAATACGTCATTTCTTGCCTTTCTTTAAAATACAGGAGCAAAGTCTGACTTTGTACCCAAAGTACTGTTTTTGTTTAAATAGTTTAGAAGTGGCGCCCTGGTTCTTCACTAGGCTGGTATCGATCTTACCACGGCAGCAAGCAGCTGCCAACTCTGCCAGGTGGAGGAAGGAACCACATAAATGGGTCATATGTCATAAAAAAGAGGGGCCCACTATATTATTGTGTTAGAGACCAACAGTATAACATGCACCAAATAAAAGGCCTCCATGGCATTATCCTTTAATACTGAGAAACAGCGACAAGCCATTACATGAAAATTCATTGTGGGGCCCCTAAACTTGCTAAAAACAATCTTTTGCATAGACATATGTTGAAATTGCCTGTCAGTCAGTATACCAATGGGCCCCCCAGAGGTTGTAGGGTCTGCTTCCTCTATAGTTGTGCCCCTGATGGGAAATATACATGCCTTTGAAAAAAGAAGTATATTCTATTTCTAAGTAACATGAAACCATTGCACCAATGTGGGTTAAATTCCCTGCCAATAAAAACCAGGGAAAATACAGATTTTAGAAAAATATAAAATTCTAACTATTTCCCATTGTGATAGAGTCATGTATGACATTAAAATTACTTGTTGTGGGATTAAAGGGTTAAAATATACACTACAGGAAGAAAATAATTTGCTCAGAGTGTTAATCAAACATTAGCGAAGGGTAGTGCTTGCTGAATACCGGATAGCACTGGTCATTAACCCCTGCCATGCCACTGCCGACTACCCGATGGCCAAAACAAGGTTAGAAAAAGGCCCCCCCCACTTAATATTTGCAGTATAATTTTTCAGATTTAATCCACCTTTGTTGGATGTGAGCAGATGTCAGGGTGCCTTGAGCAAACAGATGTTATTCAGGGTGCAAAGTACAAAGTGACTTACTGGGGACAAAACAGCCAACAGATGTTAGCGAAAGCTGAGAGATGTGTGAGCAAAGCACAAGGGACACAGTGGAGACATCAGTACACTAACGGTCACTAGCTAGAAGTGAAAAGAGCCTGCGTCGGAAGGGTAGATGGCGAGATATTACACTGAGCAGAGAGGACACAACAGAACATATGTTGAGAAGTGAGAGAATGAAAAGAAACTAGGCAGATACTGGGAAAGGGCAGAATAGAGACTGGGGAGAAGGCTGCAGAAGATTCAAGGTGTCAGCGGCACATATATTCTAAAAAAAGTGCAGAAAGGTGCAGTGCAAGGAACTACAACGGAGCTGCGCTGCTGCTGCTGCATAACTGGCACAGCGGGTGAGAATGCACGGTATAGAATGTGGCAATGAGCAAAAGCAACAGGTGTTACGGCAAAATCAGTAGGCACATTGTATAGACAAGAGCCAACATTACAGACTGCAGAACACTGGCACAATGTAAAGGTGAAGAGATGCACATAAAGTGAGCAGCACCGCAATTCTTCCTTTCTTTTCAATTTCTCTTCATTGAATTCTATAACAATAATCCAGCAATAAACATTTCATTGGATGAGTTGACATACTTTAGAATGAATAATGAAATAAAGAATTATAAGCAAGACTAATAAATACTAGTAACAACTAGTAGAGTTTGAAAATAAAATAAAAGAACATAACTAGCACCGCAATTCTACACACCGACCCGGGTGAACTGCATAAAAACCCACAGAAGGGAACATACAGAGCAAATACTGTGACCCTCCTCAATGGACTACAACTCCCATCACCCCCCACTGCTATTCCACCTGTTACATGAAGAAGCACTTGTACTGGTGACATTTTAGGGAATAAATGTCACGTTGGGTAAGGGTGATACACACACTATGAATGGGAATGGAAAAGAGCAGCTATGGGCACATATGTTGGGGGGAAGTCTTGAATTAAAGGGAGAAAGCAAGGCACGAGAGGTTGGGCACAAGCAAACATATGTTAGGGCAATGGTATCATCTATAAGGGGAGGGAGGGCAGCCAAGCGCTGGGGAGAGGAAGTTCTCAGAAGAGAATGAGGGGCAATGTCATTTAGCTGTGGGTGAATAAAATGGGGGCGCGGATGATGGGGTGTTCATGTGGGCAGTGGGCTTAAGTGAGGTGCCCGGGTGCTTTACCTGTCCCCTCTGGAAGTCTCGTAGGCAGCGCAGAGCAGAGTCTGTCAGCTTGAGGTGGAACAGGCTGAGACGGGGGCTCCTCCGGGGTTCGGTCTTGTAAGGAAGACTCCCCAGAAGCTCATCTCCCGGCCGAGACATTGCTGTCACTGACAGACTCTCACCTAGCAGCCCAGGGAAACGGAGAGCAGGCACGGGAGGGGGCGTGGCGCTGAAGAGGAGGGCGGGGCTACTGACTCGTCTGGAGGGGCAGGGGAGAGTGTGGAGTGAGGTGGGCGAGGGTGAGGAGGAGAGCGGGGAGAGGCGCAGTAGCACTAGAAAGGCCCACGCTTATCTGAAGGGATACATGTCCATTTGTTCTATAAATACCGCTATGTGGTAGGTGCTTTGTCTTGACATGTCGTGAACTGCAACCTGTGGATCTCCAGCTCTTGCCAAAGTACTGCAGCCCTCAGAAACAAGGGCAAGTCAAAAGACCTCTGCTGCACCCACAGATTTATTTAGCCTTTGTGAAAAAATTTTGGACACACAACGTCATATAAGTCTATAGGTGTCATTTCCGCGGCAAACAAGGCGAAAAAATTTGCCCATCCCATACACAAGCCATGAATGCCATATAATTTATATCCTTATAATACACAAAAGCCATGAATATCTTGTAAATTATATCCTTATAAACGGTGAGTTCTGATGTCATCAGTTATAAACAGTGAGTACTGATGTCATTTCTGTCACATGACTCACTGAAACTTGTATATTATAATAAATAAAGTACCCCAGTTGCAAAATATGAGGATATTAGAAGTTACCTCGGAGTTCCATGACCTGTATATAAACATAAATATAAATGTTTTTATATGGTCATGAGACTCCTCGGTAACTTATAATATCCTTATACTTTGCAATAGGGGGTACTTTATTCACTATATATACACACACACAGTGCTCAGTGATGTCTTCAGTTATAATCAGTGCTTAGTGATGTCATTTCCCTCAAATGGGTCACTAAAACGTGTGTATTATACTAAAGGATGGACCCTATAGTGCCAGACCAAACAACCTGACCAGCCACCTCAACCCGCCCCTCTGCTTGTAGTGGGTGAGTTGGAGGTGGGGGGCAAGGGCCTGGTCTAGGCGTAGGCAGAGAAAAGAGTATGTTCTTAGCACCCCCCCCCCATTGCACCTCAGTCATGTGTCTCTTCTGCCTATCCCGAGTTCCATCCCTAGTACCTATGATTGCCACATGGCTAGTTAAAATAATTCTTCATCCCAGTGTTATTAATAGGAAAGAAACAAATATATAGGAAGGTATTTTTTCCAGAAAAGGTGGCAGCATTACTAGTACAAGTTGTAAAATAGGAGGGTATTTGCTTCTGTTTTTAAATGGTCATGGGACTCCTAGGTGACATATACATTTCCTTATATTTTACAACTGGGGAGGTACATTGTTCACTATCACAGCTCTCCAATCTGCAGCCTCTATGTGTTACTCAACCACTACTCCAAAACCAAAAATGTGAGTTCCTCCAAAAAAAAGTGTTCAGGCAGCAAGTAAAAAAATACAAAAGTTTATTAAAACATATTAGGACATGACCTGATGCGTTTCCAAGTTTAAGGCCATTGTTAGGAAGAAAACACATTGCCTAGCAATGCACTTTTACCCATGCACTCATCGCATTATTCAAATATATTTACATATAACCCCACTTGTGGTTGTTGGTGTGCAAACAGTGTTTCATACATGTCAACAAACATATACAAACACACACATTAAAACTTAAAACATTCATATTTATATTGTACTTCCATACAAATACATATACTCACTGCCATACAGATGCAAACCCATGCATACGCATTATTACACATCCCCAAGTCCAGACTAGGATTTAAATAGGCCCTGATATTTCAAGGACACAGGTTTAAACAGCTCCCACCAGCTCAATAAATAGTGACTTGCAATGGCATTTTACAGTGGCCCCTCTGGCATTTGCCAGAAACCATATATTGACAGTCTGGACCTGCACAACCCCACAACAGACACACAAAAGGAAGGCATTCAATATATACAGTAAGTACTGACAGCCCCCTCTAGTGCAGCACACAGGCAGTTCTCTCTTAATGAGAGAATGCATGACAGAGACTGTTGACAGGCTTGGAGATTTCAGATTAAACTACTTTCCATTCCTTCTTTTCCAAGCCTGCTTGACTCATTCCTCTGTCACTGTCTCCACACTACCAGGTCCTTCTCCCTAGAAGTTTATGGGTGATGTTCCATCAAGTATGCAGATGTCACATGGACAAAGTTCCTTCTAATTTAGAAGCATCTCTGCCATAAAATGGAAATCCAAAAATGTAATAACACAATGGGACTTACACACACCTGGCACCTTTTCCGTAGTGCAGTAACTCACAGATACCATTCCACAAGTTTCAATAACTACTGTCAAGAGAAAAAAGGAAAGCAAGTAGTTACAGTAGGATGGTAACTATAGAGAAAGCAGACCCTGCAGCTGCAGAGGGGCCCATTAGTATAGAGGGCCCAGTGAGGCCCTGATTAAAGAGCAGTTTCTATAGAACTTCATAGAATAGATCAACTTCTGAATGTTTTTGTGCCCTAAATTGAATCTGCTGGGGAGCTTAGTAACATCTAGTTATGCCACTGCCACACAGGCAGATTTGTCCAGTGATAATAAGCAGGTCTGTGACAATGACGTCTATCTGAACTTGCTGGTGTCCTCAAGCAGGAGCATCACAATTAATAACTGACCTGACAACCGGAAGTGATTTGCAGCAGCAAGGTTTTCCTCCAGTTTTGGGAGTGCAGGAGAGTGCCCAAACTTAGGGGTCACTTTTAATGATGTTATCACCCCAAGGTCTACTACCACCTCCAGTGTAGCACTAGAATGGAAACTGTAACTTCATTGCATTTATTATACCAAAGGAAAAAGCATGGTGTACTTAAAGGGGACCTGTTACCTTAAAGTGGACCTGTCACACCAATTCTATTTTATCACATTAGTCAAGCAAAATAAACTTTAATTACACTATTATATTGTTTCCTTCGGTCTGGAAATTCATAATTATAGCAAGCAGGCAAGAGCCATTTTGTGGACATTGTTATTAAATCAAGCCTAGCATCATCTCAAAATCTTATTTGTGCACCAGAATGGGGGACCTGATGTCCATCCTCATGCACTTGCTACACAATTAAATGGTAAAGAGAGAGGGGGGCTGTGGGGACAGCAGTGACATCTAGGAAGTGCTGAATGGAAAGTGAACGTAATTGCCTAAAGCTGGCCACAGACGCAAAGATCCGACTCAACGTACGATCGGACTTCCTCCTTTCCCGACCTGCCACTAACCATTCTGATCAAATAAATTAGAAAATAACAGATCAGACGATGTTCTGCCCCTGACAGCAATCGTACAAAAGTTATGTCGACAAAAGCTAGTGACAGTCTCCCTCTGAAAATCGTACAATCTGCAATACATGCAGAGATATTACCCGCAGCCAACCGAAATCTTTTAACCTGTCCGATCAATCAAACGACCGATCTCCGCTGGACAAAAATGTCGGGACTCTCCACACACGGTCATCATCATACCAAAACCAAAATCTTTAAAATCTTATGTGTGAGAATGGGGGACATGATGCCCCTGCCCATGCACTGGCTACACAATTAGATGGTGAGGAGAGGGGGGGGGGGATGAAAAATAAGTAAACAAATGCATTTGTCTCAGGGGAAACTCACCAGCTCTATGTTCCATTGACTTAAATACTATATGCCAGCAGGTTTGCACTGGCACAAAACACTACCAGGAGCAGAACTGTGAACTTGTTAGAAACTCTATACAATGGGATCACTAACATTTTGCTTCCTCCAACCCACCTACTTGTATACAACCCATCCAGCAACTCACCCTAGAGGCCAGGGGCTCAACCCCAGTTCTGTTTGCTTGTGATCAGTTACAAGGACATTGGTGTGTGTATGAGTTTGTCTGTCCATCCCCCACAGGATGTTCTGAAATCTATGCAATCTTTATGAATTAAACATATTACCTAACATGCCTTATGCATATTACATAAGTGGACGGCTGGTGAGCTATTACTTTTTTTTTTCAGATGTGTTTACTTTGTAATCTGACCGCACTCCCCTTGAAACTGTCCTTTTCTTTAATTCAGGATTATGGGTGATTTACGGAGGAGTTGGGTTGAATTTCAAAAACACAAAGCACATTTAGTAATTTCCCCTTTTCTGGGAAATGCTAAAGTAGAAGGGGTTGGATCGTTGAGCTTCTGACAGCTCATGCTTAGAATGGAGCATACTGGCGCTCATATCATTTCAACCAAAGTTTCAAGCTTTATTCCTCAGCCAAGGAAGGTGCATGAAACTTACACCCCTATTAGTGTGTAACCCAGAAGTCCAACATAATCAGCCATCAGTAGGCTGACAATTTGACTTTACATGTTGTTTACTGTTAACAATCTTATAATGGAAATTTAAATGTTCCATGTAGGTTTAAAATACCCATGCTGCATGTCACCCCCACCCCTACAGAGCATATGTTTCTTCTATCTACTGTACCACCCTTTCTGTAAAGAGTTTCACAAGGATGTCACTTATTAATACAGGTTGGGTCACTCTTTTATTGAGAACCGCCTATTAGCAGAAGATTACTGCTCGGGAACAGGCTAACAAATAGCACTTACAGTGTTTGAACGAGTGTGCTGTAACATTCACATACGTATATACTTATACTTACCACACCTTGGTGGAGAAGAAAATACACCTGAGTGACCTTTTCCGGCCTGAATGGTGGCCATGACATGACGTGAATACCTTGTTTCATGTAACATATTTCTGGGTTTGACAGAAGACCAGGAAACATTCTATTATTTAAAGTTTTACCCCAATGATGATGATGTTACTAAAGGGCAATTTAAGGCCCAACAAAAGCACACAACTGCCATGGGTCTAAATATACGCCCTCCCTCTGTGGTTGCTTTATTTTGGGAGCCAGCACATTTACTTACCTGCCTAAACACTTGCGCTTGCACAGTCAAGTGCCAGGGCACTGTTTGACCTATACACTTTAAAGGGGTGCTTCACCTTCAATTTAACTTTTAGTACTTTATAGAACGACCAGTTATAAGCAACTTTGCAATTGGTCTTCATTATTTATTTTTTGAATTATTTGCCTTGTTCTTCTGACACTGCCCAGCTTTCAAATGGGGGTCACTGATCCCATCTAAACACAAGTGCTCTGTAATGCTACAAATTCATTGTTATTGCTACTTTTTATTACTCATTCAGGTATTCAGGACCTCTCCTATTCATATTCCAGTCTCTTATTCAAATAAATGCATGGTTGCTAGGGTAATTTGAATAAAAAGCTAAATAGCACAAAAACTACATATAAAAGATGAAATACAATTGGAAATTGTCTCAGAACAACACTCTCTATATCATACATTAACTCAAAAGTGAACAACCCCTTTAACTAGGCCAAGAGAAATAGATGGGACTGACCACAGGAACTTGACAGATGGGGTTCAACAAGGGATTATATATACTTTAAGGTGGCCATACACGCGTCGATAAAAGCTGCCGACAGACCGAGTTGGCAGCTTATTGGCCCGTGTATGGGGCCCCCTGACGGGCTTCTCCGATCGAGATCTGGCCGAAAGTCGGCCAGATCTCGATCGGATGGGACAATAAATCCGGTCGGATCGCGGCCACATCTGTTCGTTGATGCGTTGAACAGAAATATCATAAAAAAGGGTTTTTGCACAGAATAACATGTCCACCTGCTTTACTGAACATGTATACAAAAGGCCTGCTTTAACAGCACATTCCTCCTTTATCAATGTTAATCAATGTCCACCAAAGAGACAAAAGAGGCAACACAATTTACCACTGACTGATGGCAACTGCTAAAAACATATGAACATACTGACCTTGACTGTCTATACCTCCTTTTCATCCCTTTTTTTCTGTGCTTTCATGTGTTAATATTGTTATATATGACAGTACCAAAACCAGATACATACCATAAGTTCCATTATTTCAGATATTAAACCTGCTACTGTAAGTGGTCTGAACAAAATATTAAGCACACACTGGGTTGGTGTCCTGAGAATACATCTTCAGAAGCAGCAGAAGTAAAAGACCATGTTTTAGAGTTCATGTTTGTCATATTTACAAGTGTTGGCTGTGATTACAAGGCATTTAAAGGATTTAAAGTAACTAGTATAATTTATAGTCCTCTTAAATCATAATGGAAAAAGCCGTGTCAGGCAAGGATTGCAATGCTGTGCATTTAGATTTTACAGTAGATTCTTGCAGTGTTTTACTGATTTTCAGAAGTCTGCCACGAGTCTATGCACAGCTTACTCCAGTGGTTATTCTTTATACAAAATCATGCTTGATTGCAATTGTTATTATTAAGCATTTACCCGAGCAAAGGGTAAATGTAATTATGGTGCAAGTTAGACAGCGACATCTGGTGGTAGAATTTATTAAACAAAACTGATTTTCAGATTCCTGACTTCAGTGTGCAAATATTTGCAGGCACATAGTACACCCTATGTTCAACATGAATACATTGAATAGGGCTGGTATAGAACATACTGTTTGCCTTTAGTTTTAATCATAAAACTATGGTTCATGAGCTAAACTGGACAAACAGAAAAACTGAAGTGACTCCATGTTTGGCTCTTGTGAGGTAGATAGTAAGATTACCATTGTACAGATAAGCCAGTGCATAGTGTAGTTTTGTTTATCTGTGCACTGGGAATCTAATTTCCTTACTGTCAAGGAAAAAACATGGAGTAGCTTCAATTTCCCTGTTTGGAATGTTTAGCTTAAGAAATAAAAAAAACAGATTTTTTTGTGATTAAGCTACTTGACAACAAATTCACCAAACTCATATTCACAGAACTCATATTGAAAAGGTGGGATACTGCTGTTCTGTTTGTTGTATTTGATTTCCAGGATCAACGTCAAAGCAACTGAAGTTATAAATGATAAGGTGGCACAGTGGTCTGCATTGCTACCATGCGATCTGCAGTCTTTAGTGTTTAGTCAAAAACAGCAACATTTTTTCATTTGGTTGCGTTTCCAAACAAGCAGATAGTTACCCATAAATCAGACTGAATTGATAAATACAGACACAGTGGGGAGCGAACATTGAAGGATTTTTAAACCTGTGTAATAGAGCTCTCAGCACAGCCAGATATCAGTCAAGCAGTTTTTGCCCCATTCACAGTCCAATAAGTTCTGTAGACTTCCTGGAGAGTTGCACAGTGGAATTGTACATGACCAACTTTAGGCTAATGCTAGACCAGGCTGTTTCTTTGCCTAAGTATAAGCACAGGTCAAGCCCCTGGAGCGATTGCATAGACCAAGAGAGCAGATTTTGCTGTCAAAACGCATATTAAAGCACTGCGTATCTTGACAGCGCTATATAAATAAATGATGATATTATGTATTTTCTATGGTTTTAAGTTGTTTGTTTATGTATTGCTATTGAAAGCAGTATTTGTCTGTCCCTGCCTATTCTCTGGCTTGTGGTTCTGACTGTTGATACAATGTAAGACAAGTCGCTGATTAACAGACCTGTCTTTGCTGGGAATACAACATTGTAGCAACAGTCAGAGCCAGCAGAGCAGAGAATAGGCAGGGACAGACAAACACTGCTTTCAATATCAATACATATGTAAATAATAAATTTGTAATGAATGTATATGGGAAAGTTGCTTAGAATTGTGTTTTCCTTTATTAGGCAAAAAATATTTTTGGGGTTGACTTATCCTTTTAAGATTTATGTAAGCCACCTTTCTAATATATTGGCTTAAAACCAGAATGTGGTAAGAAATTCCTCTGTCAGTGTACTTCTCTTGACCCACCCTTGTTTGCATCTGCTTCTTCACTACTATTCAAACTGAGCAATCTTTGAGAAGAATGCCAGGGCTAGGCATCTAAATGTAAAGACATTGAGGCCAGATTATTCCAGTGTACTATTGAGTACACACACCTCACTTATTCCCTGCATTATTTTCAAACATTGATCAGTTTGAATAGAGGAGAAGCAGCAGATGCTAACAAGGATGGGTCAAGAGAAGCACACTGACAGTTTGCTTATCTCAAGCATGTTGGAGGACACACATTTTGACTAGATAAACATTTGTTTCTTTAAGTCCCTTGAGTACAACATTTTGTGATGGACAATTACACACACACACACACACATTTTTTTCCCTTCATTCCTGTTTTAGGAATGAAGATGGGCATTGCTGATAAAAATGCCAATACATCTCCTGTGTAGGCTTTTTCTTTTCTATAATCTCATGAATTTACATCTTAAGCTATAGCTCTTGAAGCTTCTTAAAGTTCTAAACATTTTCATTCTTTCATGTTTTTAGCATTTTGAATGTTTATTATAACATCTTGGCAGAATTGTCTTTTGCCCCCAAATCCTTTTTTTACATTTCACTTGTTTATTTGTTTTGATGTCTTCCTAAGCTTTGCTCACTGCTTATCCTTCATTTGATCCTCTTTACATCATTGCTGTAGGGAAGTTGAGGACAGCAGCAGAGGTCTAGAGAGTTTACACAACCTGTAATCATACATTTTTACAAATACAGGCAAGTCAATAAAAGATATTAAGATGGACGTGTGCTCAATCACAGTGCAACCTGAACAGGTAACCCATTTATCTTGGGGTTTTTTTTGAAAGCACACAGCTTGAATATGAACAGTCCAGGAATAATCTAAACTTTGTTTACCTGCTCATTTGCCTTTATCAGTATATGTGAGTAATTCTGTGTTGATAATTCTTCCAAGGTAATTTGAAATACTATGCATAGGTGCCAATGTGGCAGCGCCCCCAGTGGCCAAATAATTATCAACTATCAGAGCTTTCTCAGAAGAACACAAAACAATTGTTAACAACTAGCCATCATTTACTGTAAAAACAATTACCTGCACTAAGCCTAATGAAAGTATATTTTGATACCCTTCGCTCTAAGCAGAACTCAGAACCTCACAAAAGACCATTCCTTCCAAGGGGAAGAGAGGAGAGTTGAGCACCAGTAAAGATTTTTTTATGATTAGGTCAATAATATTTTGGATTCCTACCCTATGAAGGTAGAAATGACTGTTTTGTGGACACATTTAAGACATTCATTTAATGTAGTGTGGCCTTAGCCTAAGGCATTAGCTTGAAACACTTGGAGGAGAAATAAATCCCTTCATGACCCTAACGTGACAGCCACATTTGACCTGGAACAATAATTCTGAACACTGTGAGTGGTCAAAAAAATATTTACTTATTAGTGGGAGTTTTGCTTTTATTCTCCTTGATCAATATAAATAGATTTATCTTGGCTAATATTTTACCATGTATAAATAAGCACACTAATTTCCACAGTGTTATACCATATGCTAACAATAATTATATTGGTTAATGTTTCACTACCATACAACACCTCTCTTAATTACCAGGCAAAAAGTATGATCAGCACAAACCCTTTTCATTCAGTGCATGTATAAAAGGGGTGTATACTGTCCCATTAACAATAGGACCTCATAAACCACATTGGTCATCCTCACATAATGACTTAAGCTCCCCATAGACCCAATGATTCTTCTTGCCAAACGACCGATTTTAGAGAAGTCCGACCAATCCTTCTAAATTATCGTGCGTTTAGTGGGATTCGAACAATCGACCATCTTACGATTTTTCACCCGACATCTGTCAGGAAATTGATCGGCCAGGTCAAAAACTCTTTGTCAGTCCCAGTGCAATCTATCTATGTTTGCAGGGCCAAGCAGGCAGCTCCCCTTTGTTTTCCTGGCAAATTGGTCTTTTTAGTTGATGGTCAATTCGTAAGATCGTACGATCGTTCCGAGAAAATCGTGGTCTCACGATGAGGATCGGATCTTATAAAAATCTCAACATCTATGGCCAGCTTTACTACCTCTTGCTTTTAGACAGTAATCTCTAGTAAGATGGGCCCTCCCTCTATTGTCTCTTAACGGCATGCAATTGTAACTAATCAATTCTGGCTAGGGGCACACCGAATCCAGGATTCAGTTGAGGATTCTCCAAGATTCTGCCTTTTTCAGCAGGATTTGGATTCGAACAAGTGGCTGGCCGAACTGAATCAGAATCAAAAAAATCACATGACTTTTCATCACACAAACAAGGAAGTCAAAAGATGTTAGTAAATCCCTTGTAAAATATGCTACCTGGAGCATTTTATTACCCAAAGTACTATCTTCTTTAATATCAATCAATTGTTTGCTTTCAGTATTCTTCCTGCTGCTGGCTGAGCATAGCATATCACTGATTGGCTGCTTTGGGTTACATCCAAGGTAAAACTTTGCCCATATCTAGTAAATGAGTATGATAAATTTGTGAATTAGTTAATATATTCTCATTAAACCATATTAATATATTAGATAAATGCAATAATGGACTGATATACAGGCCTGTGCAACTGTGAGGGTATCACAAAATGTATTGGTTTAAAATAGTATGCAATATATAAGGATATTTTAAAATTGCTTTTAATTTTTTGATCACTTTTGTATAATATCCATTTTTATAACATTTACATATGTATAAAAATGAATGCGTTCAACTGCCCTGCTTTTCATGTGAGCAAACCTAGTTTCAAAGCTCTTAACAACCGGATATATTAGTTAATTCAGTTCTGTATAGCAGCAATTTCAGTCCCTGATGTTTAGAGCCTGTGACTTGGTTTACTGAGCTCCTATTGAAAAACAACAGGAAGGGTGGAAATATAAATTAATATTGAAAACATTGTAAAAATAATACTTTAAAAGCAATTTAGATTTTTTTTGTTGTTTATTGTTTGGAAACAATATGTTTTGTGCAGGTGAACTATGCCTTTAAGATGTACTCAATATCCACCTGCTTAATCCCAAAGCTACGCATTCTCTTAAGGAAGTAAGGGATAGAACAGATTACCGCTCCTTCCCCCATAAGTATAAGTACAGACAGTTTATCTCGGCAGTTCCACTAATAACCAGTCGATCAAACTTAGATTAGAATTTTTTGTAAAATGTATGCCCTATATTTCATCCCTGCAAAGACCTTGAAGGTGGGCAATATCGGGCAGATCCGATCGTGGGCCCTAGGGCCCAACGATCGGATCCAGCTCTCACAAACGGGCGGTCGGATCGCGGGACCGCATCAACGAACAGATGCGGCCGCGATCCGACGGGATTTTTAACCCCATCCGATCGAGATCTGGCCGACTTTCGGCCAGATCTCGATCGGGGAAGCCCGTCGGGGGCCCCCATACACGGGCCAATAAGCTGCCGACACGGTCTGTCGGCAGCTTTTATCAGCCCGTGTATGGCCACCTTACAAACAAGTAAAAATTTTCACAGAATTCCAGTGTAAATGCAAATTAGCAGCAGGTTCCATTTTCAGATTGGGTTTTTGGCATGTAGCATTAAAATATGATAAATTTGTTATTCTTCTGGCATAAATCTGGTGCATATATGCACTATTCATCAGATCAGACTAGGGATGCACCAAATCTCAGATTAGGTTTGGGATTTGCCCAGGATTTGTCTTTTTTTCTGCAGAATCCAAGTGCCTGTCCAAATCCTTAAAATCACATGACTTTTTGTCAAACAAAGAAAGTGAGAACTGTATTGTTGCCTGTGTAGTGCACAGTTCTCTTGATCTCTTCAACTCTTCTTAGAGTTGGGCTTTGGTACGGGATGCAGTTGAATTGTTCTTGAAAGATTTGGGATTTAGCCAATTCCCAAAATAGTGGATTTAGTGCATCTCTACAGCAGACTGAGAGGGTAGTGCTGAATGCAACTATATGAAAGTCATCCAGAAGTAAAAGTACCTTGAAAAACTTGTTCATTGGAGCTCTAAGGGGGCAGTGCATTAAATCTCAGAACAGTTGGGATATGAGCTTGGTGTGTGCACTAAGCAAAGAGACTTAAGACTTAAACAAATGGAAACAGGGAGAGAGGCTTATGATAATCATACAGTTAATAGCAGTAATTGAATTACAGACATTTAGAAGGCATACTGTCTGTGCAATGCAGTTGCTTAGAAGCGCTTAATTTTTCTATTTTTCTATCTTTTTCATTTTGTGAAGGCTATCATTCTGGCAGATGTCTTGTTGGTAAAATTGAAAAAGTAAAAGTGCCCTGTTTTAACAAATGTCAGTGGAAGTGGGACTAGTGGAAATGGTAATGACAGGACTACAACATGAAGATTTACAGCCTGGGCATTGGCCAGATACCAAAGAAAATGAAAACACGGAAAGTACGCCATCTGACCAACAACTGAAGGGTAACCTTGGGAATATTCCCACAGTGCTGGTGGAAGCAGAGCCAGACCCACAACCCCAGGGAAGCAGGGAGCTTGAGAGACAGCTACAACGGACACCTAGTTTTGGCAAAAGTGTCACATTTCGCCTACCCCCCATTACAATTGAGGACAATGTGCCCCAAGAGGAAGAGGTGCTGTTCTATCAGGCAGTCGAAGACGTACTAGGATATAAAATCTTCAATTTCAAACAGCTCTTTTTTTCTGAAGAGTGGACAGACTTAACAGGTGTGTAGAAAGTATAAAAGAAGTTGGTTTTATATTGAATTTCTTTTATTGCAGATTGTTTGTCATATTTAATCTGGCCAAAGCATTGGTTAAATGGTATTTAAATGGTAAAATGGCATTTAACAATTTTTCACTCAAAGTATTGTTTTGCTAATTAATCATTCTCTACCAGCAGGAAGAGCATTTTCTCAGCTGCCCTGCTTACTATGCAATATACTATAAACCAGAGAGATTGCGATTTGTAAAAGACAGGATTTGGGGTTGGCTACTTATATTTAAAAGACAAGTTCACACACACCTATATATATATATATATATATATATATATATATATATATATAAAAAAGACAAGATGAGTCTCTCGCACACCTTCAAAATATCAAATACCAGGTGCTGCTGCCTTGTCAATTATTCAGAAGTCCATCAATAGAGAGCAGCGCACACTGGAGTTTTTAAAAAATGTAATTTATTTATCAAATGTTAAAAAATATATATTACATGTATCGACGTTTCGGTCCTGGTCTGGGACCGTTCTCAAGATACCAGACCAGGACCAGGACCGAAACGTCGATACATGTAATATATATTTTTTAACATTTGATAAATAAATTTAATTTTTTAAAAACTCCAGTGTGCGCTGCTCTCTATTGATGGACTTCTATATATATATATATATATATATATATATATATATATATGTTATAGATGAACCTGCTGTAAAAAAAAAATTGGAGGTCTTTATTTTATATGGTATTTTTTTCATTATTAGCCTTAACATTATGCTTCTTTTCAGCCTAAAACAAAAACCGGTAACTGTGAGGCTTCAGTCTTCCAAACTGCTTCTTAGTTGCCATAGTAATTAAGCCCTAGCAACCAATTAACTATTTCAGTTCCAGGTCTGGGCGCTGCAGAACAGAAATAATGGGGAAAAAAGACATAAAAACTGTCTTAGAATGTCACTGTCTACAACATAACATGGGTCATTTATGACCACAAGCACTGCCATGGGCCCTTGACTGTACTTGTGCATGTACTTGTGTCAGCGTGTTCTCCTTGCACTTCCATATACAGTAGTTGCACTCCAGCCTTTTTCCTGCCTCCTCTAAATCAAGAACAGATGCACCTATTGACGCAACAGGAACCCTAGCGCTACCACCACCTTGGAACAAGGTGGTAGCTACAGGCTTCCCACAGTGCCCTGTGTCATAGGTACTGCACAGATGTGCCAAAAGAATTGGGTGCACACTCTCATGCTGAAAAACTGATATCACCATAATTGCGTTGTCGTTAAAGGCCTCCAACCTAATGAATAAAATGTAATTCTAAGCAACTTCTATTAAACAGTAGTTTTAAAATTATTTCTGAACTGCAGTTGAAAGTACAATCTGTTCCTTTCTGCTCTAATGGTTTTGATTCTTTGTAGCAGAAGCTAGCTCTTGCATGCTCCTTCATGGGTCTGTCCATCCGCTGGCTTCTGTTATACACTTTCAGCCAGCAGTGCAGAGGATAGGGGCAGACAACTGCTTCTTACAAGGGCAATTACATTTAAAAAAAACTCTAAAACCACTTTCAATGTTTAAAGGAGAAGGAAAGCTATCAAAGCAGTTTAATGCCAATAGATTAGCCACAATAGTGCAAGATATAACACTATATGTAATCTGCAGAATGCTCTACCATACCTAAGTAAACAGCTATAGAAGCTCTCTCTTTGTTTAGGAAAGCAGCTGCCATATTAGCTTGGCCTGACATCACGTTCTGCCTGAGTCTCTCCCTGCTCACTCATAGCTCGGGCTCAGATTACAGCAGGGAGGGGAGGAGGTAGAGGAAAATGGAGCAAACTGAGCATGCTCAAGCCCAAGTCCTGGAGGTTTATGCTGAAAACATGAAGTCTGATACAAAAGCCTATGAGGACTCAGCAGCATTACATTGAGGGTTTACTGGTGTATTTATATTGACCTTTCTGATAAAGCTTACTTAGTTTTAGACTTTCCTTCCCCTTTAATGAATATATATTGAAAAGGCGCTGCATTCTCTTTAAGTAAAAAAAAATTGACCACATGGGCTATGCTGAGGAATAGGGTGTTAGAACTCAAATATTTAATTTATACATTTATTATATTAAGAAATAAAAGCTTCCTCCTCTGATGTTGCTGTGCTCATCTCTAACAGATTTTAGGGTTTTCTTTATAGAGCTACCTCTCCTGCCTCAACTGATCCAAATTTGCACACGTGTCCTGCAAACATGCACTGTTGAGGATTAAAGACAGGGTTAAAAACCACAGCGTGTGACGATATCCACAACACAATGAGTAGATGAGTCATTCTGTCAGATTGCTGTGCTGCCCATTGATCCACATGAGCTCTTTTTATGGATAGCTTGAAATTTGTAGGGGGAGGCGGGGGTGGGAGCTTTGCAGGGGAATGGACTGCTGGCCTCAGTAATTAATAACCCAGATTAAACAACATCCTTGTAATCACCTCTCACTATTGCATTAATGGTGGATTATAGAAAACTCATGGCTGCCCGCAGTGCCAATAAAGCAACTTACAGTGCATAGCAACTAGGCAACTAAACCACTTTGCATGATATCATATTGTTGCTTTTGTCGGTTATTCATAACTTACAAATAAAGTCATATCATAGAGAACAGATGTGGAAACTCTCTATCTACACTCAGTATCTTCACTGTATCTGATCTGAAGACGACAAGCCAAAGAAACACTTTCTGTTTGGCACAGTTGATATGACCAGTATTTGTTTTAAATACAAAGAGCAGGACTGAGATATATGTTTGCTATTGCTGTGTTAGCAGCCTATGCCTGAGAAAAATCAATCAGAAATGGAAAGACAACCGATACTAGGGTGAGCATAATTTACTAACAGAGGCAATGAAATTGTGCATTGCAACAGCAAACATGCTGTGACATGGATATATTTATAACCATTATTTTGCAGCATCAAAAATAAATAAATGGTGGACACAATGTGCAAAGGGAGCCTTGGACCTAACATCCCCTGGGCTTTCCCTACTCAGGATTGCCTCCACTTCCTACATCCAAACCTACTCACAGTTTAGGGTGCTTGCCTCTTTACATTGTACTCCCCGTGGTCCTATCCTAATATCACCCAAACCTCCATCACAAATGTAAAGTGTATGCACTGATACAGGTTGGACTTGAACTTTTTTGTTTTTCCCAGGAATTCTGCAAAGATGGCGCTCCAAGACACATGTTGTTGGAACCCAAGAGAGAGCATTAAAAAAAATCACTACATGCTGCTCTATACTAAAGGAATTGTGGGGATCTCAGGGTTGCTCTTAAGATTCCTATTTACATGGTATACCCACAAGGCTCAAGCTCACCCACGTAGTTTTTACAACTCAACCAGGGAAGCATGTTTATCAGATCCCCAACTACACACTAGTTCTTGTGGACCCTCAATACTGAATCTCACTTGACACCTGTATTTGCCTGTTTCAGTGAATGACAGTACATTGTTAATTAATTGTTATGAAACATTGGCAAGGATTACACATGATTCTTTCTAATTAGATTTACATCCTTGAGTGCAAGGGAACAGTAGTGTATGCATGTTCTGTCTGGTGTTAGCCAAGAAAGGCCTGAAAGGGAGTTGAAAGTTTATATACCTACAAGGCTAGAAAAATATATAGTTGGGTTCTTCCATCTCTGGACTTGTACCTTCCCCCATACTTTCTCATGGTGACAGCTAAAAGCAATGGCTAACCAATGGTGCTCTTGTCAGTGCAATTCCAAGTAAGAGCCAAATGATGTTGCTTAGTGTTGGAGTTGTGGTTCTGTAACAGATGAATAGTCATGGATTAGTCATCACTACAGAAGCTAATTCCAGTGAGGTCACTGAGGCAAAGGTGAAAGAAGAGTCTCCACAATGCAATGGGATTGATGTTTCTGTGTTGTACAAGATAATTGTGGGCTGTAGACTACAAACAAAGATATGGATTCTACTTTTAAGTTAAATGCTACTGTAATTATACATATATTATGGTAAAAAAATATAGGGAGTAATGAATTTAATGTTGTAGACTTTGCACCAGATCCAGCACCCAATCAAAACTGAAACATTTACTAGTCATCTGTTTAAAAGTAAACATCTGATTGGTTGCTAAGGGTTACTAGACCTGGTCACTGCTTAGACCAATAAATGACAGAAAACCCACATAGAATTTACATTGCCTTGTCTCTTTTGAAACAGATTGTTTCTATTTCCAGATGACAAACTACTAAAAAAGAAAATCTTGAAGGCAGGTCGTGGAAGGGCCACAATTCCTCTGCCTGGGCAAGAGGTCACTGTTCACCTCATGGGAATTTTGGAGGATGGAAGTCTGGTGGAAAAAGATCCAAAGTTGTCATTTGTTCTCGATGAAGGGGATGTCATACAGGTGACTGATAACTACCACAGTACAAACAGATGCTTCCTTCAGGCCAATGAACATACAATATAACATGTCATACCAAAACTATGTATAAATGATTTTGCAACTCAGGAGCTAGACATTTGTGAGAGATAAATTCCCATAGTTTAGGCATTTTACATACTCTGTAGCCAGTTGCAGATTACTGTTTGGGTTGTTGTTGGGACCCATAGTTCAGAGAGGTCTAATGTCCAGTTTTTCCTTGAGGACAGGGTAGATCAATTCGGAATTATAGGCAAAGCAAAGGCTGGGCCAGGGTGGGATAAGTGTGGGGCAGGGGACCATATTGAAAGTGCAGCCCAGAGCTTATCCACGCTGTCTGCATCAATTGTGCTCACTATGACATTTTCACATATGTCTGTTAGCTCTTTTTAAACCTCCCAATCACTGACATCGGGGGCAGTAATTAGTAGTCTGCACAGCAAGTCAAAGACTCAGTTCCTGTATGAGCCCAATAGGGCTGTTTGCTGTATAGCCAATGTAGCCAATAAGAGTGACAGCATGTATACATATGCAAACCCATTGAGGTGGTGTTCCACAGAGGACTAAAAAGAAGACCATTTATTTATGTTTAAAGAAGCATGTATCCCCCCCAAAATATCTAATTACTACTCATGGAAAACCTTGTACTTGAGACAGAGAAGCTGATGGTGAGCTGACTAGGTGAGTTTACTAAGAAACACCAGCGCACCACCTGCCCTGAATTGACTGTTGTTCAACAACAGACCCCCCCCCCAGGAGATATCACAGCCACGGCACATGCTATATTATATACTGTATGTCACAAGGAATGCAGAACAGAATTAAAAAAGTAAATTTTTAGAGCTACTGAGCTAATTCTCTCTCTCTCTTTTTTGTAATAAATGCAGGCCCTAGAACTTGGTGTTCGTACTATGCAGCTTGGAGAAGTGGCATTTCTACTGACAAATAGCCTTTATGCCTTTGGTCTTCTGGGGAGGTATTTATATTATGCAATTTTAACTTCCCTATGTAGACATAAAGAGAGAGCTCTGTCCGAGTGTAAACAAACTGCTTGAAATAATGACTGCTATTGCCTTAGTTACACTTCACCCATGTCCAGAATCTGAAGAACCGCTTAACGTTGGGGTGGAGTAGGATTAGTCATATTTGTAAGTTCTCAAACACTGAACCATAGTGATCAGCTGTAAAAACTAAGGTGAAAATGGAACCTTTGTTTTAATTTGCTTTACTATTGATCTACAATCTAAGTTAGTAAGCAAAATATACTGCAATATACTATATAAGAGTAAGGCAGTATATGGAAGGGAATTACTTAAAAAAAGGGCAGGACGAGGAGGTCCCAGATTCTCACTGCTATAGACACAGATGGTACAGTAAGCAGTATGCATAGGTGCTCTACTCAATACATAAGGTACCCCTAACTTAATCCTTTATCAGCCTGGCATAGGTTCACTTTTGACATGTTATAATGTTTTGCAGCAGAAGTGTAGTTAATACAGTAGTTAATACGTTTTCTTGTGATTTCGATAAAAAACCTGTAATTTGGTTTCCCAGCATATGACACACTTCCAGACTTAGGTTGATACTGACCTTAATGAACATTTTGAAATCAAAACACTGTGAACATCTGCTGATGCCACATTTTAAACAAATCAGTGTAAGATACATAGCTGTAAATATTTGGGAATGGGATTAATATGGTAATCTTGTAGTTTTACATTTCTTTGTTGATCACTTCATGGGCAGGGTTTATATTTTAGTTAACCACACAAGTTGCAGATATTTAGGAATACTGTTCTCCTAATGAAAATGATTGGAACAAGATTGCAGACTAATCCTGTGAATTCACAATGCAGCTACTAGCATTCTACTAGAGGGTTTTAGATAAAAGAAATAAATTAGCATTAGCGAAGAAAACCCATAGAATGTACTAAGTAGTATCCTATTTCTTTTGCAGAGACCCAGACATCCCATCAGATGCCTCTTTATTATATAAAGTGACTTTGCTCTGTGTCCGGGACAAACCAAGCTTGGGAGTTCTAACAACTGCAGATCGTATAAGCCTTGCCAACCAGAAAAGGGAATGTGGTAACTTCCACTTTGAGCGTGAAGAGTATAGAAGTGCCATGCATTCCTACAGCCAGGCTCTGAGCATCCTCACTCCAACCAATGCAGGTAAGCTATCATGTTATATTATTTACCAGTCTCTACTAGCAAAGCATTATATTTAACTGAATCTTATATTCAGGTCTATGGTGTATGGCTTTGACTAAGGAACTATAGACTTGAAGTCAAGAAATGGTGTTCGTGAACTATTAAGGATGATGCACTTTGATTTATTCCATATTAAATGATTGAAATATTTTGGTTTTTAACATGTAAATAGTTTACTAGTGTGCCTCTTCAATTTAAAGTAGATTCAAATAAAGCATCAATGAGTGTAAACTTGTTAGGCATCCCCAGTCATTTTAGTTAGTGATGTGAGGGTTGGTCCAAAATTCACAGGACCTGCTGTCTGCCGTTGACTTATTTATATGCAGGATAGGGAAACCCATTACCCAGAAAGCTTGGGCTTCCGTTAAGACTCCGTTTTGTCCAAATAATCGATATTTTTTAAAAAGGATTTCCCTTTTCTGTGTAATAATAAAACAGTACCCTGTACTTGATCCAAACTAAGATATACTTATTCCTTATTGGAGGCAAAACCAGCCTATTTGGGTTTATTTAATGTTTAAATGATTTTCTAGTAGCCTTAAGGTATGAAGATCCAAATTACAGAGAGATCTATTATCAGGAAAACCCCAGCTCCCAAGCATTCTGGATAACAGATCTCATACCTGTACTCATGCCTGCTTGCCTCAGCAGGTATTTAAATAATTACAGATCACTAAGTCGGAGTGGGTCTGGATTGTGAAAGGGTAGGTTAGGATCAGATGCGTGTTGGCTTTTTGTTGATGCACACATCACTAATTCTAGTTGCTTTCGTCCTACTTTGGGCCGGCATTCCTATTCATAAAATGCATCAGTCCATGGTACTATTTCTGTGATTGCCACAACGCCTTATTGTTCTGGTGTCACAGGCATCCCCTGCATGAGTATACGCTAATTACATAAATTCTTCACAAATGTCTTTATTGCACATGAACCCTGCTTCGATATGCTCAAGAGATGCTTGGGACACTTAAAGGAATTCAAAATTGTTAAATATAGATACAATGGAATGAAAAAAACACTATTTGCCAAAGACATGTATTAAACATACACTATAATGTTGTGTTCTTTCAAATACATTGAACAGAGAGCCACAGATAACAGTTATAGCTGCAGCTGTGTCTATAAGTTGGTGCCCCCAACACCCTCAATGTTGAGGAAGAAGATCTGTTGGCAAGCTTAAACTGATATTTATCACTCAGGGCTCCAAATATACTTCAGCCCCCTCAACAGCTGCTAAGTCTTCTGCCTCTGGTGTCATGTCCAATTGGCAACATGTAGCGCTCTGAAGTTGTCCTCATTATGGGGGAATCCTGGCAGGTTGGGATTCAACCCAAACAAACCATCTTTCTGACAGTACAGTAGGTTGATCAGCCCTGTACATGGTACATTGGGAAAAAAAGAGTATACAGGTATGGGACCAGTTATCCAGAATACTCGGGACCTGGTGTTTTCTGAATAAGGGTTCTTTCCATAATTTGGATCTTCATACCTCAAGTCTACTAGAAAATCATGTAAAAAAAGAAATAAACCCAATAAACTGGTTTTGCTTTCAGTAAGAATTTATTATATCTTAGTTTGGATCGAGTACAAGGTACTGTTATTACAGAGAACTGAAATAATTGAAAAACATTTAAACTATTTGATTAAAATAAATTCTCATAATTCAGAGGTTTCTGGATAACAGGTTTACGGGTAACGGGATCCCATATCTGTATTTGATTTTAAGAAACAAATCATAATTTAATTTACCATAACTTTCACTTTGCCAGTTTCTTTAATTTTATTTTTAATACTTTGATGCTTTGTTTTAGTACATGTCCCAATATAGCTGATTTGCAATACTGTACACAAACCATAAAATAGCATAGTCTTCACCCCAGTGGAAACCCATTAAATTGTAAGGACCTGTGAAGGCAAAAGAACTGCTGGTTTTGGAGGAATTGTTTGTTTCAGAGACAGAATGAACCCAAAAATAGAATTTTGCAGAATGAAGGAAATGGAATTCTGAGCAAATATAATACATTTATTACATACTTTTTGGTGCTTTCAGTTGTTGGGGGGGAGATAGGCAATTATATTTCACAAAGCCTTAAATACCGATAAAGCAATTCTAAAGCAACTTGGCATTTCAGACTCCAGACATAACTAACTAATATTTACATCACAGCAGTGTCTGATCAAGGCTGCCACCTCTAGCCATGAGCAACCAAATAAAATGACGGCTGAAACTAAATTTTCCATCTCTGTCCTGTTTTAATAAAATCAAATGGTATGCCTGCTCTAGCAGTACTGCAGGCTCGGGCTATTAGGAGTTATTTACGAGCACTGTTTTATTGTATGCTAATATTACAAGATGGGTATTTTATCATGTTGTCATGGTTCCCTTCTGCGGGAATCTCTTATGTACTCAGCATCTGCGTAATGACTTGCCATTATCTGTATTACTCAGACCCATTGAGCTCAGAGGAAGAAGAGGAGATTCGTGAGCATCGAATCAAATGTCTCAATAACCTGGCAGCCACCCAACTAAAGCTTCATCACTTTGATGACGTGCTTAACTCCTGCAATGCTGTGCTAGAGATGGACCAAGCCAATGCAAAAGCACTTTATAGGAAAGGCAAGGTAATGTCTAAATATTGTAGTAAGTACTTAACCCATTCATTGCCCTTTACTGCTGTGGTAGGACTACAACTCCCAGAATGCACTGAAACTTTGCAGTTGCATTTAGGGTACTAGTGGGTGTTTTAATGCATTTAGACATATGGTTAATTCCTACTGCACGGTAACATGTGTTGATCTCATTTCACCCTGTGGAGCTGTACCCCCAGGGTGGGGTACATCAGAATGTAAGTAAAAATGCCATGAGTGCATATACTTAAAGGAACATAATAACCTGAAGAAGGATCTTTGATCCGAAACATGTTGTGCATTTTCTAATAAAAAAGATCACTGGCTGATTGATATGGTTCTCCAGAGTACAGTAACACACACACAAATCATTCAAAAAAAGTTTTTTTAAAGGAATAAATATATATTATATTATAACTCTGCACTGGTATAGACTGGTTTGTTAGCTTCAGAATCACTACTATCGTTTATATATATAAATAAGTCATGAGGCAGCCATTCTAGCTGGAAAAAGAAGAAAGGGCTCAGATACACAGCAGAGTTCTTGCATCTTATTTTAACATTGTACATATTACAATATTTATTTATTTGCCATTTTAAGGATCTAGTTAATGGAGCTGAATCTGCAATGTTGTAATAAAAAAACAAAACTGTAGTTTTGTTATTATGTCTGCCATTGTGTGGAATTAACCCGAGATTGACTTTTGTGTTTAGCATTACCATTGCCTTTATTATCTTTGTCAAGGTGATTAATTTGGTATCACCGTGAACATGATATATACAATATTTTAAATTACAGTATGTCTTCTTTTCATTTTAAGTTATGCAGAAATTAAAGTATAGTTTATTGGCTGCACGGGTTTTTTTTTTACATTTACATTTCCTGTGGATTTCAATAGAACATCTCTGTTTTGCTGTCATAGGGGATGATGTTCTTTTAAAAAAAAAAAATCCATGGGAAGCAATATGGGGTTTAACACTAATGTATGATTGGAAATACTATTATTGTCTATTTAAAGGAGAAGGAAAGTTATTTTTACTTGGGGGTGGCAAAAGTTAGGCACCCCGAATTATTGACTTACCTGACTTCTTCCTATCAGGAGGAAACTGCACCGTTCCGGGGGTTATTCCAGCAAGCACCACGGATCGATGGTCTTCCTGCTTCTTCTTTATTCAAATTTCCCATGGGCAGACGAATGCACAGTAGAACGAAATAGCCAACTTTTTCATTAAAGTTCTGCTTTTCGCTCTACTGTGCATGTGCAACTGTGAGAAGAAAGAAGAAGCAGGAAGATGATCGCTCCATGGTGCTCGATGGAAATGGTACTTAGATATGAGTTAAATTAACCACAATGGACAATTTCCAAACTAAATGAAAAGATAGATAAAAAAGATGGGACTGATGAAACACTGCATATATACACACAATGGTTAAAGAATTTTCAGTACTCATTCAAATTGCTGATGACTCATTCAGTTTACTGATTCAAACTGTCAAATAAAGTAAATGAACAGCAACCACAAGATTCGCTGGTCTAGTGTGATGAAGATTTTACTGCATGGCAACAATGACTCAAGCAAAAAAGGAACTGATTTACCAGTGATCTCTGATAGATAGTGCAGTAATGTGCAAATGGTGGTCCTCCACTATGGTTACACTTCAAGCATCCCACCAATAGCACAGCTGAGAGATGCAGTTCATAATCTCAAATTCCATATGTCGGAAATATGGGCCCAAATATGTTCCTGAACTGGGGCTCCCCTGTGTGCAGCCCCAGGACTGCTATATCTGCATTTCATTATAGATCATGGAAAGGCTTTGGTGAGCTAATCCTCATGCTATGCTTTTATTTTGCTGTTCAGGTGCTCTCAGATAGAGGGCAATATGAAGAGGCCATGCCAATCCTGAAACAAGCACTTAAATTGGAACCAACCACCAAGGTAAGTGCCAAGAGCAGAGCTCACAGTGGAAATAAACAGCTGGTTCAGAGGTTGATAAATTGCTCCATGTAGTTGAAACAGGGATCAGTTCAAAAAGATGAGCCTGGGCAAAGCAAGAAGGTTGGGCCTTGATAAAAAAATATCCCATCTGTGCCACCCTGGCTACTATTTGGTATCTTCACTTAGTGCCTCTCCAACTGCTTGTAGGACATCCAACCTGGGAGGAGTGAGAAGTTATGGGAGGTGTATTAGTGGTTGTGGCTATGGTTAAATGGGCTGCTATGTAAGGCCTACAAATGTGATTTCTGAAGAACTACAAGGGGTGACATGATTGGTTGAACTCTGGTCTCAGTGAGACAAAGTTACAAGAGAAGTGGCATAATAAGAAGTTACTGGGATCCATACCAAAATATTTTTATCATGCACATAACTCATGCAAATATTTTGAAATTGCACATATTTTAGGGCTGAAATGGGCTCCCAGCTGTTGCATGGTCTACTCCCCCCTACAGCTATGACCCTGAGCTAAAGACACCAAGCTTTACCAATCACCTTGCACTGTCTGCATTACTGAAGCTAAACTATAGGGCTTATTTTTGAGCTCTGATGCAGTGTGAAAAGCATGCTAGGGCTGGAATTTAAAAATGGCACTAATACCTATAGGCCCAAACAGCCCCCCAACAGACAACTAAATAGTGACAGTCTATGGCATCTTACAACAGCTCCTCAGACATAGTTTGTATGCAATCACACAAGTTCAGAGCAATTGCTGTTGCCAGACACATTTGTATGATGCAGTATCGGCTGATGCACCTCAGGAGGTAGAGGAAGCTCCAGTGTTGCCCTGTGTCCGTAGGCACATTGTGTGTGATTTACAAGAAATGGAAGAACAGAGCACCTTTATGAAGAAGTGCTTTCTGAAGTACATTTAATGAATGGCACTGGGATGAGCTCTTATAACTCAAGTACAAGTTATACTAAACAGAATTGTTTTAGCCACAAAGGTACACTTATCTGTATGTGCTGGAGTGGGAAAATACTGTTTTTTTAGTGATAAGGATTTTTACAGTTAAACAATCGTTTCAGATTTATTAATCATTTTCCTCATTTTCTGGCATACAAAAGATGCAGAGAAAATTTTACCAATAAGCACAAATGCTGGCTGATAAAAGCTTTTAACTTCGGAAGCTTATTGGCTCATGCATAAGACCCTCCCTATAGCCTGTCAGACCAATATCGTCTTATTATTGGAGTGGGTCTCCTTAGGCCACAGTATGATCCAGTTGGTGATCCAGGAGCCAAATGATGAGATCAAACTGATTTAGGCCCAACACCTGGCCCTCACTAAACAAGTGGATCTTTAGGAGTGTGGTGTTACAATTTTTCTTCCGTTTTATAAATCCAATCAGTGATAAGAATTTGATCAGACTTGCAGGAGCTTAGTCTCTACTAAAACTGTTTAATAAATGAGCAAAACTGTTAACAAAAGAATGTCATTAAAAGGTTAATAAACGTGATCAAATTATAAATGTGGGGAAAATGACACCCCCAATTATACTAGATATTTTCAGCATACGGTGAAAACTCAATCTTACATCCCCTGATTTTAAGTTTTCCCTTATTTTACATTGTTGTTTTGTGGTCCCACCTATATATTATGCATAATACATTTCCCTGATTTTACATTTTCCTGGATTATACACCATTTTTGTCTGGTCCACTGAAAAACATAAAATGGGGGTTCTACTGTATAAATCTTGCACCCTTCTGGGTTTTACTAAATTGCACCAGGCAGTGGTAGTTCAAATACATATAAAAGGTTATAAGTTGGGCATCTCTTGTTTTGTTATTTATCTCTCCCTATGTATACTTTACTCTAAAGTGGGTGCCCTGCTATTTCTTTCATACCATCAAAAATTGCATCAGCCAGTTGATAACAGGCAACAGCCACCCTATAACTGGGTATATGTGAAGATTCTGGTTCTAATCTTCACATATACCCAAACTGAATATCTCTGGAGAATCTGTGGGAGTGAGGTGGGAAACCTGGCAGGGGCAGCTGTGTGTGTGGCAATCATTATTTAGTCTTTCCTTTGATCGGAGGTCTGTTCTGTTTCTCACTGAGTTAAAGAAATCCTTTCATATTTCTCACCATTTCCCTAAGCCTGTGGTTCCAGCCATGCAGATGGAAAGAATATCAAATTCTGGACAGGACAACCATTCACTTGGCTGCATTTGCTTCCATGACTCTGGAAATATAAAATGAGTGAACTACAGGAACTGTCATTGCAATTACACTGAGATATTGCTTAGATACTTGTGCTCAGAGACAGCTTCTCTCTGATGAACAGCCATTTCTGCTTTGTGGAAAATAAGAGCTGACCCCAAACCCCCAGAAGTGCACAAAACATCACTTTTTCTTTTTTTCAAATCAAATTTACTGGAGATTATTAAATGTACTACATACTTTAAGATATATGGATACTTCAGGATAGGAGATTCAGTTGTGTAATATAGAAACA
Source organism: Xenopus petersii (assembly GCA_038501925.1). Classification (NCBI taxonomy): domain Eukaryota; kingdom Metazoa; phylum Chordata; class Amphibia; order Anura; family Pipidae; genus Xenopus; species Xenopus petersii. The sequence goes on from CM076676.1 coordinate 111,206,103, forward strand.
CAGGGGCAAATTCACTAACCTCTGAAAATTTGCCAGCGATGACTTCGTTCACAGCACAACACTTTGCCAGGACAACGCTAATTCGCTAAAATTCAAAGTTGCGTCCAGGGAGCCAAACGGTGGAGAAGTTGCGCTAGCGTTACTGCGCCAAGCGAAGCAAAGTTGTGCTAGTGTTGGCTAATTTGCATACGGAGGGAAGTTAAAGTTGAATGGACGTATATGTTGCAGTCAATATATTACACTACACAAGCCCGGGAAACCTTAATAAAATAAAATAAAGTTGTTATATTGTCCTACACATGAGCCCACTGTATAGTTTATATGCCAAATGTTAGGAAATGTAGGGGGGAAGCCGGTTACCCCAAAAAAATGTACGCTCCTTTTCAGCCTATCACCTTGAAAAAAGGAAAAGACGCCAGTGTTTTTTGGGACCAACTATTTTTTTAGGAACTCCTATCTACTCTATTGCACTTCGCACTACTACCACTAGAGTCTATCTCCTTTGCTAGTGAAATTACATCAGTGACTGTTAGTAAATCGGCAAAGTACTGAAATAATTTGATGCTGGTGAATTTTCGCCCGCGTTAATCACTTCGCCCTTTAGTAAATTTGCCCCATAGGGTCTGATTAACAAAGCACTGATAATGATTATAAGATTTCTATGTTTTCAGGCTTAACATTTTTTTTTTCTGCAAAGGACCAAATTGTTCTTATGTGGAAAAAGAAAATACAATTATTAATCTCCCCGACAATTTGCATCAGGGACTAACGTTTTGGAGGGGTGTTAGAGCCCCACAAAGGAAAGAAAATTGTGTCAATTTGTTAGATGTTTTCCTGCCGCTAAAACTGCTGGCAATTCTGAAATATTGCTCAGATGGAATTTTTAGTACAGCACACCCCTCTTGTTGTTAGCTGTTTCTGCCATTTTTAGTTTACAGTTGCTAAAATGACACCCCTGCTCTATGAAATACCCATTGCTTTACTCAGTAAAGGAGGAAAAACAATCTAAAAAGTCTAAATGCGGCCATACAAGGGCCGATAAAAGCTGCCGACAGGCCAAGTCTGGAGCTTATTGGCCAGTGTATAAGGCTTCCCTGACTGATATCTGGCCAAAATCGTCCAGATGTCGATTGGACAGGTTTAAAAATCCTGTCAGATGGAATCAATGCTGTCCTCGCACCCACACCTGCACTTCCCAAGTATTATTAAACACAAGTGGTATATATATTAACTAAGTGCAGATTTGCCTCATTAAAGTCATTGCTTTTAGGGTTCAAACTGCCATAGACCAATCAAACCTTGTTAAATAAAGCCACGGGATAATGGGCTGTTTATGACTTACCATGTAACCCAGATATTACTCTCATGAGACTGGTCTGTGTAGATTTTTGGATATGTTCATCAAAGATACAGTCTCAGAACGTATCTTTTTCCCCTCTCCTCTGTAATCCTTCTTGTTAGAATGGCATGGTATAGCTATGGGACCTGTTATCCAGAATGCTCTGGGCCTGGGTTTTCCAATAACAGATCTTTCCATAATTTGAATCTGCAAACAATAAATAAACCAAATGGGCTGATTTTGCTTGCAATAAGGATTAATTATATCTTAGTTTGGATCAAGTACAAGGTACTGTTTTATTATTACTGAGAAAAAAGAAATCTTTTTTAAAAATTTGGATAAAATAGAGTCTAAGGGAGATGGCCTTTCCGTAATTCTGGATTTCGGATAACGGATCCCATATCTGTATTTAATTTGATACAGTATGTGCCTTAGTTAGCGAGGTGTCTTAACAGATCTTCGTTTGCAGGCTATCCATGCTGAACTTTCTAAACTGGTGAGGAGACAACGAGGGCAGCCTGAAGTCAACAAATCCCCAGTAAGAGCTAAATCCAAAGCTCATCTAAAGCTCAGGGAGGATTTAAATCCGCTTATTCGTCACAGCACAAAGAATAATGTAAGTTTGTCACTATGCCTCCTCTATATTCTTCCCTTTTAGTGCTCCCTTATAACTGTACCATCAAACATGATATATTTGTATCCTTTAGTAAATACCATAGTAACACAAATACTTCTCTGTCTGGGCTATTGATTTTGCTTACAGATACACACAAACACTCTCACTTCCAAAAACAGTTCTTCTGATGTGAATTATTCTAAATAAAAGCTTAGTGAAATATTATGGACTAGAAGACCATTTGTTGAATGGCCTTTTACTGCTTTACTGATTTTCAGATTGCTGTTATATTCATGTATGTAATGTAACAAGAGGGGCATAATCGTCTCTAGTTCTAGTAATCCACAGCAACCAATCAGGAGGCAGCAGTTATGGTGGCCATTCACTATTAGATCTGGTCATTTGGCCACTAATGGCTGGGAGATATTGGGTGAATCCGAACGTTCGGCCCTGGAGCGCAGAAAAAAAATCACACTGATATAGATCGGGAAGACCTGTTTGGAGCCCCCACACATGGGCAGATAAGCTTCGGAATCGGTCTAAAGGACTGATATCGGCAGCTTTAATCAGCCCATGTATTGCCACCTTTACTTGTGTACTGTTTGAAAGCAAATACATGTTGGTTGCTATTGGTTACAAGACCTGTAACCGGACGTTACACCTTTTATAACATGGCGGCCTTATTTATCAAAATCCAAATTTAATAAAAAAAAGTCCACCAAACTAGAAAAAAAGCACTAATAAAAAAGCACAATGTAATCGGATTGGGACAAACTCGATAAAATCGAGTGAAAATCCGAAACGTACGTTTTAGTTTTTGGGATTTTTTTGGACTTTTTTCTGAAAAATCTGAATTTTTTCGGATATTTTCCCGAAAAGGCAGAAATAATTGGATTTACGGGCTTAATCCAGCACAGACCACAGAAACGTCCAAATAGGATAGGGACCTCTCCAATTGACTTATATACAACCTTGGCAGGTCTGAGATGGATGATTTTAGGATTTCATAGTAAAAAAAACTTGAATTTTCAAGTTTTTTGAATTCGGGTTTTAATAAATAGCCCCTCAAATGTGTTTAATATCTGACTTTCCACTTTTCTTGTGTTTTTAGGTTTCCTATCAATTGATGATAATTGGTGCCCTTGTTGCTGCTGTACTCAGTTTTGTGACAGCATTAACCCTTATACAGGGAAGCTGAAGAAAAGTACTGGATACCCTTGTTATTATCTTTCTATTTATAAAGTGTGAGCTATCCAGCGATGAAGGAGGCGAGAATAATAACGACAATATAAAACAAGACACACTGGGTTATAGCCATCAGAGCCTTCAAAATCCTGCAGGAATTACTCTTCCTAAAAGTAATGGATAGCCCTTTTTATTAGGGATGCACTGAATCCACTATTTTGGATTCGGCTGAACCGGCGAAAAATCGGCGAAATACCGAACCAAATCCTAATTTGCATATGCTAATTAGGGACGGGAAGGGGAAAACATTTTTTACTTCCTTGTTTTGTGACAAAAAGTCACGCAATTTCTCTCCCCATCTCTAATTTGTATGCAAATTAGGATTCGGTTCGGCCGGGTAGAATGAATTGGTCCCAATCCGAATCCTGCTGAAAAAGGCCGGATCCCAAACCAATTCCTGGATTCAGTGCATCCCCACTTTTTATACAGTATATCAGCAAGGGAGCTCATTGTAGAGCTTATACCTGGCTATTGCAGATCAAATTTTGTGTGGTGTCCAGACCAAAGAAGTGGATTGAAAGCCATATGGCTACCCTTGAATCACGTGCATCTCACACTCTTGCAGATTTGTAAAAACTTAATAGCTTTCAGTATATTACAAAACTTATAAATTAGGGTTCAACAGATGTCCCTAATGCACTGGCACACTACATCTTATCTTGCTTACTGTGCTATTATTTCTTAATAGAATATGTATAGCTATAATATGTTTATCAGGTTTAAATAATCAGTACATATAGATAACTCCAGGGTGACCTGTGCACTGTATTTATGAGTGTGTATAAAGGTTTGCATCAGGCATTAGAAGGTAGGACTACATCCAACGTTTGCTTCATTAATCTAGCTGGTAACAAAACTTAAGTCAGGAAATGTACAAAGTCAAAATCTATTTCCAGTGTCGTTTGTAAATAACATTTAGATGGAAACATTCTGTAAGTGTTTTTTAGGTTAACTGTGTCTATCTGTCACCAAAATACTTGGGACTAAAACTAATTTTTTTACGAAGATCTGATTGCTGCAGCCACTGAAGAAGCTAAATATTCACCATGCCATGATTCACCTGAGGAATGTTGCTAGGCTACCGAGAGACCTTGTGGCACGTATATAAATATGGAGCTATGAGAGTGGCGTAACTAGATGATACTGGGCCCCACAGCAAATTAATTCTAGGGCCCACAACATATTCAGAGGTTGACCTGTTTTACCAATTTTTGTTAAAACTGCTCATTAATTCACTGCTCGTGGCCCCCCTCCCCCCGTTCAGTCGCAGGGTCTGCTTCCTCTGTAGTTAAGCCCCTACCTATGAGGGATCAATTATAATGTGCAAAAACGTAATAAAAGCAAATCTCCTAGTAGACTGTATGCATCTCTGTACCTACTATGCTAGAGATATGAACAACCATTCACTATTACTGGCATCAATTTTCTTCCTCCTTAAAGAAACCCAAAAAACATTTCTTGATTGGCTAAAGTTTACCTGAGGCATTAGCTGTAAGAATTTATCAAACACAGCAAGAAACTTTTCTTTTTAACTTTTCAGTGTAATCAACTGATGAAACCCAATAGTTAAATATAAAAAAATGCTTTAGGGTCAGGCCACATGAGCAGATTCGGGGAGATTAGTCGCCCCCCCTGCCCTCCGCTGGCTAAAATGAAAATTGCCTGGGGGAAGGCACATGTGGCACTTCGTTTTCCGAAGTCGCCCCACGAGGAAACAAAGTGATGCGTGTGCCAGGCGATTTTCATTTTAGCAAGCGGAGGCCAGGGGGAAGGCTGTTTGTGGAGATTGTTGCCCTGAAGAAGAGGAGATTTGTCGATTGAGCCACTAATCTCCCCGAATCTGCTCGTGTGGCCAGACCCTTAGTATATTGGGTGAGAAAACATGTTTGAGGAAAGCTGGTAAAAATCTACTTGAAAAATGGCAGTTTTATTTAAATTTGCATGGGAAACCTCAACCTGAGATTATGGTGGTTCTATGTGTGTGAGATCTACAAACTATTGCTCATTATGCTGTTATGTCTGAACTTCAGCTGTATACCTTTAATGACTTTTGGTCATGGCACTTTACTGTTTGTCATAACCCCCCTATAATGTATAATAGTGGATTATAACACTATAGGAGGTAGTTGGGAAGACAAAAAAAATCTGTCAATAACATCTGCATAAGCTGTGAAATGTCTGTGTGTGTCCATAGCAACATCTCAAATTATTCTACCTGACTAATACACAGTATTAGGCCCTTAAAAGCAAAATCAAATTACTTGCATGCTACATATACATTCAGTGGGATTGTAATAAAAAATATCCAGGAAACAAAATTATCAATAAGAATTAAATAAAGGAGGATAGGCTGAGAAAGATGGGTTAACAGTAATGGTTTCAATGCAACTTTTCAGCTGTTTAATAGGAGAATGCTATTTTAGTTGTTGTATGTAAAACTGCTTTGAAAATAAATGTAAAAATCTTAAAAATAAAACAATTTAACATATCATCTTAGGGGGTCTGTTTTTTTGCAATGATAATTAACTTAGAAGGCCACTATACCTTTATAGAATGTTAGGTAAAGCAAAACCGACATATTCCTATAAAAATAATAGGAACATGTCCATATCTAGGAGCTGAGGCACACCAAATATTTTCAACTAACAGCCCCCCCAGCCCGCAGACCTTCGTTAAGCCGACCCTCCGACACTGCTAAATGATCTTCTGTGTTGTTTCAGTTCAGTGATGCCTAATTTCCAAATTAGGAAAACCAGCTAGGATTTCCTAGGATTGATGTGACGATCGGCAATTCATAGCCCCGCTCCTGACGTCATGATACGCCCCACGCATCACCGACCTGCCCCCATTATCACGCAACCCAACAAGTCATGGCCCCCCCCCCCCGCCCAGAGTTCCACTGCACAGAAGGTGGCAACCCTAGTCAGAGCGTCGGGTTAACGAAGGTTCGCTTTGTGGGGGCTTTTAGCAGCAGCTCCTAGATATGGACACATTCCTATTTTTATTTTATCGGTATTGCTTTAATACAGGGGGATATACATTTTGTCTATTTCTCTGTAGGGGTTCTTAGAAAATACAAGGAGCTGTCATGCAGAGTTCTGTTTTTGTGCACATAAGGCTGGACACAAACCCACTGGCTTCTTGCAAGGAGATTATAACACTATAGGAAAGATCTGTAAGGTGATAAGTAAGGTGGTAGTGGTCACTATGCTTCTGTAGCGTTGGACTGAAGGGTCCGAGACCCACCGGATCTTCTGACACAGGGGCCCCAACCCCCCTCTCCAGCCAGAACCACCCTCCCCCTGCTGCGGGCAGCAGAAGTGTGCGGGAAGGGTGCAGATCTGGGTCAACGACCCACCGGAGTTTTACCCCGGTGTCCCGCTGGCCCAGTCCAACCCTGGTGGCCAGGTGTATGTTCTGCAGCTTTGTGTTGCTGCAGTGACAGGGCCCCATACGAAAAAATGTCGTGGGCCCTCTGGGCTGCGCCCACCACAAGCCCCACCTACAGGTCCACCCTCCCCACCACACGCTAAAAAAAAAAATATTGGTGGTCAGGGCACCCCATTGAAAAAAACATTTGTGGTCAGGGACCCCCCATTAAAAAAAAACATTTGTGGTCAGGCCCCCACCATTAAAAAAAACATTTGTGGTCGGGCCCCCCATTAAAAAATATTGGTCGCTAGGACCCCACATGGGGAAAAAAATTGGTGGACAGGCCCCCCCACATTATAAGAAAATTGGTGGCCAGGGCCCCCCTTAAACTTCCATGTAAAAAAACTTGCACCCCCAGAAGTTTAAAAAAAATGGTGCCCAGGGCCCCACCACACAACAGGGACCACAAAGGGTTACCTTTAGGGGGGCCCTACTATATTACATTTACTTCATTAGTGTGGCCCACCTGCTGTCAGTGAGCTGCCAACTACAGAAGGGAGGAGGGGAGCACAGGTGGCTGCATCTTCTTCCAGTGACAACATTTTCTTCCCTTATTGGTCACAGAATTTAAAGTCCTGGTAAAGCTGCATGGTGATTGGATGAGCTGGAGGAGAAGTTCAAACCTCAGCTATCCAATCCCTGAGCAGCTCAACCGGGACTTAAACTAAGTGACCAATAAGGGGAAGTAATGGACAGAAGATAACTCCCCCTGTGCTCCCGTCCTCCCTTCTCGAACTCAGCAGCTCTCAGAAAGCAGGGGGCCCCGGCTAATCAAGAAAGTGTGAAGTGGCAGGGCCCCCCTTACCCTCAGGGCTCCCTAAAACTCTCCCCCCTGATGGCTGCCCTGGGCACAGCTGCCACCTTTTTTCTGAAGGCAGAGGGTAGAGAAATGGGCAGAGTGAGCAGGATAAAGGGGCAGATCACATGCAAGTAATCTGACAACAGGAAAGAGAGGGGGGGTTGTGGGGTATTAGAAATTTACAAGCTAGTACATTGCCGGTAAATTTGATAGCAGCTAGTTCCTGCCCTTGGAAAGGACCTTCGATACATTACAATCATGTGATCCTACCATGTGACTGCTTTTGCGAGGATTAGTTATTATTAAGCGGTAAATTCAAATATGAGAAAAGTGGAAATGGATTCCTGGCTAGTGGCAGGCTGCAAACTCTTCATAGGATGTGCGACTTAATCCTCAGGGATGCCAACTTGTATTGTAGGTTAGATACAAATTGCAACCTCTACCTTAGGCTTTGGGGTAGTTCACTGTGCCTCTGAAGTGCATCTGGTGGGGGTCACTGCCTCTGGATGTTCTTGGAGTGGGGTCACTTTGCCTCTGGATGTTTGTGGGGTGGGGTCACTGTGCCTCTGGACATTTGTGAAGTGGGGGGGGTCACTGTGCCTCTGGATATTTGTGAAGTGGGGGGGTCACTGTGCCTCTGGATGTTTGTGGGGTGGGTCACTGTGCCTCTGGATATTTGTGGAGCGGGGGGGTCACTGTGCCTCTGGATGTTTGTGGAGCGGGGGGGTCACTGTGCCTCTGGATGTTTGTGGGGTGGAGGGGTCACTATGCGTCTGGATGTTTGTGGGATGGGGGGGTCAGTGTGCCTCTGGATACTCGTGGAGTTTGGGGAGGTCACCGTGAATATTCATGGGAATCATTGTGCCCCTCAATATTCACGGAGTTCAGGAGGTCACTGTGCTGCTCTGGATGTTTGGGGGGGGGTCACGGTGCCTCTGGTTGTTCGTGGGGTGGAAGTGTCACTGTGGCCCTGAATGATCATGGGGTGGGGGGGAGGCACTGTGTAATGTGTAATTCCAAAAAAAGAAAAGAAAAAAAGAAAAAGAAAAACTTACACTCGCACACCCTGGCCGTCCGGAGTAACACGAATTCCAGGTGCTAGATGTTAGAGGAATTGGACGACCTCAAAAACAGCGTAGACACAGGACACATGCTTGACAAAGGGGTCACTCCCCGAAACGTTGCATCCGCAAATAAACGAGCAAGGTTAAATCCTGCTAGAATTATCCATGTTGTGCTGGTGTGTCCTGTGTCTAATGTGTAATTCCAGCCATCTTGTAGCTGGTGATTTACTGGCTTACACAGCTTCAGGCTGAGTGCAGATACATGAAGCAGAATGGAGAATGACTGGAAAATGCCAGCTTTCGCAATTTCAGGTTCTAGAAACCTAGAGCAAATCTGCCTGAATGGGCCAAAATCACTCCCAAACCAAAGCAAAGTCAAGCTGGTATGTCCTTACCCCGCAAGGCTGTAGGGCAAAGTCAGACCTGGTGTACGGTCCTCTTCTCTCCACCTGCATTTTGTGGGCAAGAGAAGAGAAGCAGATCCCCTCCCATCTGCATCGCTGCACTGACAGGCTCAGTATGGTACAGAATGCTGTTACATAGAATGTGTTTTAGGGTAACTCCCCAAGATATAGGAGGAGCTGACAGCTATGAAGGTGGCACTTGCAACCCTATTGACTAATATTTATCGAAACAGCTAATTTATCAAGGCCTCACTGGCACCTCTGATGTTTGGAAAAGAAAAGACCGGCACTCAGGACTCCATGCAAGTGGGCCAAGCCCTGCGTCTTTAAAGGCATTAAACACGCAGGGCTTGGCCCACTTGCATGGAGTCCTGAGTGCCGGTCTTTTCTTTTCTAAGAGTGTTAATCAAGTGCTGCCGATTATTTTCAACTGAGCACCAGACCAATTGTGTTTCAAGAGGCCAGGGAGTGCTGGTGGGTCTTTGGAAATTGGACCTCTGACGTTTGGGCATCCCTCCAGTCACATGGTCTTTTTAGTTCACTGTTATAACTACGTTATTTTGGCCTTGCGTTTCTGATCATCACTACAGCGAAGGGGGATTATTCACCCACGTTTAATACTGAGTATTGTGCTTGCAGCAGCGTTCTGTAAGACTGCACGCCGCACATTTCAAGTCGTTAAGTAACTTTTCTTCACACAACTTGAAAAAACTCCCATCACCTCGAAATTCGACCCTTGATAAAACTGCCCCTATGGGTGAGGGTTGTCTTCAAAACCCCTTCGCCGCAAGGCTAGGGGGTCCCTTTACTCCTTCCCCCCTCCAGCCAAAAGGCTTACAAGGGGTCGGGAAAACAAGTGGACCTCCAAAGAGATGGGTTCAGGGTAGAAGAGGAGCCAGTATACTACACATTACTACACCTACGGAACGCATTTTAGGACAAGTTCTGGAGAAAACACGCTCTTATAACCATTCACACCACAGTTGTCAGGTCTAATTTTCAAAACCAGCCAAAGTCGGCTACAAAACCAGCCCGAAAACACTTCAAAAGTAGCCCATAAATAGCACAATATGTGCAGTGAGTCTAAAAAAATAAATAAATATATGTGAAAATTTGCAAACTTTTCCACAAAGCAAAATGGGACAGATTCGCCCATCACCAGGGACATAACTACAGAGGGGGGCCCAGGAGGTATAGGGGTCCCATAAGGCCCTAATACATATACAATTTCAATAAATATTGGTAAAACAGCTCAACCTCTAGACATTTTGGTAGCCATCTGATTTTTGCCCTAAAATTGTCTGAAATTGAAGAAAGTCACTGGAAAATATGAGAATGCTTAAGAGTGATGGGAGACTGGGGTAGAGAGCCCAAATTCTGTTAACACAAGTCAGTCCCATTGCATGCTGGGTATTGTAGTCTTACATTAAACTTAGCAGTAGTGAAACAGTTAAAGAAAAATTACATTACCCAACATGCACAGGGAGACTTAGACTGGGTACATTAGGGCAAGAAAAAACTGTGGCTAGTTTTCAAAGTACAAAGTAGCCAAAATCCACACCATGGATAGTTTGTAGTTTCAAAACCTGCCTGTGCTTTAAAGGAGAAGGAAACCCCCTGGGCACAAAACCCCTCCCCTGTGTTGCCCCCCCTCCCTCCTCCCCCCTGGCCTACCTGTCCCCCTGGGCAAATGCCCCTAACTTGTTACTCACCCTTCTGCACAGGTCCTGTCCACGGAGTTCACAGTCGCCATCTTCTCCCACGTGCTTCTTCTTCCTGCTGTTACCGGCGTCTTCTGGCGCATGCGCAGTAGGAACATTTACCGGTACGGATCTACTGCGCATGCGCCGAATGTCACAAAGTTTTCTGATTTCACTTCATGCGCCGAATGTCACAAAGTTTTTCGTGACATTCGGCGCATGCGCAGTAGATCCGTACCGGTAAATGTTCCTACTGCGCATGCGCCAGAAGACGCCGGTAACAGCAGGAAGAAGACGCACGTGGGAGAAGATGGCGACTGTGAACTCCGTGGACAGGACCTGTGCAGAAGGGTGAGTAACAAGTTAGGGGCATTTGCCCAGGGGGACAGGTAGGCCAGGGGGGAGGAGGGAGGGTGGCAACACAGGGGAGGGGGGAGGGGTTTTGCGCCCAGGGGGTTTCCTTCTCCTTTAAGTTAGTAGCCCAGTTTGGCTGGAAAACCACCAGCCTGGCAACCCTGCTTCACATCTTAGGGTAAGGCCATACTGTGCGTATCCACAAACGCCTTCCCTAACTCTGCGCCCGCAGGCGCTAATCAGACGAGGCGATTCGTTTTTCGAAGTTTCTGAGGCAATTACACTAATGTAACCCCGGCAACCACCGGTTCACACGTTGCAGACACGCCCCATGACCATCCATTGGTTAAGACGCCGAGATGGGCAGAATGATAGTGAAGCTCCACAGCTCAGGCGCTCTAGACAAAACATTGATTCCTCGTGACTGGGATTAGCCAATAGCTGAACGCGACTGAGTGTGAAACACGGAGGAGGAGTAGGAAGTTGGAACTAGACAGGCGACTCGGTTGGGGGACACCGGAGAGATGACTCGTGAGTATCGCCGAGAATATTATCGTATAGGAAGGAAGAATATAGGACTGCGCAGCTTCTGCAGTAAATCTCGGTAGTTTCATGCCGACTCGAGGGCAGGGTGCCATGTTAGAGACTGCGGCCTTGTGTGCCACGTCAATCAGGGCCTTGGAGTGTGGAGAGAATGTAGAGAAAGCAGGGCTGTTCTCTCAGCCTGTGATTGCTGTGTATTTATACAGTGTTGCTGCTGCTGCTGCAATGTGTGAGAGCTGCTTTTTACAGACACTCCCTGCCCCACAGACACTCGCCCATAGCCCGGAATCTTTATATGCCCTGGGGCTAACCCTGTACCTGCATGCACTCACCTGCACTACTTCCACTCACCTGCACTACACGCACTCACCTGCACTACTTCCACTCACCTGCACTACTTCCACTCACCTGCACTACTTCCACTCACCTGCACTACACGCACTCACCTGCACTACTTCCACTCACCTGCACTACTTCCACTCACCTGCACTACTTCCACTCACCTGCACTACTTCCACTCACCTGCACTACTTCCACTCACCTGCACTACACGCACTCACCTGCACTACTTCCACTCACCTGCACTACTTCCACTCACCTGCACTACTTCCACTCACCTGCACTACTTCCACTCACCTGCACTACTTCCACTCACCTGCACTACTTCCACTCACCTGCACTACTTCCACTCACCTGCACTACTTCCACTCACCTGCACTACTTCCACTCACCTGCACTACTTCCACTCACCTGCACTACTTCCACTCACCTGCACTACACGCACTCACCTGCACTACTTCCACTCACCTGCACTACTTCCACTCACCTGCACTACTTCCACTCACCTGCACTACTTCCACTCACCTGCACTACTTCCACTCACCTGCACTACTTCCACTCACCTGCACTACTTCCACTCACCTGCACTACTTCCACTCACCTGCACTACTTCCACTCACCTGCACTACTTCCACTCACCTGCACTACTTCCACTCACCTGCACTACACGCACTCACCTGCACTACTTCCACTCACCTGCACTACTTCCACTCACCTGCACTACTTCCACTCACCTGCACTACTTCCACTCACCTGCACTACTTCCACTCACCTGCACTACACGCACTCACCTGCACTACTTCCACTCACCTGCACTACTTCCACTCACCTGCACTACACGCGCTCACCTGCACTACTTCCACTCACCTGCACTACTTCCACTCACCTGCTCACCTGCACTACTTCCACTCACCTGCACTACTTCCACTCACCTGCACTACTTCCACTCACCTGCACTACTTCCACTCACCTGCACTACTTCCACTCACCTGCACTACTTCCACTCACCTGCACTACTTCCACTCACCAGCACTACTTCCACTCACCTGCCCCTGATGTGGCTCTTGTGCCTGTGTACAGAAACAGACTATCATGTTTTCCTTTCAGACTTTGGAATCTGGTATGTTTGGTATAAAACAAAAGATTTAGCTATAGAAGTTAAGATAGTGTTTGCCCACCTTTTCTGCATAACTCCAGCTGATTGAGCTCATGCCAAGGGGAATGGGGAGATATGTTACATTTATTGTAAATCCCTATTAAAGTGCTTCTTCTGCATTGAAAAACAAACCCAACTTGGCCAACTGTTTCATAACTGAGACATATCATTCCCTTTATCAGATTAGTCACTGTTTTTGGTCTCTCTCCGTGATACAGGCAATACATTGCTGGTCCTTCTTGCTGCTGACTGGTATTGCCTCCTTGCTTTATTATATTCAAGGAGCCCCAGGCCCTCCTCCATGAAAGATTTGCTTAAGGTGTTGTTTCACCTAAATAAATACTCGCCCAAGTTCTAATCATTCCTATGGGATATTTAGAAGCGTATTTATCAATATGTTAAAGTTAGAGCTAAAAATCCCATAGAAATTAATAGAACTTGAGGTATGAAGCTGTAAACTCATATTTTAATAAGGTTGTCCCTAAGTCTTTGCAGGACATGGAAACTCAATTTCACTTGAGTTTGTTTCCTAGGCCAATGCACTTTTTGGGAAATAACAGCACAGGCCCAAGAAAGTTTCTATCACATCTTACCTTGCTTTTCCAGTCTCCCCTCAGTTAGACTAGACTTGGCCATGCACAAAGTATAAACATTTTTCCTACTGAGCAAGTATAAGGTGATCAGTATAGATGCCAATTTAAGAGGTAGGTGATTATGATTAGGCAAGTGATTTTTCCCTGTGTATTGGAACTGAGCAATAATTCTTGTGCAGGTGGAAACCAGCGTGAGCTTGCCCGACAAAAGAATATGAAGAAAAGTCAGGATAAACAAAAGAAACAAGATGATGGCTTGTCTGCTGCTGCACGGAAGCAAAGGTACTTATTTTAAAGTTCTGCCTAAAAACTGTTGCACATATCCACTGGTAAACTGCCAGGCAGCTCCTTACCCAGGCCCTGAATGTAGGAAGCTTCTGCCATGTTGCAGCCCCTACGCATTGGGGCTAAAGTTCCCGTTGCTTCTCACTGCAGTTCATTTTATTTGTGGTGCCACTACCCTCTGTCTCTCACTGTATTTACTGTGTTTTGGGTGCCATCATTTCTGCCCCTCACTGTATATTGTATTTATGATCTGGATTTATTGTTCCCAGAAGTCAATTTGCCATTATTTACACTGCAAAGTGCAAGCCACTCATAAGCATCAAGAATAGAAAGGCTAAGATTGGACTTTTCGAAAAAAAAAAACAAAAAAAAACAACACATAAAACAACCAGCACAGTTCTGGAAAAACATTCTTTGGACAGAAGAACCAAGACCAACGTCTACCAGAATGATGGCAAGAAAAAAGTATGGAGAAGGTGTCTCATGATCCAAAACATACCACATCATCTATAAAACATGGTACTTCCACTTGCGTACAGGAACACAGAGCAGAGGTTGGCCCGAAAATGCTACAACAAGCATACACAGCCGATAACCGACGCACTCTCTACAATACCATTATATTCTATTACAGAGCTTCTGTTATCTGCTAAATAGCCTGTGCCTTTTCTTCTGTGTTTATTGATATAAACACTATATATTCGTATTCTTTCTAAACATAACACATAACTTTTACCAATGCAGGGAAACTGTTAAAGTAATTAAAATATCATGACGAAGCTTTAGCTGTTTACAAAAAAAATCCCTTTAAAAACCAACAGATGTTTAACCCTTTAAGTACCATAACTTGTAGAATTGATAGCACCTGAGTAAAAAGACCATTGTGCTGCATCCATAGATTCTGTGTCTGGCTGGCTCTTTGATCTTCATGCAGCATGTTTCCATGTAAACCAAAAGGGCATTGCAGCACTGAAAGGGTAAATAAGGCTTAGTAGATGTAATGTAGGTGTGTGCCACTCATTTTGTTGCTCAAGTATTCATTTTGGGGGTTTAGTTTTCCTTTAAATAGTGTCTGCAAAGCATTTTCATTAAAAAAGTGTCCTGCAGTTGAGTGCTCTGTATTTGTTGTGCTTCCAAACTGACTGACTGCACATTTCTGTTTCTGTAGAGATGCTCAAATAATGCAGGAAAAGCAGAAAAAGGCCACGCAAAAAAAAGATGACCCAAAATAGCCAATGTGGAATGCTCCAAGTTACGGCAGAAGATGACTGAGACATTTCCTAACATGATCCAGTGCTGGATAAGGACATTAACCTGACCCTTTCACCAAACCACAGTGCTCTCACTGCTATGTACTGTGTTCAGCCTTTTTATTTGTCACAGGCTTGTAGCATAGCTCCTTTATTGCCTCTTGTACATACTATAAATTCTCCATACGATTCTCTTTATTTTCATCTATTCCCCACTGATGGCTCTCTAACTGCATGCTGGTTTAGCATTGCTTAAGTCTGCTCTGGAAAATACATGTTTTGAGGGAGTACAAACAGATCATGTCCCTTCCTTCAAATCAAATGACCTTTTTGTATTCACGGTGACCCAGTTGAATATTTAATAAAGAATTTTTTTCTGTGAGTTGTGAATGTATTTTTATTTTGTCTTTTGCTGATTTTGATGATGCTTTTATAATCCAGTGCTCCAACAATTTCTGCTCGGTTTTATGGAAAATACAAAGGAAAAATGTATATTCTGTAAAACAACACATTCCCTATGTTGGCATGGCTGTAGGATTAGATACGTCACTTTAACAAACAGCACAATGAGTAAATGAGGCTTTTAACTAGAGATGTACAGAATCCACTATTTGGGATGCGGCCAAATAATATGAAAGATTTGGCATATGCAAATTAGGCACCAGAAGGGGAAAAAGGGGAAAGTGGAAACAGTTGTTTTTTTTTTTTTTAACTTCCTTGTTTTGTGACAAAATGCTGCACGGTTTTCCCTTTCTGACCCATATTTGCATTGCAATTTACAATTCAGTTCAGCCACTCACGAATCGTGGATTCGGTGCATCCCCACTTTTAACCCATTAGGAGTACAACCGAGACACTGGAGGATCAGTCGGTTAAGCTTTCACTGTTGGAAGTGCTAAAACTGTGTTGCTTTTTGTGTGGTGTGGATGAATTTTTCTTTTTATTTTTTTGTATTTTATTTTTTACAATTTTAATAGGAGTAAGGAGTATATAATTCTGTTGTTTCCAGTCACCAGCATTTTTTTCTTCATTTTATCTGCCAATTGTACATTGTGCTTAAGGGGTAATTAGTTACCCAGCGAGAAATCTCCTCTTCTTTGGGTGACTAATCTCCCCAAAAAGCCTTCCCGCTTGCAAGAATGTCAATCCCGGTGGGATGGCATATAGATTGCTTTGTTTTCCCGAAGTCGGCCAAAGTTTCTTCGTGAGGCAACTTCAGAAAACCAAAACAATCCATATGCTGTCCCACCGGAGATTCAGATTCTTGCTGGCGGGAAAGCATTTTTGGGGAGATTATTCGCCCGAAGAAGGAGATTTGTCACTGGGCGGCTAATCTCCCCCCCCCCCCAATCTGCACATCTGCCACCACCCTTAGGGTGAAACCACAGAGCTACTAGTAGCAGCTAAATTATCAGCATTGTCTACTTTTGTAGTTGTGACAGGTAGCTACTACTAGTAGGGTTTTCACCCTTAAGTCTGCTGATTTTGGTGGGGGTAAACAGGAGACTAGGTTGCTCAGCATAGGGCTATCTGGCTTTGGTAGCTAACTTTACCAGCACTGCCACGCAGCTACTTACCACAGGCAAATACACTGGAGCCCAGTGCTAATGTTAGAACTAAGAGCTATGACATGGACCAGATGTCCTTTTAAACATTTGATCTAGATTCCTGTGAGGCAGAATGCAGCAAGAATTACATGGGGGCAGATTGTGGCAGAGCTCGCCACAAAAAGCATAGCCACTTTGTAGTCATTCTTATGGGAGTTTTAGAAGAATATTTATCAATGGTCGAAAGTTAAGGTGGCCATAGATGTGCAGATATAATTGTACAAATCCTCAATTCGGACCGTGTATGGAGTCCCAACATTTTTTGTACTATGGAGATTGTTCGATCAGACAAGTTGGAAGATTTGTCAGCTAACTCTGCATGTATTGCTGATCTGACGATATCCAAGGGATTGCAGTCACGGGCAGGATATCGTCTGATTTGTTCCCTTTGCTGCTTTTACTATTTTATTTGATCTGAATGGTAAGTGGCAGATCAGAAGATGGCACTAATCGTTCGTCCAATACGAAGGCAATATCTGCACATCTATGGCCAGCTTTAGAGTTCACGGTTTGATAAATGCAATTCTAAAAATTCCATTGGAATTAACAGCAAAGATCAACTGTTTTTCTGTGGGGAGCTCTAATTTCACACTATTAGTTCTCTCTCTTCTCCCACATTCTTTCAAATGGATCACACCTGGAAAACTGACCAGCAGGTGGAGCTGTTTTCATCCAATCTAGTTGGCAGGGAGATGCCCGAAGAAGCATCGATTTGTCGCTGAGCGACTAATCTCCCGCAATAGCAACGTGTGTCTCTGCCCTAAAGGTGAAACTACCCCCTGAGTATAAGAGAGGCTATACATGGATACCACTACTATGGATTAGTGACAGTGGAGCAGGGCCGCCATCAGAATTTGACAGCTTACGCTCCTGCTTCAACTTTGGCGACTCAAGGGAGGCCTGGCTTATCTATTAAGCACAGCACGGCCGGGCCCCCCATAACACTTAAAAGCCTCTGGGCCCCCTGATGGCGGCCCTGCAGTGGAGTAATTTTGCAGGACATATAAAATCACTGTGAACCCACCCGCGGGGGCCCCTGTATAGAGAAAGCAGTTCTGCCCCCCACAAATGCAGGGGATGCTTCCGCTATAGTTATGCCACTGATTAGTGACAAAATAATTATCTTTAGGCTCTTCATACAATAAGTATTTTTCAACAAATAAAATATTTATTAACAGTTTTAAAAAATTCCCTGTAATGCAGTACAGGTGCATTGTAAAATTTCAATTACAGTCTTTTTTCCCCCCTTTTTAGACAGTTCATTAAAATGTGCAGACGTACATTCAAGTAAACACCCTGGTGGAGCATATAACCCCCAGTAAATACTTATATACGATTAGGTATATTAAATGCCTCATAGAGGAGTGAAATCCAGTACGTTTTGCCATTCATTCTAGCAGGGCAAAACCTTAAGTACTAAAAAAAAATATATATATATATATATATATGAAAAAATGGCAGAAAGGACCAGCACTCCGTATTCCAAAAAAAATTCAATGGTTTATTCAAAAACTCACAGTGTCTCCAACGTTTCGACCCTCTTTGGGGTCTTTATCCTTGATAAAGACCCCAAAGAGGGTCGAAACGTTGGAGACACTGTGAGTTTTTGAATAAACCATTGAATTTTTTTTGGAATACGGAGTGCTGGTCCTTTCTGCCATTTTTTCATGTATAACTATATTTGACCTAGCACCCGACATAAAAATACAAGTGAAGGAGTGCGGGTATTTTCTACAATTTTGTTATATATATATATATATATACATGGAAACTTTACATAATTCTAAAAGATCTTTTGTAGCTTCTCAAAATATTCAAGTTGTGTGGAATTTACGTTTAATGGCAGGCAGTGAAGCGAAGAAGGAAAAAACAAAGTGCACTTTTGTAAGTCGCCTAAACGCTTTGTGCTCCTGTGCAACCATTTCTCTTGATTTAGCCCAAGGCTGTCAATGTCGATCTTCAAATTCCATGTGCTTTTCTCAAAAGTACAATCTTTACAGTAAATTCTGGTGCAGACGTATAGCAATCCTTCATATTAAAAGCATTGACTTCAGGCCAATATGTCTCAGTTTATAGATGAGGTTACATCTTGCAGCAATTGGACTTCTTGTCCTGAATACCGAGTAACGTCACTGGCTCCTTGTTTTCTACTTCCAAGTCTGTACATTTCTTCACTTCTCTGCAATGGAAACATTAAGTAGCAAATTAATATTCTAAAGCTATAGAATGATCCAGATAAACAGATAGGTGTGTCCACTTTCTTATACCCGTACAGACCCATTCCCGCAACCCAGACCCACAACTTTCGCCCACTAATTTGCTACCTGACCAGACCCGCAATAGGCCAACATACCTTCCAACCCAAGGAAATTCAAAACCAGAAATGACGTCACTTTGCACCAGACGTGATGTAACTCCAGTGGTGAACCCACACAAAAATTGAAAAAACTACCACAACTACTGGGGAGGGTGGGAAGGCTCAAGTTCAAACCTATGTTGGGTACCCAGCCAGGTTACCCACGGACTGCCCTCACAGCCAGGGAATCTGGAACTTTTTGCCTGAAACCTGACCACTTTACGGGTATTCCGCGAGTACCCAACCTATGCAGGACTCTAACATGTAGTGTATACATGATAACTGCAGCAAGCTGTTTAACGTTAGTAACAGGGCATCTCTGCAACATATTAAGTGGAAAATGCTTTTCACAGGGTTAAACACAGAACAAAAATGGGAAGTCTTTAAAATGCTGCTTAATAAATATACTTGTCAGTATATTCCACTTGTAAGCAAGGAACGTCGTTGCAAAGCAAAACCTTTTTGGTTCAATAGAAGCGTTGGTGTTGAGGTGGGTAAGAAAAGACGTGCTTTTAAAACTTTCAAGTTAGCTGGTACAGCCGAATCATTTATAAGGTACAAGGAGGCCAATAAATCATGCAAAGAAGCTATAAGGCAGGGGTGTCCAAACTGCGGCCCGAGGGCCACATGCGGCCCAGGATGCATATGAATGCGGCCCAGCTTGGTTCCGGAGGAAACGTCATGTTGCAAAGGATATAGGAGGAGGAGGGACTCTGCCCATTGGCCAGTTAGTAATAATAATATAATAATAAGTCTATTTAATATCCAGGTGTCCCATATTCCAGTGTATAGCTCCATCTGGTTATCCAACTGGCATTGTAGTTCTTTTCTGTGTATTTCCATTACTTTTACAAATCAAACGTGTTTGTGTATTTCATTTGTGGCCCCAGACAATTTTTCTTTTTCCAATGTGGCCCGGCGAGCCAAAAGTTTGGACACCCCTGCTATAAGGCAAGCTAAAATTGCTATAGAAAAGGATATTGCAGCAAGCAGTAAAAAAAAAAAATCCAAAATTATTTTTTAAATATGTTAATAGTAAAAAAATGAAGCAGGAAGGGGTGTGACCCTTACTATCAGAGGGGGGTCAGCTGGTTGATGAAAACAAAATAAAAGCGCAGATTCTGAACTCATATTTTTCATCTGTCTACACAAATTAGGAACCAGTAAGTGAAGGTTTCCTTCTTAACAGTCCCAATTCTATTAATACAACTAATGATGCATGGTTCACACATGAAGAAATTCAAAAGAGACTAGAACATGTTAAGATTAAGAAAGGTCCAGGGCCAGATGGTATTCATCCCAGGATAATTAGTGAGCTTAGCTCTGTGATTGCCAAACCTCTTTACTTAATTTTTCAGGATTCATTGAGATCTGGCATAGTGCCAAGAGACTGGCGAATTGCTAATGTGGTGCCTCTATTCAAAAAAGGATCCCGTTCTCAGCCTCAAAACTATAGGCCAGTTAGTCTGACGTCAGTGGTAGGAAAGCTTTTCGAAGGGTTAATAAAGGATAAGATACTGGACTTCATAGCAAATCATAATACTATGAGTTTGTGCCAGCATGGTTTTATGCATAATAGATCTTGCCAGACTAACAAATTCTTTTTATGAGAATGTAAGTAGAGACCTCGATTCTGGGATGGCAGTGGATGTGATTTACTTAGACTTTGCTAAAGCATTTGATACAATGCCACACAAAAGGTTACTGGTTAAATTAAGGAACATTGGCCTGGAACATAGTATTTGTACCTGGATAGAGAACTGACTAAAAGATAGACCTTTTTACCCATAAAGTGGATCACCGTACCAGAGGCCACCCCTTTAGACTAGAAGAAAAGAACTTTCATTTGAAGCAACGTAGGGGGTTCTTCACAGTCAGGACAGTGAGGTTGTGGAATGCACTGCCGGGTGATGTTGTGATGGCTGATTCAGTTAATGCCTTTAAGAATGGCTTGGATGATTTTTTGGACAGACATAATATCAAAGGCTATTGTGATACTAAGCTCTATAGTTAGTATAGGTATGGGTATATAGAATTTAATTAAAAGTAGGGAGGGGTGTATGTATGAATGCTGGGTTTTCATTTGGAGGGGTTGAACTTGATGGACTGTCTTTTTTCAACCCAATTTAACTATGTAACTAACTATGTAACACAAAGTACCAATTTATAGTTTATCAGGGCTCTTTTTCTTACCCCTCAGAGCAGGAATTGTCAGTCAATCAGACTAGAGCAGAACTCTGCATGTTGTGCTTACCTAGCAAGGTGCAGAACAGATTCTACTACATTGGTGCCGTCTTTTGCACTGGTCTCACAGAAGAGGGCGCTGTAAGCCTACAATAAAGGAGCTTTGTATAAGGCGCTGGACAAAGTCACATCTGGTAAAATACCTACAGATCACATGACTGGATTCTGTACCTACCATGGCCAACTTTTCCCCCATTGATGTCTGAATGCAATTCATTTCTGTCCTTATGTCTGTTTTGTTGCCAATTAGCATCATGGGAATGGGTTTGTCAGATGTGTTCTGTAAGGAGAATAGTAGACAGTCAGACAACATGAAAAAAAAGTTAACTTACATGATACATAGATGATACATATTAGAAACATCAACGTTTCGGTCCATGGTCTGGGACCTTTGTCAAGATGCACTACCTCATTGACATCTTGACAAAGGTCCCAGACCATGGACCGAAACGTTGATGCTTCTAATATGTATCATCTAAGTTAAATAAAAGTTACATTTTATTGAACCGGAGTGCGTGCCACCATAGCTTTTCTTCTACTACTCAACATTGACACAGCACCCGGAAGTGGAACACTCGAGTATAACGTGTGCGGACGCCAAAGGCATTATAATATCACTGTCATGACTAGGTATCCAAGCCATAGGACTAGCCTGCCAAAACCTGGTGGGCCCAGATCCAAAATGGGTAAGCTTCTTCCTTCCGTGAAATATATTTCGTGAGTGCGCGCATGTGCACACACGCGTCACAGTGTGGTTCGACGATCCGGTGCGCAGGCTCAGCAAGGAAGGCCAGAGGGGGGCCCTGGGACAGCAGCCCCGGTGGGCCCCCAGTGCGACCCTGGCTCTATATGACACCTGTAACATATGACACCTGTAACATTTAGCACTGTCTATATCAAATTAAGATTGGGTCCTGCAAGTTACGTGTTTGATGGGCGCAACGGAGCCAAGTCAAACTCTAAATGCTGTGACAATACAACAAAGTTGAGGTTATTATGAATGATATGATATAGATTCCGCCAAATACTGAACCGAATCCGGGTTCTAATTTGCATATGCAAATTAGGGACAGGAAGGGAAAAAGTGTAAAAAAACAAAACAAAACATTTTTTACTTTGTTTTGTGACAAAAAGTTATGCGATTTCCTTTCCCGTCCCGTATTTGCATATACAAATTAGGATTCAGTTCGACCAGGCACGAGGATTCAACCAAATCCGAATTTGGATATGGTGCATCCCTAGTTACCTTACATATAGAGATATAACCATATTGCCATATTGATATTGACCTATTTTTTGTGACTCTGTTAACTGGACCAACAATAAGTTGCAGAACCTTACCTTGATCTCGTCTATCCACTGTCGCACGTTAAGGAAGCTCCTCTCAGAGGTAACATCATACATCAGCAGAACGCCATGCGCCTTGCGGAAATAGGACTTGGCAATACTGCGGAACCTTATGGAGAATACACAGAATGAGACTGTATGAATTTCCAGAAGCACAAAGGGAAAACAAAGAAAACCCAGTGGCTGTATCAGGAAGGTGAATTTAGTTTGTCTCTGTCAAACAGTGATTAGCAGGCTGCGACTATGCACTAGAGTTGTAGTTTGACAACACCCGGGGGTTCACAGGTTGTCCAACCTAGCTTTAAGCTTATTCTAAATATAGGTATATACAGTAGATCAGGGATCAATCAGGGGTGTTCTAATCTTGCACTGGCTGGCTGTGAATATATACTGAAATTAAGTTGTACTGAGGACAGCAGGCGGACTACAGGATCCCAAATATTTTCAGTATGGCACACTGGTCAGACACGTCAGAATGTTGGCATTTTATGAGCTAGAAAAGGAGATTTTGTGTACTCACCGTTAAATCCTTTTCTCTTCTGTCACTTGGGGGACACAGGGACAATGGGGGTATAGCTAGTACCATTAGGAGGCAGGACACAACTACAAAAAAGACAACTGGCTCCTCCCCCACTGGCTATACCCCCAGCAGGCTAGAGAAGAGCTCAGTTTGTACCAAAGTCAACAGGATATGACATAACTCAATGTAACTTTTCAAAAAAGCCAATAACAGCTAACAAGAGAAAAAACGGTTAACTTGTCTGACGGAAGTGAAAGCCTCAATCCAGGGAGGGAAGCCCTGTGTCCCCCAAGTGACAGAAGAGAAAAGGATTTAACGGTGAGTACACAAAATCTCCTTTTCTCAAAGTCAGCTTGGGGGACACAGGGACAATGGGGACGTTCCAAAGCTGTCCCCGAACAAAACGGGTGGGCAATAAGAGGCTTATGTGGTATCAGCCACAGCGGCCTGAAGCACTTTTCTGCCAAAGTGAGTATCAGATGCCGCAAAGGTGTCAAAATGGTAGAATTTTGCGAATGAATGGACCGAAGTCCAAGTTGCCGCCTTGCAAAGCTGGGCAGTCGAAGCCCGATTTCTGAAGGCCCAGGACGTACTCACACCCCTGGTGGAATGGGCAGTGACCCTGGACGGAGGTGTTCGACCTCGGGCTTTGTATGCTCCTTGAATAGCTTGTTTGACCCAGCGAGAAATGGATTGCTTGGTGGCGGCTGCTCCGCGCCGCGATCCTGAGGGAAGTACTAACAGGGAATCCGACTTGCGGAAGTCTTGAACTCTGAAAAGGTAAAACTTCAAGGCCCGCACCGGGTCCAGAGTGTGCAGCGCCCGTTCCTTGTGATTTGCTGGAGACGGGCAAAAGGAAGGAACCACGATCTCCTGGTTAATATGAAAGTCCGAGACCACCTTAGGCAGGAAGGACGGGATGGTACGAAGGACCGCTTTGTCGTGATGGAAGACGAGGTAAGGTGACTTGTAGGAAAGAGCGCTAAGCTCAGAAACCCGTCGTGCAGTAGCAATAGCCAGGAGGAAGACTGTTTTCCAGGTCAGGAACTGAATGGACACCGACCCCAGAGGTTCAAAGGGAGGAAGTTGAAGGGCCTTGAGCACTAAGGTGAGATCCCAGGTGGGTGCCGGAGCCCTGACAGGTGGAGCCACATGAGCCACCCCTTGCATGAAGGTCTTGACGTCGGGAATCAGGGCCAGTTTTTTCTGGAAAAGCACTGATAAGGCCGAGATCTGAGACTTGAGGGAACCCAAGGACAGTCCTAGAGAGAGGCCATCCTGCAGGAACTCCAGGAGGGTTGGCAGAGAGAACCGCTCGAAGTTAAACTTGTGAGTGAGACACCATTGACGGTAGGTAGACCAGACCCTGTGGTAGGCCCTGGCTGAAACTGGCTTCCGAGCCGCACACATAGTGCGTGCCACTGCTCGAGAGAATCCCTTTTTAATCAGAATCTTGGTCTCAAGAGCGACGCCGTCAAGTTGAGGTAAGTCGGGTTCGGGTGCAGGATTGGACCTTGAGTGAGAAGGTCTGGGAGAGGAGGCAGTGGCCACGGGTCTGCGACGGAGAGGTTGAGAAGGTCGGTGAACCATGCTCGTCGAGGCCACCTCGGTGCTATGAGGATGAGGGTGGACCGTTCCCTTTGGAGTTTTCTGATCGTCCTGGGGATGAGAGGAGTTGGTGGAAAGGCATACGCCAGGTGAAAAGGCCATTGGGCCGTCAGAGCATCCACTCCTAGGGCTAATGGGTCTCTGTAACGAGCCAGGAAGGCTGGAACCTTTCTGTTGTGCCTTGTCGCCATGAGATCCACCTCTGGAATGCCCCATCTTGAAGTCAGTTCTTGAAACACGTCGTCGTTCAGGGACCACTCGCCCGGGTCCAGAGACTGCCTGCTTAGGAAGTCGGCTTCCCAGTTCAGGAGACCCGGAATGAAGATGGCGGACAGTTGTACGCTGTGAGCCTCGGCCCAGTGGAAAATGAGCTTGATCTCGCTTAGAGCCGCCCTGCTCCTGGTGCCGCCCTGGTGGTTGATGTAGGCCACCGCCGTGGAGTTGTCCGACTGTATTTTGACCGCCTGCCCCGCGAGGTCCTGCTGCCAATGTATGAGGCCTAGGCGAATGGCGCGGATCCCGAGTAGATTGATCTGCAACTTCTTTTCGGTGAGATTCCACTGTCCCTGGGCTGACCTGCCTTCGAGCACGGCTCCCCAGCCGAAGAGGCTTGCGTCGGTTGTGAGGATGCGCCAACTGGGGTCCCCGAGGCGCTTCCCCCTGGAGAGGTGAGTTGAGCCACCACAGAAGGGACGTCCGAGTTTGAGGAGAGAGGAGGATCTCTTGTAGTAAGGACTTCCTCCTCCAGGTGCTGAGGATGTTCCACTGGAGTTCCCGGAGGTGAAACTGTGCGAAGGGGACTGCTTCTATGGTGGAAACCATGACGCCCAGTACCTTCATGCAGAACCTCACGGAATGCCGGGGCTTCTGCAGGAGTGATCGAACCAACGCTTGGAGATGGAAGATCTTCTCCTGAGGGAGAGAGATCCTCTGGGTTAGCGTGTTGAAGTTCATGCCCAGAAAGTTCATGGATTGACAGGGAGTTAGGGAGGATTTTTGCAGGTTGAGAACCCAACCCAAGTCCCGGCGCTTGTCCATGGAGATCTGGAGTGAGCGCTGGGCCTCCTGGGGCGAGGATGCCTTGATCAGAAGGTCGTCCAGGTACGGGGTGATGGAGACCCCCTCGTTGCGAATCAGTGCGGTGGCAACCGCCATAATCTTTGTGAAGACCCGGGGGGCGGACGTGAGACCAAAAGGCAGACTTGTAAATTGGTAGTGGGAGCTTTGGAAGGCAAAGCGTAAGAATCTCTGATGAGGAGGGAAAATGGGAACATGCAGGTAAGCGTCTTTGATGTCGAGAGACATTAGGAATTGCCCCGGGGACATCGCCGCGATGACCGATCGGAGGGATTCCATCTTGAATTTTCTCGGACGAATGAGCTTGTTCAGTTCCTTCAGATCGAGGATCGGACGGACGGAGCCGTCCTTTTTGGGAACAATGAACAGGTTTGAGTAGTAACCCCTGAAGTGTTCGTCCGGGGGGACGGGAGTAATCACTCCCGCAGTGAGAAGATTGGAGATGGCCCTCTGAAAGGCTGCACGCTTGCCTGATTCTTGTGGAAGTCTGGACATGAAGAATCGGTGAGGTGGGATAGATGAAAACTCCAGATGGTAGCCTCGTGTAACCACCTCGTGAATCCAGGTGTCTTGAACAAGAGATACCCACGTGTTGGCAAAGTGGGATAATCTCCCCCCTATGGAGTCCGGGACGGGAAGGATGGCGTCATGCCGAAGTAGTCTTGTCGGTGGGCTTTGATGAGTGCTTACGGTTCTGCCAGGGAGGTCGAGGTTTGTTTCCGAATCGACCCTTGGTGGAAAAGGACTGCCTCGGGGGAGAGGATCTTGCGCTCTTGGAGTGGGAGCCACGAAAAAACCTGTTCCTCCGAAAGGAGGGACGTGCCTTAGGTTGGGGAAGAAGAGTGCTTTTACCCCCGGTAGCTTGACTGATGATCTTATCCAGATCTGGGCCGAAGAGGAGCTTCCCCTTGAACGGGATGGAAGTCAGGGACTTCTTAGAGGAAAGGTCCGCTGACCATAGCTTCATACATAGCGATCTGCGGGCTGCCACCGAGAGAGCGGAGGCTCTGCTGATAGCTTGAGCGGCGTCAAGGGAGGCTTCACACATGTAGTCATTGGCCTCCTTGATTTGAGATGCCAGTTGCGAGAGTTCGTTACGTGGCGCTCCGTCCGCAATGGCAGTGATGAGAGTGTCAGACCAGGATTGTATAGCCCGGCTGACCCATGCTGTAGCTAGGACCGGCCTCAGCGAGGATCCAGAAGCTGCAAATAAGGAGCGTAGTAAACTCTCTAACTTCTTGTCCATAGAGTCTTTGAAAGAGGACGCATCAGGGACTGGTAAGGCCGTATTCTTAGAGAGGCGGGATACTGGGGCGTCCACGGATGGAGGAGTAGCCCATTTATCAGTAAGCTCAGGTGGAAAAGGATACAGCCTCAGGAACCGACGGTTAGTTTGAAAACGTCTCTCGGGAGTGTCCCATTCTTGTTGGATAATTTGGTCAAGCTGGTTGTGAGAAGGGAACATAGGTGAAGTCTTATTGCGTCGCTTGAAAAGGGACTTGGAAGACTCTGCGCGGACCTCCGGCTCCTGAAGGTGGAGGGTGTCTAGGACAGAGGAGATAAGTGAGTCCACAGTGTCAGAAGAAATCCTAGAATCATCTTGGTCTGAATCTGAGAAAAGCTCCCCATCTGAATGATCCTGTTCGTCCCCTGAATCAGGGGGTGAAAAGAGCCTGGGAGGGGACTCACTGTCGTCTTCGGATGGGGAGGGGGCCCTGCGCTTGGAGGGTCTAGGTTTATGACTGTCTAGGCGAGAGAGCAGTTTGTCTAGTGACTGTGCCAGTTTTGGGATGCCCGTGGCCAATTGGGTTGCCCACTGGGGTGCTGCCTGTGCTCTGTGTGGGGAAACCTCTGGACTAGAATCTAAGGGATCCCCCTGGGTAGCCGGATTCACCAGAGGTGGAGAAGGTGGTGTGGGCTCAGAAACCGGCTGTGGGGAGCACTGGTTGCATAGAGAGGATTTGTGCCCTGTGGGCAAGTGTTTACGGCATTTGGCACAGGACAGGAAAGTGACCAGGGCTGTGGCTGCCCCCCTAGAAAAAAGGCTAGCACTAGGCCCTTCAGACATGTTAAAAGAATCCCTGGGGATAATAACCCCGTAGAAAAAAACAGCCTGACACTTAGCTGAGTAGGAGGGGAGCAAGTTGCCAATCCTGCAGTGGCGTCCTGTGTTGCTGCTCCCAGAAATGACAGGCTGGGCGCGGCGCGTGTGAAGGAGATTCTCCCCCTGTGTGATCCAAGATGGCGTCGCTGAGAAAGAGCGCGCTTGAGATCGCGCGAGAATCTAACCCCTATGCAGGTCGCGTGCGGGAATGCACTTCCGCTTTGTGAGGGAGGCGCCCGCTCAACTAAAATGGCGGCCGGAAGACGTGCGCATCCAGAGGCGGCTTTCCATCCGCAAGTGAGCGCATAGTGGAGGCAACTTGTGTAAAAACACGCGCCCCCAATAGATTGGCCTCACGCCCAACAGCCTGACACTTCCCATGGATGTAGGGGGAAAAGTGGGGCAAGACACAAAAACTCTGTCCCCTCCCTCTCTATTGAGGGTATGGGGGACTAAGGGGGATCCGATCTGCCCTCCATGGTTAGGGGAGGGAGAGGAAAGGGGAGGAAGGGAACGCAGTGGGACTTACCTGCCCCAGCGACTGCACTCCCCATTCTGTCTGCCGGTCAGCCTGGTCTCCTCCTGTGAAGGAAGGAGAGGAATTGGCAGTGTGGTCTGTGTAAAACACCTGTGACCCCAGAGACAGATCCCACGTTGGAAGATGCCAATGAGATACTTTACACAGTGTAAAGGTTCAAGCAACCCCCTGGTGTCAGCAAGGACTGACAGACAATAAGTATAAAATAAAAAATTCTTCTGTCCTAACCTCCTGAGGACACAACTAAAACTGGGCTCTTCTCTAGCCTGCTGGGGGTATAGCCAGTGGGGGAGGAGCCAGTTGTCTTTTTTGTAGTTGTGTCCTGCCTCCTAATGGTACTAGCTATACCCCCATTGTCCCTGTGTCCCCCAAGCTGACTTTGAGAAATTGGAGGTCTCTAGGACCTGATATATCCTAAGTTACCACCCTGTGTGCTCGTGGGACATTGTAACCACTAAGGGCAAGTCTTACTCCCCTAGGTGCATTCCTGTATACCACAGTAAGCTGTGCTTGGGCAAGAGAAGTAGTTCATGGCCATCATTTATAAGACTATCAGTGCTATTTTCAGCCACGTTTTCTTATCAAAGCAGTGAGCAGAACACATGCAAGGTCTGTTCCCACCTCTCCTGGCCAGCTGTGTCCCAGATCTGTAATGTCGTGTGGTCTCCATCAACCATGAGCTTCTTTATCTGGAAATCAACACCTAAGGGAAAGCAAAGAAAATATGTGGCTGCCTTTTAATAGCCTAAACAAGTTCCTAAAAAATAATCGCCAATGGTTATTTAGAGATACGTCAGGTGGAAAGACAAATAGAACAGGCAGGCGAAGGTCCCATGAGGCTGGGAAATCCACAGTATGATGAATCTTTTTAAAAACATTTGCATTAGGTTGTCATCATTCTCTTGCATATGTTGATAAAGAAAAACTATATTTATTGTTGAAAAAACATTTAGCGAACCTACATGCTTCAAAGAATATGTTTAATATGGATAGGAAGGTTTTGCAATCTGCCATACTACAATCTACACAACATATACAGTTTCAAACAGTTTAAGTTACCCTTTAATAATAGTAAAGTTGAACTTGATGGATAATATCAGATACCATATATTTTATTTTTGAATTATGGCAGCCATACTCTAGTCTAGATGAATCTGAAGTGTGCCTGACCAATCAGCCAAATGGATGAATGTCATGCAAGGGAGCAGCAGATATGGAGAGCTGGACATTTAAACTGTATGTTCACATACATAGATATTGGTGAGACTGGCCAGTATACCATAAGGACCAGTAACATCAACATTTAAAAAAAAAAAAAAAATTGTCAGTATACTACAAAAATAAAAAAGAACCACCAACAGATATTAAACTTTAAAATTGCAAAGTCTTTATTTAGAAATAGCTTACTGAAACTACGCTTGCGATCCTCTTCAGAAAAGGCGTCAGGGTGATGATCCATCATGCGGCACACGATTTCGCCTCCCTGGCTATCTCCTATAAGGAAGGCAGGGAGGAGAAATGGAGCGCCGCACGATGGATCACCAAATCGCCTTTTCTGAAGAGGGACGCAAGTGGAGTTTCGGTAAGTTATTTCTAAATAAAGACTTTTTGATTTTAAAGTTTAATACGTGTTGTTTTTTTTTATGTAGTATAATAATGTATTTTTTTGTTGTTACTGGTCTTTTAAAAGAGAACTAAACCCCCTTTTTATTAAAACCCCTACCCTCCATAGTACCCGCCACACAGGAGTTAACACAAGTAAATACTCCTAAGCCAGTAATTACCCATTGTTGCAGAGTCAGCGCAGTGGAGCTCAAGCCTCGCGCAGGCCATCTAAATGTTCTGAAGACCCAAAAATTACCGAAGCGGCTGAGGATGGCCCCTCTCTCCGCAACAGTGGGTAATTACCGGTTCAGGGGTATTTACTTGTGTTGACTACCGTCCGGGGGAGGGGGGGGGAGCAGGGAGGGGGGACTAAAGAGGGTAGGGTTTTTTTTATTAGAAAAAGGGGTTTAGTTCTCCTTTAAGACCAGCAGTCCTTATGATTTTATTGGTATATGTAACTAAAAGATGAAAAAAATGTATGGCGGCTTTATAACAAGCCAGAAGATGACCTCAATAAAGACATAATGCTGAGTAACAACAGATTACACAAACAAGGAAGGATAAGGCTGGATCAAGAGAGAACAAGGGAAAGGGGAATATTGATCAATATAACTAGAAACTGGGTCAGTCAGATGGAAACAGACAGAAGTACACCCAACCTAATGTTGTAGGAATGTCTCCCCGGAACTCGTTCAGGCACAGTCTGAGAAGGAAACTGGATTTCCCAGAACCAGCATCACCAGCAAGCACAAGTCTGTATATTGGGCTGGACGCCTGTGAAACCTCTTCTGCTGGCACCCCCTGTTTCTGCAAGGACATGAATCACAGTGTGAGCAACTGTATCTGGAATGTACTCTGAAAAGGCAACATAACCTTCATCTACAAAATTAATGATTTGCTGGTTACTAAATTGCTAGTGTTGATGGAGTTGCCTGCCACACCTCATATTCCCCTGGTCTTGTTTATTCTTGTGGGGCAAATATCTTCCCTAAGGGAACTCTCAAACTTTTGTGCATCTGGCAGCCTAACCGGCAATGCAGGAAGCAGTAAATAAATCAGAAAATTACATGACACTTGCCCTTTAGAATAGAACAGGAACTGAAAGTGTGTCACTAATGTTATCAAATCAATAGTAAACAGGCATCCTAAATATATACAGTATACCTGCATGCCAATTATGATCCCAGGCCACTTGTGGAAACTTATCAGTTTATCTTGTATTGGGGTATCCATAACACTTGCAGCAGCACCAAACTCAAACTTTTTTAGCTTCCTCAGTTCTTCAGTGATGCCTTCTAGCCATGCCACCCATATCGCCCTCTAAAGGAGAAGGAATGTCTGTTTGCATTTGCGGATGCTAAATGTTAGGAACCCCCAAGTGATTGTATTTACTTACCCAAAATCCCCCCAGGGATTTTCTAGCGAGCACCACGGAGAGATCTTCTTCCAACGTCTTCTTTCTTCAAATTTCCCCTGGGCAATCGCATGCACGCAGTAGACCGAAATAGCTGGCTAAGTTCCGCTTTTCGTTCTGCTGCTCATGTGCAACCGCGAGAAGAAAGAGGAAGACGGAAGAGGATCGCTCCGTGGTGCTCTCTGGTGTAACCCTAGGCCGGTGCAGTTTTCTGCTGATAGGAGCACCGTCCCGGGGTTTCAGGTAAGTAAATACAATCACTTGGGGGTGCCTAACTTTTGGCACCACCAAGTGCAACCAGACTTTCCTTCTTTAAACGACGAACTATATAAGGAGCCTGAATAATCTGAAAAACTTATTTAAAGGACAAGGAAAGTGTAAATCACTAGGGGCTGTTGAGGCCTTTCAGGGGCAGGGTTATACCCCAATGTCAGTGTGGTATTCAGCAAAGAGGAGCACCAGCCCAGTGTTTAAGCTTAGGAATTGTAATCACTGGAGGGTGCCTAACATATGGCTACCCACAGGTGATTTAGAATGATTTTGTCCTTTTACGTTGTGGCCAGAAGTTTCATGTACATTTCAATAACAGTGCATAGAATATGTCACAGCTACGAATAGGAAATCTAGACCTTATGTTCAGCTGCACAACACAGCCTATACAGAGACAAAATATGCCTACAAGCAAGATACTAAACAAAAATGCTCACAATTTGTAATGTACAGGAGACCCACGGGAAGAATAGTTAAATATCAAAATCTTAATTTATTCTCAAACCCCAGAATATACTCTATATACGACAAGCATCTCTATGGGGATGCTGGAGCGCACACACATGATCACTTCTACTCACCCTGGGTGTAAAGGCAGGGAGCTTTCTCTTCGATGAAGCTGAAGAATCAGCGCGGCTTAAAGGGCGAGACGGGCTCCATTTGAGTTTTCCATCTAC
This sequence comes from Xenopus petersii, assembly GCA_038501925.1. Taxonomy (NCBI): domain Eukaryota; kingdom Metazoa; phylum Chordata; class Amphibia; order Anura; family Pipidae; genus Xenopus; species Xenopus petersii. The sequence goes on from CM076676.1 coordinate 111,238,589, forward strand.
TTCTGACTAGAAACATAATGTTAAAGAAACTGTATAAATCATTTTGGGCTGCAATAATTAGTTGTTGAGTGACAAGCATGAAAAAAAAAAAAAAGTTACCTCAATTTCTGAGTTTGCATAATGGATGCTTCCATTCCAGCGTTCCTCTGAGCTATTGCTGTGCTCACTTCCAAATTCACTGTCCACATCACTGTAGCCCACGCTGCGTGGCAGGGATACCCCACTATCTATACATCTGTCAGCCCAAGTGGCTACATCGGAGAATTTTCTGTAGGGATCATCATCTACTGTGAAACTGAAGGAAAATCTATAGTGTGAGTGGTGAATGGACCAAGGGGACAAAGCACTCATGTCTATTTCATCCACAGTCTACATGTAAGTGGCCATTTGTGCGATTGGCTTTAATATGGATCTCCCAACAGTTGCTTTAGGACAGAGACACACGCTCAGATTCGGGGAGATTAGTCGCCCAGCAAAAAATCTCCTCTTCTTCGGGGTGACTAATCTCCCCGAACGGTCTCCCGCCGGCTAGAATGTAAATCACCGGCGGGGTGGCACTCCGTGCGCTTAGTTTTCACAGTCGCTCAAATTTGCCTCACAAGGAAACTTCGGGTGACTTCAGAAAACGAAGCGATCCGAGTGCCAGCCAGCCGGCAATTTACATTCTAGCCAGCGGGAGACAGTTTGGGGAGATTAGTCACAATGTCTAGCCGCAATTAAAAAGCTTTTAAAGTGCTTAATCTCTTCCCTTAACTTATTTAAAGAGATACGGACACCTGAAATTAAACCTTTTTTACAGTACATATATCATAACATTGTCTTTGCATGTTATTTGTAATTTTTCCATAAAAGTATTTGCCTGATTTTTTTACTTATTACTTATCGGATCCCCATGTTCCTCTATGAGGGGGCTGCCACATTTGTGCAGCAAGAGTCCGTTCGCATTAGAAACTGTAACTGACAGGCTGAGATGGACAGTCAGGTTGGCAAAACAGTCAGGTTTAGGAACTTCAAGAAACAATTAAGCAGCCCTATCAGCGAAAAATGATCAACATGACCTATAGGTGACTTTTAATGTAGTAGTTTCGTTGTTTTAGTGTTACTATAACTTTAAAGGTCGGTGACACACGATAAGATTCTGGGGAAATTAGGCGCCCAGTGACAAATCTCGTCTTCTTCGGGCAACTAATCTCCCCGAACAACCTTCCTGCTGGTGGACTTCAGAAAATTAAGCGCTCAGACTGCCATCCCATCGGCGATATACATTCTAGCCATCGGGAAGGCTTTTCAGGGAGATTAGTAGCCCAAAGAAGAGGAGATTTGTCTTTGGGCGACTAATCTCCCTGGAATCTTAGCGTGTCACCACCCTAAGAGTTATTGTTACACAGCATACTGGGCGCGGTGGCACGAAAAAAACTTCACTATTTTCAGTGCTGCTGAAGTGTTCTTTTTTTGGCTTATATCCCCTTTAATAAAGACTTGTGACTTCAAAAGTTTAATACAAACAAAATTATCCAGGCACATGAGAACTTGGTTACTCCTGTATATTGAGAAGAATATAATGCTGTCTTGATAGTCTATAGATCACTAAAGTAAACATGAGGTCCAGGTTCATATGACCCAGACCAACAGCAACCGGGATAACCAGGAACAAAAGAAAAAGCAGGCACTGGTAAAATGCTATATAGTCAGGCATAAAGTTAAATATTTATTGAAACATCGGTCAGGTATAACCCCTCACTCATTCCGTTCTTCTAATGCGCTCAATAATAGCCTATGTGTAGGTGCATTCGAATATGAAACATATTATATTGATGCATCAATACATTTGCAGTTTTAATTCTACACCTGACTACGTGGAATTGCATGAGTACCTGCCCTTAAAAATGTATTCTTTTTATGTATTGAAGGCGTATTAGGGCTGATTTACTAACCATTGCAGTGTGTTAGTACATCAGCGCTGGTTTCTATAACAAACAAAACAGAGCATGTTCCTATTCTGATACAAAAAATATAGAATGCCCAACCAGTTATAGTTTGTTCAGGAAAATGTAAACAGCCCCTTTACCATCTGCTACATAATTCTCCCTAAACTCAGTCACCTTGGGCAGTGAACCTGAGCACCTGTGCAACAAGAACATTTTCTCACCACTGCAGCTAGGGTTGCCAGCTTTTCTGGAAAAAAATACCAGCGTTCCTATATTCTTGCAGTTTTTTCCTGTTAACATTGGCATCAAGCATCATTTTTACCGGCCAGGCCAGTAAAATACCAGCCAGGTGGCAACCCTATCTGCACCTATTATACAGCTTCCCCCCTTGTCCTTTGTAGGTGGTAACATTATCCTCACTGACTATCTGTTTAAAGGGATCCTGTCATCGGAAAACATGTTTTTTTTCAAAACGCATCAGTTAATAGTGCTACTCCAGCAGAATTCCCCACTGAAATCCATTTCTCAAAAGAGCAAACAGATTTTTTTATATTCAATTTTGAGATCTGACATGGGGCTAGACATATTGTCAATTTCCCAGCTGCCCCTGGTCATGTGACTTGTGCCTGCACTTTAGGAGAGAAATGCTTTCTGGCAGGCTGCTGTTTTTCCTTCTCAATGTAACTGAATGTGTCTCAGTGAGACATGGGTTTTTACTATTGAGTGTTGTTATTAGATCTACCAGGCAGCCGTTATCTTGTGTTAGGGAGCTGCTATCTGGTTACCTTCCCATTGTTCTTTTGTTTGGCTGCTGGGGGGGAAAAGGGAGGGGGTGATATCACTCCAACTTGCAGTACAGCAGTAAAGAGTGATTTAAGTTTATCAGAGCACAAGTCACATGACTTGGGGCAGCTGGGAAATTGACAATATGTCTAGCCCCATGTCAGATTTCAAAATTGAATATAAATAAATCTGTTTGCTATACATAAAAACTTGCCTCTACTCAAAGCATAAAATATTCACTACTTTGTATAGATTATTATTTATGTGTTTGTGTGAGAGAAGAGGATACATTCTTTAATGTAGATTTAAAGCTAAAAAAAAAAGAAATTAAATTGCTTTACTGGGGACTCTCAGTAGATAAATAAATCTTAAATTCAGGTTAATTAATTTTATGATTTCTCTACAAAAGATTTAATGACTGACTCAAGCAGCCTCTCTGGACCTCTTCTGCATAGTATTCTCGCTTACTCTCAGTTTAGTTTTATTCAGCTGACGAGGAGGTAGAGAACAGTGCAGGGAGGCATCAGGAGGTGGCTCTGCAAAAGTCATGAGAATGAACTGGAATAAAAAAATAAGTATATTGCAAAAAGTGATCAGAAGAGTACTTTGTGCTATTTTACATTGATTCCCTTTAAATGTGGCATTCTGTAGAACATAGGTATATACTTTACCTACTGTAGGTGATCACAGAGGGCTCGCTGAGATGACTGGGGGAGGAATGCTGCAAGAAGAAAAATATCATTTACTTCCACAAAAGAAAATGCAGTATATCTATAGTGAGGTTGTTCTTGCACTGGCAGGCCTGTAACGCTGGCCTATAAATATGTAGATTTCCATGGCCGATTAAACTTTGGAAAAACCCCAACCCTGCAAACATACATTTGCTTTGCCTACATCCCACCCTCAATTACTATACCTGCTTCCTGTCTGATTTATGCCTACAACATAAAAACGTTTTAATTTCAATGTGATCTTTGACCAAAGAAAGACTAGGAAAAAGCCACAGAAAATGACTAACTGATCTCCATGAGGGACAGATTAATCCAATACAACAGTATCTCCCCAATCAGATTCAGGTCAATGAGAACGAAGTCTGTTGACACATGTCCTCTTTGTAGCTCTATGGGTGCAGACTTCTTTCATGTGATATTGTCCACCAGAGCTGCATATTGGTCAAGGTTGTGGGAAGACTATATGAAAAGTTGGGCCTCCCACAAATAATATCTTCGCAACTGTAGCCTGGGGGTTTTAGATGACATTATTCCCATAAACCAGGACAAAAATAGATTATTATGCTATGCCAAGAAAACATAGCGGTTTCCAAAAACGTAGACCTGCTGATATGAAATGGACTTACCTTATCAATAATAGATTATCAGCATGACCCACTCACCTTACTGTAATTCTTGAACTTTCATTTTAATGCAAGCCAGTAGGACTATTTTTAAGCATTATTGTATAGAAACCAGGTAAAACATAGGGACTAAGAATAGGTTGAAGTACACAGAGGCCCAAACAGCCCTCCACCAGCCCACTAAATAGTGACCGTATGGCATCTTACAGCAGCCCCTCTGGCATTAGCCAGAGCCTACAGATAGCCAGTCCTGGACTGCTTTTCAGCATAACCACGTTACATTTGCATATGCTCAGTATATCAACACAGTGTACAAGACAGAATCTCCATATTCACAGAATACATTGACTGTTAAAATCATTGATAAAAACTCACCCGCTTCCTTTCATTTTCCAGATTTGAGAGAGTGGAGCGCATGCTGTCATTGTTATCATACAGAGATTTGTTGGCTTCACTGCAAGTAGGACACACATATAATTAACTCTCATTTCAATACATACACTGCATATACATTTACAGAACACATGCATGTAAAACAACCACGTAATCAAACTGTAGTGAGTTTTCCATTACCTGCTAATTGTGCTGCATTTAGTGTCTTTGCAAAGATTTTTTTGTAAACAGCAAATGAGGTAATTAAAGCAGAAGGGAAGGGTGTTACATTTGGAGAGTCAAGAAAGAAAAATTAATTATGACAAAACCAGTTTTTTTTTTTCAATATAAATAAATGTGCACTTTCAGCCTTTAGAAATGAATATGCACGCACTCCTGCAGCCGTGACAGTTGAGGTAAAAAGTGTATCTTTATTTCTTCATGTTAAAAGTAGCGTCCTAACGCGTTTCGTATCGAAAGATACGTAATCATAGGCACATAATCGGTTACAACTGTTACAAGTATTTAAACACATTTAAAGGAAGTGACGTCCATATCCACCTTTCATAGGTGTACTTAACGGGCTCCAAATCATTACAGGTTAACTCTTAACATTCAGAACAAATCGTTTACAAGGTGACTTTTTTTCAGATACAAAATGTCATCGTGTGTGTTATTACTACCTAAATTCATAACAATTTTAAAGTACACCGTTTTATAATATTGTTTTATAATATGCATCAATGTGTACTAAAATGTATAATAAATAAGGTGCTTAAATATAGACCATATATCAATTACAAAATTTAGTTATATATGCCAATTAAACAGACATTGCTATATTATCGTCCATTATTTAAAATAAACATAAACATTATTATTGCACTAAATCGCTCTTTTTTCTTAAAGTGTGATGCACATACAACACGATTGAATATAACTGATTCTACAGATGACACTTTTATAGTTGCTTTAAACGTTTCAGTCAGTATTAAATTTTTAGATTTTAGAATTTTTAGAAGACCAACAAATCATCAAGTAACATAAGCCTGTATAAAATTGTTAAATTTCGGCATTAAAATCTTCACTTAGATACGAATCACAATGCAGTCGATTAATGTTTTCTGATATCACTCATGTTTCTACAAAACTGGCCAAATTCTGAACCTAGTTCTACTCCGTTTATACCCAACCACAAAAATTCCATCCAAGAATTGTAAAGCCTAGAGCTGCAACGAAACACGGGGGGGGGGGGGGAATTTGAAACAAACTGGAACTAAAAGTGGAGGAGAAATTAAATACATAAAAAAATATATCATTCTTCACGAGGAGGAGATAAAATTGCACGGCTTCGGCATAGGGAGGCATATTGGATCTTCACTTTGGACACCAGACAGCCCAAGGGGTTAAATCTTCATTTTGACATTGCATGCCATTTTTGATCTGAAGATCATAGTTCAATTGAAATTTTTTGAAGATCCAGTATGCCTCGTATTTAATTTCTCCTCCACTTTTAGTTCCAGTTTGTTTCAAATTTCCCCCACCGTGTTTCGTTGCAGCTCTAGGCTTTACAATTCTTGGACGGAATTTTTGTGGTTGGGTATAAACGGAGTAGAACTAGGTTCAGAATTTGGCCAGTTTTGTAGAAACATGAGTGATATCAGAAAACATTAATCAACTGCATTGTGATTCGTATCTAAGTGAAGATTTTAATGCCGAAATTTAACAATTTTATACAGGCTTATGTTACTTGATGATTTGTTGGTCTTCTAAAAATTCTAAAATCTAAAAATTTAATACTGACTGAAACGTTTAAAGCAACTATAAAAGTGTCATCTGTAGAATCAGTTATATTCAATCGTGTTGTATGTGCATCACACTTTAAGAAAAAAGAGCGATTTAGTGCAATAATAATGTTTATGTTTATTTTAAATAATGGACGATAATATAGCAATGTCTGTTTAATTGGCATATATAACTAAATTTTGTAATTGATATATGGTCTATATTTAAGCACCTTATTTATTATACATTTTAGTACACATTGATGCATATTATAAAACGGTGTACTTTAAAATTGTTATGAATTTAGGTAGTAATAATACACACGATGACATTTTGTATCTGAAAAAAAGTCACCTTGTAAACGATTTGTTCTGAATGTTAAGAGTTAACCTGTAATGATTTGGAGCCCATTAAGTACACCTATGAAAGGTGGATATGGACGTCACTTCCTTTAAATGTGTTTAAATACTTGTAACAGTTGTAACCGATTATGTGCCTATGATTACGTATCTTTCGATACGAAACGCGTTAGGACGCTACTTTTAACATGAAGAAATAAAGATACACTTTTTACCTCAACTGTCACGGCTGCAGGAGTGCGTGCATATTCATTTCTGAAGATTTGTTTCGCCCAAGCTACGGGTTCGGGGCACGGCACCCGGGCCATCAGACAGACGTGGTGAGTGCCAAGCTAAGCTGAGTTCATTATATTTGGATTAGAATTGTCTGGCTGTAAGTGAAGGGCCTGGGGTTTGGACACCCAGGCCATCCCGTTCCATGCGGTAAGAATTACTGCTTGGTTGTTTGCTACTTCAATCGTTATTAAAGAGTGTTATACTAGATTGGTTTAAATTGGTCAAAGTGATCAGGAGTAGCATGCTTATAAATCCATCGCCAAGTTGGTCCATCGGAGATTAGAAGCCAGCGATTTGTTTTTGTATTCACACTTTCAGCCTTTGCTTAACAGGCCCCTATGCGCTAAACTGTAAATGCATTGGCTGCAGAATTGGCAAAATTGTTAATCTGTTAAAACGTTCAACTCTTAAACAACATAACTGTACCCTTGTACATCTAAACCAGTGGTTGATAAGCATTTTCCGTTCAAGCCTCACTTGAAGATCCACCCTTTGCTTATGGACTCCCTTAGCTCATGAAACGGCATATCAGTCATTCAGACATAGTGCCAAGAATAACTAGGGTTGCAAACCCCTAACCAACCCTTCAGTTCTCCCCAATTCTTACTTGAATTGGCCTTCAGGCTGTGCCCCCTGTTCTAATATCTACCCTGCAGAGGGGCCAGCCCCACAGTTTGGGAGCCACAGATTTAAACCTTTAATTCAAGGCTGCTCAACTGGAATCTGCAGGCTAGATGTGGCCCTATTTGGAATTTGTATGGCCCACAGCTAGGGCTGCCACCTTTTTCCTGCATAATACTGGCCTATGAGTTTCAGCGAGCAGTGATGGCACTTGGAATGGAGCAGTGCCAGCTTATGCAGGGAAATGGGCGGGTGGATAGACTGGTGGGGAAATGAGTGTGGCAGATGCAGGCCTCTGCTTATAAGGATAATTGGGCAGTGGAGAGGGTCAAGGAAGGATGGAATTCATAGGCTATTTCATATTCACCGGCAAATACATTGCCAGTAAATTTGTAATACCTGATCAGGCCCTAGCTGGTGATTTACTGGCTGATCAAATTCATCCAGATGGCAACCCTACCCCCAGTCTAACCAGGGGCTATACAGACTTCTTTCCATGACACTTTTCTTTTTTTCCATATAACCTAGTTCACAAACATCACCATAACTGTCCCTTTTCTTGCCATTTACTTATTATATAAAGTTTGCCATAGAAACTCTCTGGAGACATTATACTCACTTTAGTATCTGGATTTGGTTTGTAAATGTTCTTCTTTCCTCTACCATACTCTTCAGCTGTTCCTTCTCTCTACATTTTATAGAAAAATAATAATTTAAAAAAATTATATTATCAGTAATTCTTCGATTGGATACAGCCTGGATTTAACTCAACCAGAAAAAAAATATGATTTTATTTATTTGATATATAAAAGGTTTGAATTCTCTCAAATAAGCCCACCCTTAAGCTGGCCATAGACACATGGATGTGATCATACAAATCTTCGTTTCCTACGATTTTTGGGCCGTGTGTGGAGTGTCCCGTCATGTTTCGTGCCATGGTGATCGGTCGTTCAGTCGATCAGACAGAACCCTGGCCTGACTTCAAAAATCGAAGCACCCTGAGTGCATTTCCGCAGGCGATTTTTCATTTTAGCAGGTGGAAGGCAGTTTGGGGAGATTGTCGCCCCGAAGAAGAGGCGATTAGTCGCCAGGCGACTAAATCTCCCTGAATCTGCCGTGTGCCCTGGCAGGTCGGGAGGTGGCACCGAACGATTGCTTGTCCGATATTGAAGGTATATCTGCACTTCTATGGCCAACTTTAGTGTCAAATAATTTCCTGCCCATTTAATACCTTCCCCTTCCTTGGAACATGAAAAATAATGAAACCAAATAAATAACATGAATCAATTATCTGCCATAGATTGTAAATTTTACAAAATATGAATCTTATGAAATTATGTACAAGGTTTATTTTGCTGTCTGTACACGCCACATAATTGGGTAAACCTATGCTAAACTTCTTTTTAGGACGTTTTAGTTTTTGGATGCATAGTTGGCTACAAGGACATGAAGGAGTGATGTGCATGTCTCCACACATAATTCCTTATGCAAGAGTTTAAATTTTTGGTTTTAAGGCAGTGCTAAGTGTATAGCATGAGACATGTAAATATCTTCTGATTTCAGATGGGCTCTTTGGTTTCTTTTAGGGCAAACAGAGTAAAGGCTCTGATACTCTCAGTGTGCATAGTTTTGGAAGGCTGACAGAAACGGATCCTCGTCCTGTCCTGTGGCTCCATAGTCTTCTCACCCTAACCAGGTTGGTTTCTCTGCTTATATAGGTACCTAGAAAAATATGGGTGATAAGATTCTGTCTGGTGGGTTTTAAGGTCCCTGCCCTGTAGAGCTTGCAGATATATAAGTAATGCAGCAATGCACACACATTTACCTGTTATGGTGCGTCTGCTGATCAGTCATGTAGTCCTTCAGTCTGTCCACTTCTGTCTGCAGCAAAGAGATGTCGGTTTGTGCTCTCAGCAGGTTCATCTTCAGCTGCTCATTCTCCTGAAACAAGAGAAGAACTACTCAGAAACATCTCTTCCACAACAAAGCATTTGGTGTTATAAAAAGTGTCCCTATCCATTATAAATACCACAGAATATAGTATACGCAGAGTTTTCATTTAAAACAGCAGTATTGTTTGCCTTACCATAGTCTACACTAGCAAACTGCTTTAGACCAGATGTACTGTTATAGTGTTTGGACATGAAAAGTTAACTTCATGCTTTCTTTGAACTGTTTAATATCAGCTCCTCAAGTGCCTCTGGGAGCCAAGTAAAGGGACAGGTGGATTAATCTAGCTCCACCTTTTGGCTTCACCCTTCTTTAGTTATTGCACCTGAGAGTACAGGCAGAACAGATGATGATCATCTGAAATAAGTTAGCTTTGGTTCCATTCCCCCAAACTACAAAGGCTTTAAGGCATTAACAATATACACAAATGAGGGAAAAGAACGATAAGATGATAATAAGCATTAAATAATGCCCCACTGCACTTATAAATTCTACTGCCATGCTGACAGAAGTATTTTCTGACCTCCAAAGGGTCCAACACTGCACTACAGTGGAACAGGGCATTAAAGGGGTTGTTCACCTTTGAGTTAACTTTTAGTATGATCTAGAGAGTGATATTCTGATATTGTAATTGGTTTTCATTTTTTATTATTTGTGGTTTTTGAGTTATTTAGCTGCTCTCCAGTTTGCAATTTCAGGAATCTGGTTGCTAGGGTCCAAATTGCCCTAGCAACCACGCACTGATTTGAATAAGAAACTGGAATATGAATAGGAGAGGGATTGAATAGAGACAAAATAAAGAGTAGCAATAACTATAAATCTGTAGCCTTGCAGAGCAATTGTTTTTTTTAGATGGGGTCAGTGACTCTGAAGCTGGAAAAAGTCAGAAGAAAAAGGCAAATCATTCAAAAACTATAAAAAAAAATAATGAAACGTTGCTTTTAAATTGATTGTTCTATAACATACTAGCCCCCTTATGTAATAAAAGGCACTAAAGGTGGCCATAGATGCAAAGATCCGCTCGTTTGGCCACATCGCCAAACGAGCGGATCTTTCCCCGATATGCCATTAACAAACATGACTATATCAGGGGTAATCTGATTGTTTGGCCGTATGGCCGAACGATCCGATTACGATGTGCCATGGGCTCCGGCGGGATCGGTCGGGTCAAAATCAAACCTGACCGATCGACCGATCTCCGCCAGATGAAAGATGTCGGCACATGCCACACACGATCCGAAAATCGTACGAATCCTCGATTCATACGACAGGATCTGTGTGTCTATGGCCACCTTTAGTTTGCCCAGGAGCAGTAACCCATGGCAACCAATAAGATTATTGCTTTTAAACAGGTGACTAGTAAATTTTTCCTGCTGATTGGTTGCTATGGGTTACTGCCCCTAGGCAAACAGTGCCTTATATTACATAACCCCTCAAAGGTCTTAAAGGTGAACAACCCTTTTAAAGGGATACTGTCATGGAAAAACATGTTTTTTACCAAATGTATCAGTTAATAGTGCTACTATAGCAGAATCCAGCATTGAAATCCGTTTTTCAAAACAAGAAATGGATTTTTTTATATCTAATTTTAAAATTTGCTATGGGGTTAGACATTTTGACATTTCCCAGCTGCCCTCGGGTCATGTGACTTGTGCTCTGATAAACTTCAGTCACACTTTACTGCTGCACTGCAAGTTGGAGTGATGTCATTACCCCTCCCTCCTACAAGCTGCTGTAATGTAAATAGAGCCTTGTCTGCTGAGCCTGTCAATTGAACAATAGGCAGGAATCAAGATAAGCTCCCACTGACACCACTTCAGAAGGACTGAAATAAGTCCTGTGATCACTGCCCCCACTTACGTTTCAAAAATAAATATACACACACACACACACTTCATTTTGGGCACTGGAAAAAATATTTTATATAGATAGTTTATTATATTTGTTTACACAAAAATGAATGGCAGAAACACAGGAGTACACTCCCAGGACTGATGACAGGGAATAGAAAAAAAGGATAAAATAAGGAGGACATACTTGAAAACCAGGAAAACTTAGGAGGAAGTCTAGGAAGGGTTAAAATAGCTCATGAGAAAGGAGGCAGTAAGTAGTTAATGAAAAAAGAAGTATTGCAGGCAGGAAAGGAGCAAGGTCTGTGTGAGGTGGATAGCAGAGGGAACTCACAGCTCCTTTACCTCATCTAGTAACCAGTAAAACAAACTAGGAAGGCAGCAAGGAGAGAAAGTTCGCCCCTCCAAAGGAAAGCAGAGATCAAACTTACAGAACGGCAGGAGCTTTGATAGTGTCTGTGGGAGGAGGGGCTGCTAGTGCAGCCGTAGAGCAGGACGTAGGAAAGTGAAAGTAATTGCTTCCCTGCAAACCATGTGACCTCTCTCCTCCAAACATCACAGGCATGGGCAGAGAGGGGAGGGGGAGTGTACAGCTGGATTCTCATGTCGTAGTGCAACCTGGCTTTTCATTACAGAGTGGCTGCCTCCAAGCACACAGGTAATGCTGTGCCTGTTAGAGCAGCACAGGATGAATGTGTAATGAGCAGAAATGGAAGCCCCCATGACAAAATACAAACTAAAATAACTTATGCATGGATTTGTGGATTAACATTTTATTTGCCAGACAGTGTTTATGGATGTGTGTTTTTTATAAAAATGCAAAAAAAAAAAAAGTTTAAAATGACGACAGATTCCCTTTAAGCAGAAAGAGAGTATGTTACTGGACAAGAAACTGACATGGGCCCCATCACCTAACATTTCAATATGAGACATTCAAATGCACAGGGGGATTCCTGGCAGTTCCAAAGGAATTCCCAGAAGTTTTACATTTTCTCTAAAAACATGTTTGTTTCATTCAGGAAAATATTTATAAAGCAAGACAGATGTGCCAATTCATCAAGACATTCTTTACAGTTGACAGCTTTGTGATTATCGGAATCATAATCCCTCATGTAAATAGTAGGAGACATTGTTTAAAAATCTAGACAAAATGTTTCTACACTTAAATGAATTGTTACAACAACAAAATCAAGAAATGGTTACATATAAAAAGCATTGTTATATAGTTTGAGTGATTACTGTTTGTAAAATGTAACAAGGATTCACTAGCAACTAGCATTGTTCCATATCAAGGATGCAATGTATTATCTGCCCTCAATAACAAGGACAGGGGTGAGGGTCTTTAAATGTTAAATATTACACCCAAAATTAACGTTCTATTATTTAAAGGCCCAGTGTGTAGACTAGAATAGACTAGAATAACCCACATGAGCAATATGACAAAGCTCACTTTCCAGTGCTATGGTTTGGCTACAAAAAAAGTAGAGCAAAAATCACACATAGGAAAAAAAGCAAAAGTCTGTTATGTGGTGTGTACTGTAGGTTTAAAGGAATTGTTCAGTTTAAAAATAAAAACTGGGTAAATAGACAGGCTGTGCAAAATAAAAAATGTCTCTAATATAGTTAGTTAGCCAAAAATGTAATGTATAAAGACTGGAGTGACTGGATGTCTAACATAATAGCCAGATCACTACTTCCTGCTTTTCAGCTCTCGTGGTTTACACTGACTGGTTACCAGGCAGTAACCAATCAGAAACTTGAGGGGGGCCACATGGGTCATATCTGTTGCTTTTGAATCTGAGCTGAATGCAGAGGATCAATTGCAACCTCACTGAACAGTTATGTACCATGTGTCCCCCCCCCCCTTCTACTAACTCAGAGTTAGAGAGTACCGCCATCAGTCCTGCACTAGGTCACCAAGCCTAGCCCGCAACTAACTCCGGCAGAGAATTCGACGGCAGCCGCCCGAATTGGACGATCGGTTGCCGCTGACCCCCCCGCCAACTGCCAACCCCCCTTCCAATCCCCTCCTGACCCTCTACCGAGCCCTCCCGACCCCCCAACCCTTGCAAAAAAAAATTTTTCATTAACACCGGTCCCTGAGCCAAAAAAAGTTGGGGACCGCTGTTATAAAAGCCAAGCAGTAATAGCAATAATGTATATCAATTGGTGTATTTGTGCAGATCATTATTTCTGGTACGTTCCTAGGGGACACTGCTTACCTGTGAAAGGTCAAAGATCTGGTTTTTCAGCTTAGCACTTTCTTCCTTGTTTTCCATTACCAGCCGTTCATCTTTGCGCTTTAGGGGGAAAAAAAGTATTTTGAGGTCATTACGGATTCAAAATAGCTAGAAAATATATTATATACTAATATAGGTATAGTAATGACTAAAGCACCTAATAATCCTGTTAAGTAAGATGAATGTGTCTCTATGTCTTTGTATGTTTGCACAAAAGAAAAAAAAAACAACAGCATTAATTACATACACCATAGGTTTAATTCCATCTGGAGCCTGTACTGTATGTTCTATCCATGCAAAGCACACGGGCAGATGAATTTACCTCTAACTTAATTAACCCTTCTGTGTTTGTTTGGGGGCTTTAGGTGCCTATCACTTCTGGGTGGGCACACTGTAAGAACTATAGTACCAGTGAAAAGACTGCTGCCACTTAAGAATGCCTTTTTCCATAATGGAAGGTTTAAGGTTAATAGAGGATGCTGGAGTTAAATGAAAAGTAAGACATTTTAAAATCCCCTAAAAAGACTTTAAACTAGTTATGTGATGGTCAACAAAAACCCTAACTGCCCACTCCCAACCCGCACCTGACTGTAACTCGGGGGCACTTCCATTCTTAGACCTGCGCTCAACCAGTCCCATCTCTGATGTCACAAAAGGGGAAAGACCAAGCGTACATCAATAAATGGAGGCTGCTGGTGTCGAAAGCTTGCAGAGTGAGGTCATAGGCAGGAAGAGCTCAAACTGAACCCACCCGCAAACTGCAAAATGTGCTTGCTGCCTCTGTTCCAATGGAAATCAACCAGACATGCACAGCAGGTACCTCTTTGACCATATTCACAGTCAAAGAGAGAAGAAGAGCTCAGGGAAAAAAAAGGAGATGGAGCTTCACGCTAGACCAGTAACTGGATTTAAAACGGACATGAGACTGAATGCAGGGAAAGGTTTATTAATGTGGGCATTTTTTGAAATTAAAAAAAATGATTATTTATTCTTTAAGTGGCCTGCAGCTACTTTGGTTGCTGTTCAGCAATGTCTCCGCAATTTACTTATAGTAATGCATTTTAAGGTTTGGATATTTTAGTGAGCTCTCCCTTTACTACAATTGTGCTTTGCAAGTGGCAAGTAGAAGCTGAGAAAAGCCAGGGCCTGACTGCTGCTATTTGTTGGATATGTAAGTTAGACAAGAGATGGAGCCTAAAGAGGCAGCATTTACTTATTTAAAAGTCTATATAAAGCAATTCACACTGGGCTGCAAGCCACTTTTAACAGTGAATCAGGATTGTGCTACTAATTTTCACTGCTGAAATGTGCAAAGTCCAGTCTCCGCTGGTAAAGCTGCTAATGGTAAAACACTCCCAAACACTCTTGCATAGCTAACACATAGGTTAAGAAACCTGCCTGACCACATAAACATCTATGATCACACAAATTGTACCATTAGATTCTGTGTGAAGGTTCAGGATACATAACTATTCTACCAAGCTTGAAACACCTATTATACGAGCAATAACTCTATATAAGGGTGCAAATTAAAGCAGAGCTTCTTAAACGTTGAAACTACTCCCCTACCCCCACCCATGCACCTGAATGTTTTAGAAACAGGGGCACAATGTAAGGACAGCATGGTGATAGGCTGATCTGGATTTAGTTTAATGGTGGCCATACATGGGCAGATTAAAGCTGCCGATATCGGTCCTTTAGACCAATTCGGCAGTGTATGGGGGCTTACGACGGGTCTTCCCGATCCATATCTGGCCTCAATATCGATCGTGAAGGTTTAATTTTTCTGGCGATCAACCAGTCGGAGCCCATTGGTCCTCGTTGTAATCTGATAATTTGGCCCTAGGGCAGAACGTTCGGAATATAGCCCTGCGTTGGTGTGCATATCGGGGAAAGATCCACTCATTTGGCGATGTCACCAAACGAGCGAATCTTATAGTGTATGGCCAGCTTCACACTGTTGTTATTCTTCTTCATTTATAGAGTGCCGACATATTCTGCAGACTTTATATCTCATTTACATCAGCCCCTGCCTCCGTTGAGTTTACAATCTACTCCTTATCTCACACACACATGGTTTACGTGTAAAACAATTGTTTTAGCTCAATTGGTTTCAGATATTACACCAGAAATCAACATTTTCCTTTATATTGCTTTCTATTGTTTTAGTTTCGGGAGTTTTTTTTTTTTTTAAACTGAAGTCAAAACTAATGTTTTCAGTGATCCAGGTGTAGATTCTGAACTGTTACAATTTGCTACATTATTTGATATATTTCTCAGCAGCATCTGTGGAATATTAGCAACTATTGTATCAATTATAATAATTGCCTTTAATGCTTTGGAGAAATGTATCAATGTAACAAATTGAAACAGCTCAGAGTCTGCACCTGCACAGGTTATATTTTATATAATGGGTTATGGTCAATAAACAAATCAATTGTGTATTCTATATTATAAATATTAATAATAATAATAATAATAATAATAATAATAATGTGCTTTTGTTGTGTTTCTGGCCCTTTAAATGATTCCAAAAAGAGCCACATGAGCTTCCTATTTGAAATTCTTAATTCCTAGTCATACCTATGCACATTGGCCTATAGATTAGAGCAGTGGTCCCCAACCAGTAGCTCGTGAGCAACATGTTGCTCACCAACCACTCTCAGTGGCCTCAAAGCAGGAGCTTATTTTTGAATTCCAGGCTTGGAGACAAGTTTTGGTTACATAAAAACCAGATGTACTGCCAAACAGAACCTCCTGTATGCTGCCAGTCCATATAATGGATACCAAACAGCCAATCACAGCACTTTGTTTGGCACTCCCATGGACTGTTTCATGCTTGTGTTGCTCTCCAAATCTTTTTACATTTAAATGTGGCTCACAAGTTAAAAAGGTTGGGGACCCCTGGATTAGAGAGAACAGGGCAAGCATTGTGCAACCTTAGTCATTTGATCAATCTTTGTCTGCAGGCCTAGGGTTTCCATCTCATGCTTCCTTTGTAGTTCCTGGACTGCAGCATTCAGCCTCTGCGCCTCCTGTAACAAAATAGAGAAATTCATACATATTTTTCACAGCACCTTCCCCCAGCATTACACTTCTGGGTGATGCTTTTGCACACAAGTTATTGCAGTCAAAATAGTCTTATGCCACTTGACACCCTTGAGTTGCAGCACCATCAGTTTTGCTGCTGATACATGACTATGGACACAACACGACCCCTTCACAACTGAAACCATGGATTTGCAGCGAAATTCCCGAATTTTGCCATGTGCAAATTTTTATGCGAAGCTGCTGTAAAAATTCGCCCATGGAAAATTCACAGAGAAAAAACACCCATTGATTTTAATGCATTAGGACAAAAAAGTCGCCATAAGAAAAAACACCCATTGATTTTAACGCATTATGACAAAAAAGGCACCATAAGAAAAAAATGGCCATTGACTTTAATGCAGTAGGACAAAAAAAGTCATCATAAGAACACCCATTGACTTTATTGTATTTAGAGTAAGAAAATTTGTCGCGAGCATAAAAATTTGTTGCATGTAAAAGCGACCATTGACTTCAATACATTTAGCAAAATTTCGCTGTTTCACGAATTTTTCAGGCAAGCCAAATGGGACAGACTCGCTCATCACTAGTAAGGAAGAGACTGGCATTTTAGGGCAATGGCACACAGATAAATTCTGAGCTTTCTGTTACGCCTGTTGTGTTGTTGCTTGTTATGCAGCTGACAAAAGGCTCAGAATCACTCCTTCATTTATATAAATGGGAGTCTCCCAAAGTAACCTGTCCTCATTTCCAATTCAAATGAACGGAGATGTGACAAACTGTACATTATCACCCTGGGCGCTACTGACCCTGATTTTATTCTTTTAGTAACCTAAGCCATAATAATACCACTTTAATCTGATTTGGAAATAAGGAAATCTCCAGCAAGTTGTCAGCATTAGCAGCAGGATTCCAGCCATGTCCCGATATGATTGAGTCAATCTACTATGGCATCTTACCAAGTGTATTTACCCCCCCCCAAGAGTCAAAGAATTAGGTGTGGCCACAGCCCTTTCACTGCCGAGTGCTTACATTAAGTTGTTTATTTAGTTTAGACATTTACAATAATTACAGGATAATTTAATATCTCTCATACAGGAAAATCAATAATGCAGACAGGCATCTTAATTGTCTAATAGTAGACGGAAATACTAATGGCCATGCCAAGATACAAACAATTATTGTGCCATTATAATTACAGTGCATTTGTTTGGTGCATATTTCCTGGGACACTATGCAAATCTTAAACACTACAAACAGGGATATAAAACAAAGGACAAACGGCACAACTTACAGTTGTCAATATTATGGGGCATCCTATTTATTTACTCTGGGGGAACTTAGAGTATAAGCACTTAGTCATTTCAGCATTCTGGAGGGCTCATTTAACAATGTTAAGGATGGAAGCAAATATGTTGGCAATATATAAAATAATATAATAACGGCAAATGAGGCTTTGAGAGAAATTTATTACAGAAGTGAAATATAGGCACTTAACATTCTGGTAGTCATGTTTAAGGGTATGTGATACAAGTACGTTTGTAGAATATCAGCACTCTGGGGTAATTTATTAAGGATGTGTGATATAAAGCATGTTATATTATATCAGCACTCTAGGGGTCATTTAATAAGGAGTATAAGCTCTTTGTAATTGCAACATTTCCCGAGTCACTAAGGAAGTACCTAAACACAATATGTTGCACTGCTCCCCTAATAAATGTACATAATGCTGGTTCTTAATATGTGGCTCACACCTAAACTTAAGACATAATTTCAGTTGCACAAAGCCAGTATTTAATCTGGTGTAGACAGGTGGCAGAGACAAGTGTAACCACACGTGCACCCAAGCCTATACTTACTATCAAATACAACCTGGCCAAATTTATGAAGTCTATCAAATAGTTGGAGCTAAGCAAAAAACCAAGGCCTGTAGTGACTAGGAGGCAGTATTAGGCTAAAGGCACACATGGCTGTTGGGTTGCTGTAAATTTTGTCAAGGAAAAACCATGGTGATTCAATAGGGGAACTGCTAAACATTGCCAGTGTTGGAACCATTGACTGCACTAAGTTAATGGAATTTTTGCCACCAGCAGAGAAACCAAAGATACAGCCCCATATCTGTAGTAACTAACACGAATGGCATCTGCCATCTCTGCAAACACAGGGCTGTAGTTAAGACAGAAAACACTAAAGTGTGCGTTTTCTGGCCAAAGTCCACTGACAGGCAGATGCCATAATCTGTGGCTGCAGACACTGGGCAGTAGGAGGCTGTATCAGAGTTTCTGTGCTGGCATTTCAAGCAGACTTTGCTGCTTAACTAGAACTTGACCAATTAGCAGGAAAATATTTTGCCTTGTAGTTATCGGCAACAGTACAAGAGGGTGGTAATCTTGAAAATAGGTTTGAACTCCCAAGCAGGGCTCTCTAAGCTTTTTCTATCTATCCTAAGTGTTCAATACCTTATTCTACTAAACATACCAATGATAATTGTCTCTAAACCTTTTTTCCTACCTCCTCTCGTATCTGCCTCTCCATCTTGGTTAGGTGATGCTGTAAATCTTCCTCCATTTCTGCAATCTGCTTCGCTGTTGCCCCTTCAGTCCTACAGACCAAATGCACAAGGTGAGGAACAACAGGCAAAAACTGAAATACTGTAACACTTGGATGCCAACATAGAGGATGCATTATCTTGTAAATTAGACATTGCTGGCTAGGATGATTTTAGAATAGGACAAAGGGCCAGAGTTGACATTTCCCCTGGCCACACAGAATTACACGGCCTTCCGGGAAAAATAACTTTAAAAAAACACATTCTAATTCTAAGTACAGGACATACATTATGAAATACTTCTTCACAATGTTTTCAGTATTCTATATAAAATGGCTGTCCAACTTGCGGCTCAGCTGATACTGAAGAACAACTACCAGAACCTACTGAAAAACAAGGGGAAGTGTGGACACATTTTATACTTTTCTGACAATTCAATGTCTTTACCTTCAGATTTGAGGGCCTGGCCTTGCTAAATCAATGTCTATATACCAATTTATTCATTTACATAACAAAAGCTTTAACAAATTCAGCCTGGCTGCAGGATATTTTCATGACTCGCCATTTTTTGGGTCGTAAACTCTATTGAGCTGCCCCCTCTTCCTCTTGTATTGTTCATATATTAAATCTGTATGTTTAAATCTGTATCTTTGAAGTATGCACCTACTGTATAATGTAATAAGTAAATAATAATAATACATTCAGCCTGGTAAAAAGTGCCTACCAGTTTAAGCAGCCAAGTACAAGGTTAAAAGGGACAGTATACCCTCTTGTTCAACATGAGTGCAAATAATCTGGCAACATTTTTGTTTTTTGTTATTACTCGAGCTAAACAGGGAAACTGAAGTTACTCCATGTTGGGTTGTGCAAAGGGAGATGAATAGTTTACCAGTACACAGATAATCCCCATGAGAATGGGCACCTACTTTACTTTGCTTTGTAAACCAAAACAGTCACAACAAAGAGGGAAGGGAGGAGGTTGCATACTGGTAATAATCTGCCACTCAAGGACCAAGCATGGAGTTTAGCTCAAGAAATAACTAAAACCACAGATTTTTTCATTATTAAAATAATAGGAAAAAAGTATGTTCAGCACAAGCCCTATTTATTGCACTCCTGCTGAACAGGGCTATAGTCTGTCCCTTTAAGATAAGCATGATGTTGTATCCGGTGTCCGGTTTTCCACCCCCATGCTGTGTTTCTGACATGGTATCATCCCCACTGTTCCTCATTTCAGATATACACAAAAGTTTCCATTATCTGGTGCCTGTCTGCAATCTGCATGGTTATGGTTGCCATAGTAAAGCCACAGGATGGGAACAGAGACAAAATCTTTTATCCTAACCTCGAATAACGAGATTACGTATTTTGAAAATTACTTTAATTTTTTAAACAAACCTTTTAAGGACAGATTCCAACTTTTCAATGTTGAGCCTCTGAGCCCGTAAATCATATGACACATTCTCAACCACCCTCTCATACTGCTGAATGAGTCCCGGCACAGATACCCCCTGGAGGTCTTGGTAAAAGCCATACAACCATTCTTTTGTTGAACTGCAAATAAACAAAGTAAATATGTCAACTACAAGATTTACAAACAGAAGCATTCCTTCCATATTTACATACCCTTTACTCGAGGGATATACTTTGCTACAGATCAAATATTAAACACACACACTTTGGCAAATTAAACACTATATAAAGTTACACTAAAGCATCAGTCTTGCAGAACATTCCAAAAAAGCAAATTCTGCAGAATTAAAATAAATTACAAAAGTGGCCCAAAAGCACAGGCCCTACGTGTTTTACACATTGAGGTCTTCATCAGGGGCAAATCATACAAAATAAGCAAAAGTAAAAGGCAGAGACAGTCTTGCAGGGCAGGGAAAAAATAAAATAATTATCTTCACACACAGGTATGGAACCTCTTATCCAGAATGATTTGGATCTTTATACCTTCTAGAAAATCATTAAATACAATTAAATAAACCCAAAAGGCTGTTTTTTTGCGTCCAATAAGGATTAATTCTATCTTAGATCAAGTACAAATTACTGCTTTATTATTACAGAGAAAAAAGAAATCATTTTTAAAAATTTGAATTATTTGGATAAAATGGAGTCTATTGGAGATGGCCTTTCCATAATTCGGGGGCTTTCTGGATAACGGGTTTCCAGATAACGGATACCATACCTGTATATACACACATTTATTAGCAGTTTGACAGAATTTTATTATTCCTTTCAGATCTTAGTATAGAGAAAAAAAAAAACTTAGAGATTGAATTCACTGGGGGGGGGGGTCAGTTCCAAAATATTATTATAAGAAGAAATAAAAATCTGGTGACTTTTTTTCAGAAGTTGTCGGACGACTTATGAAAAAAAATAAATAAATAAATAAAAGATATGTTGTTCATTCTTAGCATGAGAAGCAAGTTTGTCTAACGCTACATTTCTTCTTGACTTTTATGCTACAGTAATCACAAGTGGGTGAAATGTAGTTCATATGAGAATAGCAACAGGTAGATTCCAATCAGATAGCTGGGTGGGGTGCAGCGAGGCAGGATTATGAACACAATACCATTATATAAGGCCGTAACTCCCGGCTGTTCCTGGCTACGACTGTAAGGAATGTGGGAGGTAACGTGTCCTTTATCTTCTTTAAACAGGTGTAACACTGTCTCTGAGACTGCCTAAGCACTAGCTAAAATAGCACCACTGGCATCTCTATACTGTTTACAGTGAAGGTGGGAATGCACTATGCTTAGTCAGTAGCCAATGAATCATTCGCGCAGGCGTTTGGCTATACAACCCCTTTTACAAAACTATTTTTTATAGCAAAGGTGTGCAACGGTCGACTGGCTTTTTTTTGTAAAGGCGAGATCAAAAAAATGTGACTTCTCCTACAAGATCTCACAGCCCCAACTGTGTCATCCGATATCACGGTTTTTAAGTGACAGGTCAATCAAGTTATACAGCCCAGTGTTCACATCCTAAAGTCTTAATATATTTAATGTATATGTGACACGAGGGAACAATGTTAAAGGGGTGGTTTACCTTTAAGTTTACTTTTAGTATGTTATAGAATGACTTATTCTAAACAATTTTTCAATTGGTCTCCTTTTTTTCTTTTTAATAGTTTTTGAATGATTTGCCTTCTTCTTCTGACTCTTTCCAACGCAGTCCCCAGACCCCATCTAAAAATAAATGCTCTGTAAGGCTACAAAATGTATTGTTATTGCTACTTGTTATTCAGCTTTCTATTCAGGCCCTCTCCTATTCATAATCCAGTCTTTTACTTATAGCAATGCATGGTTGCCAGGGAAATTTGGACCCTAGCAACCAGATTGCTGAAATTGCAAACCGGAGAGCTGCTGAATAAAAAGCTAAATAACCACAAATATTAAAAAATGAAAACCAATTGCAAACAGTCTCAGAATATCACTATCTACATCATATTAAACATTAACAATAATTCCTGATGGAAGCGAACACACCAAAAAGCATTAATTCTCATGTACAACATGCTTGCTCAAGGAGTGTGCAGTAGGTATTAATGCCTTTAAGAGTGGCTTTCACGGCTGGTTCGACAGCCGAAGCGTTAGTGATGGATTCTTACTAAATTATTTACTGGTTCACGAGTCTTCTTCAAGTTGGTATACACACACACACAAAAAATAAGACTATGCCAAATCCATAAATACTCTTGAGTTTCTTTGACTGCTTAAGCTGGACACCTACAGACAAACTGACCCAAATACACCCTGCATCTCCATTTCTGGCTCTGTGTTTAATGGTACATAAATAAATAAAGGACAAAACCTAGTTATAAAGTTAAGATTTCCTCTTTTAAGCTTGGTGTTACTTCATGCTCTACAGCACCGTTATCAACGTGATACTCTGTATTTCTGAATAGCGATGGAATGTGAATGGGTTATAAAGCGCTGTAATAAAATGTAAGTCAGCCAACTGAGCTGGTTTTACTAGTCAAACATCTGACTGGGAAGGTACACCTGCCAAAAACATAATCAAGTGAGAATCAGTGTGTACATGAGAGAATGACGCACTTATTGCTCACAGGTAAGTCACGCCAGCCCTTATTCCTAAATATCCTTGTTGCTAAGGGCTGGACTAAACAATAGGTTAGCTTATATCCTTGATATTTACAAAGTGCAAATATGGGCCCTATTTCCAAATTACTATATATATATATATAAAAAGGAACACCAGGCCCTCTATAAGTTAGAGGAAAAAATATTAAATTCACATTACATTAACTTTTTTAGGAGCACTTGGGCATTATGCAGATTGAACTGCACATCGATGCTGGGCTAGACTTTGCAATGAAGGTTGTTGGAGCAGTGGTGGCCAATTGCAACAATGCTGCAAATAGCTACATGGCAAAGCTCTTGCAAAACAGCAGCTACATTCATGGGGGGGGGGTCAACAGACTCCACTGTGCACCACAAATAGAAAAGTTGTAGGGGCTGGCAGTTGTAGTACTGAATAAAATCTCAGGGAGTAAGTGCTGCAGCCTGGTGTTGTTGCTGAATCGAAAATTACTCCCTATTATCATGAAAATTTAACAAGCTTCATCTTGCTGAAATAAGAAACTTTCTATATATAATAAATTAATAATTCATAATAATAATCATTTATGAAATAATAAAATTAATCATCACTCTCCCCCTCTGAGCAACCTGTCTCTCTTCATTCTGTCTTCATGCGTTAGTGGAGTCAGTTTTTGACATTTGACAGTTAGGTCTAATACATCCTTTGGGAAGGTTGCACCCTTATCCTAGGTGATCACTAAAAATAACTGACACTGATGGAAATCCTGTTTCTCTGCGCGGGGTGTTTGCCAACAGTCTGTTATTTTGTTACCTTTTGTTTGTGCTGGAGTTGGTTATTTTTGTTATTCAGTCCCCCTAAAAGATGTTTTAGACCTGTCAATCAAAAAAAATCGGACTCAGACCTCAGCATGAAGAGTGACAGGTTGTGGAGCAAAAGATACTGAAGACTAACTTGACTATTTCCTAAATGGTACAGAATTTTTAATGGATTGTATTTAGAAACTGTATTATTTCAAGCTTATATTAAATTTTCATTTTTGTGAGCGATCACCTTTAACTGGCAAACAGTGTAGCTGAGCATGATGGGAGTTTAAGTACAACAATGGGGGGTGGTGGAAGTTACTTCTTAATTACAGCTGAGAGGCTGTGGGATTGCCCAGGGCTCTAGGGAAAGAACCACTGAAAATGGTGGCGTCGCTGTGTGGCTGATGAGGTGCTGGTGCCCATTGTAAAGTGGTTCTTAGGCAGACTGTTTTTAGTGCAATTAGGTTGTCTAGATTTTCTATGGTTTTAAAGACGTAGCTGGATAAAAGGATTTACTGTTGTTAATATGTTTGTAATAAGTAGCATGCAAATCTGAGTAATTGGTGTACAAACTTTCCGTCTACTGCATTCAGCAAGTTTCCCACTTAGCCCCTAATTAGCACAGGCCCCTAATTAGCATAGGCTGAAGAAACCTTGGTTGAGTAGAAGATGCTTGCTAATGACAGCTTTTATTGTGGTAGGAAAAGAGCACAAGAGTACACTCTAGAACAGTAATCCTGGCAGCCTATAGGAGGCTCTGTTTGGCAGTACATCTGTTTTTTTTATTCAACCAAAACTTGTCTCCAAGCAGGCCCGGACTGGTAATCTGTGGGTTCTGGCAAATGGCAGACGGGCTGCTATAAGGTGCCATAGAAAGTCAGTATTTAGTGGACTGGTGGGGGCTGTTTGGGCCTCTGTGAGGACTGATTGGGCATCTGTTTACCTGAAATGCCAGTTACTATTTTAATTATCAGTCCGGACTTGCCTCCAAGCCTGGAATTCAAAAATAAACAACTGCTTTGAGGCCACTGGGAGCAACATCCAAGGGGTCGGAGAGCAACATGTTGCTCACGCGCCACTGGTTGGGGATCACTGCTCTAGAACATAGCAGCTCACACTTCAGTCTTTACTGCTATTCCTTATTTATGTATAGAATGGAGGACATGGGTGGCACTACAGAAATGCACATGCCTATCATCCTTTGCACACATAGATAATGGGGAAATAATGTATATTTATCACTCCAGTTGATGGAAAATACTTTGCAATTTGCAATGGTTTAGTGTGGTGCTGTGGGTACTGTCACAACAGGGTAGAATGGGTAATGTTAACTCATGTGTTCCCATGTGGTGGAATGCATAACAAAGCCACCGTAAGGGATCACATGAAGAAACACCAGAGTGTAAGAGCCATAAATGACTAAGATTAGCCATGCCCATTTACTGCTCCATTGTAGGCATTCAGCTTGGAACATTATAAGCTCCATTTCCCGATAGACAATATCAGCCAGTGGGGTGATTTCTCAAAAGGGTCTCACTTCCGTAAAATGGCTGCCCCCATGGCTACACAGAAGCTGGTTTATATAACCTATAGTTGTGTTTCTAAAGCAAACACACCAGTTTTACCAGTGCATGACAACAGTACATTATTCCTTTAAAACACTTTACTTTTTTGGTGTTACTGTTCCTTTAAGCATTCTACCACTAGTACCTTGCGGAGTGTTTGAATCTACTACAGTCGTTACATATGCTTTGTGTGTAAATATACATATACTAATGAGCGGTTTGTATTGTCAAATAAATATTCATTCATATTCATCATTGGTTTTGCACTTAGTAAACAGAACACACACACAGTAACCCAAAAGTAAAACGGATATTTGCATTTCTGTTTGTAGAGGCTACCAACAGAATGGTTTTCAAGTGGAGAACGTTTAAATATTAATATACAGCAGTTAATCTATTTTTGAGGAGGCTAAGCCTCCCTAAATCTTAATTACACTGTGCCTATGACAAGTGGGCATAAATACATTTGACGGGTCAAAGGTTGGGTGAAGGTCTACCTGAGTAGACCACAGCCCCGTGTGAAGAGATCTGTTATCCCTGACTCTTGGAAATTAAGAGTTTATGGTACACTGGGCTGGAAATCTTGACATTTCACTTTTTTTTTAATATGATACTGAAATGAGTCCTATTAATATGAATGTGTCAGTTAAGATATCTTTCCATGGTCAAACATGAGAGTGTTGACTTGTCCAAACATATGGCCGAACTACACAATAATATCTTAAAGAAGGGATACCCAACCTTTTGAACAATTGAGCAACATTCGGAAGAAAAGGGAGTTGGGGAACAAGACAAGCATCAAAAATTTTCTTGGGGTGCCGTGCTGTGATTGGCCATTTGGTAGCCCCTACATGGATTGTCAACATATATTGGCTCTGTTTGGCAGTGCACCTGGTTTCTATACAACCTAAACTTGCCTCCAAGACTTTAAATCAAAAATAAGCACCTGCTTTGATGCCACTGGAAGCAACATCCAAAGGGTTGCTCAGGAGCTACTGGTTGAGGATCACTGCCTTAGAGAGTGGGCAGATATATGGTAAAATAATTGATGGATTCAAGATGAAAGTGTCACATTCACACAAAACACACACACATACTGCATATTGATTCCACTTATTTGCTTAAGGTTGTTATGCACAGATACACATTCTTTGCATGTATCAACATATTTTACGTGCAATAAAACACACTTAAAAGCCATCACCTTGCAGAGTGATATAAGTGATATAATACTGAATAATAAAGTTACACAAATTAACAGACGACTCTTACTCAGCCAATAACGGTCTCAGTAAATTTGCACCTATAATTGGCTGAACAAGTTTAGATGTCACTTAACATAGCTGTGGTCAGGGCAGCCAAGTAAACCAAGTTGGTCAGAATAATAAGGGTGATGGCAGATAGGACAATGTGTTGCCCGCAGGAAATACGCGCAAGGTATTATAGGGGTTGTTCGCCTTTAAATTAACCTTTAGAATGTTGTACTGGCATGGGATCCGTTATCCGGAAACCCATTATCCTGAAAGCTCTGAGTTACAGAAAGACGGTCTTTCATTATAATCTAATAATCTAAATTTTTAAAAAAATGATTTCCTTTTTCTCTTCAATAATAAAACCGTACCATATACAGCAGCACGGAGAATGAGGAGCAGCCGCATCACAACACTGGTGAGACAGCGGCTCCTCCACGCCCCCGGACCCACGACAGCCGCCGACAGAGAATGTGGATTCCCCTAGCACACGGCCCGTCAAGCCACTGGAGCCCATGTGAGTAGCTGCTCACCAGGCTGAGTTCTGTTCAGATCCTGGCATGCAGATCGGTGGCATTCTGTAATTACCTTTATTTGTTGTTCTGCTTTTTATTAGCACTGGCGCCTGCATAAAGAGGCATTGTATAGGATCCAATCACAGGCAGGACCCAACCTGTAGCTCAGCATATTATCCCAAGTGGGGGAACCACTGCTCTAGGGATGAGAACTATAAACTGCATTTCCCAGCAGCCTTTGCCAGTCTGAGTCACTAAAGGATTCTGGGAGTTGTTGCAATAGCTGCTGAGTTTCAGGTTTACATTGTCCTCCTAGTGACTTATAACCCTGTCTGGTCATTGTTCAACAGCATATACTCCCAATAAGAGTATGGAATGTCAAGTGCTTTCCTTTGTCTCTCTCTCTCTCTCTCGCATCACATGTGTGTATGTACATATATCACAACACAAGTGTGTACTGGAATGCACCCTAGGCTTATACTCGAGTCAATACGTTTTCCCAGTTTTTGTAGGTAAAATTAGGTACCTCGGCTTATACTCGAGTATATACGGTAAGATTGGTAAGATTAATTGGGCCCGAGCAACCAGAGTACTGCTGAAATTCAAAACTGGAGAGCTACTAAACAAAAAGCAAAAAAAAAAAAACACCAAAATAAAAAAAAATTAAGGACTAATTGCAAATTGTCTCAGAATATCATTGTCTACAACTCTTCATTATAATGAAATGTCTTTTTAAGGTGGACAACTACTTTAAATGCTATGAGCCTATCCCTTTGTTGGTACTGCACTTTGATTGGCCATCACTGTGGGTCATATGCATGCCTTAGAAAGGTGTGCTGCTGGCACTAATCTCGGTCATTCGGCTTTTGAATAAGATGTTTTGCTAGGCATACTTGTATACCAACATCCACTTTCCCTATTATCGGCAAGTCCAAGTCTGTGCCTTCAGCCGTTTTTGTCTTTAGAACCAAACAACAAAACTTTGCCTAAAACTAACAATTCAATTATGAGTTTGTGTCGCTTACATCTGCTTTGCCTGGGTCACCTCCACCTGAAAACTTTAGACAGAGAATGACTGCCAGGTCCAGGTGCCTGCTTGAAACTAAAAATCTTTTTTAACAAATGATTCTCAATGGGTCACGAGTACAGCCTGTGGCCCTATGTGTAGTCATAGGAGCAAGGCTGTCAGAGTACTAATAAAAAGATAATCTATGGGGTGCACTTACACTACTTCTGCACTTTTGACAAGTGTGAAAGGGCAGGAACTAATAAAATCAGATGTTTGCTTTAGTGTTTATACAGGTATGGGACCTATTATCCAGAATCCTTGGGACTTAGGGCTTTCCGAATAATGGATCTTTCTGTAATTTAGATCTTCACACCTTAAATCTACTAGAAAATCATGTAAACATGAAATAAACCCAATAGGCTGGTTTTGCTTCCAATAAGGATTAAATTATATTTTAGTTGGGATCAAGTACAAGGTATTATAAAATCATTATAGAGAAAAAAGGAAATCATTTTTAAAAATTCAGATTATTTGATTATAATGGAGTCTACAGGAGACCATAGTTCCCTAATTGGAACTTTCTAGATAATGGGTTTCCGGATAACGGATCCCATAACTTTACTAGTGACTCCTGACTGCTTGGGTTAAAGAATGAGTTGAAGGGCAGCAGATACACAACTGAAAGTCCCTTTGCAGATGACAAGCCACCCCACAGAGAATGGCAAGGGCAACAAACAAGAAATTGAAACCAATTTAATTCCCCCACCGCCAATCAAGTGAATGACAAGGGGAAAAGGAAATCAAACAATGGCATATTTAACCCCTTCTTTGCCTGTTGGGTTTATACCAAACACATCCCCTACCTGCTCAGGTGCTGCAACTCTCCCCCCAGCCTGTCCTCCAACTCCTCCCAGGCAGGGGTCGGCTGGGGCTGATGGAAAGCCTGCAGGTTGAGGGTTTGGGAGACCTCCTCGAATCCAGCTGTGAAGTCTTGGAAATCAATGATCCCGTCCCCATCCACATCCAGCATCTGAAAGAGTGGCCGGACCAGGCCTGGTTCCACCCCCAGATCCCCACACACCGAGGCAAAGTCTTCCAGCAAAACCAACCCCGAGCCCCTCACATCACACGCGGAGAACAAGTTTTGAAGTTGTGCCAATTCCTGAGACGAGCCCATTGGATTGTCAGGCAAGGGGGAGACAAAGGGGAGAGTGCACCGCAAGCTGGACCCCCCTCCCCACACAGGAATTGGTTTAGACCGTTGTGCAAATGAGACTGACGGCCGGTCAGGGTGCACCTGTATGTCCTGTCGGCTCAAAAAATGTCCTGCGGTGAAACAGCAACGGAAATCTCTCGCTTCTATTCCCTATCTGGCTTATTCCAAGGTAAAACTCAGGGGTGCACCTGTTACACTTTATTCTGAAGTCCCAGTTCTTCCCGAAAGTACACTAACTGCTGAGCACCACATACACACACGAAACTCCCGCACGAGTTGTTGCGCGTTCAGTTTCCTCCAGTTCCCCTATATAAAAACTCCATTGAGTACGTTACAGCGATTCCTCTATACACCAGCCCTCAGTTGGAATGAGACCTTCCCCTTGTGTGGCTGGGACCTGGAGTGCTTGAAAGTCCCTGGGGCCAAGTCGTTCAATCTGTTCCTGTAACCCCGCCCCTTCTCTGTCATTACACACAGTAGCCTGCACGCCCCGCCCACTGCATAGTTCTCTCTGTCTTTATTGCTCAGGTACCGGCAGCTGAACTTCTGTGGAACACAATTCCTTGTCATGAATCATGATCTCTAGAAACTCAAACCCACACTCCCCCCTTCCCCAGGCCGACCAACTCCAGCATTGCTCTGCTTACAGGATCACCTGGGCACCACAGAGATAGAATTACACACTTGAGTTTTTCCCACTCTGCTATTCCAGTCTGGGCAAGATGGACCTGCAAGGGATTTACGTTTGTTTGGAAGTTGGATTGTTGTAGTTATACATAAAAACAAGTGTGTAATAATTGTATGAAATATCATGTAATTAAAAACATAATTGTATGACATATAGGGTTGCCACCTTTTCTGGAAAAAAATACCGACCTTCCTATATATTTATTTTTTTTTTTCCCTATTAATAACATTGGGAGCAACCATAATTTTTTACCTGCCAGGCCAGTAAAATACCGGCCAGGTGGCAACCCTAATGACATATCAACCACCTTTGTAGTGCCTTAAAAATAATAAAGATATTATTCTCACTGTTACTTCTCAACAAAAGCTTACGATTCATATCCATCATGCTGTGCTCTGATTATACTCATATTATACTTATATACAGTGCTACGCAATATGTTGGCGCTATATAAATACATGTTAATAATAATAATACTCACAATATTGCTAATAAGCATATGTCCCCATCAGGCCTGGACTGGCAATCTGTGGGTTTTGGCAAATGCCAGAGGGGCTGCTATAAGGTCCCATAGAAAGTCAGTATTTAGTGGGCTGGTGGGGGCTGTTTGTGCCTCTGTGTGGGCTGATTGGGCCTCTGTGTACCTGAAATGCCAGGACCTATTTTAATTCTCAGTCCGGACCTGGTCCCCATGTATCAGTTTGCCAGCAACCAATTATTTGCTCCACACAAGGGAAGGGAATAGAAATGCCAACAGCGTCATTCTATTTATTGAATAAAAATATGAATCTGGAGTCAGTGTCAGAGTGGGGTGCCAGGGGCCCACCAGGAAACCTTGGATCACAGGCTCACTCAGTAACCCAAAGCAAGCAATCAGGAATCACTAGTATAAGCACTAAAGCAAACATCTGCACTCTCGCACCTGTCAAAAGGGCAGAAGTAATGTAAATGCAGCCCATAGGTTATCTTTTTATAATACACAAAAGCTATGAATATCTTGTAAATTATATCCTTATAAACGGTGAGTTCTGATGTCATTTCTGTCACATGACTGAAATTTGTGTATTATAATAAATAAAGTACCCCCAGTCCTAAAATATGAGGATATTAGAAGTTACCACGGAGTTCCATGACCTGTATAAAAACACTTGGCCTTCTGCCTCATGTTTCTATATGGTCATGGAATTCCTCTGTAACTTATAATATCCTTATATTTTACAAGAGGGGGTACTTTATTCACTATCTTAGAAGTGCCTTGCTACACATTTTCTAGGCCCCATGGTCCCCGCCCACTCCAGCACTGCCTGAATGAAGACCCACCCAGATTCCACCCACCACACAGTAAACAGTCCACACAGACATCAGCGTTAAAAACGGTAACCCCCACACACTCACAAGTTATAAAAAGCTATTGGTGGTCAGGGCCCCCTAATAAGTTAAAAAAAAAATTGGCGGTCAGGGTTCTACATAAAAGTTTTTAAAAAAAACATTGGTGGTTAGGGCCCCCCTACAAGTTAAAAAAAATGGTGGTCAGGGCCCCCCTATAAATTAAAAATAAAACATTGGCACCAGGGCCCCCCTTAAAAGTTTTTAAAAAACGGTGGTCAGGGCCCCCCTACAAGATAAAAAAACAATTGGTGGTCAGGGTCCCCCGGTAAATTAAAAAGAAAACACTGGCACCAGGCACCCCCATAAAAGTTTTAAAAAAAACATTGGTGGTCAGGGCCCCCTTACAAGTTAAAGAGAAACATTGGTGTTCAGGGTCCCCATAGAATATTTTAAAAAAACATCGGTTGACAGGGGGTTTAATAAGATAAAAAAAACACATAGGTGTTCAGTGGAACTTACCTTATGTTCTTCCTCCGCTTCTTTAGCTACTTTCGTGGCTTCGGGTCTACAGCTTCGGCTCCTTTCTTGAATTTGGGTCTTTTTGCAGCTTCAGGATTACAACTTCAGGTCTTTTCGCGGCATTGGGTCTTCTGCAATGCGGGTCTTCAGCTCTTTCGGGACTTTGGCACTTCAGCTCTTTTGGGACTTCAATGGCGCATCACTTTGGCGCTGTTAAGGGCAGCCCAGCTAATTCGAAAGTGCAGCACAGCCGGGCCCCCCTTTAGGCCCTGGCCCAGTACAACTGTACCCCTGTGCCCCCCTGATGGAGGCCCTGACTACACAACATGGGGCCCTTCAGGGCCACAAGCCATACTCAGTGACCCATTGAGAATTGTTTCTTAATAGATTTTTAGTTTCAAGCAGGCACCTGACTCCTGAGCATATGAGAGAACCTGGCAACTGACACCTTTCTTTGTCTAAAGTCTTCAGGTGTAGGTGAGCCAGGCAAAGCAGAAGTAAGCAACTAAAACTCATAATTGAATTGTGTTTTTAGGCAAGGTTTTGTTGTTTGGTTCTAAAGACAAATACAGCTGAAGGCACAGACCTGGCCTTAGTAGACACTATTGGGGAAAAGTGGATGTTAGTACATGAGTATATTTAGCAAAACATTTTGTTATAAAGCCGAATGACAGAGATTTATTAGTGTTGGCAGCACACCTTTCTAAGGCATGCATATAAACCATGGTCATGACCAATCAGAGTGCAGTACCAACAAAGGGATAGGCCCATAGCATTTAAAGTGGTTGTCAACCTTCAAATTAAATTTAAGTATGATGTAGACAATTATATTCCAAGACTATTTTCAGTTAGTCGTTATTTTTTGTGGGTTTTGATATTTAGCTTTTTGTTTAGCAGCTTTCCAGTTTGGAATTTTAGCAGTTACCTTGTTGCTAGGGTCCACTTTATCCTAGCAACCAGGCATTGGTTTTAATGAGAGGCTGAATGATGAATTGGAAAGGGACCTGACTAGAAAGATAACTAATAAAAGTAGCAGTAACCGTACAATTGTAGCCTGAGCGAGCAATCATTTTTTGACTGCCGGGGTCAGTGACCCTAATTTGAAAGCTGGGAAAAGGCAGAACTAGAAGGCAAATCATTATAAAAAATGAAGACAAATTGCACACTTGCTAGACTAGGCTTTTCTACAACATGTACAGCTCCGACCATGCTTCCTTCCAAGGAAACCTGATTACCTGATTGATGTTTTTATCCACAGCAAAAATGTTGTCAATTTGTCACCCGCCCTACAAATGGCCCCTGTATGCCCTTATTATTCTGACCAACTTTCCTTGGCCACCCTGATCACAGCTATGTTAAATGGCATCTAAACTTTTCCAGCCAATCCAGGGAATCATAGAATCAATATGCAGTATGTGGGAGTTTTGTGTGAATGGCAGTGTCCTCTTGTGTCCATCAGTTATTTTACCCAACCACCAAGTGAATGACAAGGGGAAAAGAAAATCTAGCACTAGATTATTTCATGGCAAATTTATCTCTTTCCTTGCCTGCTGGGTTATGCTGTACAAATCCCCTACCTGCTCAGGTGCTGCAACTCTCCCCTCAGCCTGCCCTGTAACTCCTCCCAGGCAGGGGACGGCTGGGGCTGATGGAAAGCCTGCAGATTGAGGGTTTGGGAGACCTCTTTGAATCCAGCTGTGAAGTCTTGGAAATCAATGATCCCGTCCCCATCCGCATCCAGCATCTGAAAGAGTGGTCGGACCAAGCCTGGTTCCACCCCCAGATCCCTACACACCGAGGCAAAGTCCTCCAGCTCCACCAGGCCAGAGCCCTTCACATCACATGCGGAGAATAAGTACCGAAGTTTGGCTAATTCCTGTGAAGAGCCCATTGGATTGCAAGTGTAGAACAGGTGGTGCCAGGGGAGTCAAAGGGGAGTATGCGCTGCCAGTTGATCCCCCAACCTAACAGAAGGTGAGAAACCTGAACTAATGAGACTGATGGCAGGTTGGGGCTCACCTGTAAGCTCTATTAGTCGGCACAAAGACCTGTTCTGAATAACGGTCCCAAGATGAAACAGAAATGCAAGTCTATTTCTTCTATTCCTCGTGGCTTATTCCAAGCTAAAACCAAGGAGTGCACCTGTTATGCAGGGGGAGGGGTGGTATTCAGAAGTCCCAGATCTTCCTGAAAGTACACTTATTGTTGAGCACCACAGACAGACGCATCTACTGTAAGTCCATAGAGAAAGTTCAATCTGCTCCAGTTCCCCTATATAAAAACTCCATGAGTAGAGTAGATCCACTCTACAGCAAATCCTATATATGCCAGTCCTCAGCTGGAATGAGACCTTCCCCTTGTGTGGCTAGGACCTGGAGTCCCTGAAAGTCCCTGGGGCCAAGTCATTCATTCCATTCCTGTAACCCCGCCCCTTCTTCTCTGTTATGCCCTTAGGCACACACAGTCACCTGCACTCCCAGCCCCTCCCGCTGCATAGTGCTCTGCCTTAATTGCTCGGGTACCAGCGGCTGAACTTATTCTCTGGAACCACTCATTTCCTTGTCATTATAGGTTATCTAGAAACCTAAACCCATGCCCCCTGCCCCTTCCCCAGGCCTATTAACTCCAAAACTCACTGGCATCACTATACACCTATACAGCAGACCCCATGGCCACGGTGGGTCCTGAGCAACAGGGGGCCCAAGCCTTGTCGGTCTGCTGCATCATAGTCCCCCTTCCCTGACCTATCTTTTACCTTTAAAATAGAGTTACAGTGCTGGCCCAGGAGGTGCAGTGCAAGAGGGTTGAAAGGGCGCCAGGGGAAGAGCACTGTTTGCGCCAGGCCCCCTCATAGGTTTTTTGATTGGGGGGGCCACTGCCAGCACTGCTCTGCTTACAGGATCACTTTGGCACCACAGAGATATTTACACACTTATGTTGTAATTATACAGCAAAAATCATCACATTTTTTAAAAACAAGTTTGTAATAATTGCATAACATATCAACCATCTCTGCAGTGCCTTAAAAATAATACAGAAATTAAACACACCTTTATCTTTAACTTCTTCAAGTTATATCGCCCTCACTCTATGCCCTCGTTATACTCACAATCTTGCTTCTTGCTGTCCCCATGCAACAGATTGCCAGCAACCAGTTATCTGCTCCACTTAATGCAAGGGAATAGAAATGCTAATGGTGTCCAATCTGTAGATTTTGGTCAATGCCAAATGGTCTACTGTAAGATGCCATAGACAGTCACTATCTATTGGGCTGTTGGGGGCTGTTCGGGCCTCTGTCTGCTTGAAGTGCCAGGGTCCTTTTAAATTGCAGCCAAGACCTGATAGTATCATTCTATTTACAAACGGAGGCTGCTTCACAACTAGGTCAAGTTATTATTATGAGTGACTTAAAATATCCAGACGTTGACTGGGGTAATGGGGTTGCAAAGTCAGAAAAAGCTAGCAAGTTTGTAAATATGCTGAATGGCAAATGTTTATTTATTTAATGAATCAGAACTGAGAGTTTTCAAAATAAAATCCTTGAGTATTGGGAGTTTCGAGTGTTGGGGGCTTTCCTTAAAGTAACAGTAATGCCAAAAAATGAAAGTGGTTTAAAAGAATGGCAATATCCTGTGCCTTTTTCAGCTTTGAATGATTACCCCCATGGCTACATAGCAGCTTATCTATATATCAACTATAGAAGTGTTTCTGAAGTAAACACACCAGTTTTACCAGAGCAGCACAACAGTACATTATATTTTAAAAACACTTTTTTGGTGTTACTGTTCCTTAAATTGAAAAGGATCTGGCCATTTTTGTAGGTAACCAATTGTCTAATTCCAGGCGGTGTCATTCTGTGGCCACTAAAGCAAAAAGTACTGTCTTGCTTAAAAAGCGCATAAACTCAAGGGATGAAAACATTATTTTGCCTCTTTGTAGGTCCCTGGTAAGTGCAGTAGGTCCCTCGAGTATTCAGTGCAGTTTTGGGCTCCAGTCCTTAAAAGGATATAAATGAGCTGGAGAGAGTACAGAGACATGCAACTAAACTACGGTAGATAAAGAGATGGAAGATTTAAATTATGAAGTTAGACAGTCAAGGTTGGGGTTCTTTTCTATGGAAAAAAAGATGTTTGTGAGGGGACATGATTACTTTATACAAATACATTAGAGAACATTATAGACAGATAGCAGGGACTCTTTTTTTCCCATATAATGGATCACTGCACCAGAGTCCACCCCTTTAGACTGGAGGAACAGAACTTTGAAGCAGTGTAGGTGGTTCTTCACAGTGAGGACAGTGAGGTTGAAGAATGCCCTACAAGATGATATTGTGATGGCTGATTCTGTTAATGTCTTTAGGACAAGTATAATATCATAGGCTATTATCTTCTCCATTTACTGCCATGAGGTGAGTTTAGCAACTTACATCAGGTGGCAGTTCTTGTAAATCAGACCTTAATCTTAATCACTCTCTAAACATATCCCTGAAAAAATTCTGAAAATCCCTGAGAATTCTGTATAGCACTAAAGCTACATATGGGCCGAAGAGTACAGTAACCATATGCAGGGATGGGCGAATTTTTTCTCCTCACCGGAAAAATGACGCCCATAGACTTGTATGGCGGCGTGCGTCAAAAAATAAAAGACGCGCGTCAAAACAGTTTCGCCGCGCGACATTTCGCCGGCAGCGAATTTTTGGCGAAGCGAAACGGGTCAAATTCGCCCATCCCTAACCATATGGACTCCACTGGCTGCAGTACTTTGGGAACAGCCCTAGACAGGAAGCAAATTGCCATGCTGGTGCCTCAGGTGTCTCTGAGAACTGCTTCCAAAATTAGCACAATTATGAACACGGCTAAGCAAGATCTGGTACAAACAAAAAAGACCAGATATTCAAGTGGAACAATAACATCAGAGGTAGAATAGAAGGGAAGGGACCTCAGGCAATGCAACTAGAAACAACAGCTTCTACGATCCAGGGACCTCTTTGGGGCTTGGGGCCTTTAATAAAACTTTTTCAGACAACCACTTTCTGAGTGATAGCATAACTAAGGAGGCAGACCTTATTTAAGTCCCTCCCCTTACTCATGTGCTTTTCTACTCAAAAATAGTAGAATTATCCAGTGGCACCCAAAATATTCTGCTCTAAAATTACCAGGGTTTACCTTTTGCTGCCCTTGGTAAAGTGCCCCCTAAGGCAAGGTTTTCACTTTGTTTCATGGCAGAAGCACCCCATGACCCACCTGGAGGACACAAGAGCTAAATAAATCTGAAGGTGTTCCTGTTTTCATGTGACAACGTTTGAGATGTTTGAGGAAACACCAATGTACTATTACAGCAGGAGTTAGACTGGTTTGTGCTGTTTAATGCTATCACCACTGCAGCCATGCTATTGCTGTATAGTAGAATACAGCTCAACTAGAGCAAATACAAATATCTAATTCAGTGGCACAAAAGATGCCGTATGCAAATACATGTTTAGAAATTGGTAGCTCTGGCATGTCAAAGAGAAAGCACGCTGTTTAAGCAGGGTTTATTTACTTCTTTTTTTTTTTTTTTTTCTTTAAGACGCTATATATAGATGCATATAATATCCTGTACACAGAGCATTCTTTCTCTTCTTATTTACATATACTGTATATGGGGAACTTCCAACTGGCAGATGTATATTCTACATTAGAGTTTTGTCCATGCTGTTTAGCTAAGAACAATGACTGTCCAACACAGATATATGGCATCAGCTACTAATATGTACAAATATGCAAGCTGTACCTTCTCAAGGTGGTCTTGAAGAGGAAGGGGTGGGTGGAGGTCAATTAGAGTGAGAATTTTCTATGAATCCTTATCTCTATTGCAGTGGATATCTCCTAACCTACATAAGGGTGACAAATAATGATATTATCATATATATACAGCTTTTTTGTACCTGAACCGTTGGATTGCATGAGGTGGAGAGTAGGATGAACGCAAGAAGCCTGAAAACCACTATTTAAAGCAATTAAGGCACACCCAATTTCCTTAAAACTCTATGGAGATAAAACTTAAAGTGAGATAACATTCTTTGTGCAGCTATTAGTTTAGTCTGAAAGTGTAGTATTCCAAAACATGGTTTTGTATGATGTGGTGCTAAATGTAAAGTTAAAGGGATACGCAAACATTTTTTTTCCAAAATTAATCAGTTAATAGTGCTGCTCCAGCAGAATTCTGCACTGAAATCCATTTCTCAAAAGAGCAAACACATTTTTTTTATTTTCAATTTTGAAATCTGACATGGGGCTAGACATTTTGTCAATTTCCCAGCTGCCCCAAGTCATGTGACTGATGCTTCGATCAATCTTTACTGCTGTACTGCAAGTTGGAGTGATATCACCCCCCTCCCTCCCTTCCCCCCCCCAGCAGCCAAACAAAAGAACAATGGGAAGGTAACCAGATAACAGCTCCCTAACACAAGATAACCGCTGCCTGGTATATCTAAAGGTGGCCATACACGGGCCGATAAAAGCTGCCGACAGACTGTGTCGGCAGCTTATTGGCCCATGTATGGGGGCCCCCGACGGGCTTCCCCGATGGAGATCTGGCCGAAAGTCGGCCAGATCTCGATCGGATGGGTTTAAAAACCCCGTCGGATCTGTTCGTTGATGCGGTCCTGCGATCCGACCGCCCATTTGCAAATGCTAGGATCCGATCTTTGGGTCCTAGTGCCCACGATCGGATCTGCCCGATATTGCCCACCTCAAGGTGGGCATATCGGAGGGAGATCCGCTCGTTTGGCCTCATCGCCAAACGAGCGGATTTATCAATGTATGGCCACCTTAAGAACAACACTCAATAGAAAAACCCATGTCCCACTGAGACACATTCAGTTACATTGTAAAACTGCCAGTGGAAGAACATTTAAGGCGGCCATACAAAGGACTGTACGCGGTATGGCTGTATTTCTTTTTATCTGGTTGCTGCAGCTCCTCTTCACTTCTTTATATACTAATGCACCATAAACTGACAGATAAAGTTAGCCAACAGGTGAATGGACCTGCCTATATTAAAGCGACAGTATCCCTTTAAGCTGGCAATATAGGCAGGTCCATTCACCTGTTGGCTAACTTTATCTGTCAGTTTATGGTGCATTAGTATATAAAGAAGTGAAGAGGAGCTACAGCAACCAGATAAAAAGAAATACAGCCATACCGTGTACAGTCCTTTGTATGGCCGCCTTAAATGTTCTTCCACTGGCAGTTTTACAGTATGGCTTGCAATTTGCATTTATCATCATATCAAATTATAATCTAGTTTGTATTAACTGCACTAGGCCCCATACCAGAAATACCAAATGGCTCTTGCACATAGTTTACTTTACTGCTGTGGCTCTTTTTGTGGGAGGTGGGATTTGACAGGGCAATTATGCCTTTATGCCAATTTATATGGTTTTCCCAGTGACTAATTGCTAATCACTAATTGCTTACCTCTCACCCATGGAGAAGGCTTTTTGGCGGAAGGAGTCTAGGGTAGAGAAAGCCTCAATGAAAAAGCAAGCTCTAGGGTAAAATCAGACTGAATGTGCACTAGTTACTGTTGACTTTTTAAAAGCAGCCCAGGGATAAATTTACCAGATTATGACAAATCTTGGTAAAAGAAATTCATTGCAGACCAACCACATGCATTTTTAGAAAAGCACCGTGGATCTTGACAGCGCTATATAAATGAATGATGATGAAAATGATGATGATGTGCACTGTGTGAATTAAAAAGTGTGATTTCTTTTCATAATTCACAAGAGTGAATCTGAGTCAAAAAGTCTTTTGCTAGGGAATAGCCAAACTAACCTTATATGCCTTAGTTTATATTAGGGATGCACCAAATCCACTATTTTGGATTTGGCCGAACCCCCGAATCCTTCGCAAAAGATTTGGCCGAATACCGAACCGAATCCTAATTTGCATATGCAAATACAAATTAGGGGTGGGAAGGGGAAAACATTTTTAACTTCCTTGTTTTGTGACAAAAAGTCACGCAATTTCCCTCTCTGACCCTAATTTACATATGCAAACTAGGATTCGGATTAGGTTCGGCCGGGCAGAAGGATTTGCTGAATCCGAATCCTGCTGAAAAAGGCAGAATCCTGGCCAAATCCCGAACCGAATCCTGGATTCGATGCATTTCTAATTTATATGGGCTTAGGCAGAAAAAGGTGACGTCCCTTGATGCAATGAGAAAGATGAAAGGTCCTTACCACCATTAAATATTTCACTTATTTCTGGCACAGTTTGGCAAACATAAAATGCCCCACCTGTCAAAAAAGTATCATCAAAATCTTCAAGTAAGATTGTCTTTTGCAAACATTTTATATGGTATATTTTGGCCAGTGGCATGTTGTTATAGAATTACTTATTCACTGTCATAATGTAGGAAAGGATTGGGTGTGTTTGAGCCGTGACACTCCATAGAGACAGCTATGTTGGAATGTAAAAGAGATTAACTGAACAGCATTATTTGTTCTTCCTCATTCCCCAGTGTTTATGAGAAGGTTTAATCAATCTTTTGTCAGGCTTGATTGTGCTTTTTAAGCATAATGCTGTAAAAAGGGGGATTATTTTAACAAAAGGAAAACTTGTTAGCTTTCTCTGTTTAAAGGAGAGGGTTGTTTATGGCAACCATTCCTTTCTGACCCCAAACTGGACAAACAGAATATCCCCATGCATTCATAGCAAAAATTGCAAGTTCCCTCTTTCTTGATAGAAAGGTACACAAATACTTTTAAACCAAGCTTTTCATCCTACCTTCCTCGGATTTCTTTTACAGTACAAAACAACTTTCTATGCTGGTAGCATTCTAATTTGTTAATGTTAATGGTAATGTTTCACTGATTCCAGCCAGAACACTACCTGTAAGGAGTATAGGTTCTCATTGTGCATGTGTGGGTTTCCTCTGGGTACTACGAATTTCCACACAAAAACACAACATGTTTTTTGAATCTCTAAAGAAAATGTTAGAGCTATATGAATAATGAATAACAACAGATACATCTTGGTATATGATCTATTATCCAGAATGTTGGGGACCTGGGGGTTTCCAGATAAGGGATCTTTCCACAATATGGATCTCCATACTTTGCTAAAAAAAAGCATAGAAACATTAAATAAACCCAATGGGATTGTTTTGCCACCAATACCGATTCATAAATGATCTTAAACAGAAGTGATGGTGATCCAAATTACAAAATAATCCCTTATCTGGAAAAGCCCAGTTCTTCAGATCATATATCTTTATTATGCTTTTAAAGAAATTCTCGACGCAAGACACAAATTTCCTTCATGTGTCTATTGTTACAGTTTATCATGTGCATTTTTATTATATATAAAAAGTTTATATAGGTAATATTAAAAAGTTCTGTAAAAAAAAAGTGTGAAAATATTTGAAAAAAAATGTCACAGCTAGCAAATACAAAAAAATAAAAAGGAATTTTTTCAACCTTTCATTAATATGAAAATAATTCAACCTTTGGGGAAAAACACAGTTTGTAGCCAACTAATCAGGGTTAAAGTTTTGACCCCAGTGTAATTTTATTCACTAAAAGCTACTGCTTACATTCATCAGTTAATATGGACTATTTATACACCAACAGCAATATAGACAGCAGCAGCTGTATTACTAATGCAGAGGTCTCTACATCACAGGTTGTGTATTACTGCACTAGCATTTTTAAACATATACATATATTAAATGCCCAATGGTGGTCACTATTGAGACATTCAGGTGGTTATTTACTAAAATCTGAATTTATTAAATAAAAAAAAGCTTGACCAAACTCCCATCCCCAATGTTGCCTTGTTTATTAATAAAATAACTCAAATTGGATCTGTAAAAAACCTGAAAAAATTGCACCAAAACCTGAATAGTACGATTTTTGTTGGCCTTTTTTCCAGAATCACTAGATTTTCTCCGGGTTTTTGCCGAAAACCCCCGAATTTATAGGATTATCGGGCTAAACCCAGCGCAAAGCACGATATCTTCCAGTTGGGATAGGGACATCCCATTGACTTATATATGAACTTGACAGGCTTGAGATGGCGGATTTTTGGATTCAGACTTTTTGCAGCATTGGGGTATAAGTTTTTTTTTTCCTAGGAAAAATTCAAGTTTTTGCCCCAAAAAGCCCAACCAGATGAATTCCAGGTTTAGTAAATAACCCCCTAAATTGTGTCCTTTATCACTACAGGTATGGTATCCAAATTACAGAAAATCTGTTATCCAGAAAACCCCAGGTCCCAAGCATTTTTGATAACAGGTCCCATACCTGTACAAGCAAAACAGGAAAAGTATAAATCTTTAAAACCAATTGATCAAA
The DNA here is from genome assembly GCA_038501925.1 of Xenopus petersii. Classification (NCBI taxonomy): domain Eukaryota; kingdom Metazoa; phylum Chordata; class Amphibia; order Anura; family Pipidae; genus Xenopus; species Xenopus petersii. The sequence goes on from CM076676.1 coordinate 111,281,010, forward strand.
TTCAAAGTATAAAAAACTAATCATTATTTCTGTTATTGGCATCTGGGTAGAAAAGAGTTTACATGTATACTACCCCTGATATTTGTGGAATAAAACAAGGAAGCCTTTAAAGGGATCCTGTCATCGGAAAACATGTTTTGTTTCAAAACGCATCAGTTAATAGTGCTACTCCAGCAGAATTCTGCACTGAAATCCTTTTCTCAAAAGAGCAAACAGATTTTTTTATATTCAATTTTGAAATCTGACATGGGGCTAGACATTTTGTCAATTTCCCAGCTGCCCCTGGTCATGTGCCTGCACTTTAGGAGACAAATGCTTTCTGGCAGGCTGCTGTTTTTCCTTTTCAATGTAAATGAATGTGTCTCAGTGAGACATGGGTTTTTACTATTGAGTGTTGTTCTTAGATCTACCAGGCAGTTGTTATCTTGTGTTAGGGAGCTGTTATCTGGTTACCTTCCCATTGTTCTTTTGTTTGGCTGCTGGGGGGAAAAAGGGAGGGGGGTGATATCACTCCGACTTGCAGTACAGCAGTAAAGAGTGATTGAAGTTTATCAGAGCACAAGTCACATGACTTGGGGCAGCTGAGAAATTGACAATATGTCTAGCCCCATGTCAGATTTCAAAATTGAATATAAAAAAATCTGTTTGCTCTTTTGAGAATTCTGCTGGAGCAGCACTATTAACTGATTCATTTTGAAAAATTTTTTTTTCCCATGACAGTATCCCTTTAACTTAACTTTGCCTAAAGGTTCAGTAAGGAAGCAGGATAGGATATAGTGACTAGCATCACATGAAAAAAGCTATCACAGCCCATAAATAGCTATCATAATATAACGCCTACTTTAAAAACGAGTATATAAAAAAACACGCCAGTCCATTAAAAAAGGCCATGTAGGCTAAATGGGCATTTTGCCTTTGCCACAAGACCTAGATAAAGCCCCAAATATACAGTGGTGAAGAGCATGTTTTATCACACCATTTTGGGCAGATTAAATATAGTCTGATTATGTCTTTGTATACACCTTTTTTAAGTTGGTTCTTATTTTTATGAGATGTCCAGTTTCCATCAGTGGCGTAACTAGTTGTTACTGGGCCCCATAGCAAATTCAATTTAGGGCCCCAAAATATTTATAAGTTGGCCTATTTAACCAAGATATATTAAAATTGCTAATTAATTAGGGTCTCACTGGGCCCTCTACACTCCTGGGCCCCCTGCAACCGCAGGGTCTGCTTCCTCTATAGTTACGCCCCTGGTTTCCATACCAAATGTTTAGGCATAGTCTAATTATGTACGTCTAGGCATATACCGGATTCCTTTCTCATTAGTGCTCTAATATATGCACTGCTTTAATCATGTTTGATATTTAATCATGTTAAACTGCACAAAGAATTTCATACATCTTGTTGCTCCCTTATAAACATCGAATGAAAGAATGTATTTAAAATAGCAGCCTTATTCTTATTGCTGATTATTGCTCTGCCTGGTATTTTAGTGGATGACACATTGATTTTATATTAACATATGATATATCTTTTGCCATTTGTTTGAGAGTCCTTAGTTCATTCTCTACAAAGCTTCCCTGAGTACATCTCATGCAGGGGCCTTAGGTGGAATCATTGGCATGTGTAAGGTGGTAGTTTGCCCTGTTTGTCTTGGATGCAAAAATTTTTCTTCACTGGCATTAGCAAAAGGGTACATTGCAAATTTCCACTGCAGGCCAAGTCTGATAATCTGTTGGTTCTGGCCAATGCAAATGTGCTGCTTTAGACACTATTTATTGGGCTGTAAGGGCCTCTGTGTACTTAAATACCAGGGCCTATTTTGAATCTCAGCCTGAACCACATTTTTAGCAGTGACAACACTGTGGCTTATGTGCAGGCATGACCTCTTTTCCTTTGCCAATTTCGAGATTCTGACATAAAATCGGATTACACATATCAGTCTGCTTAGTAACCTACAAGTTGTATCTGGCCCAAAATAAGATTTTCGTTAAGACCTGTCAGCTATTTTGAACAGGGGTCGCTCTTTTTATAATCTGTTTTATGAACTAATAATAAAACTACAAGTGTCAGTCTCTCCATGTAAGGGGTGGCCATACACGGGCCGATAAAAGCTGCCGACAGACCGTGTCGGCAGCTTATTGGCCCGTGTATGGGGGCCCCCGACGGGCTTCCCCGATCGAGATCTGGCCGAAAGTCGGCCAGATCTCGATCGGATGGGGTTAAAAATCCCGTCGGATCGCGGCCGCATCTGTTCGTTGATGCGGTCCCGCGATCCGACCGCCCGTTTGTGAAAGCTAGGATCCGATCGTTGGGCCCTAGGGCCCACGATCGGATCTGCCCAATATTGCCCACCTCAAGGTGGGCATATCGGAGGGAGATCCGCTCATTTGGCGACATCGCCAAACGAGCGGATCTATCCATGTATGGCCACCTTAATACAAGACAAGGAAAGGCATTAAAACTGCATAACTGCATATTTACTTCAGACCATGTATATGTTATCTCGTTCCATAGCTTTGCAAATATAACCACCTCTAGACACCTCCTACAGCCTTTGATTAGTGTCTGGATTCTGGAAGGTGGTATTTTTGACCATTCGTCCATATAAAATTTCTCCAGTTCAGTTAAATTTGATGGCTGCCGAGCATGGACAGTCTGCTTCAAATCATCCCATAGATTTTCCATGATATTCAAGTCGGGGGACTGTGACAGCCATTCCAGAATATTGTACTTTTCCCTCTGCATAAATGCCTTTGTAGATTTCAAAGCGTGTTTAGGGTCATTGTCTTGTTGAAATATCCAACCCCCTGGGTAACTTCAACTTTGTGATTGATGCTTGAACATTATCCTGAGGAATTTGTTGATATTGGGTTGAAATCATCCGACCCTAGACTTTAACAAGGGCCCTAGTCCCTGAACTAGCCACACAGCCCCACAGCATGATGGAACCTCCACCAAATTTGACAGTAGGTAGCAGGTGTTTTTCTTGGAATGAGGCGTTCTTCTTCTGCCATGCAAATAACTCAATTTTTATCTCATCAGTCCAAAGCACTTTGTTCCAAAATTACTGTGGCTTGTCTAAATGAGCTTTTGCATACAACAAGCGACTATTTGTGGTGTGAGTGCAGAAAAGGCTTCTTTCTCATCACCCTGCCATACAGATGTTCAAATTGCGCTGAATTGTATAAAAATGTACAGATGCACCATCCGCAGCAAGATGTTTTTGCAGGTCTTTGGAGGTGATCTTTGGGTTGTCTGTAACCAGTCTCACAATCCTCCGCATATGCTGCTCCTGTATTTTTCTTGGCCTGCCAAACCTGGGTTTTGCAGCAACTTTGCCTGTGGCCTTCCATTTCCTGATTACATTCCTTACAGTTGAAACTGACAATTTAAACCTCTGAGATAGCTTTTTGTAGCCTTCCCCTAAACCATGATACTGAACAATCTTTGTTTTCAGATCTTTAGAGAGTTGGTTTGAGGATCACATGCTGTCACTTTTCAGATGAGAGTCAAACAGAAGCACAACTTGTAATTGGCCACCTTAAATACCTTTTCTCATGATTGGACACACCTGCCTATGAAATTCAAGTCTGAACAAGCTAATCCAATCAATTTGGTGTTGCGAGTAATTTAGTATTAAGCAGTTACATGCATTCAAATTAGCAAAATTACAAGAGTACCCACATGTTTGCACAGCCAGTTTTTCACCTTTGATTTAATTTCATACAAGTGAATACTGCTTCACTAAAAATCTTTGTTCAGAAAACAACCCAGTACTCAGATGTTCCTGGGAAATGAAAAACATATCAATGTTATCTTTTTTTGTTGAAAGTGGAGTAAATTATGCAGGCTGAGAGGGGTTCCCAAACTTTTTCATATATTTATATGTGACTTTGTGTAATTATTGTATGAGTCTGCTGTGCCATTTTTCAGAGGCTTATGTTCCATACAATGCACTATTGCGCACTAACCACTTAACTTTTCATTTAGCTTGACATGATGTATTTTTCTCTTCAGTGGCATAACAGGATTCATCCTGGCCCCACAGAAAAAAATTCAAGGACCCCTGAAGGTGATGACCTGCACCATCTACCTGACTCCACCAGACCACCCCACCCATGTTCAAACCTGTGTCCAGGACAGAACAGATTGATGTGACAGGTTGGAAGTGAAGTCCTTACCAGGGCCAGGTCCTGATTTCCTCACTCACTTTTTGCTTCAGTACTAGTTTTTTCTGTCTTTGCTGCAGTATTATGGATTCTGCTGTAAAGCAGAGACACCTTGTGGTAAGAATCCATATATGCTCATTTTGGTAAGAAACATTGATTTCTAAGTTGATACGCATCTATGCTTTATAAAAATATTAATTTCTGTAACTCAACTGTGCCAACAAATAACTTGAGTTTATTCTAAAATTCCTACTAATCATGAATCTGAGAGTTTCAGCATTACAGCGATGAGGCAAGGTAAACACCTTACCATGGGCAACACTGCTGCAAAGACAGGTTATTTATGCTCCAAAAAGCTTCTGTAACTTTAAAGCGGAATTCACATTATGCATCATTTTATATTGATGGGGCTATTAAGTAGGGTGTGTAATATAAAATAAATATAATATAAATGTGTTGTCTATACATTGTTGGAATATATGCAACAGCATTCATGCTTAAACTTTGTGTGCTACACTAAAATTGTCACAGGGTGGCACTGTGAATTTTGCTAATGTGTGTTTTTAATGATCTATGTCAGGGCTGTCCAACTGCCAGCCCGCGGGCCACATGCGGCCCGTGACCCCCCCCCCTCATGTGGCCCTCCACATCAAAGTCTGCCTGCTGTGTCTTTTTACCATATGCAAACTTTAAAAGTTATCACTACAGAGATTAACTGGTCCATGCATTGTCTAAACCTCAAATTCAGACTAATCCCCTGCATTGTACACACCTGTGATCCCCCTGTATTGTTCACACTTGTGACACCTCTATTGTTCACTCCCCTAAAATCCTATACTGTTCACACCTGAGACCCAGACTGAAACTGCCCACATTGTTCACCTGTTCACACATTCTTCAAAATGCTAATGGAGCACCAGCACTGTGTCACTGTATGTAGTACATATTAGAGTGGTCCTGATTCCTGTCTCCTGCTCTGTTCTGCCTTCCATATGCTCCCTGTGTGTGTCATACTTTGGTATTTGTTCTGGGGGTTTGTTAGCATTTGAAAATTATTGTTAGTGGCCCCTAAGGTGTTTAATCGTATGCTGGGGAACTGTATTATACACAGGGGAGGAGGAGGCATATGGAATTAAAGGTATGTCTTAATATGACTTAACTGTTTTCACATATGAGTGGCATCCTTGCCAGGGCAGGCACAAGGTAGTTTGGCACCCTAGGCAAGAGCTTCACTCAGCGCCCCCTGTCCTGTATTACCATTTCCCTCCTTACCCTGATGGTTGTTAAATAAAGAGAGCAAGAAAATGTACAACACTTTTACATTTATATTACTGCTCCCTGTACCTGTGCAAGCAAGCTCAGCGCTATCCATCATACAGCCCTCCTGCAGCCATCATATTGCCCCCAATCTTTACCTGTGTCAGCAGCAGCCAAAAATAAATCTGATCACATCATATTGCCCCCAAGTATTTATATACCTGTGCCAGCGCCCAGCCCAGCAGCAACAGCAAACATATGGCCCCCAAATCTGTACCTGGCTGTGCCAGCAGGAAGCTTCACACTTTACAGTAATAGAAATAATGTCTTCAGTTCAGTGCAACTGTGCAAGGCTGAGAGCAGCGAGAGCCACACCAAGCAGGCCACCAGCTCTCTGCCATCCAACACATCAGTGATGTCATTGATGTGGGGGAAGGAGATGGATTCCCCCCAACTGGGTGACCATGAGTACCGAAACAAATTATTAAATAAACGCTTGAAAAGTGCGCCCCTCAATGATGGCGTCCTAGACAGCTGCCTACTCTGCCTACCCCTAGTTCCTGCCCTGATCCCTGCAGTGAGCACCAACCATTTGGTTTTTTGGTGTGCTATTAATGTGGACATGGTCTTGCGGTAATATGGGTGTGGTTTAAAGTGGGTGTGGTCTAAAACAGGGAGTGGCTAACACTGGCTTCCGTTATCAGCCCTCCACCATGTAGATTGGAAAAATTCCGGCCCTCGGTACCATAGAAGTTGGACAGCACTGATCTATGTTGTTGTATTACTGCAATCTGTTGTTTTTTTTTCTGTTTCCACTTCCTTCCACTAGATTGTTCTTGGTCTTCCACAGTAAATGTGCTGTGTATTATCCCTGAGTAATTCACAAGTAGGGCTGCCACCTGGCCGGTATTTTACCGGCCTAGCCGGTAAAATACCTGCCAAGGCCGGGGCCGGTATTACAAATTTACCGGCAATGTAGCTGCCGGTAAATTTGTAATACGATCAGAAGGAGCCCTCGGCCTGCCCCCAATCCCCTGCAACTTACCTTTTTCTTTGCCTCTTCTAGCATCCGCGGGTCTCCGTTGCGTGGCCCTGCCCCTTTTGATGTCATGCCCGCCCCTTTTGACATCACACCCGCCCCTTTTGAGGCCCCGCCCCCCAACAGCCGGTAAAAAAATTATAAAAGGTGGCAACCCTATTCACAAGTAAATCTTCTCCCAAGTTGCTGTGCTGAGAGTTCCCTGTGTGATTATATATATATGGATCAAGGACGACAGCAACACCAATGGGAACTGAAATATTACATTGGTTGTTCATGCTATTTTAAATACATAGGATTGATTTTGTACAAAGAATCTTGGTATTGCTGGTCTTTTTTTACAGTACAAGTATGAGGCCTGTTATAAGAGATAAGAGATCTTTCTGTAATTTGCAAGGCAGCAATACTAACCATTATAGCACCATGCTGTCTCTTTAGCTATCTTCCAGTTTAATAAATGGATTCTCCATTTGTTTTGTTATTTTAGGTTAGCAGTAAACCAGTGCAAATTTTACAATTTTTCATAAAAAGCAAGCTTAATTTATTTTTCTTTAAAGGATGAATAACAAAGAGAGAGAGAGACAGGCAGGAGGGGGAGCTGGGGAGAAATGGGAATGTGTTCAAGAAAGTATGTGAAAGGCCAGTGTGCTTATGCTGGAAGCTTGTAAAGTAAACCTAGCAGAACTGTTTAATTTAATGGTGTCGTACTCAGTTCAGCATCTCTCTCATTACAGATATATTTATAAACACTCAGCCCAGTCTGTCAGCTAAAGGGAAAATTATCTTTGCACAAAGTGCTGCAGAAAGTCCTTAAAGTACTACAAAGGCTGTGAATTCCATGCCATTCCTGAGGAGCTATGACTTCAAACAAAACAGATTGCAGATAATTATAGGATTAAAATATGCTTTATTGAAATGGCTTGTCATCTGGGCCTTTTGACTCTCATAAACTGATAATGTAGTATTATGGCATGGGCATGGAATTATTTGTGGTGCAGAGGTAATGGAACATGCAGAGCTGCTAAGTGTCTGTTAGATAATCACATGTCTCTTCAGCCAAACATTTCTTTCCTGTTTCATACTCCAGGCACTGCGTCAGGCACAGTTCTGCTCTTCAGCAGCAAAAATGAAGTCCAATGGAGAAGGCCGAGGTACCAAATTGCATAAACAATCATGAATGTCCAGTCTGTAGTGTTCCTGTTGCTGCTGAACTACACCTCACTGAATCCCTAAATAGCTGTTAGCTAAAATGTAGTAAATGTTAAAGAAAAGATGTCAGCCTCCCAAGTGATAAATCAGGTGAATTATTTTGGTTCTGCTGAAATCACACCTGGTTCCACCCATACCATGCCACTTCCTTTGCCATGACATACAGTATAAATAAGTGGTGGAACAACAGGTGTGAATGTAACCACTCCCATCTCCAATTTGACCTGCTGGTGACACCATTAATGTAACATGTAGGCCCAAAGATGGATAGTGTGTGTGGCACATGTCCAGTGTGGGTGGGGTGGCAGATTGGTTACAGTTTTTGCACAGTGTGTAGGGGAGGTTTGTGGGTGTGGTGGGGACCCATAGTGTTAACTTTCCTCATGGCTTAGATATCCCCTACTAGTTTGGACAGCGAAAATCTCAACCAAAGTGCAAAGGGGGTTGTTTCCCATTCAAGATTAAGGTTGTTTCCCATTCAAGATAAAAGTGAGGCTCCACATGCTGTTTCTCTTTGATTTTCATCTGCCGAGGCTGGTGGATATCTGCTGGAGAACCTGGGACTTAGTCCCCAGTAAAGAAAAGGCCCAAAGGGAATAAGGCCCTTGGTAAAGTTGGGGAACAGGGCCCCATGAATGTGGTTTTTAGATAGTTGTAGGTGTAGCTCCTGTTATAGTACACTCTAGAAGTGTAAGTCAGATAGGTAGAGCTAGAAAGAGCAGTTCTGAGCTTAAAGGATTTCCCTGGAGGTTCCACCAGAAATGATCCCAGTCCACTAAAGGGTATCACAGAGGTGAAGTGGGATTCCTGCCAAATCTACCTACCTAATTATTTTGGATAAGAACTCCTGGCATCCAGATATCCCATTGCTGAGAGGTATAATTCTGAAACACCTCTTCCTTCCTCCACACTGTATGTAAGGGCCCAGCTGCGACTGTTAAGAGGGAGCTAGTTCTGTGTTGAAAATACAGATAAATACAGATACATTAGCAGGTGTGTTATTGTGTAAAATTGTTATCTGTTAGAATTACAGATGTATAGTGTCTGGTTGTGAATGTGCTGAAACCCCATTTACATTTGTTCTTTTGCTTCCTTACCTTCTTACAAACATGTATTATGTAATGGTCCCTGCTGGTTGTGTCTATATTTTTGTGTCTATTTTTGGTGCATATCCTAGAAATTTGTCATGGAAAACATAAAAGGGTGCCAAGTTTCCACAATCTTCTGTGAAGGCCAGCTGAGTTCTACTGCAATCTGTATTACTATTTCCCAACTTATCTCTGCCTCAGACTTTATCTTGGTTTTCATGGCACCTTCACCTTTGCCCTAGTGTGGAGTAATATGCAGCAATTTCTTCTTCTTTCCTCTCCTTGTTAGGGCAATAGAAAAATGTCACATGCAGGAAAGGGAACCTGAATAAAAAGTTATGCACTTTACAAAATAGCCTAGTGCAGGAAGAAGAGCCACAAATTCCCTGCTCTTGACTGTACAGGGTGTAAACCACAGAAACCAGGAGCAGAGTAGAGTCCCAGTTTTCTGCTTAGTAACCATGCATACAAGTTGGTAGGATAGGGTATCCTTACAGCATATACATACATCCCAACTTTCCCATTTTCTTCAGTATAGTCCCGATTTTGACAGTTCAGCCCGCAGTCCAGAGCTTCTTATTGAAAAGTCCTGACTTTCTCTTTGATCTCCTGCACTGACGCCAGAAAAAGATACAAAGTTTCTGAGGTGTTTGGTAGAGAGTCCAGAACACTCAGCATCTGTACTTGGATACTTTTTGGGGCAGAGACACCCGCTCAGATTCAGGGAGATTTAGTCGCCCGGCAATAAATCTTCTTTCGGGGTGACTAATCTCCCCGAACTGCCTCCCGCCAGTTAGAATCTAAATTGTTGGCGGTATAGCACTCGGATCGCTTAGTTTTCCGAAGTCGCCCAAAGTTTCCTCGTGAGGCGACTTCGAGCGACTTCGAAAAACAAAGCAAACCGATTGCCATCCTGCCGGCGATTAACATTCTAGCCAGCTGGAGGCAGTTCGGGGAGATTAGTTGCCCTGAAGAAGACTTGTCGCTGGGTGACTAATCTCCCCGAATCTGAGCATGTGTCTCTGCCCTTGTAACAATTTAAGATAAGCAAAGATACAATTGTAACTATTTAAAGGAAAACTATACCCCCCAAACAATGTAGGTCTCTATAAAAAGATATTGCATAACACAGCTCATATGTAAAATCCTGCTTCATGTAAATAAACCATTTTCATAATAATATACTTTTCTAGTAGTATGTGCCATTAGGTAATCATAAATAGAAAATTGCCATTTTAAAAAATAAGGGCCGCCCCCTGGGATCGCAGGATTCACTGTACTGTATGTTAGGTCACATGAGCCAATTAACAGACAGAGTTGTGTCTTTTGCTTCCACACTTCTTCCTGTTAAAGTTGAAGTATTTCTGGTCAAGTGATCTCTGAGGCAGCACACAGACCATCACGAAATGGTGGCTCAAGGCAAGAGATGTAAAAGGGCATATTTACTTAAATATATATTCCAGTTTGGTGAGATTCTTTAATATGCCACTTAATATGATATGAACTATCTGTTGCTTAAGTGTTCCTTTTGGGGGTATAGTTTTCCTTTAAGGTGGTAGTGTATGGTGCCAGATCAGACAGGCCCTCCTGAGGGCACCATACATGTGCTAACAAGATGCCAGCTCGGCCTTTGTATGGCCTTTAAAGTGTAAGAGCAGAATTCTGTGGTGGTACTACACAAGAGTCCAGGGTCAGAATGGGGGGTTCTCAGCCCACACGGACTGCACCAAATCAAGCCCCTCGCATCTGCCAAGGGCCCTCCTCCCCAGCTGCAAACCCCCGCCGCCAGCTAGTACCTGCTTTATGCGCATATCTTTATGCAGTTGGGGGGGGGTCAGGAGCACGTCTGTTTAGAGCGGGTTTTTTCCCAGTGTCCTGCTAGCCCAGTCCAACCCTGTGAGAGTCAGATAGAAAGGGCTAGTGAGCCCTTGTGGCTATCATTAGCGTAGTGATCTGCGTGTTAAGCTGCCCATAGATGTTGAGATTTTTAAAAGATCAGATCCTGATCGTGAGACCACGATCTTCTCGGAACGATCGTACGACCATCAACTAAAAAGACCAATTTGCCTGAAAAACAAAGGGGAGCTGCCTGCTTGGCCCTGCAAACATAGATACATTGCACTGGGACTGACAAAGATTTTTTGACCTGGCCGATCAATTTTCTGACAGATGTCGGCCGAAAAATCGTAAGATGTACTATCGTTCGAATCCCACTAACCGCACGATAATTTCGAAAGGATTGGTCGGGCTTCCCTAAAATCGGTCGTTCGGCAAGAGAAATCTTTGCGTCTATGGGGACCTTTAGGGTAGTGTCCAAGGTAGTACAGGAGCCTATTATGATTACCAGACAATTGCTATTGTCAAATGTTTACTTTAATGCTGTGAAATCAGCATTTTTAGGAGCATAGGTTGCACCCCTGTGCAATTATGATTACCAGACAATTGCTATTGTCAAATGTTTACGCTGTGAAATCAGCATTTTTAGGAGCATAGGTTGCACCCCTGTCTTCTGTGTTGTAGTCTGTTGCACTCTTTTCTCCCTACCTTCGAACCTAAGTGTATTTTACCATTATGTTAGAAATTAGCTGCTAATTGTTTGTAATTTTTGGCAAAGTCTGCCCATCTCTCTGCAGAACCCACAAACTTGCAGAAGTCACAGATAACGGGATAAACTACTGGTTCTCAGCACTTAGGCTAATGTCACTTGTGGCATCTCTGCCAGCACAAATATACAGACAGAGAAAATGCCAATTTGCTGCCATCTACCTCAGCAGCATCGACTTACTCAGCATTCACCTGTCAGTGGATTTTGGCCCAGTCGTGCATTTGCAAGCCAAAAATCTAAAACTGAAATACACAAGTAAAGACAATTCCATGTGCGACATTAGCTTTACAGATCTAAGTTGACTGCCCTGATGAAGAAGCACTGTCCTGATGCCATGGAGTTTCCCACATGCAATAAATATACAAAATGTACACAAAAATGCCAAACAGAGACATTAGCTTTACAGATCTAAGTTGACTGCCCTGATGAAGAAGCACTATCCTGATGCCATGGAGTTTCCCACATGCAATAAATATACAAAATGTACACACAAATGCCAGAGAGTTCATTTTTACAATACACCCAGCAGTGCACAGATTCAAATCAATACTGAGCAGCAATGAATGAAGTGAAAAGTGATTTATACAGTATGTGCATAGTGCAGGCAGGCAATTGAACAGAAAAAAGGAGCACAGGGCACCTGCCCAGCAATCACACAAGGAAAGTTTCCTCCTGTGCCAGATCTCAGGGAACTAAAAGGTCTGCTATGGCACCAAGGGGATATGCTGAAATACAAGCCTTGTCTGCAGTGATAAGACATGCCAAGCTTGTCTGCAGTTATTGTGTTATATTGATTAAGGAGTCATACAGTACATTTATTATACCACAATGTTAAATTAGTTGGTTTTGTATTTCCAAAGTAAGGCATCCTGGCACTACCTTACATGACCCCTCCATGTAGGCTCTGCAGGTGCATAATAATTACGGCCCTTTAAGCATCCAGCAGCACTCTATCCTACAGTCTGCCTAATCCTGGTGTGGGATATGCTGTCACTAAAAACAACTGTTGGTCAGTACTATAACATATCCCTCTACCTTGGATGCACCCTTCGTTGTATACATGGGGAGGCCCATTTACTAAGGGTCGAATATCGAGGGTTAATTAACCCTCGATATTCGACCATCAAAGTAAAATCCGTAGTCAAAGGATTTACCGCAAATACTTTGATCGAACGATCGAAGGAAAAATTGTTCGATCGAACGATTAAATCCTTTTTCGAAGGATTTTAATCCAGTGATCAAACTATTTTCTTTCGATCAGAAAGCTTATGGGGAAGTTGTCAAAGTAGGTAGTCGAAGTTTTTTTCGAATGGTTTGATTCAAAGTCGAAGGTTGAAGTAGCCTATTCGATGGTTGAAGTACCACTTCGAAATTCGAAGTTTTTTTACTTTGAATCCTTCACTTGAGCTTAGTAAATGTGCCCCTTAGTGTCTGATTAATTTTGGTGGTTGCATTTTGCTGTGAATTCTTTACAGTCCTCACTGTAAAAAGATGGGTTCTCCTTACTTTGGTGTATAGTCCTCTTGTATATTTATACAAAGAAAACATCTCTCCTTTAGTATCTTTTCTCCTTTCTCATGCTTTTTGGACATTCACACTTTTTAAGGATTGCAGACACAAACTGCACTGCATATTGAAGAGATGGCCTTACCAGTGCTCTGGGCCAGGGCCAGGTTAGGAGAGGGCAGGTAAGGCTCAAGCTCCGTATCACCACTGGCCAGACATTGTTTTGTATTGAGATAGTTTTGATGATACTTTAGAAGCAGGACTGGCAAATCAAATGGACGGCTGCAAATTAATGGGGAGGCACAAAACCATAATGATACATACATAAATAAAACCTAGATGACAGAATGTATACAGAGAAACTGAGCCTGGGAGTTGGTGAGTAGCCACCCCTCACCCCCTACATAGTCACACACAGAGAAACAAGTACCAGCCACAGGGACCTGCAAAGTTATCAGGACAGAGGCACAGAATCAGCACTTGCCTCAATTCTAGATTATTGAAAAATCCAGAATGGTCAAATGATCCCTCCATCTATCCATGTAAGTGAAAGAAGTTTGAAATAACTTGGAATTTAGTACTGAGATGGAACAGCAGAGGGGGATAGAGAGTCATGTGGAATGGTGGAACATCTTTTAAAAGATACCCAGCCAAAGGAATATTTTAGTTTTGCTAAGGGTGTTTACAGGATTGTTACAGATAAAACACACTGCCCTGGCATAAGAACAAGGACTGTCTACCCCCAAACATCTTTTCTAATCTTCAAGGAATTCTACTTTTATAAAATGTAAACTTATTTATATTGCTAAACTAGAGCTAGTCCTTTTTTTGAGGGGTGGAAGCTGTTTATTCCACATACAGTAAGTAATGGCTACCATACATGTAAGCACTCAAACAGTGCAGGGCCACCATCTGGTGGGGTACTTAAGTCTGGGTACTTGAGGCCCAGGGGCGTTGCACCAATGAGAAGAGGGCTATTGAGCGCTCCGCAAAAGCGATGCAACCCCCCCCCCCCTCTTCCAGGGGGAACAAATCATCATTACAGGCCTGGGCGGTAAAAATTATGGTTGATTCCAATGTTATTAATAGGGGGAAAAAGATAAATACATAGGAAGACCGGTATTTTTTTCCAGAAATGGTGGCAACGCTTCAATGGAGGCAGAGTTGATTAGTGACTGGAAAACACACAAGTATTTCTTTATTCTCAAAAGCAAAGACAAACTTATGCCAAATACAGGAGAATTTTAAATTCAAAATCAGAATAAAAGAACAAAACCAAACTCCCAACCCCTCTCCTTTAGGGGTTGCCCTTTCATTTTCTATTTAAAGGGATATTGTTATGGGAAAAAACATTCCAAAATGAATCAGTTAATAGTGCTGCTCCAGCAGAATTCTGCACTGAAATTTCTCAAAAGAGCAAACAGATTTTGTTATATTCAATTTTGAAATCTGACATGGGGCTAGACATATTGTCAATTTCCCAGCTGCCCCAAGTCATGTGACTTGTGCTCTGATAAACTTCAATCACTCTTTACTGCTGTACTGCAAGTTGGAGTGATATCAACCCTTCCCTTTCCCCCCCCCCCCCAGCAGCCAAACAAAAGAACAATGGGAAGGTAAACAGATAACAGCTCCCTAACACAAGATAACAGCTGCCTGGTAGATCTAAGAACAACACTCAATAGTAAAAACCCAAGTCCCACTGAGACACATTCAGTTACATTGAAAATGAAAAACAGCAGCCTGCCAGAAAGCATTTCTGCAGGCACAAGTCACATGACCAGGGGCAGCTGGGAAATTGACAAAATGTCTAGCCCCATGTCAGATTTCAAAATTGAATATAAAAAATCTGTTTTCTCTTTTGAGAAATGGATTTCAGTGCAGAATTCTGCTGTTGTAGCACTATTAACTGATGTGTTTTGAAAAAAACATGTTTTCTGATGACAGGATCCCTTTAAAGATATTTTTTATATTTAGATAAACTGTAGAACTTGAGGCTAAATACAGCAGACTGAAATGAGATTGAAAAAGTCTTTGTGAGATAAGAAAATGTAGCTGGAGTCTCACAGGATGTTTAAAATAAAAACCACTGGGACAGTTATTTATGGGGCAATATTTCCAAAGCCTTAGCAAAATGTAACTATATTATATCCACTGTAACCTCACAGTCTGACATCTTACATCTTACTCCTTCAAAACAATTTGTTTGAGCAGATCTGTCTCAACTGACTTCTTTTTATAGCAAACAGCTCTATATAACATAATAGAGATAAGTAATAAATGCCTCCCTAAAACTATTAGAGTCCTTTCAAGGCACAGGTGAAAGAACTGTGATCTCAATAAACATTGTAACATCTTTCATATTATACTTCTCAAATTTACAAGTTTATACTTTTTGGTGTAAAAGCATATTTCTTTGAAATACCTATAAAATATGGGACCACTAAACTCCGTTAGAGACTCAGGGGTCATGGGACCTTATCTTTTGTTAATAAATTCAACTTTTGTTTTTGGTACTCCCACTAAACAAAAGCTGGCCATAATTGTATTGTACTATTGTGTGATTGGGACAATTTATGTCCTGGTTTCAGTATTGTTTAAAGCCAGGCAGGTGGCAACCATAACCACCAGTTACTCTTCACTTCTTTCTTTTCAAGTCGGGCAGTCTGACCAAACAATTAAAACACTATGCCATATAAGGACCTTCATATGGGATCTGCCCATTCAGCCCATGGATTGATCTGACACCTACATGTATGTCCTGGGGGAAGTAATGATATACATAGGTTCCCACTGATTATCCTGCTTTTTCTCTTCCACACCTTCATAAACTTCATAGACTGGAAGGAATGTATACATTTTTGTGCGTAAACAGGCTGATATTGTGCCTGTCGATGCACAGTGATTTTTGGGCAGAAAGAAGCGGATCTGCATCCCCCTTGTGTAAATAGGCCAGTGGAGAAAACATCTTGTTTGATATGGCCCTTAGATGTTTTAGATATACTTAAACAATTACTGTTGCAGGTGCCACCTTGCTTTGCATGTATGACAGTTTCTACAAATGAATGATTGCAGTCCTCCGGAAATCGGAGAGCAGCTCGGGGAAAAAAGTGGCAAACAGAGGTGGTCTTATCTGATCAGTGATGACGATGTCTGAGTATGCCATGAAAAAAAGCTATGTTCAGTCCAACACTAGGGCTAGAGCTTCGCCCTAATATGTTTGGGTTCACCAGGCCAGGTTGCATTCATAAAAGGAGGTCTGATCACATTTATCAGCATTAAAAATAGAGGGAAAGATTTTGTGAGATTCTGCAGACGAAGCTGCACAGCAGTGCCACAAGTATATTTTACTAAGACTAATCTTATTCTACCTGTCCTTTAATATCTCAATACCTTTCTTAAATACTAGCTATGTTTCTGGAAAGTATTTTATGCAAACAGCAAAATAATGATGGGGAATGTTAATGGGGTTAAACGTTGTTAATGGGAAAAACAGGTGTGATGTGTCCAATTCTTATTTGGTGTGAATTTTATATAGGTTTTATAAAGCAACCCATCCGCTAGTGGGAAAAAGATTGTAAATTATATAGTTTGCTCCACTGGGCAGCATTATGCACATTAAACAGTGCCTAAAATGGGGAGGGATGCACAGGGATACCATCCCTCCACTTCTTTATCTCTGTGAAATAACAGGGGGGATGCAAGAGTTTTGATTCTCTGAGCTTTTTTATTGTGATACTGGAGCTTTGTTTTGCTCTTTCCACTAATGCATGCAAATAAATCGGAAAGGTTAAAAAGCACAAGTTAAAGGAGCATATAGAAAATAAAAGGAAAATAAAAGATTGCCGGGACAGTAGTAGAGAAGAGTTGGAAAGGTGTTATACAAATGAAGAAGTTGGAAACACCAGAGAGGGTTATAGAGAACAGGAGAGAAGAAGTGATTGGCGAATTTATTCGCCAGGTGCAAATTAGCGGCAAATTCCCACGATTCGCCACAGGCGAATAAATTCGCAAACTGCAGCGAAAATTCGTCAGTGAACATGTACTTCATTTTTCGTGCGGTCACAGCAGGAAGCTGCGGATCTGGGTCTGTGGGGCCGGGGGTTTTTACACGGTGTCCCGCCGGCCCAGTCCGACCCTGATGCTGGGGTTGTGCTGTGTTATGACACACAATATACATGAAAGGTGCTATTTTTTCAGAAGCTGAAGAAAAAGTCATATGCATAATTTTCATTTTGGGGTCCCTACAGGTCACATAAACACTGGGCATCAATCCGTTCATTAGAAGGAAATAAAGTGGGTCAAACCAGAAAATGTGAGACTTATTATACCAGTGGGTGTGGTTTATAATTGTGGGAAGGACTTGTTTTTTTAGCACATTTTGCTATGCTTGGCACACATAGCATTAATCCATAGAACATATCTTTCATTGTGAAATGTAAATTTCAAATGTTATGACTTTTATTACACTACATTACATTATCTCTGCAAATAGTGAAACTTCAGAGGCCACATATAGAGGAAGGAGCTTTGCTGAAAGCACATCCGGATTAATACTACATTAAATAGGGGAAACGCAATGTAACCAATTGAAAGGTGTAGTGTAACATGCTTCACAGCTGAAGAGGTGGCTGCCAAAGAAACAAAAGGAAAACATGCCACTTTGGTGACTCATTACAAATTTAACACTGGCATTTAGCCATGGTTTTCAAATTATTCCAACAGCCCGAGTGATAAAAATAACAGCAATTCAGTGTCAAAAATAATCTTTTGACTAAACAGCAGTACAAATAGAGAATATTTCTTTTGATTTCTTTTATACAAGGAGTTTGAAATCTTTATTTTGTTGTTTTATTATTTTTTCACAAATAATAGTCAGGACAGAATGGAAAACAAAATGGGAAACAAAAACAAGCCACCAACACAGCTTCTACAGTGAAACATGCCACACACAATCTTCCCCAATATATTTTTACCAGAATTAGTCCTAGGTCACCAGGTCCCACCAGCTGTCTACCTTCTTTGCCGCCTCCTTGAGTCCTGGACGCTG
Organism: Xenopus petersii; assembly: GCA_038501925.1. Classification (NCBI taxonomy): domain Eukaryota; kingdom Metazoa; phylum Chordata; class Amphibia; order Anura; family Pipidae; genus Xenopus; species Xenopus petersii. The sequence continues at coordinate 111,298,936 of CM076676.1, forward strand.
TACACTTCAACAGACTTTTACTGGGGTCCATGTTACTTGGAGGTACTGGACCCTGAATACCCTAGGCCAGTGCTGTCCAACTGTGGTACAGAGGGCCATGTTTTTAAACCACGCCCACTTTAAACCACACCCATGTTATCACAAGAACTTTTAAGATCATATCCACATTAATGGTGGTAGCACAGCAAAAAAACCAAATGGTTGGTGCTCACTGCAGGGATATCACTCATGTGAAACAAGTTTACTAAGTCAAATTAAGACATATTGTTCCATCCTTATGCCCCCCCCGTGGATAACACAGCAATACCCAGAACATGATTAAACACCTTGGGAACTAAATGCTAACAAACCCCAACCATGTTCACCTTCCAAAAGCAGAGTATGGCACACACAGACAGATTAGGGCAGGCAGAGGCACACACAAGAACATACTGTACCTCCCAACATTTTGGAAATAGAGCAGGACAAAAAGATTTGCTGCGCTCATCTTGGAGAAATCTTTTGACCAAGCCCATTTTTGTGGCCATACCCTCTAATTACCATGTTTGTTTTACTAAATTTGGCAAGTTATGAAAGTTTGAAAACATTTCTGTGGTTTTTATGTGTTATTACAATTTTGCTAGTGAAGTCACAGTTTCCCCAAGAAACCTGCGTATCTTAAATAGTTATAATTGTTTCCTTGCTTATCTTAAATTGTTACAAAAATGCTGCTGATACATATTCTGGGCTCTCTGCCAAAAGTCAATTAAATAGAGCATAGGACAGGCAGAGTATGGCACACACAGGGAGCATAGAGCAGGCAGAGTATTGCACACACAGGGAGTATAGAGCAGGCAGAGTATGGCACACACATGAGTTCTAATATAAAGGCCAAAGTACATGGGTACTGAGGGAATATTAAGATTCCCAAACACGCACTGGTAGTTCAGTGTGACCATTGCCTAACATTAAATGTTCATTGTTTAATAAGGGACCCCCATTTCTATAGTCCGCTAGAAATTATAAATCCTGCACATGATACACAAAATTTGTAGCTATAGCGTAAATACCCAGAGGAGCTCCCACTGAAATTTTATAGTGTTATCAGGTTGCTGAGTTATATAATTAGTGCACTCTTTGGCGATAATTGGTATATGTATTTTTATATTGGGAACAATGCAGGAGTTTATAGTCTGAATTTGAGGTGAAAACAATGCAGGGGCCAGTTAATCTCAGTACTGATAACATTTACAACTTACACAAAGGTAAACAGACACACCAGATAGACTTTCATGAGGGGGGCCACACAGGAGGGGTTGCGGGACGAATCCGGCCGCGGTCCACAAGTTGGACAGCACTGCCCTAGGCCATTCTTCTCTGTGTCTCCAATTGCTATCAGGGCTGGATTTATATAATGGGCACCCCTAGGCCCACTGCCATACGTCGCCCCTGTTACCTCCCCTTTATTCGTGCAATTTTTCATCATCTGAACCAGAGCGATGGGGATTGGTGCATGGGAAATTTAAAAAATGATTTTATCATCAGTGCATCCCCACTGTTTTTGAACCAATGTGGGTGTGGTTGGGCAGCATGCCGCCCCCCTAAAATCCTGCCGCCCTAGGCCCGGGCCTAGGTGGCCTTTCCACAAATCCGGCCCTGATTGCTATGAAATACCTTGTTCCTTGTTGGAGCTCAGCTGCTTGGCTACACAACCTACAACTGACTCTCAACAACCACAACACGCAGACACACAAGTAAGTGGATGCCACCAGAGGGGCTGTTATAATGGCAGTACCCTTATGGCTGGTATCATGGCTTACCATTAGGCTGAAGGTACACTGAGCATTGGCTTTGCTGCTTACAGCCTGCATTTTTTTTGCCAGCTGAGAGAAGCTGATCTTCTCCCTCCTGCATCCCCCTGTAGCTATACTGACAATCACACCTGCCTGTAGATACACAGAATGGAAGAGGAGATCGGCCCAAAAATTTGAAAACAGGCATCTTCGGAACAAACTCCGCTCCGGGTAGCTGCAAGCAGGCAGAAGCTGTGATGCGCTTCTCTTCTCTATACGATCTAGCCCTTTACAGTATTGTATACATAAAGCAGCAACTATAAGAAAGCAATATAGCATAATTTTATGTCATTTTTTTCTGTTACTAAAGTGTGAATGCCTGTTTAACAGTATTTATTAATGTATAATCATGTTCTTGTTTTGCCCCTGCTTTGAGCTTTTTAAAATCACCAAGAGACAGGTGCCAGCACAGCACACCATGCATGAATACATCTTAAGTTCCCCTGCGATGTGCTATGCCATTGTAAATCACTGGCAAACACATATTGTTATTCTTCTATTCCCTGTTCTGGCAGCACTGCAAACTGCTGGATAACGGAATCTGTTTCTATCTGTAATTCTGGTTGCCAACCAAATGTGCCTAATCTGGAGCAAGAATTGTGGCCATTGTTTGAAAAGGAAATTGCACTATAAAAAAGTGGAAAGAAATATATAAAGGGGGTTTATTTTGATGCAGCTTAAAGTGAAACCCAGAGCATCTGTTAAATATTAGTTACATCAGAGATATGTAGCCTGTAGTCCTCCAGTTCTTCAATTCAATTTCTAGCAGCCAACAACAACAGCTGGACGGCCATATGTTGCACAGCCACATACCAGACTTTATTCCCACCTGCTTATTTGGGTACTTGTTTTATCTAACCCCCAGTCTTGCTTAGATTTGACTCAAATTCAATCATTTGAGACAGTTATTGCTTGCCCACTGTAATTGTTAGACTTGTCAGTATATTGGTTTAGAAACAGCATTCATTCTACACATGAAACCATGCAGCAGGTCCTTCTTTAGAAGACAGTCTGGATAATTGTGTAAAATGTAAAAATAGAGGCTCTGGCATACAGGGGTGGGCAACCTGACCAGCCAGCTCTCTGCCCCTGCCTCCTGCACACACAATGAGCATGCAACTGACCTGTCTGCCACACATGAACATATCAGCACACACACTGCGACCCATTGTCATAATAAGCGTCACCCACCAATACTAAGCCATTTTGCTATTTCCAATTTGGCATTTCCTTCTAGTGCACAATTTGATGCCCAGTATGCATAGATTTGCCTAATTATGTGACCTGTAGGGACCCAAAATTTAAATTGTGAATTAGGCTTTTCTTGGCTGACAATTCAGCTTCTGCAAACACAGCACCTTGCCTGTGTATTGTGTGTCATAACACAGCACAACCCCAGAATATTCTATATCACCCAAGATTATTTCATATATATCATCTCCTTATTCCTTAATCTGTTTCTTTTTAATACCTTCATTTTCTCTTTTCCCCCCCTGTTTTCTTCTTATCTCCTTTTCTCTATTACCTTCTCTGATGCCTCCACCTTCTTTAGCTGTTGAACACTACTCTGTCTCTGTTCTACTTCTCTCCCAGCAATCTTTCCTCTCCTTTTATCCTCTATATATATTTAACTATATTATATTTTACCGCTTCATTTTATTTACATGCAAAAGTGGAGAGGAGCAAAATAAATTTCCGGGATTCAAAACTCTTGCATCCCCTCTGAGTGGATGCTATTTCACAGAAATAAAAAAGTGAAGGGATGGCATCCCTCCCCAATTCCAGCACTGAATTAACCACAAGTAGAGCCCTGGGGCAGTAACATATGGTAATTTGCCACTAGACATTATAATTAGGAGGAATATCTATGATGTTAAGGAGGAGATGGAAGCAGATCCGCTTTCAACTATATTATGTCCCCTTAGCCTTAGATAGATTAGATGAAAGAAAGATTTAAATACATTGGTTTTTGTTCCTAGCACACATATAGCAGGATGAATAGGAGCAAAGATATTTTCAGTTTTGCTGAAGAGACCAATGAATACTTCTGTATCCTCTTTGGGACTGAAGGTAAATTTGGATCTGCAGCACTACTGTTCCAAAAATCCAGGCCTAGCCTGATGGAGATGACAGAGTCCCTCGTTCTTTTGGTGCTGCTATAAGCCTTTTCATTTGGCTGTGGTAGACATGAAATCTGATTTATATATGGAAATTGCCTAAAGTTTCTATTATTTGAGCAGCCTGGCTGGTAAATCCTGTTATTTGCTTTTCTGAGTTGATATGTCATAAATTGCCTGGATCGAGTCATGCCAACAATCACTAAGTTAAACTGACATTTTCCCTTCAGCACAGTCTTGATACATGTTCCATGGAGAGAAAGAACATGCTCAGATATACTGACAGGAATGAAAACTGTCATAAGAATGATGTTCTTGCTAAACAGAAGGGGGCCCCAGAGGAAATGATAGCTGCTATTCCACTCGGGAATATCCCACCAGCTGAGAGAGAAAAACATGGCACCTACCAAGTAGAAATAATTGGTAACTCAGCCAAGGAAGTCTGCTGCCAAAATGTTTTACAGCCTGATAATGAGAAGAAAATCTAATCAACCTTAACAAATACCAGGCCAACGGGATGTTTATATGTCATGAAAAATACACCAAATGGTCATTGTGAAAAGATTGAAACCAAGTGAGATTCTCAAGAAACCAGTCTGACCTCTCAGCAGTGTTAGACTGAAACGTCTACCCGCATGTAGTGTCCAGGTGAAGACAGGAGGATAAAGATTCCACGTCAGTAAACTCCTCTCCAGGAGCTCAATGGGGGTTAGTGCCAAAGGTTACTGCCTGAGCTGAAAGGAAGGAATTTCAGTTGCATGACAGCCAGAGAAATCCTCTAGAATGAAAATGACATCTGATATTAGGTTCCACTTATTTACCTTTCTACATGTTTAGCCTTTCCCCTGGCTGTCACTTGCACACGCTGCCCTTGTGTTCATTTCAGCATTAAAAAAAGTTTCACTTACTCTGGGGCTACAAACTTAATCTTGAAATATAACCGTTTGTCAATGGTTCCCACTAATTGAGTCCTCTGTTTCACTGTTGGAATTTAAGAGCACAATAATCATGTAGAAGTGCAAAATGGAATATGGAAGGTTCATTTGCCTGTACAGAATTTTTGGTTTATGTACACAGTTTTTCCCAGTCGCCAACAGAACAGTGGGCTTCACTCTGAGTTTGTAGTCTCTGGCTTATTCCAAGTGAGTTGCACTCTTGGCCTACATTCTCCCTCCATAACTACTAACTGGCAGAATGGCCATCCAACTTTTAAGTCATATGAATTTAAGGGTTTGGATTTGGTTGGCTGAAAACTTTGCCCAAATCCATATCCTGCAAATAAGTGTAAGCGTATTCCTGGATTTAATATATACTTGAACTAAAGATACAGGCCAACATGATCCATAACAACCAAGTGTTTCCTTTCAGAAATGGGCACTCATTTGAGCTAACTGTTAATGCTATGGAGTTACTGCACAGTTTAATTTTTAAAAGTTTTTTTCTTCATGTCATTATTTATCGTTTTAATTTTAATTAAGGCAAGAGAGGAAGAGGATTGGCGCAGACAACATTAAAAACATAGAGGTTTGTGGGGAACATGTCAACATATAATAAACAAGAAATTGACAATAATCTAAGTGACTACTGTATAGTTGTTTAATTGAATCCCTAGACCTGAAAACAGTACAGAGAACGCCAGTTCCAATCTCTAAAACAAAGGCAATGCCCACTATTTTAGAGTTGTAACAGTAATTCCTAGTGTAAATCATGCCATAGAAAACAATGACACCTAAAACATGGGATTAATCACATGCAGTTTTTCACCATGTAAACAAGGCCTTCCTTAGGAATTTTCCCACAGCAAACTTTGTTCAATATAATCCTCTTAAAGAGAATAACTATGATCCAAATGCCTCAAAACCCTGGCTACCACTTCTCCGACTACTGAATCACGCTGCCTGTGGATCACTGAAATAAAATGCAGGCCTTCCTATTTTATACTTCTTCCCTAGTAATAACATTGGCATCAAGCATCAGAGAAAAAAAATGCATTTGCCTTCAGCCTCAGAGACAAAACAAAGTTTTAAAAATATTTCATAAATACAATACCACCACCCTAATGCCAATGGATGATTTGAGAAAATTTGGTAAAATAAATGACTTTGGAATTCCCATTCACTTTCTATTATTGAAAGGGATAATAATGTGTCTGATGGCTTGTGGAAATACAATAAACTGTAGTAAGATTAAGAGATCAACTGCTATTTTGGGCATGTCAGTTGCCTTAGTTCTCCCTAAAAAAACTGTGGTGATCAAATTCCCACCCGGTGTATCACCATCCTTAGCAATCATACACAGATACAGTCTCTCAAAAAACTCAAGATTGCTCCAATTACATAATTAAATATGTAAATACACCTCAGCCAGATGGCTGCCATTCAAATTGAAATTGGGTTATTGGGCACAGAAGAAGATAAAATATAAGCTGTTCTTCCAAGGGAAGATAGACAGGGGTCAAATATCATAGAATAATAGAATGAAAACCTCTCCCATATATTACAGGATATTTGCAGACAAGAAATAATTTATATGTAGGTGCTGAATTAATTTAATTGCAACCAGTGCAGCCTTTTTACCAGAATTTTCCAAACATCCCGGCATTTTGTTAATGCCTTTAAGAGGGGTTTGGATAATGTATTGGACAAACAGTCTATTGTCATTCTAAAATCTACAATTAGTATAGATATTAGTATATATAGTTTATGTGAATGTATGGAGGGGTTGGTGTGAGTGTGTGTATAAATGTGCACTGGGTTTCATTTGGAGGGATTGAACTTGATGGACTTCAGTCTTTTTTCAACCTATCTTAACTATATAACTAAAGTCTCTAGACATGACCCTTCTGTTAAGCACAGATCACTCCTGTTACAGCCATGCCACAGCCCAGCTCCATGCAAACTGAGGTATAAATCTGGGACACTCCCAAAAATGTGTATGTTTTGACATCTCTGTATCTGGAAGCTGTATACCAGGATGAAGGTGTGTGGAGTGTGGAGAAATTCCTGTCAGGTTACCCAAACAATAACACATCCCTGCTCTGCCCATGCTGGGTTATAGATACGAGTGATTTTAACAAATACAGGAGAGCTGACTCATTTTTGTGCTTAGTTATTTTCGGTGGTTTGTGATCTTATTAAGGGTTGATTATTGTTTTCGGGACATAGTATAATAGGCTATAAATGAGGGTGCTCATAGGTCATGCTGCTATGGTAATAGTTATCTTTATTTTGCACCTGTAAAAGGTTGCAGCAATAAAGTCACCTGTTTAATCAGATTAGAAGTCTTTGCACAAGCATGTTGACCAGATTATCTGAAATTTATGATTGTCCTGTTAAAACCATAGTCGCTGGCGCAACACACAGCTTCAATCATCTTCAATGGAAAGTGCTGTGCAGCGATCCTCAGCTTTTTAATCTCTTCTGAGTAGTAACAATCAAACTTGTACCATAGACCCTGAATACCATGAGCCTCTCTCTCATCACCAATAATCATGATTCCAGCCTGACATCCTAAAAAGGCAAGTACTATAGTAGTGTAAAAAGGTCTTACTTATGTGAAAATGCTAATGGTTTTCTGCTCGCATATTTTCTGAATCTAGCTATGATACAACTCTAAAGGCCCCCATACACGGGCCGATAAAAGCTGCCGACAGACCGAGATGGCAGCTTATTTGCGCGTGCGTGGGGGCATCCGTGTGTTCCCGACTTTCGGCCAGATGCGGATCGGGCCGGGTGAAAAATCCCTTCGGATCGAGGCTGCCCCGCGATCCAACCGCGCGTATGGCCTCTATTCTGATCCGATTGTTGGGCCCTAGGTGGACAAATCGGGAGAGACACGTTTGTTTGGCAACATTGACAAACGAGTGGATCTGCCTATGTATGGCCACCGTAACACAGGCAGAGGATATCCTAATGAGTGTGGCATACAGTAAATCTGCTTGGGGCTGCATTGTGCAACAAAGTCATGGCATATATCAATATGTTACAACTGTTTGTCAGGGTCAGGAAGGAATTCAAAAAGCAGTGAGTAGGTGTTTGTATTTTGACTGGAATTTAGAATTAATAGATTTATGTAAACAACAATAATGTTAGTAAAATTAATTCTGCGGAAAGTCCCCAAATAATTGCTCATAGTGCTGCACCCAGATCTTTATCTGAAACATACAGGTTTCAGTTCACCACCTGAAGTATTTTATTATTATGCTTTATATAGTGCTCAGGCCTAGATTTGTGGGAAGGCCAGAAAGGGTGATGAAACACTGAGCATTTTATTCTTGCTGGGTAATCACTGCTAACCCTAATGGTCCTGCTTTTCATTGTCTAGCTGGCATGTCTGTCAGTACCCGCTTAAATGGGGGTCAGTACTTACTATCTTTTACTACAATGTGCTTGGTGTGTCAGTATCAGTGTTGGACTGGGACACCAGGGGCCCACCAAAAAACCTTAGACTAGGGGCTCACTCTCAGTACTATTTTTTTTCCTCTCCTCACTCAACCTCTATTCTCCTAGTCTCTTTTCTTTACATACTATAATTTATTATTCCATCTATTTAGCCTCTTTGTTCTCATAGAAATAGGGAATGGCCATGAAATATGCCAAATGTTTAGCAGCATGAGGGCCCCCTGACATCTGGGCCCACCGGGACTTTTCCTGGTATCCCAGTGGGCCAGTCCGACACTGGTCAGTATACATTGCTCTTACAGTGTACTATGAGCTTGTTTGGTCTTTGATTAAATTAATCAATTAGCAGTTACCGGTAGGCAAGTTTCAGTTGGACAAAAATATGAACTTTGTGGATTTTAGTCTTTTTTCAACTTAAACTACTAGTCGCTGTATATAATGTGCTTGGACAGTAAGCATGGCCTCTTATAGTGTGTAATGTAATGAGGTTCCAGACAGTACCCACTTATTCTCACTGTAAATAAAGTCAGTACCCACAGTCTTTCATTTAATATAATGTGCTAGGGCTCAGGACCCATTACTCGCATTGTATGATGCGAATGCATTGCCATTACCCATTTCTCTCAAGGTATCTTGACTGACACAGTATACTAGCTGTCTGCCCATCAGTTATGGGTTTACAAATGTTTCCGATTGTTCAGTTTTGAGATCACTGTATTCCACTGTTGTCACTTAAAAGTGCTTATTGCTGAATTTTCAAGTGACTAAGCAAGCACACTGTCAGTGATTTGAATGCTGGGAAATCAAGGTATATTTAGAAAAAAACACTTCCACCTGCACTTTCAGTGGAAACCAAGGGGTAGTTGGGAATGTTCATTTTTACACCAGTTGCGAATCCGCTACATCTTATATTAGTTTTAAGTCAGTCAGCCTATAATTATGCAACTTTAGCCTCCCCAAACAAATTTAAAAAAAAACATCCTCCACTTTTGCTGAGACCTGTGGGCTCCTGACAGGTAGTAACATGTCCCACCAGTCCTGGCCCATGTGCATGTTACGCCCATGTGTTTGGCTGATTACGCCCATGTGCTAGTGGCTGAGTAGTATCAGGAAGAGGCTGCACATGTAACACTGACTCACAATGAGCCGCTATTGAGCTGCTGGAGTCTGGAGTCTGCACTGCACCTCTACCCCACAGGAGTACACACCATGCTCACACAGCAAGTGGAACAGCCAGAGCCCTAGGGTGTGTGAGGAGTCAGGGTGGGAGGGTAAAACTGCTAATCTCTTTCTCCCTGCTCTCAGCCTGACTCCTGCATTGCCAAATCCCCCAGTTCTCTTGGAACAGAAACACAAAGCAGCTTCACCTGGGACACAAAGTTGCACGGAGATTAGCAGGAGCTGCCAGAGCATGGGCTAGGGGCACAACTCCCACTCACCCTACCCTTACTGGTATTTAGAAACCATGGCTAACCCTGCAGTAAGCACTGAAACAGAACATGGACCCATTGGGCATGATACCTGTGGCTTAATTCCTGTTGGATCCTAGACTTTGTTTGCTTTAACTGGACTCTTTTCCCCCTGCTTTGTTCCTTGGTTTATGTGATTAACCTTTGCACCACTGACAGAGGAGGATGCTTCGGAGTTGCAGGTAAGTTTAGTCAAAGTTAGTGGTACTGTCATTGTCTGCTCATGTGAATATTATTGGCACACGGGTAAGTGAGGGGAATATCATTGGCACAGGGGTTATTAAGGCAATATCATTGGCACAAAGGTAATTTAGGGGAATATTATTGGCACAGGGGTAATTTGAGGGGAATACAATTGGCACAGTGGTAATTAAGGGGAATATCATTGGCAGAGGGGTAATTGAGGGGAATATCATTGGCACAGGGGTAATTGAGAGGAATATCATTGGCACAGGGGTAATTTGAGGGGAATACAATTGGCACAGTGGTAATTAAGGGGAATATCATTGGCAGAGGGGTATTGAGGGGAATATCATTGGCACAGGAGTAATTGAGGGGAATATCATTGGCACAGGGGTAATTGAGAGGAATATCATTGGCACAGAGGTAATTGAGGGAAATATCATTGGCACAGGGGTAATTGAGAGGAATATCATTGGCACAGGGGTAATTGAGGGGAATATCATTGGCACAGGGGTAATTGAGGGGGATATCATTGGCACAGGGGTAATTGAGGGGAATATCATTGGCACAGGGGTAATTGAGGGGGATATCATTGGCACAGGGGTAATTGAGGGGGATATCATTGGCACAGGGGTAATTGAGGGGAATAACATTGGCACAGGGGTAACTGTGGGGGATATCGTTGGCACATGGGGTTAACTGAGGGGAAAATTAATGGTACATTTGTGACTAAGGGGAATGAAAGTGGCACAATGGTGACAGAGGGAAATATCAGTGTAATGGTGCTGCCTGAGGTGATTATTACATTAATACTGGACGAAGGAATATCGGTAGCATGATGCTGGCTGGGGGCATATCAGTAGCTCTGAACTGGCTGAGGGCAAATCAGTGGAAGGGGCATCAGTGGCACATTGCTGCTTAAGTTGGATACCAGATACATTGGATACATTGCTGGGTGAGGCAGATATCTGTGTCCCTGTTCTGACGTTCGTAAATATAAGGTGGTTAAGCATTGTTAGCTTTGTACCGGGACTGAAGAATTGATCAGGGGCACTGTGTCATTACAATATTACTGGCATAGCTCTGCATGAGGTGAATATCTGTTTAGATATGATGCTTGTGAGTACAAGGGGTAGAAAACTACTAGAAACTGTTGTCCAGAGGTATGTGCCTGGAAAACACAATTTTCAATGCAAACACAATGCAAAATAATTTTTGTAACCAGGGTGGCTTATTAACACTACCTCCTTGGCATGCATTTTACTGTGGGACCACTGAGATGGTAGGAAGCTGCACTTGTGCCAAATACTTCAGACCAATGGTTTGTTGTTAGTGAAAGGCTGGTCCCTATAATTTCTGCATTTCTCCTGTAGCAGTGCTGATATATAGGAACAAACGTCTAGCCACCACAGCATGGATAAATTAGACTTGTATGAAGGGCGGAGCCTTGTGTCCTGAAGTGGTTAACTTATCCCATCAATTCTGCATGGCTTTGCAGAGCGACACTAACACCATGTCTTTGCAAGCATTTGTTACAACAGGAGGGCACAGCTGCCTTTTAGTTATGAAGCGTGGCTGTCAACAGCTCGCCGAGAAAGCCTTGCAAATAAACTTCATGCCTCTCTGGCAGTAAAGAGCTGGCGTCCCAGTGGGGAAGGGGGCATATTAGGGTTTTCATAGGCAGAACATGGAAAATCTGGAATGAAATGGGTGGGGGTAGCAGCTGCTCCCATCTGTATTTGCTCATACCTGGGTGCAGTTGTTTTTAATGTTTTTGATATAGCAAATCTCTGTAGTTGCTGAATTACAGTTCCCAGCATCAGAAAAAGAGTAATATGCAATCATATGATGAAGGAAATTGTTCTTTAGTGACAGGTGTAGGACCAAAGGTTAAGGCTTCCAGTGATGAAAGCAGAAAGTTTAATCAGAGCACAAGGTTTATCAGAGCACAAGTCACATGACTTTGGGCAGCTGGGAAATTGACAATATGTCTAGCCCCATGTCAGATTTCAAAATTGAATATAAAAAAATCTGTTTGCTCTTTTGAGTGCAGAATTCTGCTGGAGCAGCACTATTAACTGATTATTTTTGACATTTTTTTTCCCATGACAGTATCCCTTTAATATGCCATTCTGCATATGATTCAAACTGCTGCTAAAGTTGCACCTTTAAGGCACACGGAAGGCATCATTTTTGAAAGGCTTACTGGACCTGAAGAAGAGACTAAAATGCTTTGAAATATTATTATTATTAGCATGTATTTATATAGCGCCAAGTCGCCAACATATTGCATTCTCTAATGTACACCAGGGCTGTTATGGTTTTGAGAGGTGGTCTAACAAACCTCCACTGTAGAGCAATACAGCAAAACTCCACTTAGAACAAATGCATATGTGACACTGTTTCCTCTCTTAAGGAACTGTAGGCAGAGCCATGCAAATCACTGCATTTATATCTGATTCAATAGCTATACATCCAGTGCCATATCTAATATATTGCATGCTTAGTTGTATAAGCATGTGCAACCTTCCTCCATTCTCCTGTCCTGGAAACTTTGCACCTGGAAGGTTAGGAAAAAGGTCTGGACAGACATCATGCCCCTTTATAACATTCCTAGAAGATAAGGATGTTGATGACTCAGACAGCAGTGACACCGCCATCATTTAACATTGCAGTTTGCATGCCCAGGGGTAACAAAGGCATCACCTTTGACAGATTTATGCCAGAAGTAATGGAGTTTAATGTGTCACAGACTATTAAATGAATGACCTTTTTACCTTGGGACTTGCTCGCTTATCAGCAGAAATGATCAATGGGGCTGGATTCTTCCATCTGGACCTGCGGTGGGACACCCTCTAGCCCTGTGTTTTGTTTTACTGTGGGTCAGTTTGTGCAGTGTAACTGATCTCAAATATGTCACCAAACTCATACTTTGCATTGCTGTGGAATATAGTATTTACATCATGAAAAAGATGATTTCTAAAAACTGACTATTCCGATCACTGCCAATGTAATTTGCTTGAGCTGGAAGGCCTTGCTTCCTTGACTAATTTAATCCCATGTTTGTTTCTGAATGCAGCAATTCTTTCTCAAGGCAGAACTAATGACAAGTAATGTCACTGGCATGTGTAAGTGGTTACATCTGGGAATATGGAGCCTATTAACGCCCCAAATCAGTCCTAACAAAGAAACCTTTAACCTCCATTTAACTCTCAAAGGATGTAAGTTAATTTAACCCAATCAACTAGATTTCCTCATGCTCAGTTTTAAATGAACCCCCACTGATGGCAACAATGGTATACACAGACCCTGCACTACTTGCATCTGTATACCTATATATATAGGCCTTCCTAAAATATGAGTGTTATTCTTGAATGCCCTGCCCAATAAACTATAAATACACAACCCTAAATATTTTGTTTTAACACAACCATGTCATTTTTTTAAACATATGTTCTAAATAAGATTGTACTACGAAATGTTCTATATATAATTGTTAAACATTTGGAGATGTTTATATAAAACACCTAAGATATAATAGGTTAACTTAAACTCCCAGCATCTGCACTGCATTCTACTTCCCCCATGCTGTAGATGTTGGGCAGGATTTTTATTAGAAATTAGAAATGAGCAGAGCCATATTTACCATATCTGTGCCCAAGAGGCTGTGGTTAGTGTGGCAGCTTTAGGGGGGGTACCTAGGCCACAGCCAGACACTTGCCTCTTAATCACTTGGCATTGTGTGTGTGTATGCGTTGTGTGTGTGGGGGGGGGGTAGCCCCATTTCCAACCGGTGCACAGCCTATACCATGCATGCCCTGGATGGAAGGGAAAAGGGGTTGATGGCTGGCAGCAGCTTTGTTCAGCCAATAATCAGTGAAAGCAAGATTTTGATTGGTAGCCCTTGGTTACTGCTCAGTGTTGGGGAATGAGCACCTATATGTTTAAATAATACCCAAGGCAACCGCAGCAGCAGCAATAAAGTATAGTACAGTAGACATTGGCGGTGGTGAATTTAACCCTTTATATCTCCAAAATAGCTCAGAATTTTTATGTAAAGCATTTGTAAATCATATTTTCATGTCGTTTTATTTTTCTTATTCAATAAGCCAAGCTGACAAGGCAAAAAGAATATAGTATTATGAGGTTTCATGCTGTGAAATAAAATATCACCGAGAACATGATTTATGTTTTACTGGGCATCAGCTGCTTGGAATCTGGGCATAAATCATAGCCTTGTTGTTAGTGTAATCTGCACAGGGCAACATACTGCTCTCGACGCGTGAACAAGTTTGATAGAAATGTCTAGATAAAAAATCTGCTTTGTCATGGGTAATAGCTAAACAAACACAAATCCTCACGATCGCGATTTAAAATAGTAACTTTGCTGTGTACACACTTACTAGTGCAAACAGGCGGAATACCTTATTATAATTCATTACAATCAGTTACATAATCAAACTTTTGAAGATCTAAATGGGCCCATGTCATTTACAATCAGGAATTCCCATGCTTTCCTATGTCTAGGACTCTGGGGTTATATAGTTATGGATATGTAAGGCTGTGGTGTGTTGCTATGTTCTTTATGCTAAATATTTGTTTAATGTCAAAGGGGGAACTTTTGCTGTGTCCTTTTTGCTTCTTTGGTTGTATCCATTGTACTTTCTGACTAAGGGACTTAAAATTGAATTCCAAGAATGTTTAGCCAATTGCCTTGCCCAGATTGAAGTTAACTGGGGAAACTTCTTTCACCTTTATTTAAATTCCCTACTTTTTTTTCCTAAACCACCTTCATTGATTATTTATAGAGGGTGATTGCATTACATTCTTATGTGTTCCATGAAACAGATAGTACCCTAGCTAGTAGGTCATAAGAATATCATATCTTTCCTTTATTATAATAATAGTAATGGGAGATGATTGACTTGTAAGGGAGAACTAGGGCCCATCCTATTTGCCCAGTAGGGTCCATGAATGACTGTCACCAGGAATCAGTGTGATCAAGCCTGGATGACAATGTGTGAATTCTGGCAAATGCTTCTATAAGATACCATAGATCATCACTATTTATTGAGACTTGGGGGGCTGTATGGGCCTCTGTGTAAATGACCTTAGCAACCATGCATTGATTTGAATAAGGGACTAGAATATATATAGGGGAGGTTCTGAATAGAAAAATGAGAAACACAAATTTAGCAATAAGAATATATTAGTAGACTTTGCAGAACTACCCCTATTTGAAAGCCAGAGTCAGAAGAAGAAGGCAAATAATTAAAAAGCTATAAACATTAAATGATGACACACCCATAAGTGGGCATGAGATAAGTTATTAAGTAAAGGTCCTCATAGACGCAAAGATTTCTCTTGCCGAACGACCGATTTTAGCGAAGTCCGACCAATCCTTCGAAATTATCGTGCGGTTAGTGGGATTCGAAAGATTGTACATCTTACGATTATTTTTGGGCCGACATCTGTCAGAAAATTTGATTGGCCAGGTTAAAAAATCTTTATCGGTCCCAGTGCAATCTATTTATGTCTGCAGGGACAAGCAGGCAGCTACCCTTTGTTTTCCTGGCAATATCGCCTGAAATGGTCTTTTTAGTTGATGGACAATTCCTACGATCGTTTCGAGATAATCGTGGTCTCCCGATGATGATCGGATCTTTTAAAAATCTTTACATCTATGGCCACCTTAAGAGTGTGACTTGTTAACAGTGTATTCTGGATACCCTTAGGCTGTGGGCAACTTCCTGCAACTCACAGCAGTGTGTGTGCCCCTTGTGAGTCCCTTGGTGCCCAGATCAACCAGGTTGAGAGTACCAGCAGTCCAGAGGGTTGCTTCAAACACCACAGTGGCAGTGGATCTGTCTCAAAGGAGTCAGACAATAAGATCTTCAAGTACAGTCACAATCATCACTGGAAAACCTTTACACTTTCTGATATTGCAAGTAGATCCCTATTAGAGGATAGTGCAGCCTGTCTTGGTAGTTTTCCCCAGCACAAGGGATCCCACTGGGTATCTTGCTTCTTGGCACTTTCCATGCTCCTGAGCTCACCCACTCGTGTCCCTGTCTGGCGGCTTGATCACCGCAAAGGGTGCTGATCCTAACTATTCTCTTTGTTGATGCCAGAAAGCTGCTCACTAAATACACTAACTAACTTTCGCTCATAGAGCAACTATTATACAAACTTCTACCACTAGATAAACTTTCTCTAACCAGGACCTGTAACCTGCTCAGACCCACTCCTGTACCCACCTCCCCACAAGGTGGGATCCAGGAAAAGAGCCCTGAGCACATGTGCTCTCCCTTTTAAGCACTGCCACCTACTGAGCAAACAATAAACCAGATCAGATTACTGATAATATTCAGTAAATGGTTGTTTTGCCCAGGGCACACTAAGGACAACTTTAGGTGTCCAAAGTACAGGGGGAAACTGCCAGGGGAGATGCCTAACCATCAGGGTCTCTACATGACCAATTGAAAAGTTGCTTAGAATTTACCATTTTATAACATACCAAAAATGATACCTCCACTGGGCTGTTGTTATTCTGGCATATAAAATATTTCCCATGGCCACTGACCCTGCAGTCAGACTTCCCTCATTGCATGGTTTTGAACCCATTTAGCCTCACAGAGAAGTGCTACGTTTTTGAAGGTTATTCTTTCAAACAGACAGGCACCAGACACATATGTTTGGAGTGCACTGTTAATTGTTGATAACATATGTCAGAAGTCCATTCCTTTTGGAGTTGTTAGTCATCAAGCCAGGCCATGGATGGTGAGCGTGGGAACAAGTTATAAGATGATATAAGGCTCAACTGTTAAAGTATCACTACAGGAAATATCTTAGGGGCACCTTATTTTTATTTATATAGTACTAGTTGGATATACATTGCTGTGCATTAAAACAATCCAATAATGGATCAGATAGGGAATAATATAATACAAGAATATAAATTAAGGGCAACTTTCCAACTAGCTGACTTTCATGCTGTAAGCACCTAAAACATTACTGTATTATCAAGTCATGTCCTAACAACCTGCTTCTCATTTATTTTGCATGAAAGCAAATGCAGTATGTCTGGTAAGGGGATGAATGCTTTAGGCACATTCAGACAAGGCTGATCAGAAGGATTTTGCTGCCTGAAGCAGAATTTTCCAGTCACCTCTTGCTGCCCTCTCACATCCCTTCTCTGGCCACCTGTGAAGATGTGATTCCTACATGAAAGCACAATAGTTTTCTCCTTTTGCATCTCAGAATTCAAATCTATCAGAATAGAACGTCTAATCCTAATGCATTCCATAGCTGTCAATATATCCTTTTTTTTCTTTTTTTTGACTGATTCCTTTAGTCTTGTTTACATAAGTATTTACTTATTCAGTTGTGTCTGAGAATTGTAGAGACTGCAGGTCCAAATCAGAGTTACAAACTTGGACAAAAATCTGTGGATGGAGGAAGCTGTGGTTCAGCATGAAGGCCATGGGATGCCAGGGGGCTTAATGGGGTCAAATGCGCACAGCCTAATTCCTGCTCATGTATGTATGTATATTTTTATTTGTAAAGCACTCCTTGAGGGCAAAGCACTGTACAACAAAACAATAAATTAGTAGTAACAAGCAAGGGGTCAGAATAAAAAGTAACAATAAGTGCGTTATAAAATAAAATTCACATAAATATAAAATATAATTACAATGAAGATCAAGTGCTCAGTGTCAAGGAAACAAAAGGCTAGAGGACCCTACCCCGTAGGGCTTACAGTCTAAATGGGAGGGTAACATACAGACACAATTCAGAGGGGTATTAAGGTGCTGTGGGTTACAGTTTGTTACACTGTTATATAAGTGCCAGTTCAGGTGTTATCCAGGTGCTACCAGAGGTGGTCTTTGAGTTTTGTTTTAAAAACATTGAAGGAGGATTCTCTCCTGAGAGATTCAGGAATGGCATTCCAAATATAAGGAGTCACAAGAGAGAAGGGTTTGATAAGGGAAACAGCAGCAGTAGTAGTGGGGGGTACAACCAAGAGGTTGCTCTGAGAGGAGCGGAGGTTTCGGGCAGGAACATATAGAGAGACAAGAGATGAGATGTAGTTAGGTGCAGAGTAATGAAGGGCTTTGAAGGTTATGAGGAGGAGTTTCTAAGTTATTCTTTGTTTTATAGGAAGCCATGATAAGGACTTCAGCAGTGGAGGGGCCTGTACCCTTTTGGATGAGCGGAGGATAATTCTGGCAGCAGTGTTTAATACAGCTTGTAGAGGGGAGAGATGGGAGTTAGGGAGGCCAGTTAGTAGAAGGTTACAGTAATCTAGTCGGGATAGGATGGGAGCATGCATGAGCGTCTTGGATGTATCAGGTGAAAGGAAGGGACGGATTTTGGCAATATTGCGTAAGAAAAAGTGACAGGTTTTGACAGTGGTGTTAATATAATCAGAGAAGGAGAGAGAGGAGTCAAAGATTACCCCCAGACAGCGAGCTGAGTTGACAGGATTAATGAGCATGCCATCAATAGAGATATAGGGGAGTAGGACCAGGCTTAGGTGGAAAGATAAGTTCAGTTTTTGTTAGGTTGAGTTTGAGGTGGCGCTGGTTCATCCAATTTGAGATAGCCAGGAGGCAGTTAGAGATCTGAGCCTCTGTTTCAGCTGTTAATGAAGGGGTGGATAAATATATTTGGGGATCATCAGCATACAGATGATGAAGCCAAATGAATGAATGAGATCTCCCAAAGACAGAGTGTACAGGGTCCAATTGCATTGATTTACATATTTACAACCAGTATAGAGTAATTATATTGCATATGATGGAAAATTATGTCACTTCTTACTGGCTGATAATTTCACATGCAGACCCATGGGTAGTTATTTGTCAAACCTGATTTTCAGACTGGACAAATTAACTGAGATCACACGGACACAACAAACCGTAGATTTGGTCCAGGCTGCAGTTATTTTTAGGCCAACCATTGTAAAGGCATGGGATCCATTATCCAGAAACCTGTTATCCAGAAAGATCCAAATTACCGAAAGGCCATCTCCCATAGACTCCATTATAATCAAATAATCCAAATTTTTAAAATGTATTCCCCTTCTCTGTAATAATAAAAACAGTACTTTGTACTTGCTCCAAACTAAGATATAATTAATTCTTATTGGAAGCAAAACCAGTTTATTGGGTTTATTTAATGTTTACATGATTTTCTAGTAGACTTAAGGCATCAAAAATTATGGAAAAACACCGGAAAACACCAGGTCCCAAGCATTCTGGATAACAAGTCCCATACCTGTACCATGTTTTTGGCTAGCATGTTCCTGTTTCAGTAACCTGTGCAGATAATAACCTGTATATGAGCATTCGGTTTTTCTTTAGTTTATCATCTGCACACTATGTAAATTTTCATATGTGCCCTAATTTTTCAGGATAATATGTCCCTGTTTGGCTACTGCATGTGTTCTTTGGATCCTCAAGATCATTCCAGCTTCCAGCCAGGTACAAGAAACATTACGTTTTTTTTTCTATTCCTGAAATGTGTAAGAAAATTCTTTTAAATGCTTGCTGTAATTTATTATAAGATTGCAGCAGGACCCAACATAGATCATGATATATCTGGTACAGTACAGGCGTAACAGTGCAGTTCAGCCTGTGGCATTTTCGTTGCTACAACTCCTGCCATCCCTTACAGAGGGAGCTAGGGCACATTTAATCTACAGACGCGTCCAGTTGCAGTTGGATTGACTTTCTTTTACTAGTATTATTTTGTTGAGTGCACATAATTGCACTTCATCAATTTTGGCTTCCATTGCCGTCTGTATCCAATTGCATTTGTGTGTGATGCATTGCCTTCCTATTCAGTTGGTTGCACCAGTTTCAGCATACTGCAACGTTTGGATCACACACACACACATGAGAATTATATCTGAAATCAAAATATGTGCTCTTTGTTCTCTTTAAATTTAGAGTGTAGACCAAGTTCTGTATTGAGAACAAGCCCATGGCACACAGTGTATTTTAGCCCTAATTACTTCTCAGAGATGCTACTCTAATAAAAACTCTCTTTCACCTGGCAGTGCTTGCTTGTAAACAGACATTTATGCCAGCTGGAAATGTGCAGGCCTGCATTTATACTATGCATTCTGACACTATTACTGTTTTACAACAATTAGCAAATGCTGCTTTACACTGAGACAATTTCCCCAGTTTCCGTTTTTCTTCTCAGCCAGCTTTCACTTTGGAAACTTAATCCCAAATGATTTAATGACCAATAAACATACAGTGATTAGGTTGTTTGTTTCTATTACTGTTATTTATGGCTGTCAAAAAAGGCAGGAAATTATCATCCATTGCAGTTGTGTTTAACATTGCATTCCATGTCTCACACAGTCAGTGTGTATCCTGTTCCACTATGACCCCGTAAAACAGTGTTTCCTTAACCACATTTTCAGGGGACCCAAATAAATTGGCAGAAACAGCTTTGCAACCCGAAAATTGATTTAGAAATAAGTATGTGCCTTGTCTTAATGACTATTTACTACCTTAGACAGCTTAGGGACCTGTTTTGGCCATCTTTGTTACCTGGTTGTGCTATTTTACAGCTAGGGTGGTTTCATTCAGTAGTGCAGCAAGGTGAATTGCCTCTTCATCAACAATTTCTTCACTCCTTTAGATTTAATGAAATAGTTGAAAATGTTACAACATTCTCTTGCTTATAATAATGCCTTTCATTCCCAAATGTATGGTTTTTAACACTAATTGCTCTTCAAAGTATTTCATTAGGATTAAAGGATCTCTAAAGCCCACTTTTGTGTTCAAGTTAAACGCACCAAAAACATTACAAGCTGCTTACTTTTGCTTATTTATAGTTATGCCCTTGTTCGGTCAGACAACGCAAAACGGGAGGGCTCGTTGAACAATTCGAATTTTGACATAAGAGTTTTTTTTGCAAGTTTTATTGGCTTTTCAAGGAGGCGCACCACAAACATGTTTTGAAACACTGAGCTGTTGTCTGAGTACTCCGAGCCCAGCTAACTAGCCGTTCACCACTTTTATCCCTCCAGGGTTGGATACACCAAATAAAGTGATGAACAAACAACAGAATAGATAGTGATCATGTTTGTGCAGCTTGCTGTGTGCTCATGCATACTTTCCATTACGTGGCAATTTGGGTTTTAAGAAGCAAATCTAAAATCTTTTCTGCACTTACTTGATTTTCTTTTTTTTAGGTTCAGAGGAGCCCTTTTCAGTGGGGATATGTCAACAGGTTTGGCCCTGAGCAGAGTCCACCCCTGAGCTCCAGAAATGAGTGGAGCATGTGGCACAGCTGGTCCCCATGTTCTCGAACTTGTGGTGGGGGTGCTGCTGTACGCCTCAGGACATGCCTAATCAGGTAACCAGGGGGTGGGATTTAACTTATATGATGGTCCTAATTGGCCCTTCTAAAAAGCTAATAATACTAAAATAACATAGAAAGGCTGTCTTAATTTGGGCATAAATAGATTTGGTTTTGTATGCAGAATAAATATGATCATATCAGCTGAATCAAGGCAAGTCTTGCATAAAAAAGGGCATTAACTCAAGGGATGAAAACATAATTATGCCTCTTTATAGGTCCCTGGTAAGGCCTCATCTGGAGTATGCAGTTCAGTTTTGGACTCCAGTCCTTAAGAGGGATATAAATGAGCTGGAGAGAGTGCAGAGACGTGCAACTAAATTGGTTAGAGGGGCGGAAGACTTAAATTATGAGGGTAGACTGTCAAGGTTGGGGTTGTTTTCTCTGGAAAAAAGGCGCTTGCGAGGGGACATGATTACACTTTACAAGTACATTAGAGGACATTATAGACAAATGGCAGGGGACATTTTTACCCATAAAGTGGATCACCGTACCAGAGGCCACCCCTTTAGACTAGAAGAAAAGAACTTTCATTTGAATCAACGTAGGGGGTTCTTCACAGTCAGGACAGTGAGGTTGTGGAATGCACTGCCGGGTGATGTTGTGATGGCTGATTCAGTTAATGCCTTTAAGAATGGCTTGGATGATTTTTTGGGCAGACATAATATTAAAGGCTATTGTGATACTAAACTCTATAGTTAGTACAGATATGGGTATATAGAATTTAATTAAAAGTAGAGAGTGGTGTATGTATGGATGCTGGGTTTTCTTTTGGAGGGGTTGAACTTGATGGACTTTGTCTTTTTTCAACCCAATTTAACTATGTAACTATGTAATTATGTAACTATGTAAAATATACCTTATAAAGAACAGGGGCTTTCTTCCATATATATATTCTATCAAAGAACCACTTATCCTAAATGCAGTTTGCTCTATGTATGTAGTGTCTTTCAGACTGCTGCTAGTGACTCTTGCAGCTATACAGTATTATATTTCCAAACATTCTCAGCATAAAAATTGGGACTGTTTTGGTCTGTCTTGTGATATCTCAGATGATATCTTCATATTTCTGGTACATTTTCAGATTCTCTGACTGGTTCAGTGTTTTGGCGTGTTAAATATACCACATCTTTGGCTGGAAAGGTCTAAAAAATAGTGAAATAAGTCTGATTCAGGGGGGCTATGATGATGAGAACCTTTTTCCCCTTTAAAGGAGAAGGAAAGACTAAAATTAAATAAGCTTTATCAGAAAGGTCTATATAAATACACCAGTAAACCCTCAAAGTAATGCTGCTCTGAGTCCTCTGTCAAAAGAAACACAGCATTTCTTTTCCTTTTTATTGTGTACACATGGGCTTCTGTATCAGACTTCCTGTATTCAGCTTAAACCTCCAGGGCAGGGCTTGAGCATGCTCAGTTTGCTCCTCTCCCCCTCCCTCCTCCCATCCCTGCTGTAATCTGAGCTCAGAGCTGTTAGTGAACAGGGAAAGACTGAGGCAGGAAGTGATGTCACACCAAATTTATGTGGCAGCTTCTTTCCTAAACAAACAGAGACAGTGTCTAGAGCTGTTTACTCAGGTATGGTAAAGCATTCTGTAGAATTAATATAACGTTCTAGCTTGCACTATTGTGGCTAATCTGTTGGCAATAAACAGTCTTGGAGCTTTCCTTCTCCTTTAAATCAAGCTTTTAAACAGCCACATTTTCTCCAGTTCAGAAGTGAAATTACACTTCTCCTCCTCCTGAGCTTTTCACCTGGAGGCACAGACTGCTGCAATCATGTGTCAGAAATCAAATTTGTGATAACAGATGTGTTAAGCTGTTAAATCGTTAACAAAAGAGTGTCTGACATCTTTTTAAGACCGGCATTCAAATATATGACTTCTTTATTTAAACGTAGAGGCAGGGCTGCCACTTTGAAGGATTTGTAGTTTACACAGACCTCACTAATACAACACGGGTGTGCTGGGAGAAAATGTGCAGATTATTTAGTTTTATGCATTATTAACATTTGTGCAAGAAAATCAAAAAGGAAAAAAAGAAAGCAATCCTTACATTGTCAGCTCCAATGAAAGAGATGTTAATTAACAGGTAACACTTTTCCGGAACTGGGAATAGATTACATTTTCCTTGTTTGTTTGGTCCCTTTGTATCCTTAATGCGATTAACTGGAAGCAATTGAGTTTTTATTATCTTCAATTTTTATATTCAAAAGAAAAAGAAACACAAAAGTAATAACAAAAATTACAAATAAAAGGATGATAAAGTGGGTAAGCAAAATAAAGTGTGATGATGTATATGATGTATATAAATCACTGAGTCAAGTAACATATAGAAATGATACCTATACAATGTAATAGTGATAAGTGCGCAGTTTCTAAGAATACTTAGATGGACAGTTAGTTTTCATCGTAATTTAGGAGAACAGCAAGATGGCGCAGATTTTAAAGGGGTCGTCCATCCACAAACAGTTTTTGTATAGTAAAAGAAAATTCCAAGCAGCTTTCCAATATACATTTATTAGACATTTTTGTTGGATTCTAAGTTATTTGTAAATGAAAGAAGCATTTGACTGGCTGTTTAAATCATCTGTACTCCTGGCTCTTTTACTCCTGAAAAAATGTTGCAAGGCAGCTGATTAACAGACCTGGAGAACAGACTTTGATTACAGTTTTATGAATCAGACCCAGTGGAATGAAAGTAACAAACAAACAGTAATTTCAATTGCAATTACATTACAATTGGCGTTAAAACCACCACCAAAAAAAATATATTGGAAATTTGATTTGAATTATATGTTCTTTCACTAAGCATAATGCATTAGTTTATAGGCGGCAAGAACTTTTAACATTGCTATTTTGCAGTGCTAGGGGATCCTAGATTTGATTCCCACTAGGGCACTACCTGCAAGGATGTTGTATGTTTTCCCATCTCTGTGTGGGTTCCTCTTACATCAAAAATTACACAGGCAGGTTAATTGGCTCCAACTGACAATAGTATGAGTGAATGTGATAGAGACTTAATTTAACTATACATTCCATGAGGGCCAGAAGAGATGTGAATAATATATAAAGGATAATAATATCCATTAAATATTGGATGTCCTTTTCCCATTAGGGATCAAGCAAGCCCAATGTGCCAAGGTGAAATGAGACAGTATCAAGCATGTAACACACAAGTGAGTGCTATTTCATATGGATTGTAAATGCAGTATAAAATCAGCAAGCTCCTCTGACAAACTGAAATATATAAAAGTCTGTCCTCACACACAGAACCTAATCAAATTGTCTAACCCAGGACTGCCCATCGGGAGTTGCAGATTTCAGGCACTTCCAGTGTTCTGCATACAACAACAAACCTTTGATGGGAAATTACTTCAGATGGGTTCCTTTCAACTCTGGTAAGAAGATGATTATTCAGTAATTAATGATACATCCTCCACACATGCATCTCTTATAACCCGGCAACCGCACCTCAAAAGGTTAAAGTAAGATACTACTTTATAATTAAGACTGGGTTATTTATAGTGATAAGGTGTGTCTTCTGGTTTTATCCCTATAAGTTCTAATTTCTCATTTGTGTCATGGCATGTAAGAAGCCTGATTTTGGCTAATATCAGCCAATGTTGGTTTGGTTGAGCTCTGTAAATATGTATGTACATCTATTTTGTAAATATGTATATGTAAGTACTTCTGTTTTGCACATGGCTTGTTGTAGTTGGGTCAGGTTTGCTTAACTTCAGCAATTTTAGTTACTCACCAAAACCTGGATCTGGAATTATTTTAAAAAGCTATATCCCTTTATTTTTTTAATTCATTGTTCAGCAACAGCTAAATTTTAATTTGTTCTTTCTTCATAATCAAAACCATCGGAAGCAGAGTAATAAACCAAAAACAGCAGTTCTAGTAGTGATATGGAGTTATCTTAACTAAAGCATGCTGTCCTTTGTCAAGTTTATATAATAGTTTGCTTTAGCAGAATGTTGTAATAATAAAATAGACTTTATTATCACAGCTAGCTATTTCTCTATTGAGCCTCCAACTAAGCTAACCTTTTTTAAAGTAATGGTTAGTTTTTTTCTTTCTTTTTTTTTTTTTCCTTTTTACAGAGAAAAAATGATCTCTCAAGAATGTGTGGAAAGCACTTACTGTAGGCAGTTTGGCACTGGCATGAAATAAATGGGTGGCAAGGTGTGGGATAACAGACCCGCAACTGTCCAGGCCCCTCCTGCAGTCGCAGGGTCTGCTGTATGGCGGTTCTTCCACTGCCAGAAGCCCTACGAAAAATTAGTTTTTTTCCACCCATTTAGGAAAAATCTCTGATTATATTCTCACCTGGAATAGCTTCCAAAGTAGGCTTTAAAAACAATATGAACATTTTATATAGTACATGTCCGTTCAATTTAAAGCCGTTCTCAATCAAAGCCATTATCTGTAGGTTCACCAAGTATCCTAGGGTACAAAGCAACTTCTGTGACAGCAATACAGTTTAACATATCACTGTTGGAAAAGCTTGTTTTATGGGTCTAACTGGTGCATCATATGCTGTGTTGTATCCACTAAAGTATTGGTTTGTGATCGGCTGAATGAGTGTGGGACAAAAACAATCTACTTTTTAGTTCTTGCATTATCTGAGAAGATGTGGAAACATCACATTAGATGAAAAAGATCTATGCCAAAAACATAAATATGTGTAGCCGTGGAATGGAACTCAGGGGCTCCAAATTAGTTCAATGTATTTAATACTGTTGTTACAAATCCATTGGCTGGCCCTTGTTCCCTCCAAAACAAAAAATGTGAAGCAGCCTCAAAAAAATGTCTACAAAATGGGCTACGTTGTTATTTATACCCACTTGAATGACTGTGCCATTTGGAAAATGCAACCTGGTTAGACACGCTGGTCATTTTTGGCCATACAAATGTGGCAAATTGGTGTACAAGTGTTTGCACCAGAGGCAAAGGACGGGGGTCACACATGACCTATGTAGACAAGGCTGAGAAGCACATCCATGGCCTAAACCTTCTGCATCAAGATCTGACTGATTGCAGACCAGATTACATTGGCAAATAAGGCACCTGTAGCTGTTATTTGCCCATGAATGACTAGCTGTAATCTGTCTTGAAATGGCTACTTCTTTAGAAATTAAACTTTATGGTTTTAATTTGCACATTTTGTATTTCAGTAATTTTTATGGAAGTCATTATAGGACAAAACAATTGCAGTACAAGTATAACATTAGCTAAAAAGGAAAAATTATGTTTCTTGCAGTCATATACGGTATAGATGTTTTCCACCAGAATAGCTCTAGAGCATGCCAAGCTTCTTGTTTGTTGTGAAAGAACTAAAACTTTCTTTCCTGTTTCCTAAAAAGGTCAAAGTGATTGTGAGCTGAGCTGTTTGGCAGAAGGACAGAATTTTTATTATAACTTTGGCCGAGTTTTGGATGGAACATCGTGCCGTTCAGAATATGATGGTTTATGCATTAATGGGCAGTGCCTGGTAAGTCTTGCTCATCCATTAAAATAACCAAGGAAATCCTACCCATCCTATTTTCCATTAGATTCATTTGTGTTATCATAGCAAAAACCTCTGCAGTTTCTCCTTTAACCAAGGATTCTTCCTTGTATGGTAAATTAAAGGAAAGGAAGTTGTGCAGAAGTGACATGTTGTTCATAACAGTTGGCTAGATCACATAGACATTTGCCCAAGTCTAGTGAACTATAGGCTCATCAGCTAAGTAGGTCACATTAGGTGATTAGCAGCTACTGATCAGTCATATACCTGTTGGGACCTCTGCAAAAATATCTTGGGGCTTCTCTGTAAACTGTATAACCCTTGTCTTTATTGTTTTGCCAGAAAATTGGCTGTGATCTTATCCTGGGGTCCGAGGAGAAGACAGACATTTGTGGAGTTTGTGGTGGGAAGAACATCTCATGCAGACATCACCATAATATATATACTACCAAGTACCCACCTTCTGGTAAGTGGCACATCCACTCTGCAAAAGTGTGTTCTGATAAACTGTAAGTATCGCTATCATATGTTTTATGTGTTTAGTATCAGGAAGAAGGCAACTTTCAGTATGCTAGGTGTTACCCAAATGCACAACTAGAAAATCCCCAGCATTCCACACCATATCTTGGTATAGATTACTAGTGGGTGAGAGGGGAAATGAGATTCTGATTGGAACAATGAAGAGACACATAGTAATATACTATGAGAATGGGGAAAGTATTTGCAAGAAAGATGGATTATCATCTGAACATAGGAAACAGACATCCTTCTTGGCTCTGTTAAAACACTATTTCTATCAGTTACTACAGTCCTGTGTCATTCCTGCTCATGGTTTGGACATGGGCCTCTTGTTTAATAACTATTCCATGGTTTTACAATAAGACCGTAAGAAAACTCACCACTGCCCTGTCCAGGTACGAATCAGAATAGCAGTGGAGAATCCAAAAGAGGAAATAGTGATTGGTGGGTAAGAACTATTGCTGCATTGGACTGCTGTATATATTCTTACAATGTTCAAAAATGCTCATATGGAAATATTTGAAAATGCAGCAGTTTTGGAGAACAGCTGAAAGCAGTCATGTTCATTTCATGAATAAATACAGCAAATTCTTTTCATTTATGTATAAATACATGGACTGCAGTAAAAATTCATGATTATGTACAGAGATCTTCTTGTTTGTTCTTCTATACCAATATATAAACATGTAACTGCATTGCTGGAGGAGACCTTCTCTTCTCTTGGGACATGCACAGTTTGTTTTTGCATTGCGGCTTCTAGAGGAGTATGGTGCATGTTGTTGAATTATTTCTTGGTGCTTAAGCCTAATCAGGGTAGCAAACTATCTCTACATACTTGGCAACTTACTCTATTCTGACTAATTATTTTTATTTATTTATCTGTCCTTGAAGGAATAATGTAATTTATTTATACAAAGCAATATTTAGCCTGGGGCTATGTTCTGTGCCCCAAACACCTCTTTTAGACTGAGGCAGTACGTTTTCCACTGTGCGATTGACTGGCCTGTCTACCTGCTTCCATTCTATGATATTTTGCTATGTCCATGAAAAACCAGAAAGGCCAATACATGTCTAACACAGATCATTTTGGAGAAGAAGCGGGCCACTGGGATCTCAGACAGGTTGATTGGCTAAAGACTGCCAGGCTGAAATCAGATCAGTTTTGAACAGATCAATTAGAGTTGATTTGACCTCACAGACAGAGGCATGGTTAGCAAATTTGGCTGCAATATTTCTGTTTTGTCTACTTCAAGCAGCTGACCTAGTGCTTGAGTGTGATGGCAGTACTCAGTTACTTATTATCATTTTAGGACTCTTTGGATACAATGAAGTGACATTGATTCCTGCAGGAGCCACTAACATCAAGGTGACTGACAGGAGTAACAATTATTTGGGTAAGTGTGGAGTTTTGCCAAGAACAGGGAAAAGGTTCAGAAATACAAAGGCATTGTATGTGTATTTGTGGTTGAGTGGTTATGAGAAAATGTTTACTTGTGGTTGTGCACAGTTAGATCATAGCAAATAATAAAAATCCCAAAATATCCTCATTAATAATAGGCAGGTCGAAGATTTTTGTAACCTGTCTTAACCATACCAGAGGCCATATACCTGGATGGGTCAACCCAAATCATATGTTTTGGGGTAATCCATGCATCACTAATTGTGATGTATAGCGTGAATGACTGTGTTGCATTATCAATGATAATGGTGCCACAAAGAATATATGTATATTTGAAACAGCTGCTTACACTCTTGCTTGAAATTCATATACACTATATCTTAGGAATTTGCTACCAAGCACCCTCATTTGCACTCCCCCAGCTGTCAAGAATTCCATTGCAATCCAATTTCCAACAATTGAAGCATTTTTGTGATCCTGAAAATTTCTCATCAACCATCCTCCCCCACCTTCATGAACTTCAGCATAGAGATCAAGCACTTGGATGGGGGGGTCAGATGTCAAATTATGAATGCATTAAGACTGATGGTGCTTGCTATGTATGATGGGAGTTAAAATTCACAACAGCTGGATTATAACAAGCAGGCAGCTAAAGACTAAGCCAAAAAAAAATCTTTTAAAACTTTTACTCTTATGATCATATTCAGCTCTGCTTGATGCACGTGTGCCTTTTTGCTACATTAGAATCAAAGTCACTGTGATACGTTTCAAAGAAAGAGAATTAACAATCAAGGTATTTTAAAGCCCTCTGGCTTTTTTTCAGCATATATTAATTTGTTTGTTGGACCAAATCAAACAGGTAAGATCTTGCCCAAGAATCAGAAAAGCTGAGACAGAATCTGTTCTTTTGCCTCATACCATTTATTTTCAGGTTAGTCCTCATCCCTCTGGAATTAGATCAGTGTCCTCTGTTTTCCTAGACATTGATTGCTGTGTATGGAAGAGGGAGTGTTTCTGATGAGGAATAAGCTAAAGTGTCATTCTTGTAAAGTAAATCTCGGTCATTGCCTCATTTCTGGCACCACGTTACACTGGAATGTTTCCACTTATGTAGTATATATCTGTGTGGGAGGTTTCTGCTATACTGCAAAAAGAAGTTTAATAGATGATAAACACACCATATTGTACAAGATAACAGGAAATACTACTCATTTATTGAGTTTTGCTGATATGGTCCATATTAGTGGTAGTGGATATTAATGGTAGTGGGTCTCAAGACAAAACAGACATGTATTGGGTACAATTATATGAAGTAGAACTTATGATGCTCATGCTTGGGTTGAGTGAAGTGACATTGCTGCACTTATATGAGTGTATATTTGCAAATTTATGTTTAAATATTTATATCTTCCAGAACCTAATGTAAATGGGGAATTTCTCCAAATAATGGATTTAAGCCTTTCTATCTATAAACAACCATTATAAAGTATTTTGTTTATGTGCACATGTGTTCCTTAGTTGTTAACAGTCTGTGTTTTTATTTGGAGAGACGTGTCTTGCTTCCAGTCATCAAAAGTAACCAATCAGCAGTTGGCTTTTATTGATTTAAGCTAAAGAATACTGAATGAAAACTTTTTATTGATTTCAAGTGGTGACTGAACTGGTGCAAACACCTTCCTGGCCATAAAACAGTTTACCTTCTAAAGAAACATTACAGTCACAGTTCATATAAACTTGCAGAAAACATTTATACACTGAATATTGCAAGTAAATTCTGCGCAACCAACAAATAATGATCTATATATATATATATATATATATATATATATATATATATATATATATATATATATATATATATATATATATATATACTGTATATCAAACAGACATGGTAGATATATGCAAGGATGATGCAGACCACAGCCTGTTTCTGTTATTATTTGTTATGAACAGATCGTTACATATTGCACTTTATTTATTGGCAATTGAATAATAATTGATTTGCATATGTTATGGGTTTTAGAGTGCTTTCTTCATTATAGAGTCATGAATGAAAGTTGAAATGTATAATTGTAATTGCAGACTATTTCCTACTATTTGAATTAGTTCAGGTGATTTTTATTAGCTGAGTGTACAGATTATCCTTGATATTGTAGCTAATGTTACAGAGATAAATACAGCCAAAGTCCATATTACAATGTGCCAATTCTCTGGGCTTTATAACTCTCTAATATTCCCTTTATTCTGTTTGGCAGCCCTGAGAAACAGGAATTACCATTATGTCATCAATGGCAACTGGGCCATTAGCTATCCTGGTGTCTACAATGTGGCAGGGACCAAAGTCCAGTATAAACGTGCTGCTGACAATCAAGAGAGTTTTGAGGCACAAGGACCCACCACTGAGGATTTACACATCATGGTTTGTATTCCAGACTAAATTCATACAGTGCATTTGGCTAACCACTCCATGTATGAAGCTCAGCCTGATTCTCTGAAGCTGTTGAACTGTACTTTTATCATTCACAGCAACTTCTATGAGTGTGCTAGAGATTTGGCAGATAAACTACTTAGATGTGCATAAGTATGGTAACTGCAAGTCTATATTATATTTCTATGACTATACATCTGTATAGTTTAGTTTAAGGTGCTAAACTAGTAAAAAAAAAAAAATAATAAGCATAGGTATGGTCCCAAACATTGTATTATACATACGAGAATCTGTTATACAAGCTAGAATTTTATTTAAATAAATGCATTGTTTTGATTCTATCCAGATGCCGAACAGAAGTGCTGCTTGCTTCTGTGTTCTGTATATGAGATCTATGGCAGATCTGCACTCAACTGTACATTAGCAGTACACAAATTTATATTCTATAAAAGTTTCAAACAAAGAATCAGAGATAGTGAATATAGATAAATACAGACATGTAATTAGAGACGAGACTAAGGGATACAAAGGACAAGAAAGGATTGTAAGAACAGAGACTGTTATCAGGGAAGCAGACAACATTGTGGGTAATCAATCTGCCTAGTTGAAGCCTCACAGACTTTCTTTTACCAGAAGGGCAATTATTCACTTACTCATAAAACTTTGATCTGTTGAAACCATCACAGATCTCAATTTGCTTACTAGGGAAAATTCTTTTGTAAAAAGGTTCCACATTAGCAGCTTATTCACAGTGAGGAGCACCCCCACCACATAAATGCAAAACTATAGGACTCTTGGGGGGGGGAAAACAGAGTTAGTTAGAAAACCCTGCACTTCTGATGACCCCCCAA
This sequence comes from Xenopus petersii, assembly GCA_038501925.1. NCBI lineage: Eukaryota > Metazoa > Chordata > Amphibia > Anura > Pipidae > Xenopus > Xenopus petersii. The sequence goes on from CM076676.1 coordinate 111,331,033, forward strand.
TAAGGGTGAAGCAAGTATTTAGTTTGGATCAGAACCCTGCTTCAGTGGGTTAGCTTCAGCTCATAGGGTATCCCATGAAAAGCGAAATTTGAGGAATTAAAATTGGTTTCTTTCCCTGGAATCCTGTTATCTAGATTGCCCGGGACCTGGGGTTTTCTATATAAGAGGTGTTTTCGTAATTTGGTTCTCCATACCTTAAGGGCAAGGGCACACCTGGTGATTCAGGGAGATGTAGTCGCCTCACGAGGAAACTTCGGATGACTTCGGAAAAGGCGTTCTGGGAGATTAGTCGCCGCAAAGACGAGGCGATTAGTCACCCGGCGAAAATCTCCCCGAATCGCCAGGTGTGCCCTTACCCTAAGCCTGCTAAAAAAATAATTTAAACATTATTTAAACCCAATAGGATCATTTTCTCACCAATAAGGATTAATTATATCGTAGCTGGGATGAAGTACAACATACTGTTTTATTATTACAGAGTAAAAGGAACATATTTTACAATTTTAAATTATTTAAATAACATTTCTATGGGAGATGAGCTTTCTGACCTTTCCGTAATTCAGAACTTTCTGGATAAAGAGTCTCTGGATAATCAATCCTATACCTGTACAATGAAGCGTCTTAAGTGCCCAGAATACATGCAAATAGAAGAGCACTGACTGAAAATCAGTGGTTCCAGTAAAAGAGCAATATGGGTTAGGATGCACCTGTGTTGTTGCAACGCTGATCCTGTTTCACAAATTCAGAAATACAATTTAGTTTCTTATATACGATAGAGAACCTCTCAAAGTTATGCTATTAGATTTCTATTAGACCATACAGTCTAAAGGCACCATACACTTGTCGACCCACTTGTCGCCCCATGAGCAGTCATACTTCTTATGTGTGAAACACCAATGCTGAACTTACAATTAAGGCTGCAGGTGTTGGCAGCCATTACTTTTACATTTATATTCACTCGACAGATGTGGACAGATTCTGTCATCAGAATACAGGGAATGCAAGCCATGTTGTAACAGAAGAGGCAGAAGCTGGTGGGATGGGATACATGGCCTCACTAGGTTTGCAAGTGGGTCTCACTGTATAACACTGTATAACACTGTTTGCAGCAGATGAATTGTGAAATCTATAAAAATAAAATGCCCCTCACAATGACAGTGTTCTGGTTGATCTGCAAGAATGTCATCTTAGAAGAATTGAAATGTGCATTTAAACGTGAATAGTTACTGTAGAAGCACATACACATATGGCAGGCATGTAAAACAAGGAGGATCCCAAAGTTTAGGTACAATACTGATATCTACAGTCACAATATTTAATAAAAGAAAAATCAACTTTGGATATGTCTGATTACATGCAAGAAAAATCGATGAAATTGTAGTGGATGGGGTGGGTGCACCTCTAAATAACTTTTAGTATGATGTAGACTAATTGCAGTTGGTTTTTATTTTTTATATATATTTTTTTAAATTATTTAGGTTTTTGCTCACCATCTCTACAATGTGGTTGCTAGTTGCTAGGGCCCAATTAAGTGGTTTGAATGAAAGATTGCATGATAAATAGGAAACTACCTGAATAGAAAGAGAAGTAATAAAAAGTAACACAGAGCCTCACAGAGCAATGACTTCTCGGCTGCTGATAAAGAGTCAGTAGAGTTCCAAACATTTACTGTAATAAAGCACTTTAAGCAGCTAGTACCGTGTGGCGGCTTTCTTTCAGTGGCTTAAGCAAGCAACTTGTTGTTTTTGGCCGTTGGGGTCAGTGACCACCCCCACCCCTGAATAACTGAAAAGATGCAGAAGGAGAAGACACATTATTTCAAAAATATAAAAAATGAAGACATTCTATAGCATACTAAAAGTTAACTTAATGGTGAACAACTAGCATTTGTATTATTTTTTCTTATAGTTTTTAATACATAATGGTAAAATACAGCATTTCTAGTCATATACATTTTTAGGGTTTAGTTCTGCTTTAATTGACTACCCTGGAACTAGCCAGCTGTTGACTGCAGGTCTCAACAGATTTATTAGGCATCTACTACAGTTAGTTAGTTGATATTTATAATGGTAACAGTTACCATTTCAATACTAAATTATTATCTTATAACAGTTCCAGTAATGAATCCATAAAATAGTAATGTACTATTTTTTACTGTGTAAATGTTAGTTTTTATACAGGTCACTTGCTGAAATGTATTGGCTATTGTTGTATCTTTAACAAACAGAGTGGAAACACCATATCCATTTGTAGACTTGACTGCCGAATAAGAAATACATCAACAGTACTCAGTTTATGGTATTTAAATCTATTTAATAAGCCAATGATACAAGATACAAGAGCTGTGAATATCCTTTATGTAGATTATATCCTTAGAAATATTGCTTAGTGATTTCATCAGTTCTAATCAGTGGTTAGTGATATTACTAATATTCACTATATATCTAAATTTCAGTAAAACTGGCAATGCAAAGAAACCTAACAATGTAGCTAAAATAGAGACAGATCATGTATCCTTTAAATCTGCCTGTGCATGGTATCCTGGCATTGTTACAAATTAAAAATACCAAGCCACATTGCAAAACAAATTTGGGGTGCCAAAAATGTAGGGAAATTGACTTATTTTGCATGTATGTGTTGGAATTTAACAACAGTCCCTTCTGGGCCCATCACATTCTTGCTCCAATTTCAGTCTGCTCCTCTTTTGTGAATTCCCTCATGAGGTGTTTTCAATCCCTCCAATGCCATTATAAAAGACAGATACCTTTTAGTGGAGAACACACTTGTTTTCTTCCTTTCCCTCCCCTGCTGTTTTTCCTTTTTTCTGAAAGCTTTGTATACTGTTTTCAGTTTCACTAAAGGAGGTTTACTAGTAATCTAGGCAAAGGTTACAACGAATGAAATACGTAAAAGTATCAGAAGCCTCTGGGTGTAATTGTTTTTTTTAATAACCAGTTGATCAGCAGCCTGATCATTTGCTGATTCCTTTGCTCCAGGTACTCTTTACGGAGCTGAATTTGGGAATTGAGTATGAATACTGGCTTACCAAGGATTATTATATACAGCACCAAAGAGACCGCAGTTCTTTGCAAGAGTATGGAGAGATGTCTCCTACCCATCCTACCCATCCTTCTACAACTACACAGCCAACACCAACGACCACTGGTAAGCCCTGGGTATGTGGGAACTCAAATTACTCATATATTTTCAGTGTGGCATAAAGGTGATTAACTAGATTATTGGCAAGAAACGTATGGTTATTTTGTTTTGCTCAGAGCAAAATCATTAAGTAGTAACCATTTAAATGTATTAAGCATTGCTAAAATCAAACTGCTTTGCCAGGCCAGTCAATCTGATAATCACACAAGTATGTCCCTATCCTAATCCAAGTTAGTTTATGATTTCATACCTCTTCTCTTTTCCTTAAGAGACCAAGGAAACAAGGGGGGCCCTACAGCCAATGCTAACTTAAATAGCCCTGACGTCAATTTCACTAAAATATTTTGAGACATTAAAATATATATTTTATTTGACATGGAAATGTCTTACTGTGTGCTGTACTGGAGCAGTATTTAAGAGCTTACAAAGGCCTAAAGCTAGGTACACACAGATTCTGCTGCCACTGCAGTAAAGTCAGTTCCCTAATTCAGCTCATGCTTGGGGCCAGTGATCTGTCTGGAACTGTGCAAAGCCACCCTTCTTCCTAGTGATCTTGGTGAATGGGCCATGTGTGTGGCCAGATTCCACTAATCTTATCTCCCAATGGTATCCCTAAATTTGATTCATGTTGCCAATGGAAAGCAGCCAGCATCAACCCATTTATGTTAATAGGGGCATTTAGCTATGGGCCTCTGCTTTTGCTGATCTAGAATTCCCAAACAGGCATGTTTTAATTGACCTTTTACAGCAGCTAGACGACATGCTAAAACATCCCAGCTTTAAAGAGTCTGTTGTGCCCTTTGTGAGACCTCTTGATATGTGCCTGTCTTTTTTCAACTTCATTGTGTACACAAATGTACCCTTTGAGATTAAAATGGAAGGGTTATTTCATAATTTGTCCAATTAGCATTAAAAAATCTTAGCAAGAGGCGAAAAGTACTATGAAGCTATTTTAAGTACCTGCTCTTCATTTGTAAACAGCTCTGTTCTCCCTTTGCCAGATTTAGTTAATCACCACAAAGCAAAATCCTGGTATACAGATTTGCCCCTTCTCTCACTCTCCCTCTCTGACGCTAGCACACAGATTAACCCTCTCTCTGGCTCTAGCACACAGATTTACTCTCTCTCTCTCTCTCTCTCTCTCTCTCTCTCTCTCGCACACAGATTAACCCTCTCTCTGGCTCAAGCATACAGATTTTTACTCCCTCTCGCTCTGATTCTAGCACACAGATTAATCCTCTCTCTGACTCTAGCACACAGACTAACCCTCTCTCGGGCTCTAGCACACAGATTTACTCTCTCTCTCTCTCTCTCTCTCTTTCGCACACAGATTAACCCACTCTCTGGCTCAAGCATACAGATTTACTCCCTCTCTCTCTGACTCTAGCACACAGATTAATGCTCTCTCTGACTCTAGCACTCAGGTTTACCCCCCCCCTCACAAGTGCTCTGACTCTACAAATCACCCTCTCTCTGACTCTACAAATCAAGGCAAATTAACATTTACATTTCCCTAGCTTCAGACAGTTGTATCTGCACAATTATTGCTCGGATCTTGGAAAACCTATAGTTAACATTCTGCGATGGGCAACCTTCAGCCTACCACTGAATATATATGCTAGCATAAAAGCTCCATTGGTTGTTGTTTTGTCTTAACAGCACAAAAAATAAGACATCCCATCAAGCAGCAGCCCCAGGCACGTCTCCAAAGGGAGAACACTGAGTGGAACCAAGTTAAGGAATCTAAAGAGAATAGTAAGTGCAATAAGCTTATACTTGTCCTTGAGGAGTCCATGAGTGTTGCAATGCCCCATCTTTTGCTCAACTCAAATATTGTGAAATTAAGTAAATAACAAAATACATAAGTGTATGAAGTTCAGCTTATTCCACGTGCACATAGTCTTTACTTGTTTTTTGTCTAATAATGTGCTTTTTCCAATAGTTTAAAAGGGCAGTATATGCACCTTCTTCAACATGAGATCAACTTATGTTTGGCACAAGCCCTGTTCATTGCACTCATGTTGAACAAGAGGGTGTACTGTCCCTTTAACAACTCACTCTAACTCTGTAGTCACTCCTTAATAGAGATACACAGGATTTAACAATAGTGTTTAAAGGGGTGGTTCCCCTTTACACTAACTTTTAGAACGGAGTGACATTTTATTATGTGATTGAATTTTGTCAGATTTTGCACATATATGAATGTGCAAATTAAAGTGTTGATTTAGTATGATGTTTGGCTGAAACCATTAATCACAGATTAAGTGAATTCCTCGTTCTAAAGGGGTTGTTCACCTTTAAATGAACTTTTAGCATTATGAAAGGAATTAAATTATGAGACAATTTGTAACTGGTTTTCATTTTTTACGATTTGTTTTTGCGTTCTGTTCCACCAAGCACAGCATTGTAATATCAATCTCTGGTGACATTTTACTTATAGATAAAGTTCAAACTTTCTATGAAATGGGGTACATTGTGCCACACCTGAAAATGCATGTCTCGTCCCAATGATTACAGTTGTTACTTTGCATTGACAATATTAATTATTAAATACCAGGCAATTTCCTTTGTTCTATATACTGTGAATAAAATTAAGCATTTGCTGCAGAGCAGTGCATACATCACACTTATAATGTACAAGAGGCATTTATTTTATCATATCATATGATGTAAATTATATAAGGAATGATGCACCACTTTCTGTGATAACTAGGGAATAATCTGCCTCCTACTGTAAAATATTAGATTATTAGAACTCAATGAGGAGTGTCATGACCATGTAAAGCACAAGGCTGCAGGCCGATTTGATTTGATTTTCAGTGTCCTCATCACAAAACACCATCTAGGATCATATAGAATATAATTTACAGGATATTCATTAGCCTTTTGTTTTGAAAGATATAAGGCCAAGTGTTTTAATGGCCATGAAGGTTAGTGCTGACCTCCCAATTTTGGTGCAGGCACTTGAAGCACCCATTCCCACAAACATAAACAACCGCACAGAAAAAAGAGAACAGCAACAATCATCAATAATTAATTTACATATACTGTGCAAGGGGGTTAAAAAAACTATTGCCATGCCGAAGAACAAAGACCCAACAACACTGCATCAAAATCAGTTATAAAAGGCAATCTTTATTAATGCAATTTAATTTACATGGCAGGAAACAATGGTACAAAAACTCTAAAAACAATTAAAATTGCAGTACCACTCTCCTCCCCTCCTCCTCCATAATCAAACTATAAATAAAAGTCACATACCCAATAAAACCGAGTGACCCAATTGCTCTCAACACCTGGGTGTGCAAGAAGCCCTGTAATCAAATTCATGAAACACAAAATACATATAGGACTCCCTTACTAAATAAATCAAGCAGGGTATATACTCATCCTAAGTAAGGAAAGTTTGGCCTAGCAGATTTGAGAGTAGGTTTTTAGGAAGGAGAGTGCAAAGCCACTCCACATGTAACAGGAGTAATCAAGCATAAACAATTTTCTTATATCCTAAAATAAAAACCAAATTCTATGTTCCCTTCTTTGTTCCCGTAGATTCTGGCTCTGGGTGTGATTACAGATCTTTCACCCCATCTCAAATGTTTCTGCTGCATGATAGATGTCTATAGCTTTAATGTGCCTGTGAAACCAGTTACCGATGTCAAGTTAAAACCTTGTCTCTTGAGGCTTGACAGCCTACGGCCTTCTGGATTGTAGATGTTTGTGGAACTTATAAAATACACTAGGGCGGCGGTTCTTTAACTGTGGAGTAGAAGTGAGTCCTATGTGTCTTCTAGCACCTCCTCATCCAATTGTTTGTGTAGATGTTTTAGAAATGTTTGAAAGCCAGTTTTAATATATGCAGCATACGTGTATTTATGAGCAAAATTTATAGTTCATAATCTGTTTCTTCAGTGATCCACCCTATTCTCCTTAAGTGAACTCCAACCCAACCTGCTTCTGTACTATGGGATGGGCTTTCCTGAACATGCAGCATGTTCCTTTTTGCTTTCACTGTCTGAGTGAGTAATGCCACAACTATTTATAACACCCGTGGAAACATGGCTGAGAGTGTCAATAATAGTTTTGCAGGTGAAGATATGTGTTTGTGTGTGGCATGACAGGGGAGCAGTGGTACATCAGGAAGAAGCTACTGCCAGTTAAATATACAACTGCCAGGCTGGCTGGCTTTTAAACCAGCATCTCACCACAATTTGCTGTACTACGGCTGCCAGCAATGACAGATTTTGGAATTGGAGTTCAGCAACAGTTGAGATGGGAAAATCACTGAGAGAATCTAGGTTCTTTACAGCCTCTATTATAGATTTTGTGTTGGCCTTCATCATCCTCCTGAAAACTTTCTTGCTTGGCTGCTTAAAAAATTTACCTTTGATCTGTTAGCAGCATATCATTTCAGGAGTGGCAAAGCGAAGACGCAGAAAATTATCTGGAAAAAAAATGTCAGGATGTCAGTTCTTTGGCAAAAACACCCTGGCTCTGAGCCAAGTACAAGATTTCCAGAGCACGGTGATGTGGCGTATTCCCAGCAGTGTGGAACGGAATGGGGTGTGTTTGCACATGGGACCATGTTATTTTTTCAGGGGATAGTGTAGCAGATTAAAATGTGTGCTCAGCATGTGAAAACAAATTCAGAGGGCAGAGTGTCGGTAACATGCAGACACTTTGGTTTTAATGGCACTTTCTTTTCAAAATTCTGACTCCAGTCTAGATGAATTTGTATAGATAATGATGTACAATGATCAAGTTATGCCCGTTTCCACTGCACATTGATCACGTCACGTGTCTGTTTACCTAACAAAAAATAGTAGTTTTCTTATAAAATATTGCTTCCTAAGCATGTCTGTTTGGCCAGGTTTCCACGGCAATGAAGTATAAACCTAAAATGTTGTATTTTTTGGTTCTCCTTGGCTCACACTAGGTTCTTGTCCACTGGGTTTAAACATGTGCAGTATCCATTTAATGGGGCAGTTTGTACTGTACCTTTTTGTACTGTATAATACACACTGTGACATTCTAAGGTAATTTGCAATTTGTCTTCATGGGATACACCCGGACAGTCTTATTGTGCCTGCTCAGTGAAGTTCCTTGAATCTCTTCAATGTTTGTATGAATGGTTTTGCTAAATCCAGGCCTAGAGCAATAGTAAAGTGCCATTGCCACCAGACCATAGAAGAAGGGCCAGAGAGCTTCTTAAAGTGGAGAACATGCCAGGGCTAATATGCACAGACAATAGCAATTTCATAAATAGTATTATAATGAGATGTATTATATTGCTAATCAACCAGGTTATTATAACTCCTATCAACCACTTCGATTTTTGCAGACTGATAAAATCAGGTTATGGGTTACCATACCCCAAGCAACTATTGCACCTAATTTTACATTCTGCTTACAGCAAACTGTGGCACTATTAAATAACTGCTGATGGGAATGAATCAAGTGACTTCATATAAAAAACACAGTACTTTTGCTTTGTTTCATTATAAAAAATAAAGTGTTAATAAGGGAACCCATTACTACAATGTATGTTCCCTCACTTGATACAATATATTTTAGAAAATGGCATAGAGCAGACACTGCAGCTGTTGGAAGGGGGGCAGAAGATATATTCACAAAGTTTCCGGGGGACCTAAGATGATTTTTCTGTAGGCCCCAGTAACTTTTCATTACACTGCTGGTTAAGTAGTGCGGCTTAAAGGGCAACTAAAGTCTAAAATAGAATAATGTTAGAAATGCTGTATTATGTATACTAAATATAAAGATGAACTTACTGCACCAGCAGCCTAATAAGACAAATGATTTATGCTTTCAAAGTTGGCGCAGGGGGCTGTCATCTTGTAACTTTGTTAGACATTTCTGCAATATCAAGACTCGCACATGCTCAGTGTGGTCTGGGCTTCAGTTGGGAGGTTAAGCTTAGAGATCGTCATAAGTTATCAAAACAGCACAAGTCAAATAATATCTGCCATAGAAGCCAATACAGCAAGACTGATTAATAAACATAATATAGAGACTGCACTGCGTCTCTGGATACAAATCTCTACAGGGAATCCAACAATGCTGCTTGAGTTCTGGGAAGTAAGGTGGGGGGGCTCCCCCTGCCATTTGAAAGTATGATTGTTTACCTGCACAGCAGTTAGGGACCATCTGACAATTCCTATCCACAGCAGTAAAAGAAGGGGGTATTGCACTGCATACAGTCCAGTTTATGATAAAAACTGTAGACATCTTTTAATTAAAGTATATTGTAAATAGATTTCTTTTTCATTAAAGAAAGTAAAAATGGGATTTTATATTTTTGCCTTTACATGCCCTTTAAGAAGTTTAAAGAGAACCACAGCAATGAGAACACCCTAATCCACTTGTAGCAGCTTCTCCGTCACCACCCTAAAATAACTGGTGTTAACTGCATTTTCTAAAGAAAATAATAATCTGCTTTCCCACATCTGTAAATCACAAAATTCCACACAGGGTGCTCAGGGCAGCCACACGCATCCCTCCAGGATTCCATTTTTTTTTTTTTTTTTTAACTTTATTTTTTGAATTTTCAGAAAGCAGTTATTACATGTGACATAGATGACATTATCCCGATCCATCTATCAATTAAACATTTCGTGCGGTAAGCAGTCATCACAGATCAAATTCGTATATAATAACAATTCACACAAAAAAGAAAAAGAAAGAAAGAAAAACAAAACAGAAAAACAAGGAATTGCAGATTGTGAACAGGGAGGGGTTCAGTTTTACCAAAGTGGCCACCTAATTATATCGGTTCTAGTCATTCAGTAATTTCAGTGATCAGGGGGGAAGGAAAAGATCCAGTTACCCCATATTTCATCAAATTGAGGGAGCGATCTGTTACATAGGGCCGCAAGATACTCCATCCGTTTCACCTCCTCTATTTTATCCTTCAATTCCCTTTCCTGTGGGGTGGCTTTTTGCTTCCATTTTTGACAGATCAGCCTCCTGGCTGCCGATAGGATATGATTCATTAACTTCCTGGCTGCCTTAGTGAGATTAAGATTAGGTTTCCCCAAGAGAAGAGACCATGGCTCCCTTTGTATAGTGGTGCGTAACACTGTTTGCAAAAGTGTTCTCACCATGTTCCAGTAGGGTACAATCCTGGGGCAGTCCCATAAAATATGTGGTAGTGTCCCCCTGTGCCCACAATCCCGCCAACATCTATCAGGGGTTGATGGGTAGATTCTATGGAGTTTCTCCGGGGTATAGTACCAGTTCAACAGAATCTTATAAATATTTTCTTTATATTGGACAAAGTTGAGCTTTTCTTAGCATTATCCCAGATACCTTCCCAGTTTCTATAACTAATCTCCGCCGGGAAGTTATCTTCCCAATATAACATATATTTATGTTTCGGGAAGTCATCAGTGGGCAACTGTATCAATACATCATAGATATGGGATATAACCCGTTTTTGACCTGGGCCCATGTGACATAGTTTTTCAAAGGAAGAGAAAGCCTGCTTCGTACTCGTTTTCATTTGGGGTCTAAGATAGTGTGAGACTTGCAGGTACTGGTAAAGAGGGATATCCACATTCCCAGATCTTGTTTTCAAAGTTGCTAAGTCCACGGGCATTCGCTTAACAAAGTCCCATAGATCCCAGATATGGAATACAGTAGGATGGCCCCAGTTCTGCCCAAAATCTAGGTTACAACCCGGGGGAAATTCTGGATTCCCTAATATACTCCGCAAGGGGGAGGACTGGGATTGTAAGGAATGTTGGGACTGGGCTGCCTTCCATATTTTTCTAGTAAAGTCGATAGCATGTAGAGGGTAGGTCATCCCTTTCGGTACCCCTCCCGAACCCCATACCATGTTGGTCAGATGAAGAGGGCAGACAGCTGCACCTTCCAGTTCGGATCATTTATTGATGTGGCTACTAGCTGTCCAGTGAATCAGTTGCCTAAGATGACATGCCCAATAATATTTTTTAATGTCCGGGACTGAGAGACCGCCCTGCGACAACTTCCTGAGTAGCACATCTTTATTAATTCTGGGTTTACGGTAAGCCCATATAAATTTAGTAAACATGGATTGTATGTTTTTCAAAGTTACAGTGGGCACTTCAATGGGGAGCGTTTCAAATAGGTACAATAAGCGCGGTAACACGTTAATTTTTATAGAAGCCATTCTCCCAAACCAAGACAAAGTGCCCCTATTCCACCTTTCCAGATCCTTTCTAATTTGATGTAAAAGAGGGGGAAAATTACAGGCATAAAGATTTTCATATGTCTTAGATATGTGGATTCCCAGATATTTGATTGATTCAGATTTCCATGCATAGTTGAAGTTTAATTGCAGGGTCTTCAACATACGTTGTGGGAAGTATAGCGGGAGGGCCTCAGTCTTATGCTCATTAATCTTATACCCTGAAAAGGAACCATATTCCTGAAGTGTTTTATGTAAGTTTGGGAGGGATGTATACGGTTGAGTAAGCGTCAGAAGGACGTCGTCCGCAAACAGGGAAAGTTTATAGGATTTATGCTGAAATCGGATCCCCTTGACATCCGGATTATGTCGTATGGCTACTGCCAGTGGTTCTATGCATAATGTGTAGAGAAGGGGCGATAGAGGGCATCCCTGTCTAGTACCATTAGTGATTCTGAACTCAGTGGAGAGGTTATTATTTATTTTGACGGCCGCTGTAGGGTGACTGTATAAGGCTCCCACTGCCCGGAGGAAATTCCCCTCAAAACCCATTAACTCTAACAAAGCCATCATATAATTCCAGTCTAGACGATCGAAAGCCTTCTCCGCATCTAGACTTAACAGTAGCGTAGGTTGAGGGTTGGCATTTACCACATCAATTAGATCAATAGTCCTTCTGGTATTATCACCTGCTTGTCGGGTCATTATAAATCCCACCTGATCACTATCTATGAGGCGGGGCAAAATATGGACCAGTCTGTTTGCCAGAATCTTACTAAATATCTTTAGATCCACATTGATCAGGGATATGGGCCTATAATTAGTACATTCTAGGGGGTCTTTCCCTTCTTTGTGTATTAAGGTGATATGAGAGAGGGCCATAGTTTGAGGTATAGCACTCCCCTTTAAGAACCCATTGTACAAGTCTAATAGATGCGGAGTGAGAATGGATTGAAATGTCTTGTAATAGCCATAGGAGAAACCATCAGGTCCCGGAGTTTTTTTCCCCGGGGCATCCTTAAGGACCTGGGCTATTTCCGCTTCACTTATATCTTGGCTGAGAGGAGGTTTGTCTCCTTCTAGGAGGGTAGTCAGGGCATCTTTTGGTAGCCAGGCTTCCAGTTTAGTCCTGAGTACCCTCCTAAGTTGAGGTACATCCCTTTGCGAATGAGGATCTAGATTATAGAGGGATTTATAATAGTGGTAGAAGACCTCAGTGATATTCTCAGTGGTATGTTCCAACTTCCCTTGCTTATTTCTAATAGACATTATTCCCCTGGTCAGTTTTTGGGCCCTCAGGATTCCATTTTTAATGTCTTAGATTTCTTAGATTTGAGTTACTCTCAGATGGGTTACTTTTTGTTTCTGTTGTGTTTCCCATTTTATATGAATTATACAATCCACACATCTGATTATATGTTGCTTCGTCAAATTAAAGAGGATGGAAAATTTCTAAAGAAATGAGAGTATACATGCAGCAAGTCCACCCCTGAGTAATTTAGCTATTTACTTTAATTTTTTTGAGGTTAAAAAAAAGTATTTTGGCTGCCTGCTCTTGTAGCCATTGAGTATAACTGTAGCTGTGGGGGCTCAGGAATTAATTGCCCATAGAGAATATCCAATCGAACCCCTCCAGCATAGTGTCCCTCCACTATGAGTTTGCTGTGCTTTGGAGGGACAAAACTGTGCTCACAGCATCCCTTATATCTGGTATTGAGTCCTGCCATTTAGTTTGATATAAACATGGCATGCAAGGGATGACCCATACACAATTTATATCTATTACATGAAATAAATAGACACCAGAGACATCATTGTGGTGGAAAGGCAATGGCCTGCATGCAGAGTGCATTTACTTTAATGTTACTGATGTACATTAGCAACATAAACCATTATTTTTGTAGTTTTGATGTATGTATGTATATATATATATATATATATATATATATATATATATATATATATATATATATATATACATATACTTGATTTATGAAGAAGAAATTGGTGTGCGGCTCTATGTGAAACTATATATATATATATATATATATATATATATATATATATATATATATATATATTGTGTCAGTGGTTCTGGACCATTTTTCTATGTTAATTTCAGAAGCTGTTTCAGTTATGAACCATTTATCTGCCATATTATAGTAGAAATTTTTTTCCAGCCCATACGTTAAAAATGTCTGATCCGTGTGATAAATATGCACAGTAAATGTGTGATGTATTGACTGCTCCAGCTCTCCTGGGATTGTTCCCTATTGATCCCACAAACACTTCCAAAAAAAAGAGAACCTTAATCCATCCTGAAAGTGGACTTGAACAGTTAGAACTCTGTTCTTTCCACTCACAGATTTGTCTTTTCTTTTACATCCGGTAATTTTGCTGGCAATATTTTATACCTGTGTAGCTATGCCCAAAATGCCTAATTATCTTTCTTGTGATTTATTTTTGCTATCAGCTTTCCTGTCTGGTTTATTTCACTTTTTCTTTTCAAATTTCAGATAAATGTGGAAAGTGCAAGAAAGTGAAAGGACGCCAAAATAGAGTGAAGCAATATTGTCAAAAGGACTTTGGTAATTAAACATCCTTTTTTGTCTTTTTTAGTGCCAGTGGAAGGCTATCTTTTTTAATTTAAGTACATGGAGACGGGTGCAAAAAAAAAGGGCGATATCCACCTTTTTTTATGCTTTCCTCCCTGATGTGATTTACCGCAGCTCTCTGCACTGCTTTTCAGAGAACAGAGAACTGCAGTTGCCCCCCATGAATAAAGTGTTTCCTGCTTTCGGCATCACTGTATTCATAAGAGGCAGCCATGACTTGAAAATTATGGAGTGGCAGTGGAAACAATGGGACCTAATGCTTACCATCTGCCCTATTGCTTTTCTGCCCCCTTCAGCTGTTGCACTTCTGCCCCAGGTCTTAGTAAGTGACCCCTCATAACTTGAATATATATTTTAGACTTTTGGGCTGCAAGAGAAGTGCAGAACCCCAGCACAGTCCAGGCTAGTCAGTGACCCTTACATATGGTAGATTTCCTGATTCCACTGCTGGGTCATACAAAAAAAATGGAAACAAAATCAAATTAAAGTCAGTGATCTTATAGCTACATATCAAACACGATACCTTTTAAAAGGAAAAAATATATGTTGCAAAAAGTATATTTTTGGCATGAACTTAAATCCATTTTACTGTTTTTGATTTAATATGTGCATCTCCTAGTTTTCAGAGGAAGAGTTATAAGCAAAAAGGCAGTTGGGAAGGAAACATGTTACGACATGCAAGTGGTGATGACCTACAAAAACAACTTTCCCATTTTGAGACGGGAATACATTTGGGTTCCGAACACTTGCGACTGCCCTAACATGTTGGAGAAAAGGGAATATATTATAATGGCACGGAGACATGTCAACTATGAGCACACATTAAACAGGATTTTGCTGGAGACCCACAGTTTTGTACGTTCCTACAGTCCAAAGGAGGACAAGATGCTCAGAGACCTTGACAAAGAATGTGCCAAATATGGACTCCAAATAAGGACAAAACAGAATCATTAACTGTTTAGCACCAAGGAAAAATTTGCATTTACTGTAATTCAGTATTTACAGATGACTTTGTACAGTGTATTTAATGTAGTATTGCACAGTGTATAAACATTTATAAATCGTGTAGCTGGAAACTGTACACTTATGAAGGGGTGCAGAGGTCTGAAGCTAAAGATGTGGAGGGAAGAGCTGCTCGACTGCTGCTCTATGTGGGAAGACCTGCACAATTCATTACACCTTCTTGCAATTCTATTATATTGTAATTTTCTGATGCCTCCCATTAATTAATGAGGGAGAATTGATCAACATAGAAGTGACATTGGCTGTACCAGCCTGTACATTCTTATGACTTTATTAGATCTTGAACCACATGAGTGGATCAGTTTAGCTTGGCCACTCATATTGCACATGATCCATTCATATTGCAACAGCTCAGATGTGTGGATCACTAGGGAATGTGACTCATTTGGTTATTTTAAATTACAGGGACCCTCTTACATAGTTACATAGTTAAATTGAGTTGAAAAAAGACAAAGTCCATCAAGTTCAACCCCTCCAAATGAAAACCCAGCATCCATACACACACCCCTCTCTACTTTTAATTAAATTCTATATACCCATATCTATACTAACTATAGAGCTTAGTATCACAATAGCCTTTGATATTATGTCTGTCCAAAAAATCATCCAAGCCATTCTTAAAGGCATTAACTGAATCAGCCATCACAACATTACCTGGCAGTGCATTCCACAACCTCACTGTCCTGACTGTGAAGAACCCCCTACGTTGCTTCAAATGAAAGTTCTTTTCTTCTAGTCTAAAGGGATGGCCTCTGGTACGGTGATCCACTTTATGGGTAAAAAGGTCCCCTGCTATTTGTCTATAATGTCCTCTAATGTACTTGTAAAGTGTAATCATGTCCCCTCGCAAGCGCCTTTTTTCCAGAGAAAATAACAACAACCTTGACAGTCTACCATCATAATTTAAGTCTTCCATCCCTCTAACCAATTTAGTTGCACTTAGTCTCTGCACTCTCTCCAGCTCATTTATATCCCTCTTAAGGACTGGAGTCCAAAACTGCACTGCATACTCCAGATGAGGCCTTACTAGGGACCTATAAAGAGACATAATTATGTTTTCATCCCTTGAGTTAATGCCCTTTTTTATGCAAGACAGAACTTTATTTGCTTTAGTAGCCACAGAATGACACTGCCCAGAATTAGACAACGTGTTATCTACAAAGACCCCTAGATCCTTCTCATTTAAGGAAACTCCCAACACACTGCCATTTAGTGTATAACTTGCATTTATATTATTTTTGCCAAAGTGCATAACCTTGCATTTATCAACATTGAACCTCATTTTCCAGTTTGCTGCCCAGTTTCCAAACTTAGACAAATCACTCTGCAAAGTGGCAGCATCCTGCATGGAACCTATAGTTCTGCACAATTTAGTATCATCTGCAAAAATAGAAACAGTACTTTCAGTGCCCACCTCCAGGTCATTAATAAACAAGTTGAAAAGCAAGGGACCTAGTACAGAGCCCTGCGGTACTCCACTAACAACACTGGTCCAATTAGAAAATGTTCCATTTACCACCACTCTTTGTAGTCTATCTTTTAGCCAGTTCTCTATCCAGGTACAAATACTATACTTAACCTGTAACTGAATCTTTTCTTTGGCCAATCTTCTTCAGTTACTTTTGTGCAGTCAGTATATGTTCATTTTACTGTCCACACTTGTAGCCAGCTGCTCTCTTTTAGTTGAAATCAGTTTTCACTCAAATTTTCACTATTTCAGCATACAGCATGTCAATGTTAGGACACACACATAGCATGTACATACAGTTGTAACTTCAAATGATTCAACCCCTTATGATGCACTTACAATGCATTTGCCAATAAAAAATTATACATTTCATGTCCACTCCATTGCATGCTATGTATGTCCTGCATGAGTCAAAGCCATATAAAATGTTGTACTTACAGTTGTAATGGTCTCCCGTAGACCCTGACAGTAATATGAAGGTGTGTAAAATAAGTTTAATTTTGTCTTTTTCACCAGTATGTGTATGATAAGAACACTTTTCTATTTTTTATAACCATGCATCTTTATGAATCTTTATGTAAATATTAAAGCACAGAGTTTCATACGTAATTTATTTTAACCTCTTTGAAAACTGAATGCTCACTTATCAATACTGCAAAACAAACGCAAGTCCATATATTACGGATGAGGAGTCGGCAAATGAATAAACATAATTATGGTCCTCGGAACAATAACAAGAAGAAAAGATATTAGTTGCCACTGCAGCTTTTATGCTTTGCAAATGTTTCGTTTTCTAGTTGACTAATGGCAATTATCTCATAAGCTTAGTGCGCTAAAAGAGAAACCACCCTATTTTATTAGTTTTTAAGTCCCTTTGTTTAAGACTGATCCTCCACCCCCTGTACTACTCCTATATAACTACCATCGACAGAGGTGAGCTTGTAAATTTTGTATTGAAATGTTGTGAGAATGTTGTTTCATTACACGTCTAATAAATTCAGAAGATGTGGAAACTCAGAAGCAAAGTGCATAGATTGTGTTACTATAAAGCATAATAAACCACTTTCATTGTTTTTTTTCTGTAGTGGTTTTAATATAAAAATAAAAGCACTTGATTATTGTCGATGGGTTTCTGATCAGAGAGGCAGCCAGTTTAAATCCAGTCACACATAACAAATAATAATAATAATAATAAAAGCAAATTGGAAAATGGCTTATTTTGTCCTACTGTAGAGAAACACATTGCAATTTGTTTCTGATTCTATACTATCCAGGGATGATCCTGGTCCCTGCACTTGGAAGAGCAGAGTTTCCTTTTGAAACCAGAAATTTGGCGCTTAGGGCAGAGACACACGGTCACATTCGGGGAACCGCCTTCCCTGGAAAACTTCAGGTTACTCACGAGGAAACTTCAGGCGACTTCGGAAACGAAGCACTCCGAGTGCCATCCTGCCGACGATTTACATTCTAGCCAGTGGGAAGGCCGTTTGGGAGATTACTTGCCCCGAAGAAGAGGAGATTTGTCGTCGGGCGACTTATCTCCCCGAATCTGACCATGTGTCAGTGCCCCTGGTACCTAGTGGGGTGCTCATTAGTGCAGCGTCCCTGATACCATCTCTAAGATTTACTTAAAGGGGAACTATTACGAGTGTAAAATGCACTCCATAGATGCTGGCCATAGATGCAAAGATCCGATCGTACGAATCATCGTACGATCGGACTTTCCCATCTCCCGACCCGCCACTAACCATTCAGATCAAAGTCTTACCAGTCAGATTAGTTAAAGAACAGATCAGCATGTTCTGCCCCTGACAGCAATCGTACGATATCTATGTCCGACCAAAGCTAGTGACAGTCTCCCACTGAAAATCGTACGATCGGCAATACACGCAGAGATATTATCGGCAGCCGACAGAAATTTTCTAACCTGTCCGATCGACCAAACGACCGATCTCCGCCGGACGAAAAATGTCGGGACTCTCCACACATGGTCCAAATATCGTACGAATCCTCGATTCGTACGATCAGATCTTTGCGTCTATGGCCAGCTTTACGCTCCTGCTCAGCTCAAGAGTATCTGATTTCAGCTTTGTGGTTTGCGGAGTAAAGCATAGGATTGCCATTTAGGGAGGCCTACAGAACAGGAAATAAAACCGTTTTCCATTCTGCTGCATGGGAATGTGTGAGTTAATATAAGCCCATTCTTTCATATGGGGCCTTTACTGACTGGGCCCTTTTAAATTTCCGAAAGCACATGAGATGTTGTGTGTTGCCAAAGTCAGACACACAAGGTACAATGTATGAAGCCAGTATGGTTGTGAGCGAGCTAGGCCAATCACATTCCATTTGTAAATATAGTTGCTTGGCCTGGAAATAGCAAAAGCTGCAATATTCTGCACAGAGCTTAGTAGCATGTGATACTAGATGTTCTTGTCCCTCAAGTAACATTTGTGGGCAAATCCAGTGTCAAACTGACCACACAGAACAGTACCAGATACCCAGACAATGTTGCACAAAGAATCACTTCCAGAATACTGATACTAAGCTGTACTCCTTATAGATGTGATCTTATCACAGGAGCTGCACGCAGAATTCCTGAATAAATGACACAGACACGTGTAAATACAGGGCCACCTGAAAAATATCACTTCTGACAAAAGATGGATGTTAAAATGTTATGACCCAGAACACCCTAAAAGTGAAACTTTTATTGAATAATGAAAGAGAATGTAATTCTGAGCAGATTTCCCATGTACATTCATTAACAAGGATTTACAGCTATTTGTAAATGTATTTGCAGAGGAAAAATTGCAGCAGAAGTTTGCCTTACAACCTCTAGACTGGCTTCTGCTACACTGTTTTGGTAGTGTGGAGAATATAAACAGCCAGACAGATACGGCTTTGGAACTGCAAATGGAAACTTTAAAACCACTGACCATGGTAATGAATGTATATTCAAAAGTTGCTGAAAATTACATTGTATTTGTAATTCACATCTAAAAGCAAAATCCTTGTCAGCCAAGGTAATTCCCTCCTGAGATCTGCGCATTAGGCTTCTATGGGACACTTCAGGTAGCTTCAGTACTAATCTCATTATGTATAGATGAGAGCAGAGGTATGCAGACTGCACGGCTTGTACGCACGTCTTATTGTGCTGCTTGTAGGTGTAAGTTTTTCATGGCTTTTAGTCTAAGAACATCTTCTTTGTTAAACTCGTTTGGCATTTGTGTCTGCAAATAACGGTAGAATAAACTAGTGGAAACACTAGGATCATTTGTAACTCAGAGCTATTCACCGTAAAGTACAACTTGCATAGCTTCACAAAAAAAAACAACCTTTGTAAGTATATGTCATTCAGTCCTGCAGCATTCAGTGACTTTTCCAAGGGTCAGTGCAGGAATGTCTGTTCATTAGAGATTTACCACAGTGCTGGTGCATTGATGCTTAACATATTAAGCTTTCGGAGGGGCTTAGAAGTCACTGCTCAAGAAGTGTTAATGGTGCCCCCTGCACCAAAGAGTTGTTTGTTACTTGTAAACTCAGCAGCAATGTAACAGCTGGTTGTTATATGCCAAGAGGGGATAAAGGGATTTTTGACATATAAATCCCTCGCTGTGTCATAAAAAAAAAGCCCAAAGAGTTTTATTAAAAGGTCAGGATTGACCAGATTTAAGCCGTTTGCAGTTTTTTGTTGCTCAGATACTGTAGCCCTTTCTATTGTCTCTTCCCTTATAATTAATTCAGCAATCTATACTTGTATATAAAACCACGAGCAGTAAGTTGACACTTGCACTTGGTATATGTCTTTGATTCTTCATTCTATGCTCACTGATAGGGTTGCCTGTTGACAAATAAAAATGATGCTTGACACCAATGGTATTAATAGGGTAGAAAGATAATACAGGAAGGCTTCTGTTTTCTCCAAAAAGAGTGGCAGTTGCTGACAATGGACGGTATCATTTTGAATCAGTCACCCTTCTGAATTGCCTCCCTCTCAGCATGTGTTGGGCCATTTCTCTGGCCTGTTCCAGAAAAGCAAGTTGGTGCCAGCAGTATCCACAAATAAAGGATGACGCAGGTCCAGCACGATGCCACCTTGATCCAGAATGTGGGCCAGCTGCCATGAGTGAACATTGTTTCCAGAGTAGAATTTTCATAGCTAGAATAAACAGAATGGTGTACAAACATTACTCACAGTGATACTCAAACATTGTTGTGTTTATGAGAACATTTAGTCTAACGCAAAGTCACAGGAATGTGATTTTTACAATGGGTCTCATGACAGTGCACGGGAATCCTTTGCTTGCATTCTGGCTGCCAGCTTAGGTGTTATGGCCCCACCATGTGGGACTTTTACTTATAGATAACCAGAGATATGCTGAAATGTCAAAACAAGTGTAACAGGCAGGAGAAGTCAATCCACCCTTCAGATAAATAATATATCTGGGGCACGGCCAATTCATTTCCCTCTTAATTCTTCCCCTTTGCAAGCCCACTTGTGATAACTACAAGCTGTGCTTCCTGTGTATGCGCTACTCCCTTTATCAGGGGTGTGGAGACATAATGCTCACCTGACACTCACTGAATTATGCTCATTCTCTGAAACTACAGGAACTGCAATATATTAACTCTATAAGTGCTGGTATTCAATCCCTTACCAATTTTATGGATATGATTTTTGAATAAATATAGTGATACAATAGTAACTCTATGTATTTGCAAATTAATAGTTAGATATAGGGCAGAAACTCTTATTTATGCTGTTTTTTTTTATATTTTATATTTTCTAATGAAAATCATAGGCATGAATGTTTATGTATGTTTTGTAATGATATCTTGCATCTTAAGGGTCAGGCCACACAGGGCATTTTGGGGAGATTTTGACGCCTGGCGACTAATCGCCTAGTTTTTGCAGCGACCAATCTCCCCAAATGCCTCTCTGCGCCGGCTAAAATGAAAAAACACCGTTGCTAATAACACGTGGCGGTTCGTTTTACGAAGTCACCCTTTCAGGGAAGGCGTTTGGGGAGATTGGTTGCCACAAAAACGAGGCGATTAGTCGCCAGGCGATCAAATCTCCCCAAAATGCCCTGTGTGGACTTACCCTAAGGCCAAGCTATACAGCTATACGGAGATATTCTGAGACAATTTGCAATTGGTTTTCATTTTTAATTTTTTTTTGTTTTTTTTTAACTTTTTATTCAGCAGCACTGCAGTTTGCAATTTCAGCAATCTGGCTGCTAGGGTCTAAATTACCCTAGCAACCATGCATTCATATGACTAGTAGACTGGAATATGAATAAGAGAGGACCTGAATAGAAAGATGAGTAATAAAAAGTAGCAATAACAATACAGTTGTAGCCTTACAGAGCATTTGATTGTTCAATGGGGTCAGTGGCCCCCATTTAAAAAAAAGTAATAAAGAGAAACTGAAAAGTTTTTTAGAACTGGTCATTCTTTTAAGTTAACATAAAGGTGAACCACCCCATTAAAGTTTGGTGCAATTTAAATGAATAAATTACTGCAAGGAGTTGCTCAGGAGGCAGATAAAATCCCTGTGATGCAGTCTTCAGTTTCCAAAAAAAGGCAAAAAAAAGTACTCCTCGATTCCATAATTATAATCAAACCAGCCCTTGCAGCAATACTATGGGGTAGGTAGGTATCTGGCCAGTCCTACGCTTAATTTTCATCTGATTCATTAAGAATTCAATTGTTTAATTATACATTTTACAAAGAAAATTAAGCGTAGGACTGGCCAGATATGGGATGACTTTGATGTAGTTGGCCAGCTTAAATATATTGCAATATATGGACAAACAATCCCTGTTTTGTTTAAAGGGTAAGGCATTTTTCAGTAGCAGTATGCACAAAATGTCTCTGTCTTAAATATATTGATAATGAGTTGAGTGCAGAGGACTCTTGTAGTTGACTATATGTATTTTGTGGTCACACCCTCATTGCACCCCCGCCTAATGGTTTTAAAAAATAGTGGTGAGCACAACTTTCCCTTGTTTGTTAGAGATAGACTTATACTTATCCCTTTTAATACAGGACAATATTTTAAGGACTGTAGATTAGCATCACTTTTAGATTTTATTTACAAGTACTTGATGGTTTTTTCCCCATTAAAGATGAATATAAATAAACCCTGCAATATGAAACAACAGTCATACTTTCAGCTTGTTGGGTTGCTGACCTTTCAATGATGTTTTCAATTCATATATTTTCAGGTAGTTCACTAGAAATAACTTTATTCAGTTACTTTCTATTTTCTATTTGTGACTGTTTTTCGAATATTGAAGCTTAAAGTTTCATTTTTCACCTTATTATGTCTTTCTACAGCAGCTCTGGGGGGGTCGCCGACTCGGTAAACTGTTCTAAATTAGTTGATACATTTCCTATCTTTGTCCCTGTTGTGCAGGAATCCCTGAGTTTTATTAGGGGTTGT
Organism: Xenopus petersii; assembly: GCA_038501925.1. NCBI lineage: Eukaryota > Metazoa > Chordata > Amphibia > Anura > Pipidae > Xenopus > Xenopus petersii. The sequence goes on from CM076676.1 coordinate 111,353,931, forward strand.
TCACCATCCAAACCCCCTTTGCAGCTGAGTTGTTTTCAGATTGTTCACATAAAGACTTTTTTCAATTACTTTCCTTTTTTTTTTCAAAATTGAAGTTAAAATTTTAATGTGCCTGTCTCTGGTGTTTGAGTCCGGCAGTTTAGTGCTCCAGGTGCAGATTCTCTACTGTTACAATTTGCTACATTAGTTGATATATTTCTTAGCAACATCTTTGGAATATCAGCAACTATTGTATCAATTCTAACAGTTGCCTTTTCTCACCCCCTCCTTAAGCTACACATCAGTGGAAATAACAGTAACTGTAAAATTGTAAAAAATAAAAAATCAGCATCAATGAGTACCAAAGATTTCTCATCTCTTTCCTAACAATGTTCATACTAAGCTGCTTGGGAAGTGATGGTATAAATAGTCGCTCTTCTCCTCTGCATCCTTACTGAACTATTTTAGCTCATTAGTAACATGGGCCCCCGTGGAATCTCACCATTAAAATTCCTGGAGTGTTGGCCAAGAAAATATCAACAGAGCAATAGAAGACATTATTATATTATAAGTGCTGTGCATATAGAAAGAGAATGGCAATGGGCCTGTATAAGTGCTCTTCTGATTCATATCTAAGCATACAGTAAATCTTGGAGCGTTATATCTACACAGACTTCTTCTGAGCAGAGAAGTCTCTAAGCACCTGGGAATGTTCGGAATGCGCACCTGAACCAGTTGGTAAGCGTCATCATCACATAGAGAGAGGCAAGCACAAAAACAAAGTGGAAGAAGGAATAACTGTAGCCCACTCACTCACATTCATCATGGATCAATGTCTGTCCGCTTATATTATCCTTGTTTTCTTCTCTCTTCTGCCCTTCTGCCAGACAAGATATTAAAGGGTTGCTTTAGGCCTGTAGCATTCGGTATGTTTGGACTAATCATTCCAAAAAGGAAGAGGAAGATTGGAGTAGTAATTGTGCCTGTTTCTTTCAAGAAGAATTTGACAGATGATGATGAAAACTTACCCCACCTGCTCTAATACACTCATACACTGGCCAATCCTCTCTACAACATTCAACCAATCAGTCTACAATTACCATGAAATTGCTACTAAGAGGATATTCACAAGCATTGGTGAAACTTTGCACTGGGGCAATTACCTAACTAAAGGTTTATATTTATTCATCCTACCTGTTCTTAAGCCTGACCAGTGATACAGTGGAGGATATGCCCACAATAAGAGAGGGTGAGGGCAGTTAGCAGCACAGGTAGATGACTCCATACTACTTAATCATCTAATGGTGATGCCTCTGTGGGAATACCCAAAGAATGTGTTTCACTGGTCAGGCTTGAGGGCTGGATTTTCTAACCTATGTACAACACTGATCAGAGATAATTAGTAAATTGATTGCTGGGGTCACTGCATAGTAGCAATGTACGTAAATTTCCAGCATTGTCTCCTTGAGCATGAATTGATTGTGTGTTAAGCTCAGTCATATAAAGGCATAAGCTATTTTCTTTCAGCAGTAAAATGACATTAGCATTCTTGCTCCTGCACAAGGAAATCAGCTTTTTGTTCATTCACAATGTTTCCTATATACCCACATGCCAAAGAGGATTGTGACACCTTTTAGCTTTCAGCAATAATTATGGATGAGAGCAGGTGGCCCCATATTTGTTCTAGTGATGTGAGAAGAATGTTTATCTAGCCTACCAGGCACCAGATGAGTTTTCAATATCTTTTTTAGAACCAGGGAGTGTATAGTCCATTTGCAGTGTGGGAGTGCCTTGCAATGCATATTTCGACAATTGTCCACATAGGACAGACCACCACACATTCCTCACCTCCTTCCTCCTCTTCTTCTGGGCAACAGAAACAACAAGAAGCTTTCTACAAATAAAAAGAATGAACAGTTAACTAAAATGGAAATCACAGAACCTCTCTCTGGTACTGATACCAAAGTATAAGTGTTTAAGGGGTTGTTCACCTTCACTTCACACTTTTTTCAGCTCAGTTGGTATCAGATTGTTCACCGGAAATTTTCCAATTACTTTCTATTTTCTTTTTTTTTAACAAAATTTTTATTTCAATTCAGTACATTAACATGGACGAAATACAAGTTTACACAGTATATTCTTGTAACACAGTCAGTATTTCAGTTTGTGATCAGTTTACATCAACCTATTACAGCTTTATTCCATGTTTGTACCGTTATTCCTTTTATGTACTACCTTAATTACTCTGCTAATAGATTTTCAATAAACCTAACTGAACTTAACTTTTGCACTGCTTCATTGTGTTTGTATTGCACTCTACCTACAGTGGGGAAAGGTTCGAGTAGGGCAGGTTTACTCTCCCTCCTTGTTTAGCCTATCGTTGGAATCGTTAGGGTTGTTGCCTTGGTTTTAAATATGACCATCATGTGTGTCTATCCATGGGGACCATATTTATTCAAACTTTGCCGGGCAGCCCCTTCTTGTATAGAGAAGTTTGTACAGCGGTACTGCATGTAGGATCTGAGTCTCCCAGAATTGTATAGTTGGGGCTGCCTGTGCCTTCCATTGCATGGTAATGGATTTACGGGCATAAGCAAACATTATGGAAATCAATGCTTTCTCTGCTACCGCAGAGCTAGATCTGCTACTTGATTCAGAAGCATTCCCCGAGGTTCTACCATAATTGGTATATCCATCATGTCAGACATATACTGTGCTACTGCCCTCCAGAACCTTTGTATCTTAATACAAGACCAGACCATGTGCATGAAATTTTCTGGGGAGAGATGACACCTGGGACATTCATCCACCTGAGTTGGGGACATTTTGGCTAGCACACTTGGTGTAAGATAAGCTCTGTGCAAGAATTTATATTGTACCATTTTATCTCTGGATGGTCAAAAATTGAATCAAGGACCTCTTTCCAGGCCTCAATGTCAACTCAGGTATGTCATTGTGCCATTTCTCAAGTAGCTTACCCAGTGGAGATTTACTCGCAGTTATCAGAATGGCATAGAAACTGGACAGGTTTTTGGTGTGTACGTTAGCTAGTGCCCTTTTTTACTTTCTATTTTGTATTTGTGACAATTTTTCTAATATTGAAGTGTAAAGTTTAATTTTTCACATTCAAAAGCAACTCTGGGGGGGGGGTCACCGACAATAACTGTTATATTTAGTTGATACATTTGTTATCGTTGTCCCTGCTGAGCAGAATCCCTGAGTTTCATTAACGGCAGCTGTTAGAATTGATAAAATAGTTGCTAATATTCCACAGATGCAGCTGAGAAATGTATCAACTAAACGTAGGAACATTAAACTTTAAGCTTCAATTTTGGGAAAATTGTAAAAAATAAAAGATGGAAAGCAATTGAAGAAGTCTTAGTTTATGGTGAACAATCTAAAAATAAAACTCAACTGAAAAAAGTGTTTGGAAGATGAACAACCCCTTAAAGGAAAACTATATCCCCAAAATGAATACTTAAGCAACAGATCGTTTATATCAAATTGAATGACATATTAAAGAATATTACCAAACTGGAATATATATTTACATAAATATTGTCCTTTTACATCTCTTGCCTTGAACCACCATTTCGTGACTCTAGCTGTGCTGCCTCAGAGATCACCTGACCAGAAATACTACAACACTAACTGTAACAGGAAGAAGTGTTGAAGCAAAAGGCAGAACTCTGTCTGTTAATTGGCTCATGTGACCTTACATGTGGTTTGTATGTGTACACAGTGAATCTTACGATCTCAGGGGGCCGCCCTTATTTTTTAAAATGGCAATTTTCTATTTATGATTACCCAATGGCACATACTACTAAAAAAGTATATTATTATGATAATGGTTCATTTACATGAAGCAGGGTTTTACACATGAGCTGTTTTACTCAGTATCTTTTAATAGAGACCTACATTGTTTGGGGGGTATAGTTTTCCTTTAAGGGGCAAGGTTTAGTAAAATGTGAGGCATATTATTCTGCTGTTTCTTATTCCATTAAACCTTTATATACAAACAAAAGCACTGATCTGCAAATATACTCACTCGCCCAATGAACCTATGCACTTGGCATGCAGGAATCATTAAGGTCTTCTGTGGGGATATTTATTTATATGTTTATTATGTGTCGGTGTGTGGTTGGTGCCTTCATGTTTGCTTATTTCTTTTTGTTGGAATGCAGTTGAAGGCGCCGTATTAACACAAAAGTGAATCAAAATCATACAGAAATATTCATCTACAGAAGCACATAATATTTTTGAAGAAAAAAAGACATGAAATAATCCCAGCATATATTAGCGTAGATGTTCTGAGGTGCACTCTTTTTCATTTGACATTATTAATAGCAACTAACCTTGAACTCATAGATCTACACCTTGATCATCCACATAGGCCCAAACATCTCTGCCAGGTAGGATGCTTCATTGTTGTAAAATACCAAAAATATTTCATAAATATTATGAATACAAAAATATTCAAATTTTTTAGTGCTGTAGCAGCTTATTGCTAGGCTATCATGATACTTGTACTCTTGTCCCACTGATTATAGGCAAACAAGGATGAGTCAGCTAAGACTTAGACTGTAAGCTCTACGGGGCAGGGACCTCCTTCCCACTGTGTCTCTAACCACACAGCACTTTTGTCCTGATATGTATATTTATTGTGTGATTTGTCTTCCCCATGTATACTTTTATATATATATATATTGTACTTTTATGCATTGTACAGCACTGCAGCTTTTTAACAGCACTCTACAAATAAAGTTATACATACATACATACCTACTCATGACCAAAATCCTATGCAGCTTCCTAGCTGCTAGGAAACATCAACCCAGACTATTCAATGAGAGAACATTTCTGGAACTTTCCTCAATGAGAAGACTCAAAACAAATCAGCAGTCCTCTGTATAATGAATTCTTATCTGACAGCCTAACAGGCAACTTGCAGCAGAATTTTGCTGTAAGCAGGAGCAGTGCAATACGATCCTGTACCTCCGGTGTGTCATTTATTAAAGCCTCACAAGAACATTGGAAGCAGAGATTCAAGAGCAAAACACATCCATCAGTTAATCACATAGAGAGATTCATCATTACAAGTGCAAGTAGTGAGTGATGGCATTGGAGTAGTATGAAACTGCAGCAGCTGGATATGCATTGTTTCTGTAAAGGCTAGAAATGCAGAGAGCAGGGCAGAGATGGTGGCACATTATGGTGAAAGTAAGGCTTGGGAACTGAGGCATAATACAAGTATGAATTATGCCACCCCTAAATTGTCTGGGTTCCTGACTTATTTGTGAAATGACATAAATAATTATATTGCTGTTATCACATTTTACTTTATGCCATTTTGTGTTATTTAATCTTTGCATATTGTGTAAATGCAGAAATATTGCACAAAACCTTTCACTGCCAACAGCCATGTTCTTTCCAGTGCCACATGTTGCTAACACTGAGTTATTCTCCATACATTTGAATGGAATGTGAAAACTCTGAATCTATCTCATTGATACTAAGCAATTTTTTTTCCAGAAATATATATAAAAAAAATGAAACAGGACAATTGTGAAGCATGTATTTCATTTTTGTTCTTACTAATTATCTACTGCTTATCTTTCCCTTCAGGGACAATATTATTTGCCTCACAATATGACTTCCCAGCTGATGAATGGTTGCTAGGGAAATGAAATTCTTGCAGCCAGATTGGAATTTAAAATCCAAGTCTGGGAATGACAGAACTAAAAATGTAAATACTGTACTTCAAGAAACACACAAAACTAAATACGTATGTTGTACTAAAATGTTGTATTGTACTTATATTTATTGGAGGCAGGCAGCTATTTGCAGATGCCATTTCTACCTTGTTAGCTAGTAAATGACTTGTCGCATAACAAAACATCCTAGTTAAAAATATTTCCAGCTCTTTAGAATGAGCACGTGTCTTAAAGTGGGTGTGTGGCATGAAACCCTTATCCTGTGGGCACTTGTTATTAGTCTCTCTCTTCTCAACTTCAAACGCGGCTGGCTTATTGAAAGCAGATACTTAGCAAGCTCAGAGAAGCAGCAATTCCACACGTATTTCTTGTTGCTCTGTTTTTGGCCTTTCTGTCATTTCCCTAGGGTCAGCTATCATTCGGAACAACCATTATTTATAGCTTTTGGCAATGAATCCTGCAGTTAAGATAACTGTAAATATTTCCATGTGTTCTCATGGCATAAATTGGCATATAACCCAGTCTTCAGTTTACTCCTTTTTGAGATTATAGCCTTAAAATGGCACCTTGAGATATGAATTACAGGCACAAGTAAGTCTATTCCAAACTCCTCCGGCACTTATTTGCTAGTATAACGTTCATCCATTCACTCTAATGCATAGACAGGGCATATTATGGAACAGGGCAAGAGAGAGAATTGACCCTGTGCCTCCAAAGGCAGAGGGGCTCCTTCAATAGAAAACACATATACAGTAAAAGTATAAAATACTGATTAGCATCCGCTATATATATTATCAGGACATACATTAGGAGGATTACAGGTTGGACATCCCTGATATATACAGTTTTCCGCTCCTTAAGGTGGCCATAGACACACAGATAATATTGTACAAAACAAATTTTCATACAATATTTGGTACGTGTATGGTGGGAAAAGAACCAACTGATATTGGAAGACTTGGATATCGGTCGGTTCGTCGATCGGACTGGATAGAAAATTTTGATCGGGTGGCTTTGAAGGCACCCAAACATCGGCCATTGTTAGAGCTGAATCAACAGATGCAGGTAGAATTCTATTGTTTCTACCTGTATATCTGACGATTCAGCTCTTCACGTGTGTTTTGAGACAAGCAATCTTTCTTGGAAAGATCGTTTCCAAGAAAGATCGTAATTGCTACATCTATGGTCACCTTTGGGGTACTGGACTGTCTTACTGTCTTGTAGTAGTGAGAATTTACAACCAATTATCAATTGAACCATGATTGTACCCTAATTGTACCCTAAGGGTGTTTTAACATGTGTGGTCCTGATGTGTTAGATGGTCTTTCTCACATATACAATATAAAATACATACTTTCTGCTATTACTTAAAAATGTTCTGCTGATTTTGTATAAAACCAAATTTCGAGCAGATATTGGTTGTTCATGTCCGTTGGCTGGCACTATACATGGGCCAATAAGCTGCTGACTCCACCTGGGAGCTTTTCTTGGCCTGTGTATGACCACCTTAAACCATGATTTGTATTTTTCTTGCCATCTTATTATACAAGACAGCTCTTTTGAGCGATTAGAATAAACTTCATGTTACCATGCCCACAGCTCTAGAGATCTTTTGAAAGGTCTGTGCTGCTCATGGTTACAATTTTTATTTTAAAAGCATAATCCAGCAGATGTGACTTTTAGGAACTCCTGTGTTTACACTAAAATCGTGTATATTATTATACTTTAACCATGCTGCAGGCAAGATAAGCAAGGGTGTGTGTCAGAAAGTGGCTGGTTACAACAAAGCTTATTTGAAGTTGCTATAACAAACAGTGAACCACAAGATATGGGGTATGATATATAGTTACATTAAATAAAGCACACATAACAAATGTTGACATTTTAAATGGGGGGGGGGGTTAGAGGCGATCTACAGACGTTGTACATAGCTTAGCAGCAAACAAACAGATATATTATTTAATGTAGAAATGTTCTGTGCCTGGAAAGAATGTGGAGTGCTTATCTATTTATAGGAATGTATGTCAACTTACCATGCAAACAAAACACAAGCATACATGATAGCTGCGCCAATTATAGCAATGGATGCGTCTTCTGCTTGAGAAACAGATTGTCAGGTTGTCCCCTTTGTACTGCACTGCAGGGAAACCAAACACAGAGCTGTTATCAGCACAGAATTATAAAGGAAGCAAAGAAAGAAAGATGAACTTATTTCATGATCAATGTTAGGGCACAGCTGACACCAAAAGGCACCATATTTGTTAAAAACAGAATGCCATTGTTCCCTTCAGTTTCACTAGTATTTATTCTGTCTGGAAAATAAATCATTTTGAGTTGAAAACATAATGACACACAGGGTAGCAAGTCTAATTTGTCTGAAAGACTGAACCGAGGACACAACAGAAATCATTAAGCAAAAATGACATTTTATTGACGGACACTTCATAATGCAGAAACATCTGAGAAGTTTCGTTACTCACCTCTTTCTGGCGGCCGACTTGACAGAGCTGAAAAGGTGAGGTAAATGACATAGCAACTGATGATAGAAGCCTGAAGCAATCCAGACCGGGGCTGCTCTGGGAAACATAAGGGAAAAATGTTACATTTAGGGGCAGATGTATCAAGGGTCGAATTTCGAAGTGGAAAATACTTCGAAATTCGACCATTGAATAGAATCCTCCAACATTCAAATTCGAAGTCGGAGGATTTTATTCAGCGTATGATCGCATTCCGATCGTAGTACGATCGTATGGTCGTACTTTGAATTGTACGATTCGAACAATTTTAGCGTACGATCGTACGATTTTCCTTCGAATATAAAAAATTTGCTCTGGAAGGTCCCCATAGGCTAACATAGCACTTCAGCAGGTTTAAGTTGGCGAAGTATTGAAGTCGAAGTTTTTTTAAAGAGACAGTACTTCGATTATTGAATTGTCGACCGGTTTTTACTTCGAATCTAAGTCAAAGTAAATTTGAAGTCGTAGTATCCTATTCGATGGTCGAAGTATTCAAAAAATTACTTCGAAATTCTAACTTTTTGTACTTTGAAAATTCACTTGAACCTTAGTAAATCTGCCCCTAAATATCAGACAAATCAGGCACAGAGGGGGGGGGTTGATTCATAAAATTTCCAATTTTTTATATTAATAAGACTAGTGGCAAAATAAAATCATGTTTGCAATGAAAAAACCTGAGAACTTTTAAGGTTTATCATGCAACAATCTAAAAAATTTAAAGCAAAATCTCACAACCTAAAGCCTGACAAGTTGCCACAGAAATCAATGCGATAAATGATGTGTTTTCTGCTATAATGTTTTTTCTTTATACCATAACAAAATGTGCTAGAGAATAACCTATTTAATATAATTATAGAAAATGGCATCACTGGAAAAATCACAATAGTGTTCTAGTGTTGTAATTCAAATAAATATGCCCCCAAGACTGCAGAACAGTTAATTTTTTTAATTCACCCATATCTGAATTATTTCATTCACATGTGCTAGGGAGTGCCAACAGTCACAAAATTGGGGGAACTTGTATTGAAAAAGGTGTAATATTTATTTTTTCTAATGGTGAATGGGTCACTAAAAATAGGTTTTTTTTAAGCTATTCTATATACACTATGCATTGCACATATTTTTTATGTATCACTTTTATAACAGTCTCCCAAATAGATCTACAGTATACAGATAAAGCATTCAGATACCCCCATCTCTCTGTCCCCATCTCTCTACTTCTTAGTTTTGTACTACATTTCTGCAAGACAATAGTATTGATGAAAAGCTCCTAGAATTCTACAGGACGTTGTTTTGTTTCAGTTTATTTCAGTAACGAATGATTTAATCTGAAAATTTAGAAACCATTAACAGCTGCCAAGATGGCCCATTCTCATGGTACACCAATAGTTCTCAAGGGAACTTTTTTCCCACAAATGGTTTCTTTCAATTCTTTTAATATGCATGTAATGGGGAAATTAGAATGCATGGATGCGTATATAGGAATAAAGCTGCTGCCAGACTTACTGATCTGTACACAAGGGGTAACAGAAATGAAGGACATGATGATGCATAAGACGATGTTAATGCCTATAAGTCCTTTGTTCAACATACAGCCAGCTGGGTGGGTGAAGAATTTGTACAAGAAATAAAAGGCTGCAGAAGCTATTGAGAAGAAGAGCAATGTAGCAACCACTACAGCAAGATACCAACGCTTGTCTTTGGATGCACCAGTCAACCGAAAAAAAAGAAAGGGAAAAGGGTGCTTAATGGCACACAGCACACACCTCTTAATGAGCTGTACTGTACACAAGAGCTCTTCCATCTATATGGTCACAAATACTTTAATCCCATAGAAAGGCTACATCTCGTTCTGCATTTAAGGCAAGTGTCAAGTTGCTCCTATGCTAGCTTGCTCCATATACTGAATTTTCTGTCCAGCCAAACGCTATGATATAATTGTTTCTTCTTATCTACTTGTGATGTATTTATTTACATATTGTTTTGTTTGTTTTTCTACTTACTTAACCTTGGGTTCTGATCACCCTTACCCTAGCACCCAGGCAATGGTTTGATTGTAAGAACAGAATTTAAACATCATAAAGACTTTCTGGTTTCTAGTTGCCAGACCTCTCTGGCCAATTCAGTCAGCTGGGACTTCGCATTTCAGGTTAAATAGAGGAATGCCAAAAAAGGAAACTGTTTAAAAACAGAAACAAATACTGTATTTGTCTGAGTATTACATTTTATGCATCAGATTAATGTTAATGTCCATTTTAAGGAGAATCAAATTGTTACTTTCAAAGGACACTTCAACTTATTATTCACATGTAATTATTAACATGTACTTTATATAGCCTGAGACAATTTTAAAGGGGGTTGTTTGGCTTTAAAGGAAAACTATACCCCCCAAACAATGTAGGTCTATATAAAAAGTTATTGCATAAAACAGTTCATATGTAAAATCCTGCTTCATGTAAATAAACCATTATCATAATAATATACTTTTCTAGTAGTATGTGCCATTGGGTAATCATAAATAGAAAATTGCCATTTTAAAAAATAAGGGCCGCCCCCTGAGATCGTAAGATTCACTGTGTACACATACAAACCACATGTAAGGTCACATGAGCCAATTAACAGACAGAGTTCTGCCTTTTGCTTCCACACTTCTTCCTGTTACAGTTAGAGTTGTAGTATTTCTGGTCAGGTGATCTCTGAGGCAGCACAGAGACCATCACAAAGTGGTGGCTCAAGGCAAGAGATGTAAAAGGGCAATATTTACTTAAATATATATTCCAGTTTGGTGAGATTCTTTAATATGCCACTTAATATGATATTAACTATCTGTTGCTTAAGTGTTCATTTTGGGGGTATAGTTTTCCTTTAAATTAATTTTTACTATGGTGTAGAGAATGATATTCTGAGACAATTTGCACTTAGTTTCCATTTTTTACTATTTGTGGTTTTTGAGTTATTTTGCTTTTTCTTCAACAGCTCTCTACTTTGTGATTTCAGCAATCAGGTTGCTAGGGTCCAAATTACCCTAGCAACCATGTACTAATTTGAATAAGAGACTGGACCTAGATAGAATGATGAATAATAAATAGTAGCAATAACTATACATTTGTAGCTGTGGTCAGTGATCCCCCATTTGAAAGCTGGAAGGAGTCAAATGAAAAAGGCAAATAATTCAAAAACTATACAAAAGAAAAAATGAAGTCCAATTGACAAGTGGCTTAGAACTAGCCATGCTATAACATACTAAATATTAACTTAAAGGTAAACCACCCCTTTAAGCTGGACTCGTTTTCTTTGTTTTTTATTATTATTTGTATGTCTTTACTTTCTCTCTGTTTAAAATTTCATATGCTACTGGTTGCTAGTATAGTTCATGAATGGAAAATATACCCTCATTTTTTACATGAGTTTATTCAATGAATATTCAGTTAAACAGGTATGTTTACCTGATTCCACAGATTGAAAGGAAGCCATGTTACCAGTAAAAGCCATTTCCCAACCCCCCCTTAGGCTCACAGTGTAATGCAATACTTCTTTATTCTATCGAAGAAGTGATTGATTCTGGGCAGGGCCGCCATCAGGGGGGGACAGGGGGGACAAGCGTACCGGGCCCGGGCATGAAGGGGGGCCCGGCAGCGCTGCATTTTTTGAAGATCCGGGCCCCCCTTACGAGCGCCCGAGCCGTACGTCTTGCCTCTGTGCTGCCGAATGCGGAAGTGCCGAAAAGCCGAAGCCGATGCGCCGAAAAGACCCGAAGTCACGGAAAAAGCCAAAGTCACGAAGCGCCGAAAAGACCCGAAGGCACGAAAACAGCCGAAGTCCTGAATCAGCGCAAAGACCCGAAGTCACGAAAACAGCCGAAGCCGAAGTCCTGAAGCAGTGAAAAGACCCGAAGTCACGAAAGGAGGTGAAGTTGAAGTACTGAAGCCGTGAGTTCAATTCTACTGAACACCAGTTTGTGTATTTTTTTTTTTTTTAATCTCCTGGCCACCAATGTATTATTTTAATATTCTATAGGCCCCTGCCGCCAATGTTTTTTTTTTTTTTCAAAAAAATTTTTGTTTTTTTTCAAAATTTTTTTCGGGGCCCCAATTTGTTTTTAACTTATAAGGGGGCCCCTGCGGCCAATGTTTTTTTTTTTTCAAAAAAATTGTTTTTTTTCAAATTTTTTTTCGGGGCCCCAATTTGTTTTTAAACATATAAGGGGGCCCCTGACGCCAATGTTTTTTTTTTTTTCAAAAAAATTTTTTTTTTTTAAATTTTTTTTTGGGGCCCCAATTTGTTTTTAACTTATAAGGGGGCCCCTGCCACCAATGTTTGTTTATTTTTTAGTTTTTTTTACATTTTTTTTTGTTGGGGCCCCAAGTTTTTTGTAACTTATAAGGGGGCCCCTGCCACCAATGTTTTTAAAAAAAAAAAAAAAAATTTTTAATTTTTTTTTTTTTGGGGCCCCAATTTTTTATAAGGGGGCCCTGACCATCAATAGCTTTTTACAACTTGTGTCGGGGGGGTTACTTTTTTAGCGCTGATGTCTGTGTGGTCTTTTAACTGCGATGTGGAGTGGGCGGGAAATGGGGTGGAGCTTGGTCGTCAGTGTGGGCGGGGCCCAGGGGGCCCCAAAAATTTTGTTGTACGGGGCCCCGTGATTTCTAATGGCGGCCCTGATTCTGGGACTTGAAGCCTTTCTGCTTTCTACAGTGGGTGGTGAGCAAATTTTCTGGAAAGCAGAGGGATTTCAAGCCCAGAAACCATTACAATAGAATACAGTAAGGGAGGTGTGGATCACTCTATGATCCTATGGGAAGGGGGAAGAACTGGTCCTTGTATCACAGGCACATTTATTTCAGTCTGTGGAATCAGGTATATTTGTGTAAAAAAAAAAAATTATTTATATTTATTTCAGATGCTCGTGTCAAAAAGGGGGTATGTTTACTGTTTAAGGTTATTGATAAATTATATATTTTTCTTTCTTTCTTTTCATCTTCTAGGTTGCCGTTTAAACCAATGCCTGGTTGCTACAGTAAATAAGACACTTGCAATCCTATAACAGTTTTAATCTTAAAATTGAAGAGCTGCCAAATAAAAAGTTAAATAATTAAAGGAGAAGGAAAGTTCTATTTACTTGGGGTGCTAAAAGTTAGGCATCCCCAAGTAATTATATATACTTACCTCACACACCGGGCCAGTGCTCCTATCAGGAGAAAACTGCACCGGTCCGGGGGGTTTTCCAGCGAGCACCATGGAGTCATTGGCTTCCTTCTTCTTATGCGCATTAGAACAAAATAGCTGACTTCTTAGTTAAAGTTCGGTTTTTTGTGCTACTGTGAATGCGCACCCACACGAAGAACGAAGAAGCAGGAAGAAGATCGCTCCGTGGTGCTCGTAGTTTTCTGCTGATTGGAGCACCGGGCGAGGGTTTCAGGTATGTATATGTGGGATGCACGGAATCCACTATTTTGGATTCGGCCGAACCCCCAAATCCTTTGCGAAAGATTCAGCCAAATCCTAATTTGCATATGCAAATTAGGGGTGGGAAGGGGAAAACATTTTTTACTTCCTTGTTTTGTGACAAAAAGTCACACGATTTCCATCCTGCCCCTAATTTGCATATGCAAATTAGGATTTGGTTTGGCCGGGCAGAAGGATTCGGCCAAATCAGAATCCAGCTGAAATCCTGGATTCGGTGCATCAAGTATTTACAATCACTTGGGGGTGCCTAAATTTTGGCAGCTCCAAGTAAATACAACTTTTCCTTCTCCTTTAAAAAACACACTAAATAACATAAACTATTCTGCTAAACTTACTTTTTTTTAAGCAAATGACCTAACAAGCACATTGCATGAGATTCATTTTCTGCAACAAGTGCAAAAGATCTCACCAATTTTTGTTCCAGGTATGAACAAAAGCTGTGATCAGAATCAACTGCATAAGAAAAACCCGCCACATACACCAACATAGTGCCACACTGTAAGGAGCAAAAGCAAGAGTTATGAAATTGACCCTTCCTCTTTTCCCAGCAACTACTGAATTATTAAAGCCAGGGTGCCAGTGCACATACAGCCCTGCTCTTTCTCAAGGGATGCCACTGGGTTACAGCCTACACATTGGTCTTGAAGCTTGAATGGTATCGACAATCGATAGATACATCTAAATTTGTTTGATATAATTATGTCCCTCACGAAACCAGTATAAAAAAAGCAGGGTTTAATGTTTTTGAAAAAAAACCTTTTTTTTTCATTGGAAAGAATTTCTCCAACACAGAAAAAACAATTGATGGGTATGTTATGTGAACAATCCATTCAAGAAATGTAATTATTATTCAACAAGCCCCATAGTTTTCAACCCTCAAATAACTTTGCCACTCCAGGTACAGTACTGTACATGATATTTCCTTAAATCTATTGGCACCATACAACATGAGAGGAGCCTGAGTTGTTGGGCACAAGCATACCTTGCAGGTTATTGGTTAGACAGCGCACTCCAGGATCCTTTTCAAACAGAATCGCTTGTTTCCAGATTAAAGTTTAAAACAAATTTCCTTTATTTAGTTAAACATCTTGGTACACCATTAACATAGCGCCATGAGGTCTGACGCGTTTCGTGTCACTGCACTTCATCAGAGACTTGATGCATACCTCCCAACATTCTGGAAAAAGAGGGGCCTTTTGTGGCCACACCCCTATTTACTGTACCCATTTTACAACATTTGCCAGGTTATTAAAGTTTGAACACATTTCTGTAGTTTTTATGTTTTATTACAGTTTTACTAATGAAGGTGAATTGCCCTTTAAGCTGTGAGTCTAACTTCTCCCAAGGATCAAAACTGTTACAAATGTATCTTAAGTATCTATAATATCTCTCTGCCAATTAAGTTAGAAACATTGTATCTTTTTTGGCTCTTCAGTGCAGAGAAATGGGACTTTCCAGTACAAATGCAGGACTGCGGGTTGAGCTGTCAAAAGAGGGACTATCCCGCTCGAAACAGGAGAAGTTGGGAGGTATGCACAAGTGCAAGAACTCTAGCGGGTACTTAGTGCTCATTTGCGAAGCACCCCCTGTCTGCTGCACTCTGCACTGAGTAATGCAGGCCAAAGTCCGGCCAGGGGCCCAATTGCAGCCCATTTTCAAATTTACACCGGCCCGCAGCCTCTTTTATGAAATTAATAATAATGTGGCCCTCCGGCACAGTGCAATCAGGAATTGCGTAGCCATAATATTTGGGCACATTAGTGAAATGATCTGCCACTATACTGCTGCCTGTGTGCTGAAGGTTTTAGCAATAGACACGTAGTGACGTACCGCTCTCACATACTTCTTTAGGGCTGAAAATGCAATGGACGTACTGATGTGCCAGTACAGTAAACTAAAAAAGTATGCGAGAGCGGCGTGTCACTATCTGCCAGTACGTGTCTAGTAACGTAACTAAACGCTACCGGGCGCACGAGCCCTCCTCTAGACGCGCATTTTTATTACCTCCGGTCATACGGTTCAATCTCCAGCAGGCATCGAGGGGGAGTGGACCCTAGTGCAATTGCACCGATAGTTACGCCACTGTACTTGTCTATTGCTAACACCGTCAGCACACAGGCAGCAGTATAGACCAAGTGGCAGATCATTTCACTAATGACTAATGTGCCCAAATATTACTGCTACAGCTACGCCATTTCTTGGTTAAATGAGCGCAGAGAATAAGTCCAAACAGACTTCACTTCTCCACCTCCGAAACACCGTGTACTGTACGTGTCTATCTCCAGTAGTGAATTCCTGGCTAGAAGGCAAGTTTTGGTTGCATAAAAACCAGATGAACTGCCATACAGAGCCTCCTATACGCTACCAGTCCATATAGAGGCTACCAAACAGCCAATCACAACCCTTTTTTGGCACCCCCATGGACTTGTTCATATTTGTGTTGCTCTCAAAGTCTTACATAAATGTAGCTCACAAGTAAAAAAGGTTGGGGACCCTTGCTCTAGCCTCTCCCAGCCCATCGAATAAAGCACTGCCTAACACAGGCAGCACTTCATTCAAGGCACGTTCTGTAGGACTCTGAGCTCCAAAACAGACATATTTTTGAACTTTGCACAATGTGTGGGGCATTGTATGCTTGCCCCCTAATATCTCGTCTAAAACTGCTAAACTTTCTAAGTACATCTCAGGGCCAGAACTAGGGGTAGGCAGAGTAGGCACGTGCCTTGGGCGCAAAGCTTGAGGGGCGCCAGGCACGTACCTCTCACTGCTACCTGCCCCTAGTCCGGCTGAGTAAGTGCCGCTACAGCGCCTATTTGTGCGCATGCGCGTACATGCGGGGGAGAGCGTACCTGGAGAGGAGAGGTCGACGCAGCCGGTTAGTGCGCGTGTGCCCGCCTCCTATGTGATCGGTCAGTGCACATGTGGAGGGGATGGGGCGTCACGGCTGGCTGGGTTGCCTGGGGCGCCCAGCCAGCATGGCCCGGCCCTGGTACATCTTTCTAAGTTTTTAAGTACATCTTCTACAGAATCCAAAAGTAAGATCTATTGAGCAGGACCCTTTTTGTCACTTGCACCTGTTGTTTATTGTATATGTATGTATATTTGTGTGTCATATCTATGTTTGATGTATACAGCACTGTGGAATATGTTGGTGCTTTATAAATCTTTGTGCCAACCCACTTCATTGTAATTCAGATGTGCTGTTGTACTGAAAAAAGGCAGATCATTCTAGCTTTTCAGAATCTCCTTTAATTAAAATCAGTTCATTTTAAATCTGAACCACTGGGCTTTTTCATATGCTGATATGCTTTAAAACGATTACAAAATTTCTAGTTCCATAAAAAAATATCTTGGAAGCAGTGTTTGCATCAGAGCAAAAAATCTAGCCCTAATTAGATCTAAAAAAAAAAAAAAAAACGGGGTGAATAATAGAAAGAGATTGGTAGTCCTGTTAGTTCTCTGTGTCCTGCATTGTTTTGGATAATAGTCTGAAGTAGGATCCATCAGACATCCACTGCCCCCCAGTGACATTCTTATGTAATAATTTCGATGGTAATAGTGTCCATCATTATTTGTAGGGATGTAGCGAACGTCGGAAAAAAAGTTCGCGAACATATTCGCGAACTTGCGCAAAAATGCGAGCGGTTCGCGAACGGTTCGCGAACCCCATAGACTTCAATGGGAAGGCGAACTTTAACATCTAAAAAAGACATTTCTGGCCAGAAAAATTATTTTAAAGTTGTTTAAAGGGTGCAACGACCTGGACAGTGGCATGCCAGAGGGGGATCAAGGGCAAAAATGTATCTGAAAAATCTGCCTGTGTGTGCTTGGAAGAGATAGTGTAGGGGGAGAGCTGTTAGTGATTTCAGGGACAGATGATAGTAAGTTTGCTGGCTAGTAATCTGCTTGATACTGCTCTGTATTGGAACAAAAAAATAAATAAAAGCAGTCCTTACAAGGACTACTGTTATTGCAGCAGTCAGCAGATGAGATCAGAAGCAGGACAGCTGCCCACTGCAGCTACATACAGAGCACTGCAGTAGATTACTAGCCAGCAAAGCTACCTAAGCTTAAATGTCCCTCAAACCCCTGCAGACTTCTGTCCCTCCAATAACAGAGCAGTATCAAAACGATTACTAGCCAGCAAACTTTCAACTGTCCCTGAAATCACTAACAGGCAGCAGCTCTCTCCCTACACTATCTCTTCAGCACACACAGGCAGAGTGAAAAAACGCTGCAGGGCTTCGGTTTTTATAGGGAAGGGGAGTGGTCCAGGGGAGAGCTTCCTGATTGGCTGCCATGTACCTGCTGGTCTGGGGTGAGAGGGCAAAAAAAAGCGCCAACAATGGCGAACCCAAAATGGCGAACGTCGCGCGACGTTCGCGAACTTCCGGCGAGCGCGAACACCCGATGTTCGCGCGAACAAGTTCGCCGGCGAACAGTTCGCGCCATCTCTAATTATTTGAGGTCTGTTTTCTGCTTGTTCCACTGAAGACTTTCCATCTACTGGGGACAGTGTGACAAAAAGGTTTTCTGACATTATAGAGATATTAGTATTATATGATAGAGATATTAGTGTTTGTGTTCTCATGCTTTTATCATGTCTTGAATAACTGCGCTGCCTGTGTGCTATATACAGATATATGCAGAACAGTACGAGAGAAGGTTTCACAGACAATTGTCATTTCTCAGTTGATACATAAAGAAGCCAAATCATCCAATTAACTTTACATACAATTCATGATCTCTACTCAAGTTGTTTATAGGTAGCAGTACTTCAGACTACACCTTCCCAAAACTATATTATTTTAATTCTATACAAGAAATAAGAAGTAGGAGATCTACAATAGTTAAGGTCTGGACTGGTAATCTTTCCATTCGGGCAAATGCCCAGTGGGCTATTCCATTTATGGCAAAGTGGGCTGGGGCATGCATTTTTTTTTCTTTGAAGAAAGAAGACGCCGGAAGAA
The DNA here is from genome assembly GCA_038501925.1 of Xenopus petersii. NCBI lineage: Eukaryota > Metazoa > Chordata > Amphibia > Anura > Pipidae > Xenopus > Xenopus petersii. The sequence continues at coordinate 111,372,579 of CM076676.1, forward strand.
GATCTCTCCGACTTTCTGAAGTCGCCCCTGAAGTTGCCTCACGATGAAACTTCAGGCGACTTCGGAAAACTAAGCACCGCGGGTGCCATTCTGCTGGCGATTTTTCATTCTAACTGGCGACTAATCTCCCCGAATCTGCCCATGTGCCCTTACCCTTATGAAGGTAAATGTAATACTAAGCAACTCCAGTATACATTAATTAAAAATATTCAATGGCTTTAAAGGTATTTGTAAATGTAATTGCTACTGAATGCATTAGTCAAAAATGCATTTTTCAAACAAAAAAGTAGCAGAAACCAGCTAACTAACAACATCAAGGAGAACTGACTTCTGTTTTAAGGATCATTTACTTATGCAAGTGCAGCGTGCAATTCGGAAGCAATTAAACTTTTTTTTTACCCACAGTTTGAACAGCGGAATTACCTTCATCTGGAAATAAGCAGTAGCTCCAGGTATTGCCAGTGTCAATATGCCCATTAATGCACAATTTGGAACAGGAAGCAGGATGGACACATTGGTGGAAGTGTAAGGAGGTACTTAGGAAGCAAATTCCTTTAATGAGTTCTATTGTCTGATGAGTTATACCCAAAGAACAGAAAGTCTCAATACATCCCCAAGGTTATCCAACTCTTCCATTTTAGCTCCTTGAGCTGGGTTCATTCCTCTCCCACAACACTTGTTGTTGTTCTACACCAGTTCATAAATCACTTTCCCACTATATCCACCTTGTTGGTCCCAGTCCTATAATCCAAGTGTAAGCAGCCACGCAGCCTACAATCTGCACACTAATACAATGGTGGCGTAGACCCCCTACATGGTAGGCACATATCATAACTGTAACACAAAATATTAAAGGAACTGCACACAATCTATATAAAATGCAGCTGGGATCTTATCCCATTTATTGTGATTACCTGGGCTTCAACGTTTTCATGGGTGAACACTCCATTCATCAGGATGCACCTTATATAGAGTATGTACGGCTTTTTAAATATATTAGGTTACCGAACATATCACTGTCAATCCCTCAATTCTGCCTCCCCGATTCATTCCACATTTTTCCTTCTGGTTCACACCCCTTAACTCCTACTGTCATCCACCCCTTTTTTCAAAGCTCCTTTGTTTATAATATCCCTTCCCACCATTAAACCTAACCAAATTATAATATCCATTTAATATTTAATCCTTCTCCTTCACAATCATGTTATCCCATACCTAATCTGTATGCTCCTTCCTTTCTCACTTTCCAAGTTTAGAATTTGCAACTTTATCACTCTCTCTAGTTTATAGTGTGCAGTTCATAAAACTGTACATCAAACTGAAATAACTCGTTTTAGGACAATGGGAGTGTGTGGGGGGGGATGTGGAGTTGAGAAGACAGAGTCATTGTTGGCTATTGGAGATTGGAATAAAAGAAAAATGTGAAAAAAGTCAAAAGCAGTAGTTCTAAAAACTACATTCAGCTATGAGTTCTCCAAAAGGTACAAAATGTGTTAGGCTATTCTTTATGTCCTAATGAAAGAATTTTACAAAAATAACTAGTGAAACATGTCACCAACATGACATGTTTCGGACCTATTGGCCCTTTTTCAAGTGTGTACACACTTGAAAAAGGGCCAGTAGGTCCGAAACATGTCATGTGGTGACACAATAAACAGCATAATTGCAGTTAATCTGCTGTCGTGAGTGATTCCCATACTTTACAATACATTGGATATTTACAGGGTGCCAGAGACGGAGCATCCAGGGAACCATCACAAGAAGTAAGGCACAAACACTAATCAGTGTAAAACCCTCTGCTATAGATCATTTACCCTTGATTGGGGTTATTTGTGAGACACTCTCCCTATATGTGTATTATATTTTGAGTGTGTAATGTTTTAAGGCAGTATACGCCACAGCTGCTGGGCTTTTAGCCGTTGTGGCCAGTACACTGAATATCCAATGATGATGCAGCAGTCTATTGAATAGAATGTTGCTACTGTTTTTGAGGTTTCTTTGGAGATGAATGCATGCTATCTCTGACGAATGCCATCAAGTCTCTCTTTGGTTCAGTTGTGGAGCCTTTTTTCACCAAATGCAAAGATTTCTCATGGTTCTTTATGGTGATTCAAACAGTTTCTGTATTGTGACTGCAGTTTTATCTGCTCAGCAGCTGCCTGCAAGGTTCCCTTTATGTGTATTACATTTTGAGTGTGGGGCACTCTATTTTATGTTTTACGGTGGTATATATCACAGCTCCACTCTTTTATTGAAGATTGGGTTGTGTCACACAACTAGGGTTACTACCTGGCCGGTAAAAATGATGTTTGATGTCCATGCCAATGAAAACGGAAAAATGGCTAGAATATAGGAAGGCCGGTATGTTTTTCCAGAAATGGTGGCAACCCTACACACAACAGGTACAGCTTCATGCAGGGCTCACTGTGAATCATAGCAAAATGTATTTGTAGCAAAACTGTTTTGCTATACCATACCTCCCAACATTTTGGAAGTAAAAAGAGGGACAAAAATTTTTTTTTCACGTACAACAGCGGCATTTTTTGACCATGACCCTTTCTGTGGCCACACCCCCTAGTTACCATGTTCATTTTACATAATTTGGCAGGTTATGACAGTGTAAAAATATTTCTCCTTATCTAAACTGTTTTTTTGTGTCTCAAAATTGTTACAAAGTATCTTAGTTGCACCTGTTAGCTGTTCTGTGCTCTCTGCACCAATTAAGGGCAATTAAGTGAGAAACTTTGTTTCTTTTTCTGGCTGTTCAGTGCAGAGAAAAGAGGGACTTTTCAGTACAAATGAGGGACTGCAGGTTGAGCTGTCAAAAGAGGGACTGTCCCTCCGAAAAAGGGACAGTTGGGAGGTATGTATTGCTATGATTCTATATAAGTAAAAGTGGTATCCTGTTGGCACGACTATTAAATCTACAAATTATACTGCACCCAAGCATATTTGGACTACATGGACTACATGGAATAATTGCTATTTTATTAAGCAGTATTCCATTATACGACACGTTAAGAAAATTATGTGCAGTTGACTGATTTTTTTTGCTGCAGACCTCTGATCAGAGTCAGTGTGATGCTGAGGGCTTATTAGTTGCTAAGTATTGTTTTTAGCACTCAATTGTAGAATTCACTGTATATTTGCGCCCATTTGTTTCTAATTGACCAATCTTGTGTTTTAATATCAGAAAAAAAGCTTAGACTATACAATAATATCTTTTTCCGGCCTTTTGGAACGCATATTTGCCCCGCCCCTTCCCCAGAGAATGTGGAGGTTATGGAAGTGACGAATGTAGTGCGCCAAGAAACCGGAAGTGGGGACTGCAGCGAGTTTTCCTGCCTTGTGTTCCGGTGTAGGTGGAAAGATGGCGGCTGAAGGGGATGTTGAGCTAGAATTGGAGACTGAAGAAAACTGCAGCGAGCGTCCTGCTGACAAACCTCGCAAACATGACAGCGGGGCGGCTGATCTGGAGAGGGTGACAGACTATGCCGAGGAGAAAGAGATTCAGAGCTCCAACCTGGAGACGGTGAGAAAAAATACCCAGGGTTTGTCGATAGGGTATTGGGCTGGCGGCTGCTTGTATATTTCTGGGTAACTGGGATAAAGCCATTCTTATCTTTATTGTCAGTGTTAAAGGAGACATATTGTGAAAAAAATAAGAACCTATCAGTGTGTTATAGTCATTTATATAGAAGAATTGTGCATAGAAAAAGTAGTGTTTCACACTGGATATTTCTGCAAAAACACTAATAATCCCTCCCTTTTTTACTTCCTGCTCCCTGAATTCCCAGGCTGTGCAGGGGAGCCCGCTGCACTGTAGGACAGGAACCAATCAGCAGCTAGCAGGACCTGAAAGGGAACTGAAGCCTGTGTGTGCTTGTGTGACTGCAGGGCTGTGATTGGCTGTCCCGCTCCTACTTTGCTTCTGGCAGTGACCTAGGACACGCCCACCCCTCATTATAAACACAGACAGGGACCAAAGAACATCTATAGGGTGCTCTAATAAAGGGGCTATATTTAATAATATTATATATTACATTTTTAGCACCATATATTACTTATAATTGCCTACAAAATTAGTTGTTTTTTTCATGTATTCAATATGTCTCCTTTAAATGGTTGTAGTAAGCCAGTGAATGGAAGACAGTTGCTCGGGGGGCTGATCAGCCAGAGACTGCATTTAGCGGGTATGCCGGGCAATCTGTATATGAGAAACATTTATTTTGCATTTTACTAGTCTACCAACAATTGCATTGGTTTCTCAAATGTTCCTAGCACCAGCCTGACATTTAACTTTCCCTACTGTCTCTGCACTTTGCTATTGCGCTGCATGACGCCAGCCACCATCTTGCAAGTGGGCATTACCACAGTGCTAACAGGATTTGCAGTTTAGAAATCCACTGGTTCACTATTCTTATTTCTTCTTTCTTTTGTGCAGGCCATGTCAGTGATTGGAGACAGAAGATCAAGAGAACAGAAAGCAAAACAGGAGAGGTAATTTCAATACCCCATACATCATCTTATGCCAGCCCTTTCCATTAAATTGGAATCAGGTCTTATTTAAAATTAGAATAGAGTTTCATAAAGTAAAGTATTTCTGGGCAGTGTCATTGCCAAGAGATCCAGCAGGGTATTGATTATTTAGCATTTAACTTCTGTCAGAAATCTGCTTTGAGAGAGAATGTAGTGCAAGAGGCCCAGTGTAACTGAAACTCATCTGAGAGGTTTGCGGTCATATATTAGTTATATTAGTACTAGTAGTTTAGGCAAAGCAGCACATACTTGTTACCAATGCATCCCCTAATAGATTTTTAGAAGTTATGCAGTGACAGCTCATGACTTTTGCAGCAAGATGTGTAGCTTCCACTGTACTGTAGTTTCTGGTGTGGATAGCTGTACACTGCTGGCCATTTAGCCTTTGTGACCAGTACACTAAATATCCAAAGATGATGCAGCAGTCTGTTGCTGTCTCTGAAGAATACCATCAAGTCTTTCTTTCGGTTCAGTTGTGAAGCCTTAATTTTTTCACCTAATGCAAAGATTTCTCACGGTTCTTTATGGTGGTTCAAACTGTTTCTGCAGTTCCAATTTTCATGAAATAAGGATAATGGTGTTTTTCAAATAGAATTTCAACAGATAACCTGGCTTCTACTTTTTCAGAGAAAAGGAACTGGCCAAAGTAACAATCAAGAAAGAAGACGTGGAACTTATTGTGAGTATGGATAGGAACTATTTCATATATCTAAACAGTTTCACTGCACTTTATCACAGGTTTATGGCTGCAGTTAAGTGATTTGGCTTAAAAGACTAGTTTTTTTTAGATTTTGTTTAGCGTTTAGGCAACTGAATCTGCCAGTGACTATACAGTCAATAAACTCAGGATTCAAATGGTGACATGCAAGAAAATGCCAACGTACAATTGATGGCTTGGTGCCCTAGCAGTGGCCAGGTAGCTTTGCTTGTTTGACAAATGAGTTGATCTCTAGGGAAGCATTATGGAGGCACTATATTTTTTTTGGTTAGCTTATGATCTACGATGCTTACTGTTGGGAGCTATCCTCAGACCAACTTTTCTGCATGGGAAGGCAGTAGCTGGCATAAGGATTAGATACGGATCAGTTGTGTGTTTACTATTGTCTGCCATCAAGATTGGAGGCCTTGCATTGAAGTTGCTTGAAAAAGTATTTGTTCGTAAACAGAGCACTATATTTATGGCTCAATTGTATAATAAAAATATGTTCCTTTTCAGATGAATGAAATGGAAATTCCACGCACAGCAGCAGAAAGAAGCTTGCGGGAACACATGGGGAACGTAGTAGAAGCGCTGATTGCATTGACCAATTGATCTTCTGGATTCTGCTGCACATATTTTATCTTCTTGTTGAAGAAAATTTACTTTGAAAAAAGATTTTATACTTTCATTGAGAGGTGTGGACTTCATTAGGACATGATGTAGTAAACAATGCTGTTTTCCTTCTTTAGCCTGATACTTTGGACGTATTAAAAAATTATGCATTATGCAGGGCTCAATTTCCAAATATTTACGCCAAAAAACAAGCGTACTAATTTATTTAGAATAAATACCATCTTTCTAAATGATTTTGAGTGCTATTTAACTGGCCATGCCATGTACATAGGACTGAAATACTGTAGTTCATATGTGATCAAATTCATTGTCATTATCATTAATGGTGTTTTCTTTTTTTATATAACTGTAGTGCTTACTTGTTTTTATCTCAGACATAAACATACAAGAGCTATGTGTATTGTCAGAGTCCATGGAGGCACGAAAATTTCTCCCATAATAAGCACTTGAGTAAATTAGAGAGATACTATATACTGAAAGCATAGAAGTGTTACAACCATACTGCTGATCCACAAGGGGGGGCGCTCAGGTGCATGATAGTCTGTGCACACCGTGGCAAGTGGACAACAGTTGGTGGGGATTGACATCACGGTTGACAGGTTTACATTTCAAAACCAGCCAAAGACTATAAAAAAAAATGGCCAAATTCATACACTGCCAATTCCATTTCTCGTACCTTATACAGGTAACACATTCACAGAGACTGGCAGTTGAAACTACAGCAGGGCTTCTGGAAGGTTAGTGGGTTTTCTCAGTCAATCAGATTCCTCCAGCAGCAACAATTAGTCCAGCATAGCGAAATGGGAGCTAGGGCAGTTGGGCGGGCCCAGCCAGCATCATTTAACTCAATTTGCATTAAAAAATTGGGCAGGTTTTAAAAGCGCCTTCTTCAGATCTGACGCGATGAGAGGGAGTGGATGCAACGAGACGGATGCGCAGAATATAATGTAAGTAATAGGAATGTCAGACCTACAAGTTGTGTGCATCCAACATGACACGACTGTCGGATGAAGATGCAATGTGCTGCACAGTTGTCCTGGGCCCCGCAGGGTTTTGTGTCTAAGGGGAGCCTGGCCATGCTTCACTTACTTGATTAGCCAGGTCCCCCTGCTTTTAGCCTGCTGCCAGCTTCAGAATATAGGCCAGCAGCTCCATGCACAGATGATTTTTCTTCTATTCAGATTCTCTGTACCCTCATTGGTCCTTTAAGGATAAGTTCCGGTAAAGCTGTACAGGGATTGGAGAGGTGGGAACTTCCCCTCCAGCCTATCCAATCCCAATGCAGCTTTATTGGGACTTAAACTTAAGACCAATGAGGGTACAGAGAACTAAATAGGAGAAACTCATGCAGGTATGGGAGCTCCAGTACTCTCTTCTGAAGCCTCCAGCATGCTGACAGTAGTGGGGCATGGCTTATCAAGTAAGTGAAGCATGGCCAGGCCCCTCTTAAAGGACAATGAAAGGGTTAAAGCAAAGGCTTTATGTGTTATCACTTACTGGGCAGAGTGAATCCAGGCTCTCTGTCTTCATATGCAAATCCACTGCCTGCACCCAGAGCTGGGTGACGTCGCCAACATTCCTTAGCTTTCCCTCCCTGCGGCCTCGGGCACAGAAGTGTCTCATTACAGCCTTTTTCTACATTCTGCGCATGAGTCTGTTCCCTTCTTGCCTGTGCTCAATTTGCATGCTTCTTCTTGAACCTGTGTAGCCCACCCACCAACCAATAGGAATCCGTGAGCCTGGTCTCCATAGCGATGCTCGATTCCTTTCATTAGCACACAGAGCTGCAAGCTAGGAGGGAGCTGTGTATTATCCTGAGTGTACCTATGTGTGATATATTAGCTAAATATATTAGAGAAAGCTTGGCTGACAAAGGGAAACTTACTTCTGTTTGTAGAGATTATTCATAGGGGAGATACTGCGGATGTGAGTGAATACCAAGTTCAGTGCTTTGCAATGAATAGATAATTATATGTTCATTAAGACGCTCCCTGGGGTCAGGGGGAGGGATTTTGGCACTTATGCAGTAATGAACAGTAGCTGAAGGTGGAAGGGAAGCCTTTAGTAAGATGGTGGCGCTGCTTTCTTCTGCAGGCTGCAACTTCCGAGTTGTGTTTATTAAAAAAATAAACGTGTTACTGAAAAATAAACACAGCGATTCTGAAGGGGGGCAGGCCATCAATTTTTTTTTTACTTACAGGGGGGCCCTGATCACCAATGGCGTTTTATAACTTGTTGGGGGAGGGGGCCTAGGCCATCAATATTTTTTGTATGCAGGGGGGCCCCTGATCACCAATGGCTTTTTCGTAAGTTGTGGGAGGGGCCCAGATCATCAATATTTTTTTTTTCTTGCAGGGGGGCCCCTGATCACCAATGGCTTTTTATAATGTGGAGGGGGAAGCTGGCCACCAATGGGGTTTTATATCTTAGGGGGGGTTTAATGTTTTAGCCCTGATGTCTGTGTGGCCTTCTTAAAATATGTGGTTGGCGGGGACCACGGTGCCCAGAAGATGTTGCCATACAGGGCCCTTGAAATCTGAAGGCTGCCCTGCTTGTAGGTCCGATATTCCTATTACTTACATTATATTCGGCACATCAGTCTCGTCGCATCCACTTCCTCGCATCATGTTGGATCGGAACAAGCCGCACCGTGGAGTTCAGCCCTAAGAGGTAGTGTTCTGGCTATTACGTTACATCCGGTCACTCCAGCCTTTATACATTAAGTTTTTGCCTAAATATATATATATATATATATATATATTTTTTTTTTTTACAGCCTATCCATTTATCCATTTTTTATTTTTACACTTAACTAAACTGTCCTTTTACTATGCAAAAAAGCTTGTGGAATTCTCTCATTGAATCCGCTACAGGTGGATGGATTAGATAGCTTTAAGAAGGGATTGAATGGCTCTTTAGCAAGGGAAAAAACACTGAACTGAACTGAGTTACTGAAATTAGCTCTTAACACAAAGTTAATTTATGAACTAGCCTGACTGCAATCTTAGAGTCAGAATGAAAATTGCATTGCTTTAGTTAATAACAGGGTTTGGGTTACTCAGACTCGTTCTGCACTTGCTATCCTAGTCCAGCAAACTGTTGTTGTGAAGAAATACTTAGACAAGGTCCTATAAGCATACTTAAGCCTAGCTAGGAGTTAAGGAGAGATGTTTTTTGTGGTTCCACTGCCAACCTGTCCCATACATACTTAGACATGGGTTATTTAAAAGTTGTTAACTAAGTCTCATTTTGGGCTAAGTGTTCAATATGACAGAATATAATGTACCGCCTCAGTCTAACCCTTACAAAGCAATAGTAAGAGCCCTTCTAGAATAGTATAACCCTTTTATCTAGGTACACTTATATTAGTGTTGTAGAAATCAATTCAAATCAGTCTTATCTTGCATGTCACGTTTTTATTGCTACTGAAGACCGTTAATTGCCACCCTTAAATTTTACCCTATCTGGTTTCCAGGCTGATTCAGTTCTTCCAAAGCTGCTTCATAAATGGGCAAAAGGAGCCTGGCTGTGCCTCAAAGCATCCCGGAATTTTTCTCCTTTGATACCCCCTGTGCTAGCCTCACAGTTTGGTGCTGTAAAAATACTAATAAACTGATTTTTTTTTTTGGTTAGACAAAAATACTGTTTAACTACTAGACAGTCAGTAATTTATTATAAAATCACTCCGTTCTACATTTTTGAGAGACATCTCTCACTAGACAAATCAGTCATTCCATTGACTCTGAATTTCTATGGAATACCCTTACCCCCATATTTGAGACCATTTCTCTGCCTGTGTTCCAGCAAATGGTTACAAAAATGGGAAGTGAGTGCCTGAACCAACTCATGTTTTCTGCAATCAATGACTATGGCTTGCTGCTCAAAAAAACACAAGCATTTTTTTCAAAAGTGGGTGTTTAACAAAACTGCTCACTAGGTTTTAGCAAGGCCTTCAGCCTTGTGTTTTATATGGTCATGGAATTTCTCGGTGACTTCTAATATCCTCATATATTTATTATAATTCAAAAGTTTCAGTGAGTCGTGCCAAATTACATCACTGAGCACCAAATATAACCAATGACATCACCAAGCACTGTTTAGAAGGAGATCATTTACAGGATATTCACGGCTCTTGTGTATTAAATATATATTCCTTAATAATGCCCTTTCTCGTAACAAACTAAAGTATGTTAAAGACCTTTGGAGGAAGAGGCTGAGAACAAACCTTTAATTCAACCCTTAAAGGAGAAGGAAAGTCATTTACGACTTGGAGGTGCCAAACGTTAGGCACCCCCAAGATATTGTATTTACTTACCTGAAACCCCGGGCCAGCGCTCCTATCAGCAGAAAACTGCACTGGCTCGGAGTTATTCCAGCGAGCACCACTGAGTGCTTTTCTTCCGGCTTCTTCTTTCTTCAAATTTCTCGGGGCAGATGTATGTGCAGTAGAATGAAATAGCCGGCTTTTTAGTTAAAGTTCGGCTTTTCACTCTTATGCGCATGTGCAGCTGTGAGAAGAAAGAAAAAGCCGGAAGAGGAGCGTTCTGTGGTGCTCAGTTAAGTAAATACATTCACTTGGGGGTGCCTAACATTTGGCACCCTTAAGCGGTAAATGACTTTCCTTCTCCTTTAAATGTTGTATTCATGCCAAAGAATTACCCCACCTAGATAAGGATCAGTGGGGTTCAACATAGATTTTCCAATCCTCTAAGCTAGTTAAAATCTACATCATATTATAGTTCTGGTATTCAACTATTCGCCACCTAAAACCTGCCAAGTTCCTGTATAAAAGTCAATGGGAGAGATCCAGGCATCAATTTGGACATGCCTTCACGACATTTGAGGGGTTTTTTTTCGGAGAAAAAAAAAACTTGAATGAGTTAGTCAAATTCGATTTGAGTTTTCAAGTCGGTAAAAATCGTGCAAGTTTTAGATATTCCATTTCTTTATTAAATAACCCCCCCAATCGAATTTTGTGTATATTCGGATTTAATGGAGTTTAAAAAAACACACATATTTGAAATTCGACCTTTAATAAATGTGCCTCTAAATTTTTGCCTGAAAGATGAAAATACACTTTAGTTTGTACCTCTATTTGATCTTTTATTTTTTAAATGCATGTTATGGAGACACAGTCTAGATTCCTTATGGAATCTGTGCCAAATACATACAGGAAGGTAAACTGGCTCTTTATATTGAGTGTGTGATAGGGACCTCAGATTCTAAGCTATACGGGGGAAGGGACTGATTTGAATTATATTGATCTCTGTTTTTTTGTAGGATTACTTATCTTATTGGCGATAATGATAGAACAGAAAAAAAAGTATACTTTCCCTTTAAGATCTACAATATGAAAATTCAGAGGGATTAGTGCTGGATATATCATAGAATTATCTTTATCCCTGGGTGAAAAGTTTTATCAAAAATTTGGCCCCTACAACCACAAAAACAGACCTGCAAATGACTGGCTGTAATTATAAAAAAGAAGCCAACACAAATGCTGTTCTGATTGTAAATGACTGTACATATAGGCAGCTCTTTGCCACTTATAGCACATGGACTAATACAAGGTCTTGCATCACACAAAAGGCGCCTGCGCACATAAGATGGAACATGTTAAATCCAAGGCCTATTGTTCTGCATTGCATTTCTGAACTGTAGATGGCTTTCATAATTGTAGAAACAAAAAATAATTTCATGGGACTGTTAAGTTTATAAGGTCATACAAACAAATCGTTACAAGCTATAAAGTATACAGAGTAACTGATTTATTTACAAACATTAGCAAATCTCGTCTCCTTTTCAGTGTTCCTGAATGTCAAAATGGTTTAGCTAAAAAACACCTTTTATATCATTCTCAGAAAATCTGTGGAAAATAAAGCTGGGTTTCTCCGCTGCTTGGAAAACCAAACAATCTATTCACACATTAAAAAATAAAACACACATTACTTGCAAAGTATATATACACAGTGTGTGCAAGTAATGTTGGTTCTTGAACCAATAACTCCCTGTCATGAGCTGCAGTACTTTTCATCCCAAAAGAAAATGAACAAGTTCCCACAGCCATGGATAGTTTATGTTGTCTTTCTTTTCTGCACAGATGGTCTCTCAAACACATCCCTTACTCCTGCTGCCTTCTGTTTGAAGAACTTTGTGTTCTGCGGATTATCCTGGCCCCATGCCGAGTCAAATGAAGTGGTATCCTGATCAACCAAGTGAGTATATTTTGTCCGACCTGAGCGACCAAAGTTCTTGACCTAAGCAAAAAAATGGTTGATATAAACTTATGAACTGGATCCAAAATGCACAGGTAAAAATCTCATTAAGTATTACTATGCTAAGAACACGAATAAGGAAACGACAGCCAGTACAAACACAGGTGATATTTAGGATATGCTGGACACTAGGGGGGTTATTTACTAAAAATTCATGATTTTTTTTTATATATAAAATCTGAAAAATCACAAATTTTTCGTAATTTATTAAACCCAGAGAATGGAAAAGTCAGAATCTGAAAATCCGGCATCTCAGACCTATTGAGGTTCATATAAGTCAATGGGAGAAGTCCCAATGATTTTTTGATGTGCCCTGGGTTTTGGGCAATACCCCAAGTTTTTTTTGGAGTTTTCGGGTGGAAATTACAAAAAATGGATAAAAAAGTCCGATTTTGTGAAAGTCTGATTTTACACGCAAAGCGAATTTTTGTCAAAATGTAATAAATAAGTGTAAAAAACCTGAGCGGATTTGATCGGAGTTTGTAGCAGAAAATATTAAGATAAATTCGGACTTATATAATGTAAGAAAATGTAAGAAATTGAGACATCCTTTACCTGCATGACCTTGGGTAATATAGTCTTATTAAAATGATCCTCCAAGGTGGGTGCACTGAAATCCCTTTTATATACGTTCTCGTCTTCATCCTATTGGGGGAAAAAATACATAATGCTTTCTGTAATCTGAGCATAAGAAGAAGAGACACAGAATACTCCAGTAATTGGCTGAATCACAGCACTGAAATCTTAGTATTCAACCAAACCAAATCCAATACCTAAAAGTCATGTGACCTTAAAAAGCACAACAAATAAAAGAGAAATCTTAAACATTTACGCAAAATCTGGTTCAGATGTAGTACAAATATTATGGATTTGGTATATGCCTAATAAAAATGTAAAACAAATGTCATTTTTGAAGACTATGGTTTGTGCTCTATCAAAGAATAGTTCTTACCAGGAAAAATGCACCTCTGTGGTAATATTTTTGCAGAAATTTGTATTTTCCTTTCATTGCCTTGTTGGTTATTATCTTGCCGTTTGCACGCAGCTCTGCCCGTCGTTCCTCATCTGTCATATTACGAAGGCGATCAACCTCTGCCTTCTCCTTTTCCATCCTGTTGCACGTAAAAGATATTAGCATTAGACTCTATAATAAACATGCAGCACACACATCCTGGGGAATTTTGAAAGTTGGAGATTAGCAGTATTACCTGAAGTGTAGAGAAAACATAGCAAGCAGTATATGAGTCATGATGTGACTTAAAGGACAAGGAAAGCTAAACTAAAAAAAGGCTGGAAATGTTGCACATTATATTTTGGGCTTCTGTGCCAGCCACAGACAACCAAAGCCCTTTAGCAGTATAGATCTATGTCTCCAAAGATGCCCCAGTAGCTCCCCGTCTTCTTTTCTGCTGATTCACTGCACATGCTCTGTGCTGCTGTCACTTACTGAGCTTAGGGACCGGCTTAAAATATACAGTATAGAATATTATAATATTATAATAAGGCTGTATAAGGCTGATTAGTAATTAATATAGATAACTACATGGCAGCACAGAAACCAGAATTTAATAATCAGACCTGTAGCATCGGCTTATATTACAGGCCAACCAAATTTTCTGCTTGATAATTTGCGACAACCACTAAGCTTAGCTTCTCAACAACTGCTCAGAGCCCATTGAGCATGTGAGTGTCGCAGACCCTTTCCAAGATGGTGACCCCCTGTTACAAGTTTGAAGTCCTGGATCATTGCTGCTACTGACAAGCTGAAACTTTAGGCTGGTGCAATAAGTTCAGTAAATAAAACATTGCTTTTTCAGCCCTATTCATTTTTTGGGTTTAGTTCTCCTTTAAGTAACTTAATCCTCTTGTCAGTGCAACAGTGCTAGGTGCCATACAGTATGATTTTATTCCTAGAGTAAGGATTCAGATACTTACGCCTCTCGCTCTTCACGATCTCGCTTGATGCGCTTTAACTCTCTTACTTTCCAGGCTTCATACTCCTCTTCATCATTCTCATCATCTGTGTTTAGGGCATCAAGGGCTGCCAAGGATCGCTTATTCTCTTCAATCTCCTTCCTAGTTTCCTCCTCTACAATCTGAACATGGAATATTACGATGAAAAAGCAGAAACCTCAAACAACTACTAGCTGCCACTGCATCAATGAAAAATACTTACCTTCAAGGTGTATTTCCTTCTCTCCTCTGCCATCCGCTTTGCCTCTGCATCCAGTTCCTTCTGCTTTATCGCCTCAGCTTCCTTTTCCTGCACGGTGACTCTATCTTTCCTGAAAGGGTTACAAATTCAAATTATAGCAACATATATTAAGCTCTTCGTTTTGTTGACACTTAATGTCAAGTAGAGAGTCATTTCATGTCTGGAAACTCTCAGTTGCGGTCATTTCATTGTCCCAAACACATTCCACATAATACATTTTTTTCAGTGAAATCTTCAACAACAAAATGATCCAAAGTATACAGATTCAATGGGGATCCTAATTTGCATATTCAGATTTGGCAGGGCCTGAAATTGAAAGTGCCAAAAAATTTCTGGTCCAATAATACATAATGACCAAATGCAAAATGTTTTTTTGTAAACCACACTTTATGTCATAACAAAAGCCAATTTTAAGGTGAACCCACCGTTAGGTAATGAGAGAAAACCACTTACTTTCGGATAAACACTGGCTTGAGTCGTGGTTCCATTTCATCTTCACTGTCAGTGTATTCTTCATATTCAGACTCTGATTCCGATTCTTCTCCTGACCTCCCCTCATCCTCTAACTCCATCACTTCCATCTCCTCATTTTTTCTCTCTGCAGCTCTCTGACGCATCATGGAACGGCGCTGTTCTATTTCCTGATTACAATGTAAGCAACACAAACATTTTTTGAATCTTAAAATAACAGGATGCTTTGGCATTAGGAAAAAAGGACCACCATGCAGCTATGAGTTTGGTAAATGGGATGTAAAACAGACTGTTATGATGATGCCCAGAAGAAAGTAAGTTTCCAAGCATATTTTTTAGCTTATTTTCTATCAACTATCTGTCAATTATTACCAATTTTATATTATTACCCAAGATCTAAGACAGACACATTGCAGAGTATAGTTAGTGTAGTTTAGTGTAGTCCAACACCTCAGATTATACTCTGCCATTGAAAAAATAACTTGCTGAGAATCACTCCTGGCCACAACTAGCAGAAGAAGAACTAAACAGGATTTACAAATGAAATACAATAAAGTACCTTCAGTTCTAAGCATAAATCCAGAAAAAAACTTTAGAAGGAGGACTCTTTTCAAGCATGTTATTTGGCTAGGTGGTATCATAGATTACCTCATCATCTACTTCTTCCTCTTCCTCCTCACTAGTAACCTCTCGATCCATGCGCCAATCCTCTGCTGGCTCAGGTTCGGACTCACTTTCACCAACTACTTCAGGCTCAATAATCTTTCGGTGCCTGGCCAACCTGTACAAAGAGAGTGTTTTATGTGTCAGAAAAAAGTCACATGTTTGCCCCTTGACTTTGCATGTTATACTGTATATGAAATAAGAAAATCAGGGCACCTCATCTGCAAGAATAAAAAGAAGTCTGTTACTACCTGTTCAATGCAAGTTGCTGAGGAAAGACAATTGAACACAGTATGTGTGCTGCTACGCTGTGCTATTGTGTAATATCCCGCAAGAATTGAGATCCACTTTGCTTTGTCTTCATCTTAATAAAAAATGTATCTTTACTTACCAGGCAATAACTGACGCAATAATATTTTACCTTTAGCAAATAAATGATTTATATATGTATTTTGAACAGATGCCTATAGTGAACTTTTGTAGCCAAGAAAAATGGCAGAAATTGTAAAAGGGACAGAGCTAAATAGTATTATCCTGTAAGACCAAAAGAGTCACCTTTCTTCCACATCCTCATTCATACGGCTCTGCAATCTTCGTAAACGAGGGTCGCTGGTGCTTTCTTCTGGCTGTTCCTCCTGCTCAACCTCCTGCTCCTTTCCCTTTTTAATAAACTGGAACTCCTCTTCTTCCTCATCAGAGGACTCCATTGGAGCATAGTCGGGCCTTTTACCAGAAACATAGCGCTTAACTTTGACTTTCTCCATGGATATTTCACCTGTTAAAAGTATAGTATAAGTATTTATCGGTTTTAAAATACATCCAAATAGAAACATTTTGTATGTTGTAGAACGTCCTATTTTCAATTGGTCTTCATTTGTTATAGTTTTTGTTTTGCCTTCTTCTGCCTCTTGCCATCTGTCAAATAGAGGTCATTGAATGCAACAGCCAAAATCTACTGCTATTGTGAGGCTACAATGTTATTGTTGCATTTAATGATTTATCTTACTATTCAGGAACCTATTCATATTCCAAATCCATTCAAACCATTGCATGACTGCTAGGGTAAACTGTACCCTAGCAACCATATAGCTGCTGAATTCCATATATCTTCTGAACAAAAATCACAAACAAGTCCAACTGTAACTATTTCAGAATATCACAGTCTACATCATAAAAAAAGTAATTTAAGGCAAACTTAAAAGTGGAGAAAAATAATAATAATATATTACAAATTGGTTTATTTTGCTCTATAGTAACAAAATATATACATTTTAACTATAGATCTCCTTCAAAATAAGTATCAGATGTCAGCATAAAATTTTAGTATAAAATATTTTTTTTTAAGCAAGCAGTGTGTCATTATACATGTATATTATATATTTTCTGGAATGCTTGGAACTTGTTTTTTTTTTTGATAAGGGATCTTTGTACTACAAATCTGCTAAAAACCATTTCAACATTAAATAAACCCAATAGGATTTTTTGGCCACCAATAAGGATTAATTATACAGGTATATTAGTTTGGATCAAGTAAAAGGTACGGTTTTATTATTAAAGTGAAAAAGAATACATTAGAATTAAATTAGAATTATTTAATTAAGGTGGAGCCTTTGGTAAATGGCCTTTCTATAATTTGGAGCTTATTAGAGAACGGATTTCTACCTCCTGACTGAATATTATTTTCCCTAAAAATACATTGGTATCAAGTACCATTTTTACTTGCTGTTCTGGTTAGATATCAGCCATTTAGCAAGCTTTTGTATTCATTATTATGTCTGGTAAATCAGTCCAGTTCTCCTGACTATCTTCCCTGGATTTAGGATTTTACAAAGTTATTTTAGTAGATATTGGATTGTAGAACAACAGAAGACAGAAAGTATAAGATTATCTTCTAGGTCTGAGCCCAGAATAAACATACTCCTAGGAGGATATTGATGCATCTATAGTAGTTATCCCTAACAACAAAGAAGCCACACAAATAGGACTATTTTCTCTCCTAGACGAGAAAACCAAGTCTAAAGGTCAGTTATGGTGAGACTTGCCATGAAAAGCTGTATGTTACCCCAAATATGCTTGGATCTATGGTTGAAAGATTGATACATTAATATTTTCTTTATATGGAACCTTGTTATAAGCTAAGGGGGGGTCCTACGATGAGACAGATGTGCCAAATATAATGTAAATAATAGGAATGTCGGACCTACAAGCTGTGTGCATCCGATGCGACTGACAGCTGAAGATGCAACTTGCAGCGTTTGCATCCAACAGTCGCGCAACAGCCGCCTGCAGCTTGTAAGTCCACCATTCCTATTACCTACATTATATTTGTCACATTCGCTTCCTCTCATTGCGTCAGATCTGAAGACGGCGCAGCGTGTGGTTCAGCCCTAAGAGCTGAATTGTCACATTTGCAGGTAGAAACCAAAAAATTCTACGGCCATCTGAAAGAGTCAGCATTTATACTCTGCCGATAAAAAATTTTCATCCTGTCCAATAACCTAAGCTTTTGCCGATATTGTCGCCTTGTCTACAAACAAACATGCACGCTGTTTTGTACAATAATATTGGCGAGTATATGGCCACCTTTAAGTGGATATTGGTGCTGTGCATTGGCAGAAATAAGTGTGAGAGTCTTGGGATCCCATGTGTACCACAGTATGTGTTAGATTTGGTCGCAGTTTATTACATTGTGATATCAGCATACACTAAAGGGCAGATTTATCAAAATGCGAGTTTAGAGCTTAATAAATAAACACTCACCCACTTTCTATTCACTCCTATGGGATTTTTAGAACTATATTTAGCAAATGGTGAGCTCTAACTTTCACCCTTTGATAAATACAATTCTAAAAATCCCATAAAAATTACGATCTAAACTCACATTTTGATAAATCTGCCCCCAAATGTATACTGGCAGCCTACGCGCATTGCTATAGGTGGGGATTACTTACCAAAACTGAGCAATTTACCCTAGTGCAGTATCCCATAGCAACAATGATCTGTGCACTGCTAGTAGAGCAATCAAGTCACTGACTAGTTGCTATGGGTTTTACTGCACCAGGGCAAATTGCTCACTAATTCACAGTTTTCTATATTGGAATAGGTGACCAATCAGCAGCAGAGTGATATCTCTAAACCACAACCCTCTGCGGCCAGAGAGAGACGAACTACACGTTCAATTCCTCAGATTCCTCCGACAGGTTTGTGCATTGCAGGGATGTAAGTTATATATAAGTTGGACACCCCACATTAACAAGCGCTATATCCCAACAATAACAAGCGCTATAGTGGAGGAGGAGTTTCCTCTCAAAAGGCCGCAGTTTTTCAATAAACCAATGGTTTTACCTTTCTCATTGCGAACCGGTACGGCACCGGCCGTGGACTGGATGGGCGGCAGCTTGTTTAATGCGTTAGCAGAGGACGCCATGGTGCCGGTAATGGATCAGAACCGTCACGAAACCAACAGCTTTACAGAGTTCCGAGAAGCGCTGAAGGACTCGATACCATAGACTACTTCCGGCAACTTCCGCCGCTGCGTGCTAAAGCTGCGCATGCGCGTTTGGCCCTTCCCTTTTCCCTCGGGTCCTGAAGCAAGATGGTGAGCCTTTGCGGTGTGGTCGCTTCGGCATTATCAATCTGTTTTAATCCGCCCCTGAGAGCAGTATTTCTGAGCCTTAGACACCTCTCTCCGCTGCTGCACACATGTCCGAGCCTGATGCTCTTGCTTTTCTCCGCCTTCCATCAGTTTCCGACTGTATATTTATGTGTTTTAGTTGATTGGAAGATTGAGGCCTGATTGATCCCGGTGTTTAGTTACCGGTTTTGGTTCCATGTGGTGTTTATGTGAGCCATAGCCTATTTACTTGGAGTCTGCTAATGTACAGCTCCCAGGAGCCCTGGCTGGTGGAAGATGTAGTTTCTTACTGTGTCACAGGGCGAGCCTTACACCAGAGCTCCCTAAAATGGCCAGTACATTGCTGCTTTCTGCATTTTGTCTATTATACCCTTGTTAAAATACACTCCTTTCCATATTATCGTGAACTGCAAATCTCAGCCAATCTAATTATAATCTAATCCATTATATGATGAGGAATGCTGGGAATTGTAGTCAGTAATATCGGTGGAGCCAAGAAACAGGACTAACCAGTAATCCCACTTGAAAATGAGCTTGTACAGCTCGAAACATGTTGTGGTGAATAAATGAAGCTCATGCGCCTCATTCCTATGTCTTTAATTTGTAACAAGTAATCCCTGCAAGGGATGGAATTTTCGTATAGAAACACTAGTGCATGTAATTGGGTATCTGCAGAATTATAAACTGTATATATTTACAGCTTTGACTGGACCTTTTTCTAAATGTGTTTCTTCTGGGGGTTTTTTTTTCCAGGCCAAACGCACCAAGAAGGTCGGCATTGTGGGTAAATATGGGACCCGTTACGGTGCTTCCTTGAGGAAGATGGTCAAAAAAATTGAAATCAGCCAGCATGCTAAATACACCTGCTCATTCTGTGGCAAGGTAGGTGCCGTTTACAGATAAAGCATCTTTACTGGCTTGACTTGAACATCTTAAGTGTTATAAGTTACAACTCTCCATCCCTTTTAGACCAAGATGAAGAGAAAGGCTGTTGGAATCTGGCACTGTGGATCTTGCATGAAAATTGTAGCTGGAGGAGCCTGGACCTACAAGTAAGTCATTTAGCCATTTATTTTGTAAGTCTGTGTTAGGACCTAATCAGAAGTGCACTGAACTCTATGAACCAGTGCACAAGAAGTTCAGTTGTACACATGGTATGCTTTCTTGGTGTTAACTCACTGAAACACTCTGACAGGTGTGTTTCAGGCACTGTATGCTGTAATGTGCATAGTAATATTCCCCCTAAGCTGTTCCCTCTATAAACATAAGGGAAGAGATCCAATATTGCATGCAGTATATTAATGATAGAAGTGGGTGTGTACAAGTGCTGATATGATGTTCCCCCAGTATTTATTCTAGACCCATAAAAGGGAACTGAGAGATCTTTCCAAGTACTTAGTTTAGCCCCAATAATTGGTCCTTACTCTAAAATTGACATGCTTCTGGAAGTCTGTTTTACCCTGCGCCAGCGTTTTATGATTGTATAAATTGGCGTTTTAAAACTGCAACAGAAAGTGTGAGGGTAAAAGGCACAGCTCTTTCCATTCATGGTGTGATGAAACCTAATGTGTGTATATGTGCCCTTGGTTTGTTTACAAGCACAACAGCTTATCCTTTAGAAAAGCCCAAACCGTATTTTCTTATCGCAATCGGTAGAAAGCTTCCTAGGCTTCTCACAGCTGCTATGGATGGCAATGGCTCATCAGGGAGCTGGGATTGCAGGTAACTAGGGCATTTTGCATTGTTTTTAAAGCTAATATAGACTGCAGCTGATGCCAGATGTGGCCCAGCTTAGCACAGACCCCGACCTAGTGGTTGGGGACCCCAGCTATAGAGGGGTGGACTTCACACTTAATGGCAGTGTTTGATCACGGGATAAACCATTGACACGTAGTAGAACATTTTTTCATAATGGGCTATATGAAAGTGGTGTGTGGTATATTTTAAGACCTCCAATGTTTAGGCTTTCCCTTCAGCTCTTTCATTGCCACGCAATGTGCGTTTGTGCAACATCTGTCGTGGAGCAGACCCAATTGTCATTTCGAAAAGGAGTTAAGTTTAAACTTAGTTTTTAAAGGAATAGTAACACCAAAAGGCTATATGGCACAGATCAAATAATGAACAGATATGTTCTACAAAGCCTATCTGCTGTGTAACCTGAGCCTTTTCTCCTTTGAATGGCTGCCCCCATTGCTACACAGCAACTTATTTATATAAATAGTAGTGTTTATGAAGCAAACGCATCAGTTTTACCAGTGCAGCGCAACACTGCATTATGTATGTATTAGTGTTACTATTCCTTTTAAGATATTGAAATGGTGTGATACTTGCAGAAATGTACAGGAAATGTTTTGTCCTACATACTACTACTGACTTCTTAGAGCAGTTATCCCCTACTAGTGGCTCCTGATCCCCATGTTGCTCACCAACCCCTTGGATGTTGCTCCCTGTGACCTCAATGCAGATGCTTATCTTGAATTCCTGGCTTGGAGGCAAGTTTTGATCACATAAAAACCTAATGTACTACCAAACAGAGTTGGGCTACCAAGTAGCAAATCACAGCCCTTATTTGGCGTTGCTCCCAACTCTCTTTACATTTGTATGTGGCTCACAGGTAAACAAAAAAAAAAAAGTGGACCCTGCCCTAGAAACTCCAGTATCTGTTCTATAGTATATACTGGCTGATTTGATATGAGCTGTGCTGTTTCCAATGAGAAGTAGTTGCTTTTCAATCCTATTTCCCTTTGAAAAAAAAAAAGACTTGAGCAAAATGTTTTTGTGTGCTCTTGCCTGCTGGGGTTTAACCTATTTTCTATAATTCTTTGAGGTGGGGGGGGGGGTGTTACAGCATAGGCAAGGTATTCTTCTTAGGAACATTAACACCAAAAATGTGTTTTAGGGTCTGGCCACACACAAGCAGATTCGGGGAGATTATTCACCCAGCGACAAATCTCTTCTTTGGGGCGTCAAGCTCCCCAAACTGCATGTGGCAATGCACACGCAACATTTCGTTTTCCGAAGTCACCCAAAGTTTCCTCGTGAGGCAACTTCGGAAAACGAAGCACCGCGTGTGCATTGCCGCAGCCAATTTTCATTTTAGCCTGCGGAAGGCAGTTCAGGGAGATTGTCGCCCTGAAGAAGAGATTTGTCGCTGAGGCAGACGAATCTGCTTGTGTGGCCAGACCCTTAGGGTGGTGGCAGACTGGGAGATTAGTTGCCCAGCGACAAATCTTCTGTCTGCAGGTGTCTATCTCCCTGGAATGCCTTCCTGCTGGCAGGAATATGAATGGCCAACAGGATGGCATACGACTTGCCTTTGCTTACCAAAGTCGCCATGCTGCTGAAGATTCGTATTCTTGCCAGCAGGAAGGCATTTTGGGAGATAGTCACCTGCTTGGCGACTAATCTCCCCGTTTGCCACCACCTTAAATCTCCATTGCTATGGACGGCAAATCTCAGTCTGCCATAGCACTTGCACCGAAAGATAAACAAGGGTCAAAAGTCATTCATGGCTTCTCTGGAGGACTACTTAATTGCAAACATATTAATGATCCTTTAATAAACCTAATTCCAAGGGGAACTTAACCTGATAGCAGTCCATAAAACCACAGACACCGTCGCACACTTATATACAAGCACTTCCTGACCTGGATGATTACTGGAATTATTTTGATGCCCACAATGAATACAACTCAGTGTGATGCTTATGTAAAATTGTTCTCTACTTGGCAAATCTAACATTATACATTTAGCTTTAATCATTTTAACAATCAATTTTTATAAAAGGCAACTATATTCCTTAATAATGTTACTAAAATTACAGTTTGCCCACTTGTATCATTCTCGGGCTGCCCTGTCTCTCCACTCCCAGCACAAATAGCTGCTTGCTTTATATTTCTTGTGTTTGAAGGATCTTATTTATAATGCTCTAGCAGAGAGATGGTATTGTAATGACACATGGGGGAATTGCCCAGTTAATGATAATGACTTGAACCCTGCCAGCACACTTTTTGGTAAAGAGATTATTACTTAGAAGGAGCAATTCTTGGTGTTTTGCACCTACTGGGATGGCAATTTCATGGGCAGCAAAAACTGGATGCTCATTTTTTTTTTTTTTTTAATTTATTTTTCTGTGTGGACAATTTGTATTGTGACTGCTGCATCCACTTAAGTGGAATTGATCAGAAGACCTGTCAAAATGGAATCTCTTGTCTTTGGTTTTTAGCAGTAATTTGAGTGAGAAAGGAAAGCTAATGAGGGCCAGCGGTTCAGTGCAAGCTATGATTTTGGGCTGGGAAGTGCTGATTATGATGGTGGTGGATCAGTGTAATGGGGAAATTAACATTCTCACTGCACTCTATACAAACATGAACTATTTTATTTTAGTGCAGACTTTCTTAGTGGTCTTCTCCCCTGCAGTTAAGGCTGTCACTCGCCATAAATGCTAGTCTCTACAGGGCCAGAAATAAAAGCTACATATATAATTGTGCTGTTATCAGATAATGCAGTTTCCATGCTTCCCTCTAAGCTCTGCTCCAGTTTCAGGACTTTGCAAGGACAGAAAACTATTCTCTCTTGAACTCTTTGGGAGTCTCATTCTGTGCTCAATACCCAATGCAATTACTGTGTCCTAATTTATTGGCATGTCGTGGAGTAATTAGACTGTGCTGGAATAAAGTACATTTATTCTGGACATCTGACAGATTGGACAACTCAGAAATCCAATTATGGCTCCTGGCTTGTCTTTACTCCACATACAAAAATCAAGAAGATGGGCAGGTATTCTATATTGCTTAAGACTGATCCCGTTTTCTCTTTTCCAGCACCACCTCCGCTGTCACAGTCAAATCTGCTATCAGAAGACTGAAGGAACTGAAAGACCAGTAAACACCAGTTGTTCTGGAAACCAGTACTATTCCATCTGTTGATCTGGACTGTTGTCAATAAAAAAAAATGTTCTGTAAATTTTCTTTTCTGCTGTGCATGACATTTCGATGGCTGTGTTCTAAATCCCATCTGACTATCCTCTTTTTGGTAACTACCCAAATGCCTTCATCCTATTCAGTACAGAGAGGCAATAAAGTTGTCCCCGAGGAAATTGTATTGCCTCTTGAGCGAGTTTGGAATGGTCAGCTACACTTCCCAGCATGCAAGTCATTGTTGTTATTGGTGTGTTGGCTAGAGGAGAGCGGATTCCTGTTTCTTTAGTCAGGCAAGCAGTGCAGAGAATAACATGGGACAGGCAAAACAATGCTTTCAATGGCAATTACATTTATAGATAACTAAAATAAATTTAGATGTTTGCCTACATAATGTAAATCTGATTTACAGGCCTGGACTGGTATTTAAAACACATTTGGTACACAGAGGCTGAAACAGCCCCCCACCAGCCGAATAAATAGTGACTGTCTATGGTGTCTTACAGCAGCCCCTCTGTATTTTGCCAAAGTCCACAGATTGCCAGTCTTAGCCTGGTGCCAAATGTTAGGGATTATAGTAATTTACAGGATACCCCTGACCAGTGGCTGTTTACTGAAAATTGCACCGGCTCAGTATTTTTGTTACAATACTTTCTATAACTTATAACATAAGTAACTTATGGTGTTGAGGATGACATGACAATGAAAATACAGTTTCATCCTCCATTGTAATGGCTGATTGCATCCTTTCTTATCCCAAAGCCCCATAAACATGTTTAATCCAAAACTGAATTATGTGGCCAGTAGCTTATGAGGCATATTAAACTGATATGAATGAGACCAGTTTTTTTTTTTTTTTTTATTCGGGAGAAATGTGCTTCTGAGGCACAATTGCCTATTACTACAGCTACCCTTTTTCTCCAAACCTCGTTACTGTCTGAGACTGAAAGCTCATTCAGACTGACTGCCCATCAATCTGATGCGAGTGACATATCAAAAAATAGCTGAGCTGAATGTGAGTCATATTGTTTATATAAGAGCATATCACTTTAGCACAGCTTGGTCTGCTATTGGACTCACCCACATCCAACTAAATTGTGATTCCTGCTATGTGCTACTATCCTCATCCATTTCTATTGCACTACAATCCGCATATATACACATTTTTATATTCTTTATAGGCTAAACTACAACTAGTGCTTCTGTTACAAATGCAAGTTATACACTGAGCACCAAGCCATTTTATTCAGTTATATGGGTGGGCAATTCCATTTTTTTACCATACCTGTAATTTTGGGTTTATATCCTAAAGTTTTAAAATAACCCTTACATGCTGCAGGGCAATAGAGAATACTGTGTAGAAACCTTACATTTTTTGTCCAGCTGCTTTATTTTATTTTTTTTTTACAGTTTTCTAAAATCTATTCAGAACTAAAATTATTTCATTTTTCTCCCTTTCATGTTTCCCAGTAGCAAGTGAGCAAGCCTGGTTTATAGATGTTACTTGCTGGTATAACTCTGCAGCCTCTGCTGCATTCTCCCCGACTTAAACAGATACTGCCACCAGGAATTATTTTTACATCTATCATAATATTGTCTTTGCATGCTATTTATAATTTTGCCATAAAAGTATTTACATATGCTTTTACATTACCCATCTGATCCCCCATGTTCCTATGAGGCTGCTGCCATATTTGGGCTTCAGTAGTCTGTAAGCATTAAAAACTCCAACTGACATTTTGAGAAGGGACAGTCAGGTTTAGGAACTTAAAGCAACAATTACTTACAAAAGCAGCCCTATTGGTGAAAACTGATTAACATGAACTATCGGTAACTTTTGATGTACATTAATGCTTTGAATAATTTTTTAGTGTCTGTATCTCGTTAACAGCAAACTAGTATGTGTCTGTCTGCTGTAAAATATAGTCACAAATGTAGTCAATTGTAACTGCTTAAAGGAGAACAGTCACAATCACTTGTGGGTGCCAAATAGTGATGTGCTGGTCAAACCACAACTAACAACCCACCCATTCCCTATCTTCACCCTACCCAGCAAGCCTTCTCTGTGGTGATGCGAGGGGGCAAGTTTCCCTCAACCCCCCCTCCTGGCCCAGTCCGTTCCATCCCCTCTGTTTAGAGACCCATGCCCACCCTGCTGTGATGTCATAAAAAGGATGGGGCATGTGCGAGTAAAATTCCGTGAACGGAGCTGGAAGTCTACAGTGTGAGGTTGAGCCAAAGATTTTTTGTGGTAGCAGCCCATCACTACTCTTCTGTTTATAAGACACGCCATCTCTGACATCATGAAGGTAGCCGGGCAGAGCAAATGCTCCTAAATAGAAGCTGACGGAGGCAGAAGAAGGGCATAGTAACGAAGACGGCGGAAGGAAGAACATGGACCAAATCCAACTACGACCAGCAAATCTTGTGTGGAAGCCGACCCCCAACCTGCAGCAAAAGTGCCCTGGGCCAGTGCTCCTGTTATCAGAAAATTGCCCAAGGGTTTTTCTTGGGGAGCACCATGAAGTAATCTCCCACTTTTTTCTTTCTATCATGAACCGATGCATGCACAGTAGAGTGAAACGCCCATTTTTTGTGAAAAAAAGATCATGCATACCTGCCCATAGAGGAAATCAGGAAGAGGATCTCTCTGTGGGGCAGTTTTCTGCTGGAGCACCATCCTGGAGTATCCAGTAACTGAATACAATCACTGGGGGCAATGATTGGCACCTCCCAGTGATTGTTGCCTTTCCTTCAAAGAGTTGGTGACCTTGCTGGCTGGAAAATGTAAAGGGTGTGAGCATTAATTGACTAATTTTGGAATTAAAATATGATTTTCAGAAGTCAGTATTTGGTACGTACTATTTGAAAGCAAATGGAGGGCAGGATGCAAAGTCCTAAAAAATATGCACAAAGCTCCGCGCTTTTGGCAAGAATGCACCTTCACATAATTTGTTACCCTTAAAACACAACTATTTGTGCCTGATAGTGGATATGTGTGACTGTTACTAGCCTGCTCTCATTTGGCCATAAGGGTATAGCTGTACAGTTACCATGTACATTATATAATGAACTAAAGCAACTCGTATTAATAAATATATACACCATTTTGATGTACGTTGCAGTCTTATATATACAGAGTATACAAGGCTGAAACAAGACATATGATTATCAAGTTTAACCATTAACCAAAAAGGACCGTAAATAATGTTTATTCGGATAATTCACTAGTTGTATGGAGAATAGACTTTTCTTGTAATTTCCATACAGCTCCATATATAGTGATGCAATTCACTGTGCAGCCAATGGAATAGCTTAGTGCTCATGGAGCCATGAATTAGGAATACATTGGCTGATGAGGATAGTCCAATGTTTTCTCATTGTTGCACGTTGGTGCTTATGTGCAATTCCATATAAAGTCACGTGGGTGCAAATATATCATCATAATTTATTTATATAGCACCAGCAAGTTACGCAGTGCTCTACAATAATTTAACAAACAAGGGTTACAGAGTAAAAAATAAGATCAGAGGGTCCTGCTCACAAGAGCTTACACTCTAAAGGTCACAAGGGTCCTTTGTTACCTAACTATAGAAAACTCATGCTGTAGTTCTCCTGTGCAATTCAACAAAATGAAGCACAGAATCATGGGTTTTCTGGGATTAACCATAAAGTCAATGTATCTATATATAATTATTTACACTTCCAAAGACATCATCTGAAGCATTACAATCTCTGTATGTTTCTTTTCCAAGTGTAATAAAGTAGCTAGGTGGCACTGTTGCCATAGAAAGGAGACTTAGGTTTTCAACATTATTCTTATGCTTCATACATAAAGGGGTGGTTCACCTTTAAGTTAACTTTTATTATGTTATAGAACAGCTAATTCTAAGCAGTTTTTCAATTGACTTCATTATTGGCTTTATATAGTTTTTGAATTATTTGCATTCTTCTGGCTCTTTCCGGCTTTCAAATGGAGGTCACTGACCCATCTAAAAACAAAGGCTCTGTAAGGCTATAAATCTATTGTTGTTGCTACTTTATACTCTTATTTCTATTCAGGCCCTTTCCTATTCATATTTCAGTCTTTTATTTAAACCAATTCATGGTTGCTAGGGTAATTTGGACCCTAGCAACCACATTGCTGAAACTGCAAACTGGAAAGCTGTGAAATATAAATCTATATAACTCAAAACTAATAAAAAATGGAAACTGATTGTGAATTGTCTCAGAATGTCACTCTATACATTGTACTAAAAGTTAATTTAAAGGCAAAAAGCCCCTCTAAGAGGTGAGGTTTTTTTTTTTTTTTTGCTCTTTTAAAAATGAGTGCACAAAAACGCTTTTACTAGTGTTTTTTTAAATGCTACTAAGGGGCATGTTTACTAACATTGGAGATAAATATCTGGAGAGATTTTTGGAGATGTTGCCTATGGCAACCAATCAGCAATTAGATTTAAACAGCCACAGCCAAGTTAGAAAACAAAAGCAAAGATCTGATTGGTTGCTATGGGCAACATCTCCAGAAATCTCTCCAGATATTTATCTCCAATGTTAGTAAACATGCCCTCAAGTGTTGTTTTGTGAGTTCAAAAGGCATCTTTCTATTCCATTATTGTATTATGACTGTGGGTAAAGCACAAATAAATGCAGCATGTTGTGTTACTGAATATAATAAGCCAGGCAATAAATAAACTGAACCTCATAACCCACCAGTACAGAAGAACCACAGGCAAAAAATGTCTCCACTTATAGGGTTAGTTCATCTTTATAGCATTGTACAATGACCTATTCTTAGCAACCTTCCAATGGGTTTTCATTTATTTCAATTGTGTTTGAATTTCTCATCTGGTTTTTCCAACTTGCACTTTAAAGTACAAGGAACGACTAATGCAATGGTTGTGACAAAATGTTAGGCACCCTCCAGCAAAGTAGATCACTCCATTTTTTTCCTCTGTAAGATGCCATGCCACCAACTTACTGTATTTTCCAAGCATCTGTGGTAAAAAGGACGGACTTGTGTCCTTCTCAACTTCATCTACTATGTTGTTACTCTATATGACTCTTCTGTGCTGGCCAGTCAGTGCTAGAGACGTCTGAGAAAAGTAAGTACAGGTATGGATACTTTACCCGGAAACCCGCTTATCCAGAAAGCTCCAAATTATGGAAAGACAGTCTCACATATACTGTATTTTATCCAAATAATCACAATTTTTAAAAATGATTTCCTTTTTATCTGTAATAATAAAACAGTAAATTGATCCAAACGGAGATATAATTAATTAAAATTTAATGTTTACATGATTTTTCTATTAGACTTAAGGTATGATGATCCAAATTATGGAAAAATATGTTATCCCAAAAACCCCAGGTCCTGAGCATTCTGGATAACAGGTCCAATACCTATATAATAGTGGAGCAACGCTGTGTTTTCCCCAGGCTGGTGCTTTCTTTCCCGAAAAGGAGCTACAGATCTGGGGCAAACAAACCAACAAACCAAGCATCTGGATTTATTGTCTAAAATAATAATCTACCTTTACCTTTGAACAGATATTCCTCTACCTCCCAAGATTTTGGAAATGGAAAGAGGGACAAAAAGTTTTGCCGCACGTAGATTGCCATTTTTGACCACCCCCATTTTTGTGGCCACACCCTCTAATTACCATTTTACCAGATTTGGCAGATTATGAAAGCTTGAACACATTTCTGTGTTTTTTAATGTGTTAGCAGTTTTGCTAATGGAGGTGAATTGCCCTTTAAGCTGAAAATCAGTTTCCCCAAGTGACCTGCTTATCTTAAATTGTTACAATTGTTTCTTTGCTTATCTTAAATTGTTACCAAGGTTTCTAAGTATCTATTGTGGGCTCTCTGCCAAAAGCCAATTAAGTTAGAAACTGTGTATATTTTTCTGCCTGTTCAGTGCAGGAGATCAAAGAGAAAATAGGGACATTTCAGTAACAATCCGGGACTGCGGGTTGATCTGTCAAAATCGTGACCACGAAAAACGGGACAGTTGGGAGGTGTTATTCTGTGATACACATGACATGTTCTAAGCATTAAAGGTCTCTAGTAAGAGCCTTTTCTACCTCTTGTATTGGTTATTAGTTACATTTTTGTATGTAAACTGCTGTTCAGCATTGTACAGCACTGCAGAATTTGGTGGCACTTTATAAATGTTTAAAATGAAAGCGAATGGTTTCCAAGTATAACAAAATAGGGTAGCTAGGTGGTGCTGTTGCTGTAGAAAGTAATGCTAAGAGATTTTGCTTTATGCTTCCCAAGTTCCGGCTGCAACATAGTGAGCAAGGTGCATTTTTTTAAATGCAGATTAACGTGTTGTTTCTAGAAGAGTTTTTGTTAGAATTCTAGCATCCAGCAAAAGAAGCACGACTGATGCACTAAAACAAAAGTGCAAGGAGCATGTTTGGACACGTCAGGAGCGTAACGACAGAGGAAGCAGACCCTGCGGCTGCAGGGGGGCCCAACAGGGCTGATCCTATCAAATGTGGGGCCCAATTGGGACCATGTTGGCGGGGCCCCTAGACAAAGTGTTGCTGGCTACTGACACAGCAAGTATTTAGGAAAATAAGGGCATACAGGCACAAAATAGAAAGGAAAGGGGCAGACAAGGTAAGAGAGTGAGAGGGATGAAATAGGGGCACATAATAGGGGCACACAGGGTAAGAGAGAGAGGGAGGAAATAGGAGAGTGGACTGGGCCAATTAGTTTGGGGCAGGCTGGGCTGATTCAGCTTGGGAGCAGGCTTGGTTGGATTGGGGGC
This sequence comes from Xenopus petersii, assembly GCA_038501925.1. NCBI lineage: Eukaryota > Metazoa > Chordata > Amphibia > Anura > Pipidae > Xenopus > Xenopus petersii. The sequence goes on from CM076676.1 coordinate 111,403,409, forward strand.
AGGCAGGGCCTATCAAGGTTGGAGGAAAGCCGGGCCTATTAGAGTTGGGGGCAGGCTAGACCTATGGAGTTGGGGGATAGGCTGGCTTATCAGAGTTGAGGGTGGGCTGGACCTATGGATTTGGGGATGGGCTGGACTCTCAAAGTTAATTTGCTGTGGGGCCCAGTAGCATCTAGTTACTCCACTGGGACACGTGTGTCAAGCCGCACAAAAAACATCTTGTGAAAATGTATTTGCTTTATTTTTTCTTGCTTTTGTTTCCAGCAGCTTACATTGTACTAGTCTGCTATTACTGAATAAAATGGATGTAACATGCTCTGTTATAACATATATGGTCTCAAGAGAAGGGCCAGCAACTTTGCAATACAGGTATGGGACCTGTTATCCAGGATGCTTGGGACCTGGGGTTTTCCAGATAGCAGATCGTTCCGTAATTTGGATCTTCATACCTTAAGTCTAATATAAATTCATATAAACATTAAATAAACCCAATAGGCTGGTTTTGCTTCCAAAATGGATTAATTACAGTATATCTAGGTTTGGATCAAGTACAAGGTACTGTTTTATTAGAGAAAAAAGAAATCAGTTTTAAGGATGTGGATTATTTGGATAAAATGGAGTTTATGGGAGATGACCTTTCCATAATTCGGATTTCGGGATAATGGGTTTCCTGATTTGTTTTTCTGCTCATTCCTAGCACATCCTTTGTGATGTTCTTAGTTGCGTGCAACACACAATGTACTGTATATAGAAAATATAAAAGTCATGATGCAGATTCTCACTACACGGAAGTTCAGAAACCAGTGCAATTTGCATCAGAAAAAGCTCAAACCTTCAAGAGATACCCAGACCACACTGAGCATGTGCAGTGTCACTGGCACTCCTAACAAAATCTAAGACATGGAACCGCTGTGTCCAACTTTGAAGGCCTGGATCATTACTGCTATAGAAATACTGAACCTTTTGCTGGAGCAGTACATTCAGTATATAAAATACAACATTTCTAGTCATATTTGTTTTTAGGGTTTAGTTCTCCTTTAGAGTAAGGATAGCTGGGAAGCATAGAGAAAAACTAGCCAATGTCACACTAGCTAATGTCACACATAGCATATTTCTGCTGGCATATTTTAGCTGTCACTGGAACATCTAATACCCAACCTTCCTGGAGTTTTGGTTGGTATGACTGGTTGCTGCCTGGCACTGTTAGAGGAGCTTTTGGGACCAGAAGTTGCACATTTAAGCATTCCTGGACCAAAACCATTTGTCAAGAACTCTGACAGGTAGTTTCCATTTATTAGAATTATAGGAGGAATGGTGGTGATAATGGGTAATTTGGTGATGTACAGTAAAACCCCTATTTTATGTTTGTCAGGGCAGAGACGGGCCAAGCCGGTTGGGCACCCTGGGCAATTCAGCCAGTAAGCTCTCAGCCCCCGCCTCATGCACACAAATGTACATGATTGACCTCGCACATTCTTCTGACCCACATGCCACGCATTTGCGCAAGATTGAACGCATGCACTGACAACCCAGCGGTGCACAGTGGAGCAGAAAATAAGCAGCAAGCGGTGAGGGGACAAAGCCCAGAACAGGGGTAAATGCCTGGTGCCCCCCCCTGCAGCTGCGCCCTTGGCACGTGCCTCTTTTGCCTACCCCTAGTTCTTGCCCTGTGTCAGGGGACCAGGCCCGGACTGGCAATCTGTGGGTTCTGGCAAATGCCAGAGGGGCTGCTGTATGGTTCCATAGAAAGTTACCATATAGTGGGCTGGTAGGAGGCTGTTTGGGCTGGTAGGGGGCTGTTTGGGCCTCTGTGTACTTGGAATGGCAGGGCCTATTTTGACTCCCAGTCCAGGCCTGCAGGGGACCAGCAAACTGGTGTAAAATCAGGGAAATGCATTATGCATAATATACTGGAGGGTAATCAGGGGATGAAAAATTCACTGTTTATATATAGTACTAAGCCAAGCTCATAGCTTTATAGCATTAGTGAGATTCAGTAACTGTAAAAAGTCATACACTTGGCAAATCAATTCTCACCTTTGCTGATGACAAATCCTCATGTGTCACATGAACCTTATTGGAAAATGAATGTCATTAGAGATGACCTGCCACCTTGACACGAGAAGACTTTATATTGTACTTGGAGTATTCATTCCACTGACAACTTCTGCCTTTTCTCCTGTGAAACCCTCAACAGCTCCACTTATTATCTCTTCACATGGAATAGCAGGAGGAGATAATTAATGGAAATTACATTTGGAGGACTAAATAAGTAGTTTAAATAGATGTTTTTACATAACAAAGACTTTGTGTCATATTGTGTTGACTTTAAAACAGAGAGGTTGGTGTAATCATCTTGATATTCACACAGTAAAGGAATAGAGCAACATACAGTGCATGTGGAAAATGAGGAAGGTTTGTAGGGAATGCATAAGGAATGCAAGGAAAGTGTGAAAATTAAGTTTGGGAAAATAAATGCAGTCTGATGAAATGTAGATGAATAATGCCTGAGAATATGGTGAACTCTTACATGGCAAATATAATTTCTATGCAATTAAAAGCTATTATCAACACTTTTATGATCCTCTATCTCTACAGGTCTGTTAATAATAAACCATCCAAGGGATAAGGGGGCTGTAGTCTTTCCTGGAGGAACCTGTCTACTGCTACATGGTTTTAATGGTGCATATAGTCAGGACCAGCAGTGCAAAGAATAGCGAGAGACAGGCAGATACTGCTTTTACTTGATTTTCAAACTGTTTAATTTTGTTTGGCAGCTATCTTTAAATATTATTATATTTCTTGGAGATTGCGAAACATTACATTATTTATTTTCCCTGCTGTAAATAATTCAGTAATTCTGGTTTTGGATATTTCAGATCTTCCATTCATACTGATATCTGTCTAGAATATCAGGGAACTGACTAAATAGCCCACACTATACACTGCTTCGAGGGTCAGTTGCATATTTTGGGGTCCTCTCACTTCCTAGCCCAATTCATTCAAAGAATAACTTTGTTGAGAAGGAGACTCACAGAAGGCATTATGAGAATTGGGTCTAGGCTAGAGTAGAGCTGACAGAGGTACAGATAAATACTGCTTTTAATAGTTTGCAGGAGGGGTTAAGTGTGAATGTTGGAAAGGGAGCATTGGTTTCACTGCTCTCTCTCAGCCTGTGTTTTTAGGCTAAATAAGTAGTAGGGTGTGTAAATGATGTATAATCCCTGGAAAACATTGTGTAAAATGTATCAGTGCTATAGATTAGTGATGTGCGGGTTGACAAATTGATGACGTGGGCAGGCAGGCGCACGTCTATAAATAGATGCCGCCGGAAGTGGTGCATACTTAGATTGTGGGCAGGATGGGTGTCAGGAAGAGCTTGCCCTGAACCCGACTGACCCATTGGTACCGCAGGTATCAGGGCGGCCATCACATTATATAGACAAATAATAATGATATACTTGGGTAATTGTATTTCATATTGGTGTTCCATTTTCGAGCCACTAGATGTCACCTTAAACTAGGTGGTTTACTGTTTTATAAGTAGGAGTACTTCAATGTTCCCAAGGGTTGCTCTGGCAAGTCCATATAACGGAGCACAGGAGAATTGGTTGCCCAAGCCAATTTGGATAATGAAATGAGAGAACTGATAAAGCCAAAGGCCTGAGGACTGTTGCTTCAGAAAATCAATAAGATGAGAGTCTTCATCTCCCCAAATCATTTTTATCCAGGCAAGGTAGAATTAGGGCAGTTTCTGCATGAGCCACGAGGGCCCCTGAGTAAAGGAGAGACTCAGGAAGGTGGGAAGTTAAACAAACTGTGGTTCTTTGGTGCTGTCCATTTGTCTAACTGTGCATGTAAATATCTGTAGGATTAAAATGAACAGTGGTGTAACAAGACTTACACCTGGCCTCCCTCAAAAATATCTGGGCATGGAGTCTAGCTTGCACAGTAACTAAGGAGCACACTCCCCGCTTTCCGATGTGTATGTGTCTGCCTGCTGTGGGCACTTGATTTTACAGCAGAGCACCTTTACAGGAAACATACCCCTGGTTCACCCTGTGACTGCGGGGTCTGCTTCCTTTAAAGTTACGCCACTGATTAAGAATCTATATTGGTGACTGTCAATAAAGTCTGTTTCTGAATTTATCTGCAAGACCTATGTGGCGCCCCATTGTATTCATCACTAAAGCGTCAAGCCAAAGAGTCTCCCTTTAATGGAGGTGTGAGCTGAAAGGTTAATACAGCCATACTACAACATAAAGGTATTGTTCTACACTGTATTACATGCTATAATCTCATTGACATGTTTCAGTTTCAAACATGGAACAGTAATAACAACAACAAAAAGTATTTTTAAATATAATGTACTGTTGTGCTTAACTGGTAAAACTCATATGTTTTGTTCAGAAACTCTATTATAGTTTATAAAAACAAGCAGCTTTGTAGCCATGGGGACAGCCATTCAAAGCTGAAAAAGGAGAAAAGGCACAGGTTACACAGCAGATAAGAGATAAGCTCTGTAGTATACAAACAGATTTTCAGAATGTATCTGTTATCTACGGTGTATCCTGTGAGTCAGTGGCTGCCCCATGACTACTCAGCAGCTTATTTTTATAAACTATAGTAGTGTTTGTAAAGCAAACACACCATTGCAAGGCCACAGTACATTATATTGTCATTGAAAACATACATTTTTTGATATTACTGTTCCTTTAAGAAAATGCTTAGAATTGTATTTTCTTTATTATTTAACATTTGATTTCAGGTTTTTTTTAAAATTGACATTGATCCTAAGTACAATGGCAAGGGAACAATGGATCGTTTATGGAAGGGTAAAGTGAATGTGATTGCGTGGACTATGACAAAGTGACAATGTGCTACGGCCGCTCTTTAGCAACTGTACAATCTCTTTTACTGTAATTTACTCTTTCTTTTCCTAAATAGAACAAAAGAAAAATAGGACAGGCATAGCAACCTTTTACGCTCCAGATGTAGCAGAACTGCTTGTACTTGCAGTTTCTCAGAATTCAGAGTGGCAAAGGTTACCCTTTCCTGGACAGAAGGATTTTTTCATTATATGATAAGTTCCTAATACCAGAGCTTAGACGCAACTGTTTCTGTTTCCCACTGTGGTTTGAAACCTCTGAACAGCAGCAGCAGCGCTCAGCCTTAGTGGAGTGACATGGTAGTACATTAAAACATTCTTGCCTTGCAAATGAGGATGCTTTTTGCCAGGGCCAAACTGCCTAATGGATCTCTAGACTATTAGCAGAAGAACTCATCTATGACCACTTTAATAAAAGCCTGTCAAAGTGCATAAAATGAGCATTTCAGTGTGTCGGTGCAGATACCAAGGATTCCTCTGTAGAAAAGTACAAATCATTGAAAGGCAGAGTTTCATTTGTCGGCTGTTCAAGCTATCATTTTAACCCCTCCTGGTAGTCCATGGAACGGCAAAGTGGTATTTTGTGTAAGCAGCTAAAAGCAGACTTTCTCCAGAGGCATTAATGGGATTGTGGAGTGAAGCTTATTGTACAGTGGTATCAGACAAAGAGATTCAGGGCATTTGTTATCTAAGCAATCTCTAGTTCAGCAGGCAGGCTACAAAATGCTCTGAATTCCCCCCATAATCATTTCTATGGTAATCTCCTGGACCCAAAGCTGCACTCAGGCGATTGCCGCTTGAAAACACCGACTACCACATCCTTAAGTTTCAATTGACTGACCCACGAGGGCACCCAAGAAATGAATAGGGGGCAATTCGGAGCAATCTGTTACCACCCAGCTGGAAATTGCTGCTGTGAAAACAAGTTGAATGGCCCAGTGTGCCTTTAGTTAGCAAGTTACATGGGAAATTGGGTTACAAAGAAAGAAAGTGGAGGATTTAATAAAGACTGTGCCACCTTTGCTTCATTATTTGTCATAAGCATCTAAGTGTAAAAGGTTAAGTTATGTATTGCTAATACTATCCATAGTATGACACTGCACTGGCAGTTTTACAGTGGTACCTATCTGACTGCATGCTGCGCCAGATGCACCTACAGATGAAGCCACTTGGATTTGTGAGTTAAATGTGTCATGACTCAGGGGTAATTGAAGAAACTGTGTTATCTTAAGTCATCTTAACTCATTTAATGCATTTAACCTTTTCATTAGCATACCAAAGCTCCATTGTTCACAATGGTGAATGCTTTAATTAGATGGGATTTTGTGACGCAGTTTTCTATGTTAAATGAGATAAATGGGATATCTGTGTTTAGTTATTCTGTGTCAAACAGACAAACCAAAGTGGCTGCATCTGTACTAAGCTCATTTGTTTATTGCTCCCTGGTGTCTTGTCTAATAAGCATTACAATCTACAGCCTTTCCTGAGACACAATCAATGTCCATGAATCCCCCCTCTGCTTGAATGCAGCCCCATCTCTCCTTATCCAGCTTTGCTCCTTGGCAATGAGCTAGGGTAGCACTGGGCAGTTAAGTCTATACTTTTGCCCCAACTTTATTGGCAGTTTAAACCAAGCCAGTTAAATAGCAGCTCCTACTTTAAGACATACATTTTGACATCCAGAGAATAAATGTGCTGCATGCAGGCTAAACTGTGACATGATAATTTATTATTAAGACACTTTTCACTACTGGTGACCATATGGATAGCGTTTGGGCACAATATCCTGTCCTTTATTTGGGTCTGCTGCCACTGAAAATGTTTTATTTCTGTTTTGGTTGAAAGAGAGGACTCCTTCGTTAAAAGTTATCCTAACCCCAATCTCCAACCTACCTTGAAACCATGTGCTTCAAAAACTGCTACCCATCACACCTAATCTCTCTGCTCTACAGATGTCTTTCATCAGACAACACTGACTTACACCAGCCATACAAATTGGGACGAGGATCTAGATCTTACGATATCTGATAAGTCTTGGTCATACGTATGGGAACAGCCAAAAAAAAACTTCTGTCTGTGCAGCTTCCAGCGAAAGAGCATATAAAATTTTATTTTGTTGGTACTACACTCCAACACGTATCAGCAATCCAGACCACTCCCTCTGCTTTAGAGGATGTGGTGAACAATAGTCATTCCTACATACTTGGTGGACTTGCACAGAAGCTCAGAAATTCTGGCAGATAGTAGCGATTTTCTGAAGTACTATACTGCACCATTCAGGCAACCCCTCATACATTCCTCCTAGGTAAGAAATTTGGAGCTATTTGTTCCAAACAATCCCACAAATTAGTTACTCACATCCTAACAGCAGCAAGATCACTATTAGCAGCAAACTGGAAACAGCCACAAATACTTGGTAAACAAACATTATAAACTAAGGTTAACTGGATCTGAGCAATGGAATCCATTATAGACAAACTCTTGGATAGGACCTACGAGGACCAACCCAAGATCCTTGCTTCTACTTGAGAACTGTGTAGAATTAGGAAAGATTTTTTCCCCTGGGACAAAGAACCATTTGGTAATCATTCCCCAATACACCTGTCTTCTCTTACGTTTCCTTGAACTGTACCCCCCTACTTTTTCTCAACTATTTCCCACCCTACCTACCACCTACTATGGCCAATATGATGTCAAAGCAGATAGATGATAATTCAAGAAGCTTTAGGTAAAGATTACCTGAATATTCAATGAATAAGACACTTAGGGGCCCATTCACTAAGCTAGAATGAAGGAATAGAGGAAAATAGGGTGAAAAAAATTAGATTTTCGAATGTTTTTTTGGCTACTTCAACCATCAAATTGGCTACTTCGACCTTCGACTACGACCTTCAACTTTGAATCAAACGATTCGAACTAAAAATCATTCGAATATTTCACCATTCGATAATCGAAGTACTGTCTCTTTAAAAATTTCTTCAACCCCCTAGTTCGCCATCTAAAACCTACCGAGGCCAATGTTAGCCTATGGGGAAGGTCCCCATAGGCTTTCCAAGGTTATACTGATCGAAGGATAATCCTTCGATCGATGGATTAAAATCCTTCGAACCGTTCGATTCGAAGGATTTAATCGTTCGATCGAAGGACTTGCGCAAAATCCTTCGACTTCGATATTCAAAGTCGAATGATTTTAATTCGGCAGTCGAATATCGAGGGTTAATTAACCCTCGATATTCGACCCTTGATACATCTGCCCCATAGTCTATCTTTCCTTTTTATTGCTGGCAGCTGGGGACATTTCCCCAAACCCTGGCCCTTACCCCATTCCAGTTATAACACGGCCACAAGCTCCTTCTCTCCGGAGCAAATTCAAACAGTACAGAACTCTTACTCCTATACCCAAAAACCCAGTTAATCTTTCATGTGCTCTCTGGAATGCCAGATCTGTCTGCAACAAACTCACCGCTATACATGACCATTTCATTGCAAATTCCTTTAACCTACTCGCACTTACACCTGGCTTTCTCCTACTGACACTGCCTCACCTGCTGCCCTGTCCTATGGGGGCCTACACCTTACTCATACTCCCAGACCTGGTAACAGACCTGGAGGTGGAGTAAGTTTGCTTCTCTCTCCCCGCTGTACTTTTAAAGTTCTTCCACCTGTTCCCTCTTTATCATTCTCCTCATTTGAGGCTCACTGCATTAGGCTCTTTTCTCCTGTTTCACTCTGCATTGCTGTTATATATCGACCACCAGGACCAACTGCATCATTTCTGGACAACTTTGCTGCCTGGCTTCCTTACTTTCTTTCATCTAACATCCCATCCATCATATTAGGTGACTTTAATATACCCGTTAACAACATTAACAACTCTTCTGTCTCTAAACTTCTTTCACTAACCTCCTCCCTAGGCTTATCTTTGTGCTCAGACTCCCCCTCTCACTCCAATGGTAATGCTCTGGATCTCATATTTACCAGACTCTGTTCAACCACCAATTTTACTAACTCACCATTTCAATTCTTATTCACTCTCTCATCATATCGCGTCTAGACTACTGTAACTCTCTTTTAATTGGCCTCCCCCTCCAGAGACTGTCACCTCTCCAGTCCATAATGAACACTGCTGTGAGGCTCATACACCTCAGCAACCGCTCCTCCTCTGCCTCGCCATTCTGTCAATCCCTGCACTGGCTTCCATTACCTTTCAGAATCAAATTCAAATTAATGACACTGACTTTCAAAGCACTTCATAACTCTGCCCCACCCTACATCTCTGAACTCATCTCTATATACTCACCCACTCGCTTACTACGCTCCTCTACTGACCTGTTACTCAACTCTTCTCTCATTAAATCCTCACATGCTCGCATTCAAGACTTTGCAAGGGCTGCGCCCCTCCTCTGGAACGCTCTCCCACGGTCTCTCCGACTTTCTCCCAACCTTTCTGCTTTCAAGAAATCTCTGAAAACGCACTTCTTTCGAGAAGCCTACCCTCACTCTGCTTAACTACCAAACGCAACACCACATACAATACCACAGTACAAACAGTACCTTGTACTTACTCCCAACTAAGATATACTGTAATTAATACTTATTGGAGGCAGAAAATTCCTATTGGGTTTATTTATTGTTTAAATGTTTTTTTTTAGGCGATTTAAATTATGGAGATCCAAATTATGTTTAAAACACTTATATGGAAACCCCGAGGTCCTGAGAATTCTAGATATAAGTTCCATACCTGTTACATCAAAATAACAGTAGTGACCTTCAGTTGTAGGCTAGTATAGTACATTGTACACTTTCATAGACTGTATGTTCTGCAGGTCATGAAGTGGAAATATGATGAGCCAGAAAGGATAATACTGAGGGGGGTACATCGAAAATAAAGGAATAAAAAAAGAGAAGTCAAGTGAAATTCATCACACAGCAAAAGACTTTCCCTGGGTATAGAAAATGGGGGTCTATAGACAATGATGCAGATATTAAAGCAGCAAGGGGTACAAACCTGTTCCTCATACTCAGCATGATCAGAGGTGGGGAAGGGGTGGACTGGGTGAGGGTTGGAGAACTGTATGTGATGGACGTGGGCACTGAGAGCTCCCCTATTGCCGAATGGCAACCCTAGCCTGGACTAACATTCAAAATTGAATTTAAAATTTGAAATACACCACAGTCATATATTGCACCCATCTGCCATTAGGGCAGCTCCTGTTTATCTGGAAAAAAAGAGAATATCAAATGTACACCCATTTTTGTAATGACGGCACGTGGGGTGTTTTACATTTTGAGCAGGTAAGATATTTCTCCTGTATCATCTAAGCTGAAAGTGATGAGCTTCATTTTATCTGTCCTTATTAGATTTTCTGAGCTAATTCTGCTCGTCTGTAATCCTTGCGTAGTTGCGGAGTTAAGTTCCGTAGTGTTTTGTTTGTTAATTACAGTCTCCATTCCGCTTGCTTGGAGAAGCTACATTTATAATAATGTGACTTGAATTACCCGTTGCATGATAAATAAACAGCAGTCTGGTCTTAATTTGAAGAGAGAATATACTTTATTTAAAAGAAGTAATTGCATTCCGTTTAATGGTCAGTAAATATCAGGCCTGTGGTATTTTTGGTATGAGGTGTAAATGCTGGACAATAAAGAAGCAGTTGAGAAAAGGTATTGAAGCTTTCGAACTTTGGAGTTGGTGGAGACATTTGAGGATACCATGAATTGCAAAGAAAAGCAAACAATTGTATCCTTGATCAAATCCAACCATATATATCACTTAAAGCACAAAGGAGCAGATCACGGTCATCTTCCATAGGACACAATATGGGAAGACCCTCTTTACTGGAAGGCAAAATAGTTTGAGGACAAACGGATAGATTCAAAATGAACATGCTGCTGAAAAGCCTGAGGACCCAAACAGAGATGTCAAATGTCTTTCTTGAGCTTCCCAATAAATCATGCACAACTTTTTAAACTAACACCATAAAGCAGCATTGCAATGATACAGTACACACATGACTAAAGGAAATGAAACAACAGCAAAACATAACATCGCTCGGTGAATGTTAAAAGCATAGCGAATAATCTACAATCATGCAAAGATAAATAATGAAAATTAACATTTGAGATCCACCATTACATATTGTTATACAGGAATGGGACCTATTATACAGGATGTTCAGGACATGGGTTTTTCCGTATAAAGGATATTCCCATAATTTGGATATCCATACATTATGGGGGTTATTTACTAAACCCTGATTTCATTTCATTATTTCAATAAAAAAAAGCTTGACCAAACACCCATCCTCGATTTTACCGCATTTATCATTAAAATAATTTGAATTAATCAGATAGGGAAAAAAATAGGGATGCACCGAATCCAGGATTCGGTTCGGGATTCGGCCAGGATTCGGCCTTTTTCAGCAGGATTCGGATTCGGCCGAATCCTTCTGCCCAGCCGAACCGAAACCGAATCCTAATTTGCATATGCAAATTAGGGGCGGGGGAAATTGCATGACTTTTTGTCAGAAAACAAGGAAGTAAAAAATGTTTTCCCCTTCCCATCCCTAATTTGCATATGCAAATTAGGGTTCGGATTTGGTTCGGTATTCGGCCGAATCTTTCACAAAGGATTCGGGGGTTCGGCCGAATCCAAAAAAGTGGATTCGGTGCATCCCTAGAAAAAAACTTTATAAAATCTAGTGAAAACTTGAATTGTACAATTTTTCAAACTTTTTCTCGATTTTTTTCTCGTTTTTATCAAGTTTTTGCCCAAAAACCGCACATTTTTAGGATTATAAGGCTAAACCCGGTGCATACCACAATATTTTCAAATTGGGATACGGATATCTGCCATTGACTTATACATGTCATTGACAGGTTTGAGATGCCGGATTTTTGGGTTCTGGCTTTTTGCAGCATCTGGGTATAATAGATTTAGAAAAATTAGAAAAGCAACCAAGGGGCAGATTTATCAAGGGTCGAATTTCAAAGAGGAAAATACTTCAAAATTCGACCATCGAATAGAATCCTCCGACATTCGAAGTCGGAGGATTTTATTCATCGTATGATCGTATTCCGATCGTACTCCAATCGTACTCCAATCGTATGATTGAAACGATTTTATCGTACGATTTTCCTTCGAATATAAAATACTTCGAAAATTGCTCTGGAAGGTCCCCATAGGCTAACATAGCACTTCAGCAGGTTTAAGTTGGCAAAGTATTGAAGTCGAAGTTTTTTTTAAAGAGACAGTACTTCAATTATCGAATTGTCGAATAGTCGATCGATTTTTACATCGAGTCGAAGTAAATTCGAAGTCGTAGTATCCTATTCAATGGTCGAAGTATTCAAAAAATTACTTCGAAATTCAAACTTTTTGTACTTCAGAAATTCACTCGAACCTTAGTAAATCTGCCCCCAAGTGTCTCTAAAAATGTGTTTTAAATGGGGTTCTGCTGTTTTAACCCTGATCACATCTTACCAACAAAGATTGTTTAATTGGGTTAGGATATCTTTTTTTAGAAATTATTATTATATTATTTAGTAAATCTGCCCCTAAGTGTGAGTGGGATTTATAAGTCCTTAGTTTGTATGAAAAAGAGGAGTTTTGTGGAATAGCTAAACAGAGTACTTTATAAACTTCATGTGTTGAGAGTGAAGGAGAGGAGAGAAGAGAGGCTGAGATTTGTATAGAAGTGGGATTTGCCGGAGGAGGTAGTGAAAAATGTTTTATGAAGCATGAGAGTGAAAGGAGGAGAAATGCAGGATAAAGCATGTTTGGAGTAAGAAGTAAAACTAGCAGGTACAAGCAAATCTGTTTTCTTATTATCCCAGATGGTTCACTGTTGATTGCAGGGGAATCCGGTTCCTTTTGCCTTGTCAATGCCTTGTCTAACTGTCTTGTTTAACTGTCATTTCTAAGCACTTGTGAAATTTTAGCACTTAAGAAATGTTAGCACTCGTGCCATGCCCCAGACACGAGTGCCATCCCCAATACTGGGTCTGAATTTATATGTAGCTGATTGGGGTTACTGGCTTTTTGTCTTTCCTGACATTGCTCTTACCTTTATCTAGCTGATCAACATTAAAAAAATGAAGTAGAGACTATAGATACTATTCCCCTATGAGATAATCTCCATGGTTTCCATTTCCAAGGCAGAAGTTTGATCTATATAGCACATCAGCAATAAAGGCCTCATTTCTAGCCAGGCATTTTCCCTTCACAGCTCATTTTTTTGTATTTACAAGAAAGTATGTACATCTTTTAATATGCATAAATATTTGTAGCTATGATTATCATCAAGTATCTACACTTAGGGGCAAATTCATCAAGGGTCGAATATGGAGGGTTAATTAACCCTCGATATTCGACTGGGAATGAAAATCCTTTGACTTTGAAGTCGAAGGATTTTGCGCAAATACTGCGATCGAACGATCGAAGGAATAATCGTACGATTCAAAGGATTTTAATCCAACGATCGAAGGATTATCCTTCGACCAAAAAAACTTAGCCAAGCCTATGGGGGCTTGTTAGCCCATAGGCTAACATTGGGTTCGGTAGCTTTTAGGTGGCGAACTAGGGGGTCGAAGTTTTTTCTTAAAGAGACAGTACTTCGACTATCGAATGGTCGAATAGTCGAACGATTTTTAGTTCGAATTATTCGATTCGAAGTCAAAGTCGTAGTCGAAGGTCGAAGTAGCCCATTCGATGGTCGAAGTAGCCAAAAAAACACTTCGAAATTCTAAGTTTTTTACTTCAAATCCTTCACTCGAAGTTAATGAATTGGCCCCTAAATGAAACACAAAGAATCAAATCTTATTGACCCATAAGCATTCTTTCTTTTTAGCCATTTAGAGAAACTCTTCATTATGGTTCCTTTGAGGTGTCTTTGCTTAGACAGGAAACTGGGCTACCATACATATTTTATTAGTGGTATTTCCTTTAACCTGAATATAAGGACCAAGTAACTTTTATTGGGAAAATGCCTTTTTTATTAATATGATAGTCAGTAGGATAAATAAGTTATGCTTGCTTGAGCAGTACAACTTGTGTACTATTGGGCAGTGCTGCACCAAAGCAAAGTGTATCTATGAAACATACAAATACTGATCAATACAGGAGGTAAAAGCATGTTCCTGCTCAATAGATCTTACATTTGACATCCCTAAATTAAATGAACCAAACTAATTACCGCTATGGCGTGTTCACTGGCAGTCCGTTTTCATTCATATATTTGTTTCCTTCGGATCCATAAAGTCAAAGACTGAAGCAGTGACTGAATGGCTAATCACTCAACTCACACCAGTTTGCAGCAGGAGGGAATCAATTCTGAACGTAAAAAATAAAGGTTGTTAAATACAAATACAAATAAATTCTGCATTGAGATGACCTTGTTTTTGATAGGAATTTAGTTTTTCACTTTAATGCTATTCTGGAAAATCCAGTGTTTAGTTAAAGTAAACTATTGAGGGGTGCAAAATCTTACCAACATCAAGGGCAGGATTGATCTTTAAATGCTGTTCCTTGTGTTTTTGACTTACTGTACGATCTGAAACATATAGCAGCCATATAGCAGCAATGATCCATGGCTCTGAAGATGTCCCCAGCATCTGTCTTTCTTTCTTCTTATCTTAGGCAAAGCACATGTGCTGTACACCAGCTGAGCTTAGGGAATGATATACAATATACAGAAAGGAAAGCATGGTACCATCTCTCAAATGTATCCTAGAATATATTTCATTCTTAATCTGGATTGCAAATGAGATCAGATAGAAGAAACAGGTCTCGGTCTGCAGCCCATTATTTTAAAAGCAAATTTCTCTTGCACCCACAGGCTATGAGTGCCCTGGAGTGGCACAACATTTACAAGGCTTTTTGGCAGATATATAATAAATTATTTTTAACTAGTAAATATTTTGTTGAGTAACGGTTTTGTGCCAGCCCAATTTGTCTGATGGTGGATCATGGATCTATTGTACCCACTCTGTATCTTATTGGGGTTCTGTTTTATCTGTAGTAGTGATGACTAATTTATTGTAAACCTATATAGTACTGATATTGCATGCATTATTAGTAATTTGAAAATCACATGGATACTAAGGGGCCGATTCACTAAATTCGGGTGAAGGGTTAGAATAAAAAAAACTTCGAATTTCGAAGTTTTTTTTGGGTACTTCGACCATCGAATTGGTTAAATTCGATCGAATTCGATCGAAATCGAACGAAATCGAACGATTCGAAGTAAAAATCGTTCGACTATTCGACCATTCGATAGTCGAAGTACTTACCCTTTAAAAAAAACTTCGACCCCCTACTTCGGCAGATAAAACCTACCGAAGTCAATGTTAGCCTATGGGGAAGGTCCCCATAGGCTTGCTCAGCTTTTTTTGATCGAAGGATTTTCCTTCGATCGTTTGATTAAAATCCTTCGAATCGTTCGATTCGAAGGATTTAATCGTTCGATTGAACGAAAAATCCTTCGATCGTTCGATCGAATGTTTAGCGCTAAATCCTTCGACTTCGATATGTCGAAGGATTTCAATTCGAGGGTCGAATTTCGAAGTATTTTTAACTTCGAAATTCGACCCTTAGTGAATCTGCCCCTAAGTGATAGAACTGAATAAGCAATCCAGTGTGTCTATGTTATAAAAAATGACCAAACCAGCCCTTTTATTGGGTCACATGTATAACCCAACCATGCATCTTGTAGGGGCATCACTTATTTCTCCGCATCATTAAGGTATGCTCATAATGTGTTCATCATAATGGGTATTCAGCTTTAAAAGGAAAAGATGGCCACCCACCATAAATTAGACCATGATAGTTACTCTACATCCTCATTATTCCTTTATAGCCAGTACCAATAAGGAGGCATGGTTTTATATTGTTCTGAAGCTAAACTATGTGTGGAAAGGTACTCTAATTCTTTGCCAGGGTTTAATTTTCCCATAGTTATATTGCATTTTTTGTTATTTTAGGGGAAGGAAGTGTTGAACACAATCCATATTTAAGAAATTTAAATTGTATAGCAGAGTTTTAATATTAAAGCTGCCTAGTAATAGGAAGATATACACATTAGAAAATATAATTTTCTACTTTCTATAACAGTGTTTAGAAGTGTCTAAAACATAGCTTGGTATCAAAGTCTGGGATTTAATAGAAGGCACTAAATATAAGCTTTGATTACTCTGGCTTTCAGTATCACACAAAAGTGCATCTGAAACCTTAGAATGACTCACTCTAGGTTAATATGCTGTGGATTCCCTAAGCAAGATCCTCTGAGGCCTCTCTGGCTAAAGAAACATATGTTTTGTTTTTACAGCTTTGCAGTTTATCTGCCAAGAACCATTATAATGGACCACTAAAGTGTTTCACCAGCGGCAACTAACTTGCAAACAGAATTAAAGCTGGTATACAGCAGCTGTCAACATTAAAGGTTGGCATGATGATTATGCAGACCAGCTTCTCTTTCCCCATACAAAAAGTTCAGCTAAACAAAGGCATGCCAGCTGTAACTGAACTGTAACTCCCAGAATCCTTTGACACATGACAAAACTTCTGCAGGACGAAATTTCAGTCGTTTAGTTAATAAAACATTTTGATTTCAATTTAAGTGCTGAGAGTGCGGACCTTCTTTGTGGGATGAATATTTAAAAAATTTTGAACACTGCACCCAGGCAAGGTTGAACCGTTTGATGAGAGAGCCGGCTCCTCCATTGATTCTATATATATATATATATATATATATATATATATATATATATATATATATATATATATATATATATACTTTTAGGGCTCTGGCAAGGAACAGACTGGGCCTGGGGGACACTGGAAAAAAAAATAGGTGGGCCCCTCGGCTCCCACTGACCTGGGGGGAGGTCGGGTTTGAAAGGCTGGATCTGGAGCTTGCAACTGGTGTGTGGGGCCAGAGGTGGGAACCCCTGGTGGGCCTCAAACACCTCAGTCCAATGCTGTCCCTGGCAGATTCTACAAGATAGCATGGAAATATTAATTTATGCTTTGATCATATAGGGGGCCAAAAATGTTATGCAATAGGACCCCCAATATCTCATTCCATCCTTCACATGTTATATAAAACCAAACATTTTCCTGATTGCATCTAGATGTGCATTTCTTAGTTGTCATGTCACTGGTTAACCCCTGCAATACAAAGGCAGATCTGTCAATATTTTATAACTGGCATTCTATGTGTTGTAGAAGTAGAGCAATGTGTTCAAAGGGCATGTGGCAAGATCCATGATCCTTTATCTGAAAAGCTTAGATTTTACATGATTTAGGACTAGGGCACAGAGGGCATTGGATCAACATTACTTTATTAACACAAAGGGCACACTGTGGCTCTGATTGTAGTGTGCTTCCACAATTGTAGCATGGAGAGGAGTTTATAGAACCAATTAGAGTCATAATAAAGATAGTTAGGGCAAGCAAAGCCCCCGTGCTTATAATATTCTAAATACAACAAGTTCTATATGATTATTTATTCAAAGGAAAAAGATATAGAACATAATGTGTGAAAAACAAAAGCTGAGCCCAGTCATCCAGAAAGCACTGAAAGAGAAATGCAGAAGCAGCAGAGGCAGGTTAAAACTGAGTGCAGAGAGTTTAATTATTAAGATTTATAACACTCTTAAGTACAGTAATCTGAATGTGATTCAGGGCTTAGTATAGAAATACCTCAGCAAATGAGTACAACAGAAATAGACTGGGCCAGTTTAACTTAGCACTGGATGCTGGGAGTCATTTGTACGTGGATAATGCAGATAGTCACAGCAAGTGATCACAATGTGTGCCATTTTAGCTGAAACCTTAATATTCAGTTTCCAAAAGTGCTGAAAATTGTCTTTATATTTCAGTAAAACCGATGCCTGTGAATGAAGTAGAGACTGGCATATATAAGACATATACAACACCTAACTGCCAGCTTCACTGACTTCTGTAGGAATTAATAAAGGCCTCCCTGCAAACTGGCACGTCAGTCATACAATAAAGTAAATATTGAACAATTTTAATTTGTTTTTGGAGGGTGCCTTCCTTGGCATTTGTTTATATATGTATATATTGGTGGAGCTGCTTTGGGACTGAGGAAGAATGAATGATGCAAAATGCAAGAGAAACCTGTTTTATTCTACTAAACCTTTAGTATGACATAGAGTGATATTCTAAGACAATTTTCAATTTGTTTTCATATTTTATTATTTGTGGTTTTTGAGTTATTTAGTTTTTTTATTTGGCAGCAACAAGCCGGTTGCAAGGGTCCAAATCACCCTAGCAACCATGCATTGATTTCAATAAGAGACTGGAATATGAATAGGAGAGGACTGAATAGAAAGATGAGTACCGTATATACTCGTGTATAAGCTGACCCGTGTATAAGCCGAGGTACCTAATTTACCTAAGAAAACTGGAAAAATTTATTGACTCGTGTATAAGCCTAGGGGTGAGAAACTGGTACTATTTTTGCTTTATGCCATGTGTTTACTGACCACAGGCTAGATTACAAAAAATTAAAATGATTTAAGGAAGGCACTCATCAAAAATAATTTTTATATTTGTACCTTTAAAAGGCATTTAGCTGCAGGGATCATGAACTGCTGTGCTTTCCCCCATATGAACAAGGAAATCCTTGTATGGGTAGCAAAAGTAGCAATAGCAGGTGAAAAGTTTGCTCCAGTTTTGGTAACCCTCAGCAACCCCTGATGGGTGTATGGATGTATTATTTATGTGTGGGACGTGCATGTACGGACATAAACTAGATTTGCTACATAAGCAAATGTCCTTATAAGCGTTTATATACAGATGTGTTCCCTTCATGACATCATGCCTGTTACGATACGATGCTGTGAGCGCTATACACCTATGTGCGTGTATGTGGAGTGTTTACAGACGTTGCTACGCGGGGCCGGTCTCACCTTCTCGCACAGGGTGCGCACTTGGCTCTCGTTGAGTTGCTTGCAGTCATTCAGCTGCTCGATCCACTGGTCCAGCTCTTTAGACCTCCATACCAGAACCTTCCCTACAACCACACTATCCCACGGCAACACACACTACAAACACAAACAATTCCGCACTGTGCTGATCAGTTTGTTCCCCCTCCTCTCTGCCCCCGCTCCTGTCACACATTCACTGACACGGCCTACGCCTCTCGCAATACGGTAATGCGCACACATTGCAAAAAGGGGAAGGGCTGAGGAGTACTGTGTGACGAGAGCTTAGAGGGGAGGGGCTGAGGAAGCCACAAGCGGGGAGAAGTACGGGCAGCACGGACGAGTCACTACACACACTGAGTAAGTGTCAACCTTTTTAGCTGACCCGCGTATAAGCCGAGGTAGAGTTTTTCAGCACATTTTGGGTGCTGAAAAACTCGGCTTATACGCGAGTATATACGGTAATAAAAATTAGCAATAACAATACATTTGCATTTGTTTTTAGATGGGTGTCCCCTTTTGATAGCTGGTATAAAAAATAAAGTGGTGACAAATCAATTGTTTTAAATATACAATTAATGAAAAAAATGTCAGTCCCTTAGGTTATTCCTTGCCGATCACCTCACAGTCTCTCAGCTGTAGAAAAAAGAATCCAAACAAATGTGTATACTTCCAGGAAAATATGCAATTATTAGAATTGGGGTTATATAGGTGAACTACAACTCTCACTGTACACAATCACTATAGGTAGAAACTGTACTTAAAATGATCCAAGAGGTGAATCATAGCTCTCGCAAACTGTATATGGCTCCCCATGTATATTGTGTATTGTATAATGATGTATATTGTGTACTGTGTATTGCATAACGATGTACAATTATCTTTGATTAATCGACCAGTTTTAGTAGTTAACATTAAGGGAGATGTGATTGGTCACGAATGTGAAGGGAGTTCCCCGCCGCAATCCAGCTCCCCGACGAAATTCTCACGATAGGGAAAGATATACGTGCAAGGCGTACAGAACAGGAAGTGAGCACACTGGAACGCATAAGGTGGAACGCGGAAGTGCGAATAGATACCGAGACGAACGACCGGAAAGAGTTTAAAAAGGGCAATGTGTTTTTTAACAATTAAGCCTCTGATGAAGCTGTGAATAACAGCGAAACGCGTTAGGTGAAGGAGAATACTTACCGGTCCAGTACGAGCACCATAAGGAGGTTTGAATCCGGCTGGTAATCACCATCCTTTGGGACTGTGCAAAACCACAACAATTTGGACTGAATGCGATTTTATTGAGAACAAAATGTGAGTGTATTTATTGTTTTTAAGAAGTATTTTAAATAAAACGTTATTATACTATTTCCGGTTTCTCTATCCCTCCCTTGGGGTCCATGGAGGATGTGAGGTTAAATTAAGACCGTACAGGAGGAGTTAATGAACACGTTCGACCACGGGAGTGGTTTGTAAGTAGGCAATTTTTCCAAACGGTGGAGGTGTTTTAAACTGTGTGGGCCCACTGCTGCACTGAAGAGAGTCGTTCTTACTCTGCACCCCTCAAACACTTGTTCCCCCCAACCAGATATATATCAGAGAAAGGGGAGCACTTACATAATAAGCTAATTAAAAGCACATGGTGATACTTATCATCTATATTGAACGTATTACGCTATGGGAGTTCCTTATTTCTGTTGCGCTGATCCCTTGTGCATATTTTCCTGGAAGTAAACACATTTGTTTGGATTCTTTAGAAAAAATAAAGTTGCTTAGAATAGACCTATACCAAAGTTAACTTACATGTTATGGTTCAGCTTTCAGTAGGGCAATGATCCCAATCACAAGGCCAAAGTAACAGTGGAGTGGCTCAAGGACAACATTGTGAGTATCTTACAAAGGCACAGCCATAGCCCAACAAGCCAACTCAGAATATGTAGACTTATTTGAAAATTGCAGTGCACAAGTATTACTGGACCAGCCTGAGTGACCTGGACAAATCTGCCTGGAAGAAAGGGCTAAAATCACTCCTAAACTCAATGCAAAGCTGGTAGGAAATGAACACTTATGGAAACAACATATGTTAATGTTCTTTCATTTTCCTAAGATTTTCTTCAAATACATAGCTGATTGTTATTAGTATTTACTAAGTCCAAATGCAAAAAATCACGAAAAATGTGCGATTTTTTTCTTTATAAAATCAGAATTTTTCGGAATATATTAAACCCAGAGGATGGAAAAGTCAGAATCTGAAAATCCGGCATCTCAGACCTGTCGAAGGTTGCATATAAGTCAATGGGAGAAGTCCCAATGATTTTTTGATGTGCGCTGGGTTTCGTGCAAAATTTGAAAATTCAGAAAAAAAACGTTTAAATCAGATGAAAAAATCCTAAAAGATCTGAAAAAATCGTGAAAATTGGATTTTTTACTAAAAAGCTAATTTTCAGGAAAATGTAATAATAAATACGTATAAAAAACCCAAACGGATTTGACTATGTTGCAGAAAATATTGAGATAAATTCGACTTTGATAAATAACCACCCCAGTGTTTTGTTTAAACTGATCATAACATTCAACGACATTTCAGTGTAGAACTGAATATCTTTGCAGAGCATACTGTACATAATGGACCAGATTCAATTCTGTGAGAAAAGGTGTTATCACATGAAAAGTCATGAACGTGGTTCAATATGAATTTCAATACAACTCTATTGAAGCCTATGGGAAAAAACTGGAATTGAATCTGGAGAAAAGTTTTTTCTCCTCAAATTGAATCTCGTCCATAATTTTTCATGTGATAAACCATGAGACAACTTTTTCTCACTGAATTGAATCTGGCTCAATATCTGAAAAACACTGAACTCTGAGATTGATTTCAGAGTTACCAAAATTAATTGCTAACCCCCTGAAAAGGTAAGTTGAGCCAAATAGCCAAAGTGTGATTAAAATGTACCTTACTTGGGAAGCTTCTGTAATAAGCACATTCTAAAATACTAATAATTAATCCTACAAGAAGATTAAAATGGGTAGCATAAGCCATTAATCCTGAGCGTATGGCAGCAGATGTAGAGGAATGTAACCTGCACTTCCAATTCAATTATCTACATAACAATTATCTGAATGATTAAAAATGATGGAAGGAAATAAAGGTGACACCTACAGCAGAAACTGCACATTGCTGGTGTTTTAGTTGCATGCATGTATTTATTCTTGTTGTCATAGGAATGCAAATGCAGGGGGGTGTTATTATAGACATTCAAGGTCATAAATACAACTAGAAAGTCTTGGACCCACCTTGTATTCCAAAGGATAAACTGGGACTCTTCATATGGACTGGGCTACACGCAGAACATAATATTTACAGATCCCTTATTTGAAAGGACAATAATAATCTAGAGACATTTAGAAGAAAAGAACAAGCATAGGTGAAAAAATACTTTTATGTGAGAGCAGGATAATAATATTCTGTATTTTAGGGCAGTTTTTTTTATGAGAGTTCAAGCTCTAGTATGTTCACATTGTTTTCTTTAGCAGAATCCTGCATATATACACTTTATCAATATAAATGAGTTTATTAAGACCCTCTAAATCACAGTGGTAAAAACAGCAGAAACTCTAATGTTAGGTAGATACATACTGCACAAGTATATTTGTTAAGTCTTCTTTGTTTCTTGTAATATTGGATAAAGAATAAACACAACTTCAGGACTGATATTACCAACATCC
The DNA here is from genome assembly GCA_038501925.1 of Xenopus petersii. Taxonomy (NCBI): domain Eukaryota; kingdom Metazoa; phylum Chordata; class Amphibia; order Anura; family Pipidae; genus Xenopus; species Xenopus petersii. The sequence continues at coordinate 111,425,964 of CM076676.1, forward strand.
ATTAAAGGGAACCAAACTTAAAAAAGATGAAAAATAAAAGAGCTGTATTTTACAGTATATAATGATCCATGACTTCAAAGTAACTGTCCATCTTGGATCTCACTAGGTCATGTTTTGAGTGCACATGTTTAGTGTCCTCTGGGTTGCTGAAGTTACATCTGTCATAGAAGCTGACACTATAGGGCTGATCAGTAATTGATTTTGCTGCAGCGCGTTCAAGATTCTGTACTGCCATATAATGTGAATCTGAATTATTTCCAGTGGTGTAACTGCCACAGAGCAGACCCTGCAGGGGGGCAGGGGGCAAAGGGAGACTGGTCTTCTGTATGGTTCTACCTGCCATCTGCTAGCCTTATTCTTCTTCCTTCATTGAAACAAAGGTGAAACATACATGAGAAGGCAGAGGGTGAAATCATCATAGTGCAGGCTCAAATGGGAATATTACATTGTATGTACAGTGTGTAGTGCAAGTCAGTTCCTAAACTCAGGTAATGAACAGACACAGCATGGACAATCTGCTTTGAATCAGCAGAAGGGAGGTGGGGAGCTATTCTGGGCATATTTAGAGGCACCAGTCGTCATTTCTAAAGGGTTGTGGTGGCCTTGGACTGATACAAAAACCAAAAACATGAGGTAGAACTGATTCTTTGTTGCACTTCTATTGTCCTTCAACACAAAATAAAAAAACTCTTGTGTTCTCCTACTGTATCCTGTAATACTTAAGCTTACTTCTATATATATATATATATACAGACTTTTCTGATAAATCCAACATCTCAATGTTTTGCTATGCTAATACTGGTAAAGAAGTCTGATCCACATTATCCACATATATCTTGGCGGGGAGGATATTAAAAAATCAAACCTACCATAGTGCTTATCACAGTTTCTAGCATTTATACATTCAGTAGAAAAAATAAAATGCAGGAAAATGTAAAATCAGGGAAATGTATTTAGCATAATACTGTCAGGACTGTCAGAAGTACCCGACCCAGAAGTACTCGACGGCGCTGTTTACATTCCCGGCGGTCACAGTGAAGATCCAAGATGGCGGCACCCATGCTGAACACATGGCTGCAGCATTGCTGCATGATGATGTCATCACTGGTGCCGGGATCTCATCATAAAAGGGCGCCCAAAACACTGTGACGGCGCCCAAGAATAGGATTTGCTGCCATTAATCCTGGGTTCCTGTTTGTTTCCTGATTCCAGCTTGATTCCAGCCTGTTTCCAGCTCCAAGTCTGTTTCTAACTCCTGCCTTGGTTCTGACCCCCTGCCTGAACTCTTGATATTTGATTCTGATCTGCCTGCCATCGTTAACTCCTGCCTGTGACCACTACTACTGATTCTGCTTAACCCTTCGGATACCGCGACCTTGCTCCCTCAAGAGGGCTTCCTTCTTGATCCTGACTACCTCCCTGTAGGGAGCTCCCTGCTCCCTGACATTATTCTTGGGCCATGGATCCCACTGAGGAAGCTCAGCCAGATTTCGGCAGGTCTGCATACTCGCATGTAGGCGTACGAAGCTCGGCAAAATTTTGACGGACACACGCTGGAGGCGATTTTGGAAAAGTTATCCATGCTGACGCCGACTATTGCAATGCTGACAATGCCCACGCCAGTTGCTGCCAACATGGCTACACAGTCCTCCATTTCTGGTCCATGTATTCCTGCACCGCCTCTCTACAGTGGCGACCCTCAAGCCTGTCGTGGTTTTGTGAATCAGTGCCAGATCCGGTTCGCCCTGCAACCTGCAGAATTTGTCTCTGAGCGAGCTAAGGTTGGTTTTGTGATCACTTGTCTGGCAGGGAAAGTGCTTGAATGGGCATCTCCGCATTGGGAGAAAGAATCTCCTTTATTAGATGATTCCAAAGCCTTCCTTCAAGAATTCGGGACAGTGTTCGATGCTCCTGGTCGGGTGGCGACCGCTGCTTCTCGTCTGTTCCAGATCCGCCAAGGGAATCGCAGTGTAGCGGAATATGCCATTGATTTCCTTACTCTCGCTGCAGAGACTTGTTGGAACAATGATGCCTATCATGCTGCCTTCTACAATGGACTCTCTATCCGTCTCAAAGATGAGTGGGTCTCCCGTGAATTACCCACGCAGTTTGAAGACCTCATTGCCTTGTCTGTCAAGGTGGACACCTGTCAGAGAGAACATCAGGCTGATAGGGATCGAGTCAAGAAATTTCAACCCATGTTGGCTCCTCGCTTCCAAAGACCACTGTTACCTTCTACCCCTCAGCAGCCTTCTGTTATTCCTCCAGAGGAACCTATGCAAGTCGGAAGAGTTCGTCTCTCTGAACAGGAGAAACTCCGGAGATGTACGGCTGGACTTTGTCTCTATTGTGGTGGTCACTTTGCCAACTCTTGTCCTGTGAAGCCTCCGAGTTCCCTCTTCAAGGTGACCCGGGAAAGTCTCATGTGAGGGATGTTGTTCCCAAATGTCAAGAGAACTCTCACAGGTTTCTTCTGCCTTTACAGATCCGTCTGGCCACTAAGACCATTGTTGGCTCAGCATTCATTGACTCTGGTGCTGCCGGAAATTTCATGGACGCTCTCTTTGCTAAGTATATGAATGTTCCACTATTTCCATTGACTCCTCCTCTTCGAGTAATCTCTATTGATGACAGACCCCTTGAATCTGAGTTTATTTCCATGACGACTGGGGAATTGCCTGTGCAGGTTGGGACTTAACACAAAGAAAAGTTATCGTTCCTGATTATTTCCTGTCCTTCTGTTCCTGTCGTCTTGGGGCTTCCCTGGTTACGCCTGCATAACCCTACCATTGATTGGTCCTCGGGGCAGGTTTCCCGTTGGAGTCTATACTGCCTTCCTGCTGAACCCATCCAGAGGGTAAATATTTCCACGTCAGATTTGAAGACGCTTCCCTCCTTCTACAAGGAATTCTCTGATGTCTTCTGTAAAAAGTCTGCAGAATTTCTCCCTCCTCATCGTCACTACGATTGTCCAGTTGATCTCCTGCCTGGAACCATGCCTCCTAGAGGTCGCACTTATCCTCTCTCCCCAGCAGAGACCCCTGCCATGAAGGAATATATCCAAGAAAATCTCCAGCGGGGGTTTATTCGCCCTTCTACTTCTCCTGCAGGGGCTGGATTCTTCTTTGTGGAGAAGAAGGATGGAGGCCTAGGTCCTTGTATTGACTACTGGGGTCTTAATAAAATCACTGTTTAGAACCGGTATCCCTTGCATCTGATCGCAGAACTTTTTGACCAACTGAAGGGGGCTAAAATCTTCACTAAGTTCGATCTCCGTGGGGCGTATAACCTCATCCGCATCCGTGAAGGTGACGAATGGAAGACAGCATTCAACACTCGTGATGGGCACTATGAGTACCTCGTAATGCCCTTTGGTCTCTGCAATGTCCTCGCTGTCTTTCAAGAATTCGTAAACGACATTTTCCGGGATCTCTTGGGAAAATTTGTGGTCGTGTACCTAGATGACATCCTGATTTTCTCCAAGGACCTTGCAAGCCATCGCTCCCAGGTGAAGGAAGTACTCTCTCGTTTGAGGAAGAACTCTCTCTTTGCCAAACTGGAGAAATGTGTGTTTGAAGTGTCCAAGATTCCTTTTCTGGGCTATATCATCTCCCCAGAGGGTTTCGAGATGGATCCTGTGAAAGTGTCTGCAATCCAAGAGTGGCCCCTACCACTGAGCACTAAGGCAATCCAGAGATTCATTGGTTTTGCCAATTACTACCGGCAATTCATTAAGGGGTTCTCTTCTCACATTGCTCCTATCCTGGCCCTCATCCGAAAAGGGGGTAAACCCAGCTTGTGGCCCCCGTCTGCTATTGAAGCCTTTCAATCCCTGAAGGATGCCTTCACTTCTGCTTCGGTTCTCCGCCATCCTGATCCGGAGTTACCTTTCTTCATCAAGGTGGATGCTTCTGAAGTTGGAGCTGGAGCTATCTTGTCCCAAAGACATCCCTCTGATGGAAAGTTGCACCCATGTGCATCTTTCTCTAAGAAGTTCTCTCCTGCCGAACAAAATTATGATGTAGGAAATCGGGAACTCCTGGCTGTCAAGCTTGCCTTAGAAGAGTAGCGTCACCTCCTTGAAGGTTCCTTGATCCCAGTCACGATCTACACAGATCATAAGAATCTTGAGTTCATTCAATCTCTCAAGAGGCTGAATCCCAGACAAGCAAGGTGGGCTCTCTTCTTCTCTCGATTTAACTTTGTCTTGACTTATCGCCCTGGCTCCAAGAATCGGAAAGCCGATGCTCTGTCTCGAAGTTTCACTGCGGTGAATCATTCTCCTGAAAGACAAGAGCCAATTATTCCTCCTGTCAAGATCATCGCTTCTTTGTACCCTCAATTTGCTGATCAAATCCTGGCTGGTCAATCTTCTGCCCCTCCTGATACTCCCATCGGAATGGCATTTGTACCTCCTGAACTTCGTCTGCCTATCTTGCAACAGACTCATAGCTCCAAGCAAGCGGGACATCCTGGTCCTGCTAAGACTCTAGAACTTTTACGGCGTCTAGTCTGGTGGCTTACTATTTGTAAAGATGTCAAAGACTTTGTTGCTGCCTGTACCGTTTGTGCCACTTCCAAGCCTAGCCATTCTCGCCCTAGCAGGTTACTACAGCCATTGCCGGTCCCCTCTCGTCCTTGGACGCATTTGGCAATGGACTTCATAGTCAAACTTCCTCCCTCCAGTGGGAACACCGTGATCTGGGTTGTCATAGATCGTTTTAGCAAGATGGCCCATTTCATCCCTTTACGGAAGCTTCCATCTGCAGTGGAGTTGTCGCAATTGCTTATTCAATTCATTTTCCGCCTGCATGGCTTCCCGGTGGAGATTGTCTCTGACAGAGGTTCCCAGTTCACTGCGAAGTTTTGGCGTTCCTTATGTAAGGTCTTGGGTATTGCTCTCCAATTCTCCTCTGCCTATCATCCCCAAACGAATGGGGCAGCGGAGCGAGTGAATCAAGCCTTAGAACAATTCCTGAGAAATCATGTCTCCCTCTGCCAAGATGATTGGTCTGACCTTCTCCCGTGGGCGGAATTTGCTCATAACCTGTCATTCATCTACTGGAAGATCTTTATTCATGTCTGTGTATGGCCAACATCCTCAAGCCTTTCCACAAGACTTTGTTTTGACTGATGTCCCAGCCGCTGATGACCATGCGGCCCATATGTCCGCTATTTGGGCTGCAACCAAGTCTAATTTGGAGAAGAGTGCTCTTGTGCACAAGACCTTCGCTGATCGGAGACGTAGGTCCTCTCCTCTCTTCAAGGTTGGTGATAAAGTTTGGCTTTCTTCCCGAAACATTCGTCTGAAGGTGCCATCTCCCAAGTTGGGTCCGAAGTTTGTGGGTCCATTTCCCATCTTGGAGATTATCAATCCTGTGGCTGTCAGACTTCAGCTTCCCCCTGAGATGCGAATCCCCAACGTGTTTCATGTCTCCTTGGTGAAACCCGCTACCTCCAACCGCTTTTCTGTTGACCAGTCTCCCCCTCCTACTATCTCTGTGGATGGTCAACAAGAATATGAGGTGGAAAAGATCCTTGACTCCAGAATCTTCAGGGGTTCTCTTCAGTACCTCATCAAGTGGAAGGGCTTTGGCCCTGAAGAATGCTCCTGGGAAGGACACTCTGATGTTCATGTTCCCGTCTTGTGAGGGATTTCCACGCCAGGTTTCCCCAAAAGCCTTGTCCTGGTGGTCCAGAGGTCCCCCGTGGGGGAGGGGGTACTGTCAGGACTGCCAGAAGTACCCGACCCAGAAGTACTCGACGGCGCTGTTTAGAACTGGTATCCCGGTTCTAAACCGGCGGTCACAGTGAAGATCCAAGATGGCGGCGCCCATGCTGAACACATGGCTGCAGCGTCGCTGCATGATGATGTCATCACTGGTGCCGGGATCTCGTCATAAAAGGGCGCCCAAAACACTGTGATGGCGCCCAAGAATAGGATTTGCTGCCATGAATCCTGGGTTCCTGTTTGTTTTCTGATTCCTGATTCCAGCTTGATTCCAGCCTGTTTCCAGCTTGTTTCCAGCTCCAAGTCTGTTTCTAGCTCCTGCCTTGGTTCTGACCCCCTGCCTGAACTCTTGATATTTAATTCTGATCTGCCTGCCCTCGTTAACTCCTGCCTGTGACCACTACTACTGATTCTGCTTAACCCTTCGGATACCGCGACCTTGCTCCCTCAAGAGGGCTTCCTCCTTGATCCTGACTACCTCCCTGGAGGGAGCTCCCGGCTCCCTGACAAATATATAGGTAGGACCAAAAAACAACAATGTAAAATGAGGGAAAACTTGAAATCAAGGGATGTATGTATGTATGTATGTATGTATATATATATATATATATATATATATATATATATATATACGTATCGGTTCGGAATTTGGAACCTTTCTCAAGGTTCTAAATTCCGAACCGAAACGTTGATGCAATGCATATTTAATGATTTTCTAATAAATTAATGTTTATATGAACATCGGTGTGCATGTAACCACTGGACTTCTGGATTTCACGATCTATACACAGCACCTGAGATTAGTGTTTTAACGACGAGTGCGGACCTTAATGGTGGATATATATATATATATATATATATATATATATATATATATATATATATATATATATATATATATATATTATACCGAGACAGAGAAGGAGAGAGAGGGAGCTAAATGCTAAACGCACTAGTGGTAATATATGGACAAAAAAATCACTGGCAGCATTTCAACAGAAGGTTCTAATCTAAGGCTTCAGGAATTGTGCCAAACTATTTTAAAGACAGAGCCCCAGAGTGCACCTCTACATCTGGCATCTGGTTTTAGTTTATCAGGCTGGGGCGTATTGTTATCTTTTTTTTTTTTTTTAACTCCCCCCCCCCAACCTCTAAGGCTATTTTCTGATGTTTTGTATTCTTTACAAGAGTTGTTTACGTTGAGTTATTATTTTCCAAAGCAATTGTATTGAGTGAGTGTTGGCTGGTGCTGATAGGATCACCCCCAAATGTCTTTTGGTAGCATTCCAAAACACCAAAAATACGAATGCTTTTTTACACACAATGCAGCCCTTTCCCCGCAAAATTGCAGGTTCCCAGTAAGTAACATACAGTATGTAACAACTTGCACATTTTAAAAATATGTCTGCTAATTTGTGTAATTTGGCAAATTATATGGAAGTTGTCTTCATGTAGGGTAGCCATGGAAGTAACATCTGTTCATGGAAATAATACCAGGGCTCCAATATCTCTCTGCACCCTGTACATTTGGGCCAAAATGCATAAAGCCCTTATATGTATTAAGAACAACTGTCATTTACAGTACAGGGAATCATGATGTTTCACTAAACAAAGCATGTAGAAGGTTTCCAGACAGGAGAACCATATGAAATATCATTCCTGTTATGTATAGCTCATATGTATTATTTCCTCTGATATTGCCACATTCAGAACTGACAAAACTGTCCAGTCTTCACATTAAATTAATTGCCGTAGCCCTAATCTCCTAATCTGTGGGACATGTTGTCCTCTACTGTGCGACAGACTTTTAGATGGAGACTTTAAAGATCAAGTTTGAAATATATGTTTCCCCAGGCATTTGATTATACATATCCATCTGTCAAGTGCTTAGTGTCTTTGTTCCCTTTGTTCATTCTTTTCTCATTTTATATGTGTCTTGAGAGTCTCGTTCTTTTATTCTTATTTAAATAATTGCCTTCATGGTTTGCTATAAAATATGACAGAGGAAAGGAAAATACTGTACATGGGGATAAAAGTAAAGATAAAGGCTTTGCTCCATAAAAAAAATGATATTTCTAGATGATGGATGGAATTTCTCATGTGTGCTTAAACATCTGTCTTTGTAAAACTGCCAAACTTCACGGAATTCCTTGCATTCCAATACACAGGAATTCCTTAGGCTGCTGAAGGAAATCTGTCACATTTCATTTCCTGAAGGGGTCCCAGGAGTAAAATCATAGAAATCATTATCTGAGAAGCCAAAATTTTGATTACCACTGGATTACTTGATATTGATACATGCCCTCACAAATACAGGTAAGTGACCTATTATCCAGAATACCCGGGACTTGGGGTTTTCCTGATAACAGACCTTTCTGTAATTTGGATCTTTTTACCTTAAGTCTACTAGAAAAACATTTAAAGATTAAATAAGCTCAATAGGCTTCTTTTGCCTTGAGTAAGGATTAATAATATCTTAGTTTGGAAATGACTACAAGGTAGAATATGGTACACCCAAGAAGCATAGGGCAAGCAGAGTATGGCACAACAAAGGAGAATAGGACAGGCAAAGTATGGCACACACAGGGAGCATAGTGTAGGCATAGTATGGCATACACAGGGCCATAGGGCAGGCATATTATGGAATACAGGAAGCATGGGGCAGGCAAAAAGCTGCCTCTAACATTAAGAGCCAAATTACATAGTATGGTATACATAGGAGTATAGAGCATAGGGCAGGCAGAGTATGTTTCATACAGGAAGAATAGGGCAGGCAGAGTATGGCACACACAACGGGGCACAGGGCAGGCAGAGTATAGCACATCCAAGAAGCATAGGGCAGGCAGAGTATGGCACACATAGGGAGCATAGGGCAGGCAGAGTATGGCACACATAGGGAGCATAGGGCAGGCAGAGTATGGCACACATAGGGAGCATAGGGCAGGCAGAGTATGGCACACACAGGGAGCATGGGGCAGGCAGAGTATGGCACACAGAGGAAGACTGCCAGTTGGATAGCACTGTACTAGAGGATATCAATATAAATAACAAGTTAATACATGTCAGGACATTCATGAAATTAAATGTAATGAAGTTCATAGATATATTTATTCTGAAAATGCATATTGAACGTACAGACCAGAGAGAGAGATATGTTTTTTAAAAAATGTATAATGATTATGCTGCTTTGTATTTAATATTAAAGTGAACTTACATGGAATGGATGTTATGTGCGATTATCCCTGATAGGGTTAAGAGTGGGAGGAAATACGTTAGGTGTGACGTCTACTCCCAGTATCTTTTTAATGGAGGATTTGTATGTTTTAATTATGCCTATGAGTACGTGTGATGACACACAAAATGCGTAAGGTGGTCTGTTGGGGAAATCAAGCCTTTTAAAACCACCGCTGTCTGCTGATCCGTGAAAGTGCGCACAATATTGGATTCTATTAAATTCAAAATGCCTTACACTTATTTTGCTGTAAATAATAGATCTTTATTCCATTCTCTGAAGTTAGGTGGTAGAAAGGGTGAATTATCTTTCACATGTAATTCGGTATAACCTGAGTCCTAATACCTGCATTCTCCTTTTCTCTTGCATTACTGCAAGAGGATTAGTACAATTTGAGACATATGCATTGGAGTATCGACAATTATTACTCAGGCCTATGAAAGGAAAATAGAGCTACTACATGGTTTCCTGGCAGATAAATGCTTACTGTTTACCTGTTAACATGAAAGCTCATCTTCTGCATTCTCCGATCATATTTTGCCCTGAGAAACATAGCTCAGCTTGCCCAGCCAGTCCATCTTCTTGCTATGTTCATACATCAGCATGCATGAGCAGTGCCTTGAGCACATGTACAATTAGAGAATTTGCAGGGTGACAGATTTTTCTCTGTGGGAGCAGAATGAAAACATTCCAGATAAGCCCATCTTACACTTCTATTGCGTTAGAGGCAGCATATCTTTAACCTGAGACAGGTCGTGAAACTACTGAACTGCCTTAGGCTTTTGCCATTCTGTGACAGCCTGTGACAGTCAACCTGCCTCTTAATTTGTCATTGAAATATTTGAATGGATTCTTTGCTTCTAGACATACAGAATGGCTTTGGCACTGGGAGCAGAAAGTATCACAAAGGACAGTTCCACATTGTTAGTGGCTGAGCATAAAGTATCAGGTCTGAGGCTTCCATCTTGCATTCTACAGTCTACACTAAAGAGGTCACTTAATTACCACAAACGTGCAAAGTGCACTTCTGAATTCCATCAACATGTATTTTACCCAAAATGCAGTGTTTTTCCTCAGAATTCCATTATTGTTAAGGCCACCATGGACTTGATCCTGTGCCCGATAAACTCAACACTCTTCTAGAAACCACCCAAAGGACAACAAAAGTATTTAAATGATTGTATTTGTGCACTGATCTGTGCTCTCACTTTATTATGTCATAATATATTTATTTTTTTATTAGAAGCTTAGATTTTCATCTGATTCCCTGGAATGCCTACCTGTAGTCCACCCCACTGCAGCAGATTATCTACCCACGGACCATCCTCACAGTGGGCACATGAAGTATAATGCTTCCAAGTCCTGAACACATTGCGGGTATTCAGCAGGTACCTGTGGGTACCGAGCCAATTTAGGACTCAAACCTAAGTACTTATTTATAGGTTCAGAAATAATGATAGCTCCGGGTTTATCATGCAACTTACTGTGGGGAAATGTGTGGGCCCATTACTGCAGTGCAATAAGTACATTAACCATTTAATATTGCCCATTGTTTGCTACTACAGGTATGGGACCTGTTATCCAGAATGGGACTTGGGGTTTTCCAGATAACCGATCTTTCCATAATTTGGATCTTCATACCTCAAATCTACTAGAAAATCATGTAAACATTAAATAAACCCAACAGGATTGTTTTGCTTCCAATAAAGATTAGTTATATCTTAGTTGGGATTAAGTACAAGGTACTGTTTTATTATTATAGAGAAATATGTAATAATTTGAAAAAAATCTAAAGGCCCCTAATTCAGAGCTTTCTGGATAACAGGTTTCTAGATAACAAATCCCATACCTGTACCTGGATTTTGTTACACTGGTATGACATTTTTCATACCTTTGCACTAAATTATATAGAATATTGGGCATTTCCATTTTTTTGTCTATATACACTGTTCATTCAGTTTTTCTCCATTTTTATAACATTGGGTCAACCAACAAAAATTGTATTTTTATAAATATGTAAATAGCTTCTCACTTTCAATACAGTTATATCCAAAATTAATTCTAAGCACATTCCAGACTTTTGTGAAAATGCCCCTGAGTCTGAAAGTGCGGCCAGATTTGTACGGCTTGCTCTGATTTTGAAGGGAGTGGCGCATTATACACTTACTAGACTTGTCAATCATAATTCTCCCATATGAGAAAACAACCTCTAAACTGTAAACCATGGGAACACGTTTAGACTGTGGGAAAGGACACACACAAAAATCTCATTTCCATTATTTATATCATGCTATTTATCTCTTTCACGGAGGGCCCTCTTTCCACTGGCCCCAGACACAATAGGTCAAAATATCCATAAAAAATAGCATATCTGCAATAACTTACAGCAAAGCTAGCAAGGCAAAAACCTAAAAACCATTTCAATAAAACCACAGCCCAATGCAAAATCTTGTGTTTCAGAATTTCATTACACCTCGTGGAAAATAAGTTCAAGCTCATTTACTGTAATAACTTCGACAAAATGCATAAATCAACTTGAGGAATAAATGGATTTCTTCAGGAAAATAATAAACCGGGATGCTTGTGTAATTTCACTAGTGATTATAGATATCCCCATTAAACAACATAAAATGTGTTTCCAGTTTAATGAAATGTTTTTCTTCATTACACAGACGCTTGTTATATGTCCTTTAACTCCTTTGAACATGGAAGCTGTTAATAAATATTTTATGCAGAATCGTTATTTATGCACAGCTCTGCTACAACTCAGTTTATTTTTTCTTCCTTTGCGTGCAGGCTCTTATCTCTCCAAGTGACGAATTCGGGTGATATTATTTAGTGGCGATAAGGTATTTGTTGTTTGAGATGAAAGAGGCTGCAGCTCTCAGATAACACAGCTCCAAGCTAACTTCATATAGAATCCATGGTGCAGCTGCTGCCTTTGAGATTGATGGGAGAGACCGTCCCTATACTAAATGCATAAGCAACTATCTAGCAAGTGGTCTGCAATTTACTTTATAGTCTTTGGAACCCCAACGTCAAAGCGACAAGCAAAAGATGAGAGAAGATGATGCATTTTTAGCCTTCGTCTGTTCTAAATCTGCAAGTGTAACTTAGAAACACAGCCATTAATGGCTGAATAACAGCTGGCACCACAATGATTTGCAAATGTATTTTTCAATTTCAGAACAAAACAAAAAATCAGTAAAACATTTTGTAAAAATAAAGAATGGAAAGATACAGACAGAGAAAAGTGTTTGTTTTAGTTTTATAAATCAGCTTTATAATTAATTCAGCTTCATAATTAATATTACTTGAACAGCAATAAAACGTGAAGAATACCAAATAATGTACATTATAAGATGAAACACATATTGCCTAGGATATCTAGATGCTTTCACATATATAAAATGTGTTTATTTATTGATAATACTGACAGGTAAATCTGAAGTGGGCATATTGAGCAATTAAAACAGAGTAAGGAGGTCCGAATTTCAACTGATCAGTGGAACAAGGAACTAACTGAGTTGGTTAACTGCCATAAGTAGTTTGACAGTGGCGTAACTACTGGGGGAGCGATTGCACCTGGGCCCGTCGGAGACCACTCCGCAGCGAACATGGTATGGAGGGGTGCAACTGGACCCACAAGAGGATAGTTAAGTTACTGTAGCTTGAGACAACCCCTAAAATCTGAAAAACATCCCAAATGTAGTGCCAAATGCAACCTTTTTGCATCAAAGATTGGGCTACAGATAACTGTACGTCTCACTTTATCCTGAATCCATTAAACATACTGACAGAGGCCCATTTATCAACATTCTCATTTAAGTGGTTTTAGAGTTTTTTTAAAACCACAGTTAAACTCTATCTGACTAAAATCACAAAAGCCTTGTAATTTCTTAAAAGATTCGAATATAAGAAACACAAATACAAATACCAGGAAAACCAATTACTAGCGGAAAAATATCCAAAAACCTCTAAGGGTCCAAACTGGTTAAAAATTATCCAATAGGATCAGCGCAGCTCCCACTGACTTCTATTGGACCTCAACAGCTTTTACTTGGCAAATTTTTCATTAGAAGCCATTTATTAAAGGTCAGATTTTAGTGGTATTAGATCTTTTTGAAACCACTATTAAACAATATTTCTCTAAAATCACAAATGCCATGAAAGTTATTAAAAGATCCGAATTTAAAAAGTACAAACAGAAAAAAGTGCAGAAAAAAACATGACTATCTCTAAAACCTCTAAAAATTTAGCTTTTCAGATAATTACTAGCGAAAGAAAATCCGAAAACCTCTGAAAAAAAATGTCCAGTAGGATCAGTGCAGCTCCCATTGACTTTTATGGCTAGGGATGGCGCGAACTGTTCGCCGGCGAACTTGTTCGCGCGAACATCGGGTGTTCGCGCTCGCCGGAAGTTCGCGAACAACGCGCGACGTTCGCCATTTTGGGTTCGCCATTGTTGGCGCTTTTTTTTGCCCTCTCACCCCAGACCAGCAGGTACATGGCAGCCAATCAGGAAGCTCTCCCCTGGACCACTCCCCTTCCCTATAAAAACCGAAGCCCTGCAGCGTTTTTTCACTCTGCCTGTGTGTGCTGAAGAGATAGTGTAGGGAGAGAGCTGCTGCCTGTTAGTGATTTCAGGGACAGTTGAAAGTTTGCTGGCTAGTAATCGTTTTGATACTGCTCTGTTATTGGAGGGACAGAAGTCTGCAGGGGTTTGAGGGACATTTAAGCTTAGGTAGCTTTGCTGGCTAGTAATCTACCTTCTACTGCAGTGCTCTGTATGTAGCTGCAGTGGGCAGCTGTCCTGCTTCTGATCTCATCTGCTGACTGCTGCAATAACAGTAGTCCTTGTAAGGACTGCTTTTATTTATTTTTTTGTTCCAATACAGAGCAGTATCAAGCAGATTACTAGCCAGCAAACTTACTATCATCTGTCCCTGAAATCACTAACAGCTCTCCCCCTACACTATCTCTTCCAAGCACACACAGGCAGATTTTTCAGATACATTTTTGCCCTTGATCCCCCTCTGGCATGCCACTGTCCAGGTCGTTGCACCCTTTAAACAACTTTAAAATCATTTTTCTGGCCAGAAATGTCTTTTTTAGATGTTAAAGTTCGCCTTCCCATTGAAGTCTATGGGGTTCGCGAACCGCTCGCATTTTTGCGCAAGTTCGCGAATATGTTCGCGAACTTTTTTTCCGACGTTCGCTACATCCCTATTTATGGCACCTTGACTGCTTTTACTTGGAGATGTTTTGTGTTAAAGGAGTGGTTCACCTTATGGTATAGAATGGCCAAATCTAATCAACTTTTCAATTGGTCTTCATTAATTATTTTTTATAGTTAATGAATTATTTCCCTTCTTCTCCTGACTCTTTCTAGCTTTCAAAAGGGGGCCACTGACCGCATGCTCTGTAAAGCTACAAATGTATTGTTATTGCTACTTTTTATCAGTCATATTTCTGTTCCGACCATTCCCTATTAATGTTTCATAATCAAATTCAAATCAATGCATGGTTGCTAGGGTAATTTGGACGCTAGCAACCAGATTGTTGACACTACAATCTGGAGAGCTGCTGAACAAAAAAGCTAAATAGGTCAAAAACCACAAATATTAAAAAAAGAAAACCAATTGCAAATTGTCTCAGAAAATCACTCTCTGCATCATACTAAAAGTTAACTCAAAGGTGAACTACCCCTTTTAGAGTTTTTCATGGTTTTTACACTTAATAAATCTTGAATTGTTTGAGAAATTTTTAAATTTTGGAGAAAAAATACGAATTGTGAAAAAAAGGATTCTGAATATTAGTAAATAGGTCTCAGAGTTTTTCATGGTTTGTCCCTTAATACATTTTTAGAGTTTTAGAGAAATAAAAAGATGTAAATTTTTAGAGCAAAAATTAGATCCGTGAAAAAATAGAAATTTGAATGTTAGTAAATAGGCCCCATAATGTCAATCCAGACCAAAGGGAGTAAATGACTATTGACAAGTGTACATTGTATTAGTGAACTTCCATCCAGGTGTTAAATCCCCCTTCAGAGATCTGTAATGCTCCTTTATGTTTTTACATTTTCATTCCCATCTTGTGACTTCTCCATAACTGTGATATTGTAAGGAACGTATACAGATTTTTTTTTGTGTTTGCCCTCCCTTTTTCCTTGTTATATAACGACCAACATCATCTTCCTTGTTGTTGCTTTGTATTTGCTAAAAATACAAAAGGAATTAAAAAGCCAGATATATCTTGTGGCTTTGGGCAATTCACTTAATCCCCATGCACTTCAGAGATTGTAAGCGCTAGAGCATGCAGATCTGTGTGTATATTTAGAAGCACTTGCTGTAAGTAGCTGTTACTTGTGATCAGCAGGGGCGTAACTATAGAGGAAGCAGACCCTGCGACTGCAGGGGGGCCCAGGAGGTATAGGGGCCCCATGAGGTCCTAATTCATATACAATTTCAATAAATACTGGTACAACTGGTCAACCTGGGGGCCTGAAAAATAATCTGCTATGGGGCCCAGTAATATCTAGTTAAGCCACTGGTGATCTGTTAGTAAAGGTTACAAGAATGGTGGGGTAGACGTGCTCCTGGCACCCAGGCTGTGTCTGTGTGTTAAACTGTCACTGCAAGCCCTGTCTCTTATGAGTGTAAAGGTGGCCATACACGGAGAGATCCGCTCATTTGGCGATGTGGGCAATACCGGGCTGATCCCGAGGGCCCAACGATCGGATCCTACCAAATTGTACGGGCGGTCGGAACGCGGGCCCGCATCAACGAACAGATGCGGCCGCGATCCAACGGGATTTTTAGTCCCATCCGATCGAGATCTGGCCGACTTTTGGCCAGATTTCGATCTGTGAATCCCGTCGGGGGGCCCCATACACGAGCCAATAAACGGCAGCTTTTATCAGCCCGTGTATGGCCACCTTAAGGCTATAGTAAAATGAGAGGCACCGCTACTCTTACTATAAACTTTACCCCAACATGTGCTCTGGATGAAACCTATAATTCTCAGGGGGTGAGCCCTCGCAACGATGTGGAGGCAGAGTGTAATACATTGAAATTAGTAGTACTTGTAAAGACTGTCCCTCTAGTGGTTCTTTAAACTTAACCATAGAACTTATTTATTAGAACAGATCCACATAGGAGTTTAATGAGAGATAAGCAAGAACATCAGTGGATAGGCATATACTCACAGCACCAATGGTCAGACAGATCCCCGCAGAGAAAGAGAGAAATACACAGCATCAACAGGATGTCTTCTTCTGGGGCTTCTGCAACTTTAGTGAGTTTTGGCGCATGTGCAGTTGTTGCAATCAGGCAAATTGCGCCGTTTCGCCGGTCTCCAACTCAGCTTACCAAAGACGCAGAAGATGGCTGCGTAGAACGCCTATCCAGAATCTGTGCCAAGGGGTAAGTATAAAGTTAGGGGCATTTCCCGGGGGGGGGGGCAGTTATGCTGGGGGGGGGGTTGGATGGTCTAAGTGGGGGGGGTAGTGAGATTTTTTTTGAAAATAGTTGACTTTTCCTTTAAGTCCTTTTTTCTATTATGTGGGTAACTTTTTGCTCATGTATCCAGTCTGGGTCCATAGTAAACAGATGCAAAAGTAGTATTTTTGCCTACTAGGAACACTTTGTGGTTGTCAATAACTCTGGCTTTTCTATCTCAATATATTATGGCACATTTCAAAATCGAAGTAGAAGTACAGTGTGCACAGCTGGATATTTTCTATAAGAATTCCAGCACAGGGAATCAGAAACCAGTTTTGATATCACATAATTGGACACAATTGACAATTCAGCTTATTATGAAAGATACCATTTCCCATGTTTGCCATGGTTAAAGGAGTGCTCAAGGTGAAACTAATTTATTTCTCACATCATGCCCAGATATTAATATTCAAAGGCCTTTGATGTCTGTCATAGCATGAGGTTTCAGGAGAATTGCATACATGTTACCATTGTTGAAAAAGGAAACAAGCTCACTCAGAAAACCATGCAAGCGTAAATCTGCCGTTCAGGTTTTTAGATACATTTTCATATTTTAAGCCAAAATATCATTTTTCGTTGTTCGTGTTGTGCTCTTATGCTTGATAAGCTTTCAGTGAATAGGTGTGTAGGTAGTGACACCAGAGTATTGCAAGGGACGCGGTTTAGCTAAAGTTCTGATCCAGTGCTCCACAGGAGATAGCTATATATAGGTTTCCAGCTAATTATTTCTATATAGAAATCTGGTTCAAGGATAGAATATTTAGAGTATGATTAATGGAACATTTTCCAATTAGGAAACTGCTGTAAGCAGGGTACCTATGGGGTCTGTCCTCTTTTATTTTATTAAATAGTATAATGTTAAGCACAGTATGTAGTACATGATTGTGTGCAGGCATTTTCCACTGTCTACAATAAAAATGCAATGGCACCATTAAAAACAGAGAAGATTGAAAATATCAAGAGCCCGTTTACCAAAAAAATGCAAAATACTTGGAAAAACAGTAAGATATTTGAATATGAGATTTCTGTTTTACATTGCTTGATGGATTCAATAGCCAATGAACATTGTGAACATTACCTCTTGGCCAGTGCAACAATTATGAAGGTAATTAAAAGTACAGGTATTATCCAGAATGCTCCAGACCTGGGACAAGGGATCTTTCTGTAATTTGGATCACCATACTTTAAGGGGGTTATTTATCAAAGTCTGAATTTATCTCACTATTTTCTGAAAAAAAACTCTGACCAAATCCACACTTTTTTTGGGCTTATTTATTAATGCACTTTCCCGAAAAATATGTTTG
Source organism: Xenopus petersii (assembly GCA_038501925.1). NCBI lineage: Eukaryota > Metazoa > Chordata > Amphibia > Anura > Pipidae > Xenopus > Xenopus petersii. The sequence goes on from CM076676.1 coordinate 111,443,733, forward strand.
CGGAAAAAAATCCTGATTTTTCACCCGAAAACTCAGAATTTTGCCTGAAAAAGTAGAAAACTTGGAGGTATTGCAAAAAACCCAACGCACACCAAAAAATCATTGGGACTTCTCCCATTGACTTATATGCAACCTTGACAGGTCTGAGATTTTCAGATTCAGATTTTTCCATCCTTGGGGGTTTAATTAATTCCGAAAAATTGGTGATTTTTTTACAAGTCAGATTTTATAAAAAAAAATCGAAAATTTGATTTTTGAATACAGAGTTTAGTAAATAACCACCTAAGTCTACTAAAAATCAATTAAACATAAATAAACCCAATAGGCTGGTTTTGCCCCAAATAAGGATGAGTTCTATCTTAGTTAGGAACAAGTACAAGGTACTGTTTTATTTTTACAGAGAAAAAGGAATTCATTTGAAAAATTGTGAATTATTTGAATAAAATGCAGTCTGTGGGAGAAGGCCTTCCCATAATTTAGAGCTTTCTGGATAAAGGGTGTCCAGATAATGGACCCCATACCCGTAATTTGTGTGAGCACGACAACAGTCCATGAGAGAGAGTATCATAAAAAACATCCATTCTATCCTCTATCCTTATATGGCCTCTCTGGTAAATTTGTGTAATTATATCGGTCATGTTGTTCACTATTATAATATTGTATCTATTTGTTATGCTCATGAGGTCTAGGGTTCAAAGACAATTGACCATAGGTTTATGCGGCTGCTCTGCTTGTTGTGTAAACATTTTTTTCATGATAGGAATTACATGTTTTATATGAGTGTTTAAAATACTGATCTGGATGAGCATCAAATAGTTTATCACAAGGCTTAGATGTAATCTTTTAAGCAAACTGAATTTCCTGTGTATTGTTACCTTGGAACCCTGTAGGTCTATCGTTCCATAGGATATTATTTCGTTTGCAGTAGACATGTTCATATCTTGCTTGACAAATTGGTTCTATGAGTTGAAAGCTAGCAAGCCATGTACAGCATGATTAGCTCGATCCCCACATGGTGACTCTTGTTCAGCTACTGAAACTTCTGTGCTGTAAGCCTCTGCCCTCAAGGGATTCCCAGCTGATTTCCTCAGTGTAGAGCCATAATGTAATGAATAAAATTCACTCTGTCATCCCACCTTTTACTGACTGCTCAGTGGGAGGCTTGCACTACCGATCCATGTAAAAAATATATTATTTCAGAATCAAAAGTTCTGTATTCTTTATATTGTATTTGCTATGCTCTGTTCAGTAATATTTTGTCTGCTGGCTAAATCCCAACCAGGATATTGCGATATGATAGACAATATCGTAACCTAATGGGATATTAATTACAGCAACGCCACATCATCATTAAGGGGCACATTTACTTAAGGTCGAATATCGAGGGTTAATTAACCCTCGATATTCGACCTCTATTCGTTTGATCGAACGATCGAAGGATTAATATCTCGATCGAACGATTAAATCCTTCGAATCAAACGATTCAAAGGATTTTAATCCATCTATCGAACAATTTTCCTTCGATCAGAAATTGGCTAGAAAGCCTATGGGGAATATTCCCCATAGGCTAACATTGATGCTCAGTAGGTTTTAGGTGACAAAGTAGATGGTCGAAGTTTTTTTTAAAGAGACAGTCGAATATCGAATGGTCGAATAGTCGAACGATTATTAGTTTGAATCGTTCGATTCGAAGTCGTAGTCGAAGATCGAAGTAGCTTATTCTTTCTATTCTATTCTAAGTATTTTTTCTTCTATTCCTTCACTCGTAAATGTGCCCCTAAATGTCTTTAAAATCTTTCAGAGCATGAGCATTGCTGAAGACCATTTCCACTTGTCTGGGTAGATTACATTGTTGTGCCACATGAGTACCCCATAAACATGCCCCTAAACTCATGGCAAAATTTAGTGTTAAAAAGAGGTAAAAACAGACATGATATGAAACATATTTTGTGTCATATATAGTGCGACTTCTACATCTAGTGACAGCATGTTTTTTTATTCCTACAAGATGCCTAGAAGAAAATTAAATATGGCATATTTATGTTTGAGTATCCGGAAACCCATTATCCAGAAAGCTCCAAATTACGGAAAGCTGTTTCCCCTAGACTCCATTTTATCCAAATAATCCAAATTTTTAAAAATGATTTTCTTTTTCTCTGTACTAATGAAACAGTACCTTGTACTTGATCCAAACTGAGATATAATTAATACTTATTGGAAGCAAAACCATCCTATTGAGTTTATTTAATGTTTACCTGCTTTTCTAGTAGACTTAAGGTATGAAGATCCAAATTACAGAAAGATCCATTATCCTGAAAACTCCAGTTCCCGAGCATTCTGCATAACAGGTCCCATAACTGTATTTATAAAATCTTTTGTTACTAAGAGGGGTAGATGAAAGATGGGTTGATATGCTTGGTGGCTTTTTGTTATTCCTCTAGTAGAGCTACAGCCAGAAACAATGTTTTTATGCAAAGTGAAACCAACCCACATAAACAATGATATCTAGATCAGTGTGGCAAATTATGTGACTCATTGTTAACAACAAAGATGTTAAGATATTCAACAAAACATTTGTGTATTTTATTTGGAAATAGAACTTGAACTATGTTAAAAGCATAACTATAAAGCAACCAGGATCAAACTGGCCTGCCAGGGTATCAGGGGATCTCCTGGTAAGCTCAAACTAAGTGAGCCCATCAATTATTTTCTATTTACACCATAAAGCTATATATTACACATCCAATGTACCACAGGTGGCATCTTGCTCTAATTGCTGCTTCGATCCCTGGGCCCCACGCACCCAGTCCTAACCTGCCATGCATCCTATTTATATACCCACACCCGCCAAATTGTGATTTCATGGAAGGGGCACGTAGGCACGCAAATATATAAAAAGGAGCGCTTCCAGGGGAAGTGGGGCACTAGGAGGTCACGGGGGGGGGGGTGGATGCAGGCTAAAGTTAAGCCCATCTGCAGCCCACAAACTTTACAGGTACAGATGTGGACTGAACTTTAGCCTGCGCCCACCCGCACGCCGCCCACAAACTTTGTGCGGAAGTCGATCCGAACCTGCCCACAGGTTGGCCTGCACATACATACTGTACCTGCAATTAATGATCATGGATAAAGTAGTATAACCATTAATATAAAACAAAAAACACAATAAGACTTCATCCCCCAAAAGCCAGATAATAAGATACTTAATTGGTAATATTTAATATAATTAAAATGGCGATGTTTATTAGTCAGCTATGCCAACACATACATATTAAAAACACATTAAAACCCTAAGGTGCAAATTCACTAAAGAGCGATGTGGCTAACGCTAATGAGCGTTTCCACCCGCATGGACATCGCCAATTCACTGACAGGCGTAGGTGGCAATTCGCTAGTGAATGGGACCATCACTGGCATTCATTGGCACTCTATCACCAGGCGACTTTTCGCACTTTTGACTCCACCACCTCAGACTAGTCGAAGTGCTAAAAAGAAGCTACATCTTCCTCAATCTTCGGTTGCTTACATCATATCCTGTCTGCCAAAAATGCATTAAAGTTAATTTTTCCTTTTTTTAAGCGGGATTGGCTGCAAAAGTCCTAACTTAAGCTGGCCATAGATGCTGAGATTTTTAAAAGATCAGATCCTGATCGTGAGACCACGATCTTCTCAGAACGATCCTACGATCGTACAAATTTACCATCAACTAAAAAGACCAATTTACCAGAAAACAAAGGGGAGCTGCCTGCTTGGCCCTGCAAATATAGATAGATTGTACTGGGACCGACAAAGATTTTTTGACCTGGCCGATCAATTTCCCGACAGATGTCGGCCGAAAAATCGTAAGATGTACGATCGTTCGAATACCACTAACCGCACGATAATTTAGAAGGATTGGTCGGGCTTACCTAAAATCGGTCGTTCGGCAAGAAGAATCGTCGCGTCTATGGGGAGCTTTAGACTTTTTTTTGTGTAATTGGTTTTCTCCAGACATTTTATAACATATGGAACATTCATTTTACAATGGGCTCATGTGTAGGGCATTGTATTAACTCTCTTGTCTTTAATAATGTTCCCTGGACATCTGTAATAAAAAGTGGTAACTTCAAGTATTTGCAGCAACATTTATAATAAACACCTCCATACAACTTTAAATTTCCCGCCCTATACAAATGTATTTAAGCACAAAATCACTAGCGTATTTTCAGTAGGCACAAATTAACGATATTGCATCTTCGCTATGAAATGCACGCACAGCCGAAGTAACGCTAGCCAAAAGTTGCCAGCGTTCAATGCACTGGGACGAAACTTCTGATTTTAGTGAATTGGTGTATTTGTAGTACATTTGCACCTGGCAAAGTGGTGTGAGGTTTGCGAAGCTGATGTTGAAAATTCGCCCGTTAGTGAATCTGCCACTGTGACTCTTTTAAGAGGAGGGGCCCCTCTATCCTGTGCCACAAACGATTATATTGAAAAGTAATAATGTTATCATAATACTGTAAATAATAATTGCTGTTAATATTGAACTAAAAAGTCCACCAAAAATTAATACGTCTGCAAATTTTTGTCTCTCCTACTTGTAAGCTTGAGATATATATATATATATATATATATATATATATATATATATATATATATATATATATGTAGAAAATATTTCAAGGAGAGATGCATCAACTGCTGACTAATTATTCATGCACCATTGTGATTAAACTTGCTTCTTCAAGAAGGAGTGTTCAGTATAAGTCACAAATAATGTCTGGTATACCAAAATTTGTAAAACAATTCCCATTGTGGCGCTTATATTATTATCCAAAATACTTCAGGTGCACGGATTTCCTAGCATGTGAGGTATAGTTCAATGCTTAACAGCATATTTAATAAGATCAAGTTACGTAGTGCCAATACTTGTGATATAGATAAACTTGATATTAAATGCCAACTATTCCATATACCACTATAACTTCCGTTAAGACCTCCTTCTAATTATAAACAAAGAGCAGCATATATCTCTGATTCCCTCAGTATCATTTTTGTTATTTTAGCAGTATTACCATTAATTAATCCATAGATTTAGTATTGAACACATTTGTTATAAATATTACATATTAACTATAAGAGTGGTGAGAATCTGGCACATCATAAGTAAAAAAAGAAAGAGAACAAAATGTTTTTCATATCAGATCTTCAAAGGATTCCAAGGCTGGAATAACATATCTGGATAATGCAAATGTCAATTTACATTGAATGTTTTATTCAGATATGTTTTTTACTGCCTGGAAATGTTTTCAAACGCTGTTCAGTTTTAACTGGTCCCCCCTAGTGGCATCATCATTTTGCTTTGCCGATCCATTAGAAAATGAAGCAGATCCTTTGCAAGCAGATGTTTTACATATATTTCTCTTTAGCGTGTACAGATGTTAGGGTGCAGAATCTGGCACATAGTTGGAAGGATTATTAAGGACACAGTCGGAGAGAAGGAGTGGGCCTACTCAGACTGTTTGTAATACAACCTGAAATCCACATTTTGGACTTAAAATTCTATTGATTTATTGAACAGTTTAAAGTTCACGGAACAGAACATTCTAGTTCTATTGAAAGGCGGAAGCTTTGTGCTGCATTGCTTTGTTCAAAGAAGCATCCACCCCTTTGTTAATTAGAGACAAACAGGCTTCTAAATATTTACTTAATGCTTCTCTGTTGACAAGGAAAATAGATAATTCCAGACTATATTTTCTCTATTTCACTCACTGGCTCTTCATAGTGGCGGCAGAGTAAGAATACTAGATCAACTGAAAATCCATGCATGTTTCTAATAAATGTATCTAGCAGGACAGCTCTGAATGCAAAGAGATTGCTTTAATGGACAACATAAAATAAATGTCAATTCAAATAATATAGTTTTTCTTATAACTTTATATTTATTTACATTTAAAGTGGACCCGTCACCCAAAAAAATTATTCAAAATCCTATTTTATCACATTAGTCAAGCAAAATGAACTTTAATTACACTATATAAATTATTTGAATCTTGTTTCCTTCAGCCTGGGAATTCATAATTATAGCAAGCAGGCAGCAGCCATTTTGTGGACACTGTTTTTAAGACAAGCCTTGTATCATCTCAGAATCTTGTTTGTGCACCAGAATAGGGGACCTGAAGTCCATCCCCATGTCCTGGTTACACAATTAAACGGTGAAGAGAACGGGGGAATGTGTGGAGACCAGTGATATCTAGGAAGTGCTGTATGGAAAGTGAAAGCAGTTGTCTGCCTAGGCATAGAGGCGGGGCAGACAATATTTGATTGACAGCTGAGATTTTTAAATGAGTTTACAAAAGTTATGAATGCTTTAATAAAAAATTTAAATTGGATTTCATGTTTAATTTGAAAAGGACTTTTATTATACTGATTTTTGTGTCTGGGTGACGGGTCCACTTTACAGAAAAAAAAATTAGCTTATACTTTAAATAGATGGCATTCATTGTAGTAGCATTGTACTTCAGTTATGTTTTGTCTTTTAAAAAACGTGAACTGGCAGTGGGAACCAGATTCCTTAATTTACTCTTTTCAAACAAATATAATGTAAGTGAAACCATATTTAATCAGCAAACTAATTTTTACATGGAATGTCTTGATTTCTCTGGGGGCAGATTTACTAAAGGGCACAGTGGCTAACGCTAGCGTCATTTCGCCAGAAATCCCATCTGCAAGGACATCGCCAATTTACTAACAGGTGTAGATGACAATTCAGTAGTGAACTAGACCATCACTAGCGTTAGTTCGCACCCTATCGCCAGGCGACTTTTTGCTCTGGCGAATGGTCATTACTCCACAAATTTGGTAAAATGCGAATTTTACTGAATGTCACCTTTCGGCAGAGTTGACTTCACCACCTCAGACCAGACAAACTGTTAAAATGAAGCTACATCTTCCTCAATCTTATTTCACTTACATCATATCCTGTATGCCGGAAATGCATTAAAGTTGTAAAAAAACGATGGCAGCTTTCCCTTTTTTTAGTAGGATTGCCTGCAAAAGTCCTAACTATTAAACTTTTTTGGGTTAACACTTGTCCCCAGACATGTGAGGGGCATGGAACATTCGTTTTAGGGTGGGCTCAGGTGTAGGGCACTATAGGATCTCTTTTGTCTATATTCAGGTTCCTTGCAGATTTGTAATAACAAGTGGCCACTTCAAGCATTTGCACCAACATCTCTAATAAAGACGTCCATACGAATTTAATGTACCCCCCGTTCAAATTGACCTAAGCATAAGAGGAATACTGAAGTTTCACTAGGCAGAAGTGATCGATAGCTTAATTTGAAACACTCACACTGCCAAAGTAACAACAACGTAAAGTCGCCAGCGACAATTTGCCCTTTAGTGTATCTGCCCCCTGGTGTTGACTCTTGCTGTAAATCACTGCTTCCTTGAGAAACTCAATTAAATGGCAACTATACTATAATGTTTTATTTGCTCTTTGTATTTACTTAAATATCAAGCACTTTTTATTTTGTTTTTCATTCTCCTCCACACCCCAGCTTTATGAAGCTGTTGCTGGCTAAATTGTTATGGGTACAATGCAAGTGCTAGAGATCCAAAAGGTGCATTATTAACTGATTAATGTTACTGCGGAGTTTTAAAATTTTAACCGGACAACTGCATGCACAGCTGTGATACATTTTCTTGTTTTATAATATTGTTTATATTTAAAACAGTAGAACCCCCATTTTACATTTTTCAGCGGACCAGAAAAAAAATTGTATAGTCCAGGAAAATGGAAAATCAGGGAAATGTATTATGCATAAAATATAGATGGGACCACAAAAAAAAAAACAATAAAAAATGAAGGAAAACCTAAAATCAGGGGATGTAAAATTGAAGTTTCACTGTAACAGTAAGTTATGTTTACAAGGAATGAATAACATAGAAACAGCAATACAGGTATTTATAAAAAGGAAAAATTGGGGGTGAAAGTGTCCATTTATCCTCTCTGTGCCTCAGCACCACATACACTGCTGGGAAAGGTACTTACAGTACATGTATAGCTTGGTCAAACTCTCTGACCAAATCTGGGCATGGATCATGAGCTTTGAGCTGACCATACACAAGCCGATATAATCATACAAAGTTTTGTCTGATTTTCAGTCCGAGTGTGGCTTCGAATAACCGTCCTGACAATTTTTGTGCCACAGTCGATTAGTCTATCAGACAAGTTAGAAAATTTCTGTTGGCTAACAATAATAATAATCTCTGCATATATTGCATATCTGACAATATCCATGGGTGACTGTCTCTATTATTTCCCAGACATAACTTTAGTACGATTGTTGTCAATTAATGGCCAGAAAATTGTCTTATTTGATATATTCCTACTTCAATCCTACAATTTATATCTTAATGTGAGTCTAATATTACTGCATCAAAATGCACGATCAATATGCGAATGTTCTCTGTACGACAGATAAAATCTAAATGTGTATGGCCAGCTTTAGAGGCTTTTCTAATCATGGCCCCTCATATGATATGTTCAACTTGCTAGCTGATCAGGCAGCATGCTGTTTAATGCATTATTTTAGCACACAGACAAGCACAGAGATGTACAATATAACTCCAAGTGACGTGTAGTAAATGTTTAGGACTTGCCAAGATCTACTAAAATGCATTTAAAAATTAAAACACCCACACAATGGATTTGCAATCAACATAGATTTATGATTTGGCAGTTAACATCATTTACAAACTTGCTTTGCCTTGCTTTTGTACAGGAGAAGCAAATCAGAAAAGAAAAGAGTAAACAACTGAATAACAGAAATGACAGTGCCAGCCTTTTGAATAATAGATTTCCATACCTGTAATAGCTTTTGTGGCACTGTATCAAAAAGTTCTGTAAGCAGACTGGATCTACAGCAGTACCACAGTCTATCTATTTACTTTGTCTATGGTCCATCTTTTGGTCCTGCGATTGCAATCTGTCTTGTAAGTGTCTTGTAAACAATGATGTATCTGTTTAAAGTAAATAGACAACCCCTCTTTCTGTTTCCTATTTTAATTTACACAATCAAGTGTTAGAATACATTTACAAGTAGGAGGTGAGTTGTGCCCCAATCTTAAAAAGTGCCTTTAATGGTATTGCAATTTTCTAATTCCTTTGCCAAATTAACAACTTCACTTGTAACTCAACTGTATAAAGTGACCAGTGCTTAATTCATTAAAGCAATTAATAAAAGTGGCAGTGTTAATACATTAATTCAGCTAAAAAAAAGTTATGACAAAAAGAAAAAATCATGAGCCCTAAATGTTCTATGCTGCTATCTGTTGTCACTGCAACACAAATATGTCCATCTAACCAATGGATCATACTAATTACATAACCAGACTGAACACCAAAGCTTGTGGAAAATAGGAGGGACCAGAGGTCACAGTTTATATTAGTATTAGTATATTGAGTCCCCTCCACCAAATGTGGCCCAGTTGACATCACATGTAATTTTTTAAGAGCATCCACCAAGAAGGAGCCCAGAGCCCTTTGCCAGCTCTCCCTGGTTTCTCTCTTCTCAGCACACCCCATGGAGGTCCATACCCCAGATTTTCAAACAAGCCTAACCATACAATCACAGCCTGCTTGCCTGGGAATAGCCCTATCCTCTGGTGCTTTATCTGTCCTGAGAATAACCCAAGGATGAGCCCAGAGCCCTTTGTCCTGCTCTCCCTGATTGCTCTTTTCTCAGTGTGCCCTCTAGTGGTCCATACCACAGGTTTCTATGTAATCCTGACCATTTGATCACAGCCTGATAGCCTGGACATAGCCCCTATTCTCTGGTGCTTTCTCTGTCATGCTACATGAGCATCCACTAAGGAGGAGCCCAGATCCCTTTGCCCTGCTCTCCCTGGTTTGGGCTTTCACGATCCATACCACAGTTTTCCATGCAAGCCTGATCGTATGATCATAGCCTACTAGCCGGGACATAGCCCCCACTCACTGGTTCTTCTTATGTCTTGCCATATTCTGCTGCTTCGAGTTCTGATGTCTCCTGCTCATGACCTCTATCCTCTTGAAGATCTGAACCTGTACAATATAAGGTGTTAGGAGGGTGGCCCCTCTCCTCCCCACCTCACCTTATAAGCTTTAAACTCCTCCCTCCAAGCCCTGAGGGTTTGAAAACAACCAACTAGAGAGACCCCCTCCCCTCCCACTGGCAGTCAGCAACACCTAGCCCCAAGAACAATAGGTCTCATGAGCCTCCATTAAAAGAATTGCAGCCTTCTTATGTTGGATTTGAATATGGCCGGAAATGTAGGATTGGCCAGATTGTATTGCCACATTTTGTCCAATGTTTAATGAGCATTAAATATTTAACCCACCTTTCGCTTTTGTTGTACCAAATTACTTTGAGCTGTTCTAAAACAAAGCATCTGTGAAATAACACATATTGTCAGTGGGAACACTTAGTCACCAAATATAAGTTCCTCTGTGTGGAGATACTAATCTAATTTATTTTATACTGAATGCTAAATTTCCCCCTAACCCTTCTTTAGAATTATATGGGGATTTTCTTTATATTTCCTTACCTCTAAATTGCAAATCAGTCTTCTCTTGTATTCACACATCACCCTTCTCAGCTTCGGGCTTCTACCATCAGATCTTATCAAATTTTCAGAAATGATACAGTAAAACTAACACCTTGTATTCTAACAGGATGTGATTACTTGGAAAATAGGGACCAGTATGTCATATTTAGTGGTGATCTGATCTGACTGGTTCATTTGTGTAGCTAACACTTCTGCTGGTGTTAATTCCCTTGTTAAGAAGGAAGATCATTAGGGCATTAAAAAATCCCCACTGAAATCACAAAATGAAAAACAATTATACTAGGCATTATATGAAACAGATTGTATGTCTTTCTTGCTGTGTCAGGCAAGGTTTGTTGTCAGATTGTTTGTCTGTCTTGCTGCGTCAGACAAGGTTGCTGCCATATTTTTTTTTAATTTCATTTAGATTGTATAGTAAATCCAAGCAAGCATTCCTCAATATATAATATTCTAGCCGCAGGTTGCACAGCAGAGTTTGCCGTCCAACAGTCTCACTAAGTAATAAAACCATTGAAATATAAGATTTTCTGTGCAGAATACATTATAGTGAACATTTATTTACTTCTAAACAAGATATACTGGCAATTTATAGAGCATACATTAGTGCAGGGCTGTCAACCTGAAGGACTGTAGGCCAGAGGTGGCCCTCCCAGGGTGATTGAGTTGGAAAAATGTATCTGCATCTTGGGGAATAAGAATCAATTAAATCAGTCAATACCCAGTCAAATAGGTACAATATAAAGTGTTGCACAAATATAGAAACATACAATATAAAAACATACTACTACAACTAACCAGGCCTGGATTTATGGAGCCCAGGCCTATGGTGGCAGGATTTTAGGGGGCTGCATGCTGCCCAACCACACCCACATTGGTTCAGAAACACTGGGGATGCACAGGAGATACAATAATTTTTTAAATTTCCCATGCGCCAATCCCCATAGCTTTGATCCTAATGATAAAAATTTGTACAAATTAAGGGGAGGGCACAGGGGCGACAAATGGCAATTTTTTAAATTTCCCATGCGCTAATCCCCATAGCTTTGATCCTAATGATAAAAATTTGTACAAATTAAGGGGAGGGCACAGGGGCGACAAATGGCAGTGGGCCTAGGGGCACCCGCTATGTAAATCTGGCCCTGCAACTTACACTGCAAAGATTCAGGTATTAATGTGACATATTCAACAGTGATCTCTAGAAAAAGAGAGCAAGTGCATAAAAAAGCATAAGAAGATCTACAGTCATACCAGGACTGTGTTTAGGTCCGATGCTGCCATAGGCACCGGACCTAAATATGCCCCCTTACATGGTGCACTTGACGTCAGCCACACGGACACACGGACAGACATCGCGGAAGTGTCCTCATGAAGTCACTTCCGGCAACCAGCCACGCCTATGATAATCTGTGGAAGAGGCTGGGCTATTTTTTTATTCAATTTAAAAAATACATTTTAGGGAACCCGAGGCCCCCCCCCCACAACCTGCCACCCTAGACACAGGATCTTGGTGCCTTAACATAAATACGCCCCTTCTCATACCCCTATATGAAATAAAGGGAACTAAGTTTGTCCAGTAGCAGTAACCCATAGCAACCAATAAGATATTTGCTTTTAAACAGGTGACCTGTAAATTCTACATGCTGATTGGCTGCTATGAGTTACTGCCCCTGAGCAAACTTAGGGCCTTTTATTGCATAACCCTCAGTTTTTATTCACATCTACATAGGAATACATTGATATTTTGGAGCAACTTCTGAGGAGTAATTATAATGTTCCTTTTAAAAAAAAAAACTTGTTGGATTGGGAGACAAAGTAATTTAGACAAGACTCATTAACAACAAGCCCTGTGCCTTTGGCTCCTGCTGAACAAAGATATAAATATATTGCCTTTTAGCTGCCGCGGTGCTGGTGCTGTGACTTAGCACAGTCCGAGTTGGCAGTGCAGCAGGTGACTTCACAAACAAGCCTTCTTTGTGTTATTTTGGTGCAGTATGGATACAGTCTTACAGTGTTCCCTGTGAAATTAGGGAATATTCATTTTTGGGTGACAGAACCACTTGTATTTTTTTTAATCTTCATTCCTTGCCAAGAGCTACACTATAATATGACATAAAATCCAATGCCATTCATATAACAGCCAAGCTGTAATTTCACACAGTCAACAGAGATAGCAATATCAAATATACAGAGTTAAATAGCACTGCATTCCCTTACAGCATCCAATGGCAAGCACAGGCAGGATAAGTCACTTTTACAGAACCAGTGGCCTAGAAAATAAGAAAAGACTGTCAACAAATTGCTCCGGCTTTTCAACATTTTTACAAAAGAGTATCTGTAACATAAGAGACGAATGAATCAATTTTGTATCAGCTAGATGAAACATTTGCAGAAATTGGATTTTCATTGTAAAAGAGCAATAACCACACAATATGAGCCATACAATGTCATCTGGGAGCCAATACAATATACAGCATTTATGCTCAAAACAAAGCGATAAGTCATCTTATTCTGACGCCTTCAGCGTCTCACCTGCCAGACCAAGCTAAAGATGACTATGAGATTAAGAAAACTTATCTTGGCCCTGACTGCTATGAAGAGCTGCATTGTGTCTGAATGTAATGGGGAATGATTTTTATATTTTTAGGTTGCTATTATTATAGAGAACACAAAACACTTTTCAGGCATATACAGCTCTCAGTTTGGTGTTTGCGGAACTGGATATTTTATATTTTATGACGTATTAACAAGGATAATCTTTGTCCATGCCTGGTAACACATAGCAACCAATCAGCAGTCAGTTTTAAAGGTCGAGATTACATTTTAGTTAAATCTCAACAAAAAGAAAAGAAAAATCAAATTTCTCTCCCAGGTCAAGATTTGCAGATATTTGTCGATTTTTCTCGGATCTTCTTGCCAGCAATTTTCAGAGAAAATATTTGGAAGCTAGAACCTGCCAAGATCCATTCAAATCAAATGGGAACATCAGCGTTGTTTGAATAAAAATCTTTCTATCGCTCCACCTACTTGAGAATTCATAAGCTTTAACTATTAACGTCTCAGACATTTTCATCGTTGAGAAAATAGAAGAGATAGATGATAAACATCTAAGAATGGAAACCCACAAAAAACATACTGCAGCATTTCTCATGTGCAGTGAAAAACCAATAAGAAATTTCAAATTTAGATATATCAGCCCTTAAGTGACCTTAGCAGAGGTGCAATGGGAGGTAGAGATGGTTTGTGCTGTTGTTTATCTAGTATTGCTATTTACCAGTACCAGGAGCAAAGCCGAGGAAGCTAAACACAGCCCAAGGGAACAGGATAACCCAAATATTGTGCAAGATATTGTCTAGCCTTTTTTAAGATCATATTCCTGTGGAAAAAAGACATATTTGCAGAATATAATTGGCATAAGCACACATAGCAAATATTTGTATGCATCCAGCTATGGCTTTAGCAGTAGAATTTTTTAAACCTTTTGACATTAGTGGAGTTAAGAAGTCTACTTGTCATTAGCTGGTTACCTTTCAGACTAACAGTATATTATATATATATATTCAGGACTTACAGTATATCATATCAACTGGTATATTCTCATAGTTGTAATAACCTTGAGAAAGGCCCCTAGCAGGACTAAAATGTCAGATAGAATACTGTAACCCAATGTGAATTAAAATTCTACAATTAACAATGAAGAGTGTGCTATATATCTATACTTATATGTACGTATACCATTGTAATGCACAGTATATGTAGGGATGCACCGAATCCAGGATTCGGTTCGGGATTCGGCCAGGATTCGGCCTTTTTCAACAGGATTCGGCCGAATCCTACTGCCCGGCCGAACCGAATCCGAATCCTAATTTGCATATGCAAATTAGGGGTGGGGAGGGAAATCGCTGGACTTTTTGTCACAAAACAAGGAAATAAAATAATTTTCCCCTTCCCATCCCTAATTTGCTTATGCAAATTAGGGTTTGGATTCGGTTCGGTATTCGGCCGAATCTTTCACAAAGGATTCGGGGGTTCGGCTGAATCCAAAATAGTGGATTCGGTGCATCCCTAAGTATATGTAATAAAAAGGGCAACGTTCCTACTTCCTTTACTAATAAGAACCAGTCTAGTTAAGGTAGGATGAAAGATCATGTATAAGCCCCTTTCTTTGCTGACCAGTAACATTTATGTTTGGAAAAACGCAAACAGAAGAAGGTGAATATGAATGAAGTCCCCATCACTTTGAATAAATTATAACGTTTGAAAATGAAAAAATAGTGTAAGTCTTGCCTTGACTATGGTTGCCAGCTGGACAGTATCTTTAATAGAGAAGAAAGCTTAAAAAAAGATAGGAAGACGGGTACTCTTTTTCCAGAAAAGGTGGCAACCTTAGAATATTATTAAACGTGATAGGATTGTATAACAGGGAATCCACAAAGCATCAATCTTGCTGTTAGTCTGCTGGCATAAAAGAAGGTGTTAGGTCAGCTAAAGCCAGAGCTTTATATGTCTGGAATGTGTCCAACATTTATATCTAAAGACAAGGCATGTTTTGTGCCAAGAGAGGAGATTAGATACTCCAACATTTAAAATGTTCTAATATACTCATTCATTCATTCATCTCTCTCTTCTCACGACGCATATAACAGAGATTTCAGTGCTTTGCTAACAGAATTCTGCACATAAAAACAACTGATAAATGCTCTATCTTATATATTACTGTGCATTTGCCCGACTTCACTCTTGCAAATCATCTTGGCTCTGCAACTGTTGTTTGAAAGGGTATAATCTCTGTGATAAACTTCGGCATATTGCAAAGAGGTACTAACTGAAGCACATTTGCAATATTCCATTCTTGGCTTTATTTCAACATTTATATCTTTTACACTTCGGTTCTAATTCTAGTGTATTCTC
This sequence comes from Xenopus petersii, assembly GCA_038501925.1. Taxonomy (NCBI): domain Eukaryota; kingdom Metazoa; phylum Chordata; class Amphibia; order Anura; family Pipidae; genus Xenopus; species Xenopus petersii. Next base: position 111,459,234 of record CM076676.1, read on the forward strand.
AGCTGTGTATAGTTTTAAAGTGAGCAGCACTAAAGTTTCTAAATAGCAAGGAGCAGGAGCAAACAATGTTCCTACATGCCCAGGGAGCCATTTAAACCATGTGCTGCTTTACATTAAAGCATTGAAGGAGCTAAGCAGTGCAAAGGAGAGCAGGCAGATAGCTTAAAGGGGATTCAAAACACACAAATGCAAGAATCTAATGAATAAGTGGCTGTTCTAAATCATAAAAACTGGGCAAATTAGCACCTGGGCAGAAACCTAATCAGCCAGTCAGTGATTAGCTTTTTTCAGCCAGCTGCATGCAGCACAGTGAAAGTAGAGATCTGATTGGTTGCCATGGGTGCAAATTTGTCCAGTGTTTATGAATGTCCACAAGTGTGTGTGAATTGTGTTATTTCTGGTTTGTGGTACTTGAAACTGTTTTAAGTGAAAACTAGGAGAAAGTCAGTTTCTTGTGTAAGTCCAAACACAGATGTAATGACTTCTCAAGTCAGACGTTATATACAGGGCTCCCTTGTGTCCCTGCCCCTTTTATTTGCAACTTGTATCCTATTTAGAAAAACCCAACTGGCACAAGTACAGAAGAGTGTAGTTGTAGACAAATCTGCCATGGAGTGGAGGTGGAAGAAAAAGTTTGTTTAATATGCTACCCGCTATGCAGAGGCATGGCTAGGCTTTTTGCCACAAGGAATAGCAGACCTAATCCTGGGATGAAAAAAAAAATGAATAATAATAAATCACTTTTTTATGTTAATAATATTTTGGGGGGTTATGTACTGAAAAGTACAGGTATGGGATCTGTTATGCAGAAAGCTCTGAATTACAGGTAGGCGATCTCCCATAGTTTCTATTTTATCCAAATAATCCAAACTTTTTTTAAATGATTTCCTTTTTCTCTGTAATAATAAATAGTACCTTGTGCTTAATCCAAACTAAGATAATATTAATCCTTATGGGAGGCAAAACAATCCTATTGGGTTTATTTAATATTTAAAAGATTTCCTAGCAGATTTAAGGTATGAAGATCCAAATTGCAGAAAGATCCCTTATCCAGAAAGCTTGGGACTTTGGGTTTTCTGTATAACAGGTCCCTTACCTGTACAAAGTTTGTTACAGGATTAAGCAACCAATAAGCAGGTAGCAATTACTGCTCAACCGTTTAAAAGTAAAAATCGTATGGTATGGCTATGGCTATGGTACAGTTTGGTGCAAGCCCAACATTGCTTGAAAATATATTTTCCGTTTTTTTCCCCCACAACTATCTATTTAATAGTCAGTAGGCTTTCTAATTAAATAAAAACTGGGTGCAGGTATGAATATGTCTTGGACAACGGGTATTAACTCAGCTCCAAATGATGTTTATTTAGTCAGAGTCGGTTGGGGAAGGAGGCATACAGGATACACTTTCTTCCTGCTATGCAAATTGTAACCAAATACTGATTCCTTGCAAACTGAGGAATAACACTGTATAATTTTGTTTGCATAACTTATTCTTTTCCATTAAAAGTACTATATTAATCAACCAGGGTAAAGTGTTTTAGCTCATGAGTCACAAGGCAAGGATTAGCAGACAAGCAGCATGTATTGGCCAATAACAAATTACTGTTGTGTTTAATTAAGGGGCCGATTCACTATGGGTCGAATATCGAGGGTTAATTAACCCTCGATATTCGACTAGGAATTTAAATCCTTCGACTTCGAATATCGAAGTCGAAAGATTTAGCGCAAAAAATGCGATCGATCGAAGGATTTTTCATTCGATCGAACGATTAAATCCTTCGAATCGAACGATTCGAAGGATTTTAATCCAACGATCGAATGAATATCCTTCGATCAGAAAAACTTGGGCAAGCCAATGGGGACCTTCCCCATAGGCTAACATTGAGTTCGGTAGCTTTTAGCTGCCGAACTAGGGGGTCGAAGTTTTTTTTAAAAAGACAGTACTTCGACTATCGAATGGTCGAATAGTCGAACGATTTTTAGTTCGAATCGTTCGATATTCGTATTCGAAGGTCGAAGTAGCCCATTCGATGGTTGATGGTCGAAATTCGAAGTTTTTTAAATTCGAACCCTTCACTCGAATTTAGTGAATCGGCCCCTAAATGTATTAAACAAAGTTGAACGGTGTGATCCTCTGATTGCTATTGAGCTGAATTCCAAGCAGCCCTGATATAAAATGTAGCTCTTATGGGTTACAATAAACCAAGGGTCCTTACCCAGAAAAGGGTGTGTATACATTTCCTTAATTCATTGAAAAAGAAAAGAAAAAGTTATATCTACATCATGCATAGATTTTAGCTCAAACCACAGACTTCCTTTTTTGTATTAAAGAACATATACATTATTGCTTAATGCGTTACTAGCATTATACATAGGAAAGTGATGATCTCTTGTACACCCTACTTCCTACACAATCATAATGAGCCTCATTTACAAATAAATTCTAGATTTAAAAATGTACTCAAAATATCTTGTTTTTTAACCCATACTTAAGTGTCATTTAGCTGCATAACATGAATGATCACTGCCACTATGTTGTTAAATCATGTGCAAGTTGCACTTTGCTGGTTTGAATGTGGCATCATTTGTGGTTTGTAATTTCTTACAGTTTTAGAGGGAAAGTAATATGTTTCGCTGCACAAAGACACTTGCGAACGTTAGCGACCATGTTTGCATTCTTTTTGACTGATTAAAGACCGCAACGTCTTCATTGCAAAGTTTGCAAACAATTACAATTTGTAACATCAGTGTTTTAGTCTCTCCTTCTATACCAGGATTTCAAATGATGCAGAAAGAGAAGAAGATTGCTGCATAGAAAATGGCATTTATTCATACTTTTTGAAGAAACAGGTAACTGTGATGGGAATATAACGGGTTTCTGTGCTATGTGTTCCTCTTCATCAAATTTTGATTTGGAAGCCGGAGTTCTTAAGGAAATCCCACCTGGCCCTTTAAAGAAAAGCCTGTTGTTAGACCAGGTTGTATGATACCCACACCGCCTTTTCAACACTTTCATTGACTGGGCTATGTAACAGGCTGGCAGCAGTGTACCCACAAATATGAGATTGATCCTCCATGCAATAATATGTGTCCTGAACATTGCAGACCATCTAGACTTACCTTCCTATCCTCAGTGCTATATGCAGGATAAGACAGATTGATTGTGCTCCTTTTCTAGACAGGTGGGGTAAAGGTCAGCTAAAAGAAGAAAAGGATCATGACATAAAACATTGATACCTTTGTACCTTTAAACATTGATTGATACCAGCACCAGTGAAGATTAATGGCCAACCCATTCCCTACACACTTTCACTTATCATGGCAGCACTGGCTGAAAAGATGGCAGTACTGAAAATGCTCAGAATCTATATATGTCTTGAAAGAAACCGACAGATAATTATTCTATAGTTTATATATTAAACACATCGTCAATAAATATTTTTATATATTTTCATTTTGCATCTATAATCTTGAGCTGCCATTTTGTGATGTTCTATGTGTCTGATCTCTTGATGGGAATGAGTAAGCCAAAAAAATTGCTTGATCGAGTATGTATGTATATATGCCCTTTATTTGCGTGTGAGCCCAGTGGTTTATATGCAGGGTCAGACTGGCCCGGCGGGGCACCGGGTACAAAACAGGTGGGGCCCGGCTCTCTACCTGCTCTCTACACCATGGCTCTCCTTTCCTCCCTCCCTGGCTCTGTCGCTGTCCCTACCTCCCTCCCAGACCCTGATCACAGCTGCACAAAGGAATAGGTAATCACGGTTGGGGGGGCAGAGAATGCTTGCAACTTGGGGGCCCAGGGGTGGTGTGGGGCTCCTAAGACAATAAGCCCGAAGGGCCCTGGGCCCCCCAGTCTGACACTGTTCATATGAGTCAGGGGGATGAACCAAAGTAACAAGAATGACAGCATTTCATTATGGAATAATCCAATGGCCCATATTATTAGACAAATATATTATTCATTAAAACTTATTAGAAGATAAATTCCATGTCAACACACCAGGAAACTAGTGCATACTCCGGCCACAATCCACTCAATATGTTCAATTCAGCACCTTATCACAAGTTAAAAAGTCTTTATTAATCCATGGCTTAGACCAAAGACATAGTAATGCTTCGAGCCATACTTTTTTTTAAAAAAACGTATTTTATGCATAATTGCAGACTGTGTATTTAATATATTTTTATAAAGCCCTGCAATGTTCAAGATTATAATTTTTAGGGCATATGGCATATTGGTTTTAACACTCAAAATACAAGTGGGTCTCAGCATGAAAATATTCTAATGCAATGCTGTCCAACTTTGGTGGTTATTAGGGGCTGGTTTTTAAACTGGAAAATCGTATCTCCTAATGAGCGCAATAGCACTCTCTGAATTAGCAATGCAGCCCCTTTTTACCAGCTCCATTGCTAAAGTGGAGTGGAACAGTGGGGTGACATGAGGGCTGTTGGCTCAGGTGACAGCAGCCCCAAAAATGCCACAAAAAGGAGGGGGTAAGGACAGGGCTGTTTTGCACCCTTCAGTGCTGCACTGTGCAACTTGTGTTGGATATATGCAGCACAGCCATGTATAAGACTAACAGACAAATGCAAGTACAAGTGCAAGGAGCAAAAACACACTGATCTGCGCCTAAGGAGGCAATGTAATTGCAATGCATTGTGGGTTATGTAGTTCCTGAATTAAGTTATGTTTTTGTGGAGTTTCCCTTTAATTTAGACTACCTGATGGAGTAGTGCGCTACTTTTGATGCTATGGAATTACCCCAAATGAATCCTGAAAATGCATCTTCTACCATATATACGTAACTTTTCTGTTTCTGCCCACTAGTCTAGGCTTTGTTCTGCTGTGTGTCCCATCTGTCCATATTTAATAATGGTGTAGTTAATAATGATGGGTGGATTTTTTCCCGGTTTGCCGAAAAATTTGTGAATTCCCAGCGAAATTCGCAAAACAGCGCAAAATTCACGAAACTCTAAAATTGACGCCTGCATCAATTTTGACACCAGCGTTAAAGTCAATGGGTGTCCGAATAGTGATGACGCATGACAGTATTGACAGGAGTGACATTTCCACTGCGTGCCCAAAATTTTGCATGCGTTTCGCAAATGTATTCGCTGGCGGCAAAACGCAGACATTCGCTGCAAATTCGCACCTGCCGAATTTATTCACCCATCACTAATACAGATTAATATCCCTCATCATACCAGTTATCCATCCACCATGTCACCCCAATCATTTGCATCAGGAACCTGGCAGCTCAGGCCACACAGCAGAAACATTAGGCACCTACAGAGACCACCGCTCGCAATGTGACGAGATGCATTACTGTTGGGTCACTTAATATAATATGAACTATCATAAAGGAATGGGGTTGCGTGACACACACACACTCATATCATTAACTACCGTATATACTCGAGTATAAGCCGTCCCGAGTATAAGCCGAGGTACCTAATTTTACCTCCAAAAACTGGGAAAGCTTATTGACTCGAGTATAAGCCGAGGGTGAGAAATGCAGCAGCTTCTGGTAAGTTTCAATCTCGTTTTTGGATGACTATTCTTAGGTGCCGGCTACTATTCTAAGCGCCGGCGAATATTCATAGGCGCTGGCTACTATTCTAAGGCGCTGGCTACTATTCTAAGGCGCCGGCGAATATTCTTAGGCACTGGCTACTATTCTAAGGCGACCATTTTTGCACTTGACCCGAGTATAAGCCGAGGTAGAGTTTTTCAGCATATTTTGGGGGCTGAAAAACTCGGCTTATACTCAAGTATATACGGTAGATCTTACATTTTCCCAGTAAGGCTTCTGCATAACATTTATGAAATCTCTACATTTAGGATGTGCCCCAGGCAATGCAAAGCCTACATTAAAGAACAAGTTTTTCATGTGACAGTCATTCAACAAAATTAAAAAAAAAAAACCTTATTAAAAATACCTCAGAACAGGAGGAATGAGGCCCTGTGACTGCTGGGGGACCCCAAGAGACCCAGATGGGCACTAAGAGCAGTTTTACTATGTTTATGAAAAATGCCAAGGTTTAGGAAGGCACATGAGTGAGACCCAATAGCCTCTAGTTATTCCACTGCCTCAGAGCAAAGGTGATAATCAAGAGAATGAGGCTTGAACAGATCATCTTTTCAGGCAGAACTGGGGGGTAAAGTCACAACTGAGTGCATTTCATTTTCTAAGCAAAGCTTCAGTTTGTCAAATGGAGAGTCACTGGTTTGTTTCCTACATCTCCCACATCTCCTCCTGGCCCCAGGACTGAAACACCAGAGAAAGATAAGGGTGAGGGTCTTAGCTAGATAGACTGAGCAAAGCCATGTCTACAGTATGTAGACATGCAATTTTCAGAATGCCCTGCATTGCAGCTGAAGATAATACACACTTGTTTCTCTTCAATGTTTTTTAGATTTTTACTAACTGTAAGGCATTTGCCACCCAGTTTTATCGGCTCAAAAATGGGGTTACCAAGCTTGCTCCCATTGCTAGATACAGGAATGATAGAAAAATTCTATTAGTGTATCGGTAAGTACATGCTATTTTATGCTTGTTTTTACATGGGAATTCTATTGCATGTAAAAAAAAAGAGTGTGTTTTTCATGTTCTTGTAAAATTTCCCACCTCAGTAAGGTTATTAACCAATCCAGTCAACAAGAATCAGGAAACTGGATTTCTCTGGCAGCAGAGGGAACAGTATAGATAGTAAGTAACCCTATAGAACATGGTTTGTTTGTACAGGTATGGGACATTTTATCCAGAATACTTGAGACCTGGGAGTTTCCGGATAATGGTTCTTTCCGTAATTTGGATCATCATACCTTAAGTCAACTAAAAAAACATATAAACATTAAATAAACCCAATCGACTGGTTTTGCTTCCAGTAAGGAAATATGTTTTTAAAATGTGGATTATTTGGATAAAATTGAGTCTATGAGAGACAGCCTTTCCGTAATTCAAAGCTTTCTGGATAACGAATCCCATACCTGTACTCAAGACACATTGTATCATTAAAATTGTTAACTCAATGAAGCCTTTAAAATCTTCAGGAAAAAATGACTTCCCTATTTAAAAGGTTAGCAGAATGAATGCATTTTAAAGAAATGTCAGATCCAGGTATTTGATTAATGAGTAATGAGTAATTTTTAATGTTTGCTGGGCACATGAATCTGCATATTCCTTCTGTCTTCTGCAGTTCAGAGTTTGCTGTGGGACATTGAAACAGATTGCATTATTTAATAGCAGAACAATGCACTCTGTACAATGTGTTGGTACAAATCAGCGTCATTGTTTTTGACATTTAAAGTGTTCTGTAAGTATGGCTTAGAGTTAAGCATTAAAATAAGGTTTAACATAAGTTTATACAGAAAAAACCTCTTTAAAGACATTAAACCACGTTAAAAGACTCATTTATAAAACGCAAGTGCAAAATATAAGTTTAAAGAGAATTTTACTCCCCTTTTTGACTTGAGCTCATTCAGCTGGGCTTATATAGAAAAGTTGCATAAACATTATCTGAACTTTCGGATATAAATATATAATGTGTTTTTTATATATTTTTCTACACGAACATACTGGATTCTGCATACTGAAAGAAATCATAATTGACCATCACTGTATACAGGTCCCAGTTCCCTACCCCACTTTAAAAGGATTCTGTCATAATTGTTATGATGTAGCATTTATTACTAAACTATGCTGTGTACATTGCAAATAATTAATCATCCCCAATGTTATTTTTGAACCAATAAATGTATTTTCTTGAGTTGTAATATTGGTGTGTTGGAAGCCATCTCAAGTGATTTTGCCTGATCCCGTGCTTTCAGAAAGAGCCAGCACTGCACAATGGAACTGCTTTCAGATAAGCTATTCAATGAAACTGGAGGAGTCACAATTGGGTTTGGGTATTTTACTATTGAGTGCTATTCTATACTAGGTGGGGCACAGGTCTGGACTGAGAATTAAAACAGGCCCTGGCATTTCAGGTACACAGAGGCCCAAACAGCCCCCACCAGCCCACTAAATAGTGGCTTTCTATTGGACCTTATAGCAGCCCCTCTGGCATTTGCCAGAACCCACAGATTGCCAGTCTGCGCCTGGCACTGTGGAATGAGGCATTTTTAGCAATGCAGGTGTCAGGGAGCTGTTATCTTGTTACATTCCCATTGTTCAATTGATGGGCTGCTGGGGGGGGGGAAGGAGGAGATTGATATCACTCCAATTTACAGCACAGCAGTAAAGAGTGACTGAAGTTTAACAGAGCACAAATCACATAGTTTAAGGCACCTGGGAAACTAAGAATGTGTCTAGCCCCCTTTTAGATTTCAAAATTAAAGGGCAAGTCAATCCCAAAAAAAAAACTTTGCCCAATAAACGAAAACATAATTCTAAGCAAATTCCCTACATTCATTAAAAGTTTTCAGCGCTTTTAAAGTTTTTTGTACAGTTGCCATTGAAAGCAGCATTTTTTTAACTCCTGGTTATTAATTTTTTAACAATGTTGCAATGTTAATCAGCTGCCTTGTCTTACATTGTATCAACAGTCTGAGCCACAAGGGCAGAGACTAGAAAGGGACAGACAAACACTGCTTTCAATAGCAATACATATACAAATAACTTAAAAAACATAGATCTTTTGTAATGAATGTATATTGCAAAGTTATTAGGAATTATGTTTTCTGTTAGGTAATTTTTTATTTGTCGGTTGGCTTTGCAAAAAAAAAATCTGTTTGCTCTTTTGAAAAATGGATTTCGATGCTGGATTTTACTAGAGAAACACTATTAACTGATGGATTTTGTAAATATCACAGGAAAATGTTTTCTCATGACAGAATCCCTTTAAAAGGTTCACCTTTAAATTAACTTTTAACATGTTATAGAATGGCCAATTCTAAGCAACTTTTTCATTTGTTAGCATTATTTATTTTTCTAGTTTTTAAATTATTCACATTCTTCTTCTGACTCTTGCCAGCTTTCAAATTGGGGTCACTGACCCCCATCTAAAAAACAAATGCCCTGTAAAGCTACAAATGTACAGTTATTGCTACTTTTTATTTATAATCTTTCTATTCAAGCCCTCTCCTATTGACATTTCAGTCTCTTAGTCGAATCAATGCATGGTTGCTAGGGTAATTTGGACCCTAGCAACCAGATTGCTGAAGGTCCAAACTGCAGAGCTATTGAATAAAAATCGAAATAATGCAAAAACCACTAATGATCAAAACTTAAAACAAATTTCAAATTGTCTTAAAATGTCTCTCGTGGCATTGTGGGTGATAGGACCATAATTTGCACATTTACAATGATGTTGCCACATTGGGGCTAGGCAATGCAATGCAGAATAGATGTGTGTCATATAGGGTGGGGGTTTCTGACTCCTTCCAGACTACAAGTAATGTATTCAATTCACACACAGTAGAAAAGAGTCAGGAGACTGCACATGACACACATGATCAGCTTATGAGTGGCCGCATTGTACTTGCAATGAATGATTGTTGGGAGGGAGCACATATCTAATCATTTGTCTTGGCTAATTTGTATGAAGCTATATAAATTATTCTGCACACTGTCAACTTAATGGTTTTCAGAAGTGCAAACATTTTAGCTATGCTGCACACTGTCACGATGATACTTTTCAGACGCACAAATGGTTTCCTTTTTGTTTTGAAGGCGGAATTATGTTTGCATTCCTGGAACTGACTCCTCTTTTTATGCATGCTACAATTTTATTAGCTTTCACAGCTGTCTGACACTAAGTGCTCATTCCAGGCTTACTGTCCCTTCCTATTTTTAACTCCTCACTGTTTCCCTTCCCAATCCAATACTGAGTCCATGGTTGCTTTAGAGAGCAAATATTTAGCTCAATATTTGACTGGGCCTCCTATGGCCCACCAGAGAACCTACTATCCAGGACCCACTGTCACAACTCACATTAGATATTCATAGTCATTCATGAATATTATAGGACATGGTTGGTAGGATTTGTCTTTTGCTGGGGCCTACTAATGTCTGGACTCATCAGAAGAGCCTCTGATCATCAACTTCACATTGTATACTGTTATATACACACAGGACACTTTAAATTATAGGCCACCAAATAAATATTGAGAAAAAATCAGTACTTAGTGCAGCTTTTTCATCCCCGCCGTTGGCTCTCCCTAGTCAAGCACCCCTGCCATGTTCTTTACTCCACTGGATATCAGAGGGCTTTAGGTGATGATTTAAAGCATTTTAATGGATCGGGTAGGTTAGTTTATGGGTGCAAATTACTGACAATGGTTGATGGACCTAGGACATGAGCCTGCATGCATACCTCAAACTTTCATCTTCTTTTCCTTCTGTCTCTGAATCTCTCCCATATCTCTCATAAGACTTGCATTTTTAATTGTATCCTATATATATGTTTATATTTACAATATTTGTAGTTGAGCGCAGGGCTTAACATTATTCAGAGAGTGTCTTATCGTTGACATATTCCCAAAATAGTAATAATAAAATGGGGGTTAATGATCTTCTGGTTACGAATGGTTTAAGAATTTCCCACTCATCCTAAATATGTAACTTTATCAATTAGAAAAACAAAATCTGACATAACTGCCCTTTTGCTGTGTTTTCAGTTCCTATGGTTAAAAGTTCCAAGGGCTCATTAGTAACCCAGTTTCAGAATTGTTGGGACGCCAGCAACTAGCATTGTGAACAGAAGCCAACTGACTGCACTTGCCAACCAGCTTTGACAAAACACAGCTCAGCAAGAATGGAACTGCTTGTTTTATTTAGCATTTAGTATTAAGTGGTATTGTTTTTTTCTTTTAATAAACTATTCCAGCTCATCATAAATTGAATCCTGCTCATTAGGTCTTTTTTGCTGGCTCACAAACAGGAACAAAGGTACAGATGATGAGGATAGATAGATAGATAGATAGATAGATAGATAGATAGATAGATAGATAGATAGATAGATAGATAGATAGATAGATAGATAGATAGATAGATAGATAGATAGATGTAGAAGGATCAACACTCTGAAAAAAAAGTTCATTCTCAATCACTGTGCATTCCAACATTCTGGTCCTTATTGGGACCTTTATCAAGACCTTTATTATTCTTAAGAAAGGTCCCAATATGAGCATGAGCCGGGTGTAGGGCTAATGTAGTCCACTGGCACTAGGTCCATCCAACAAGGTGCGGTGTAGTGGTAGGAGAATCTACACTTATGCACACAAAATATGCTGAAAAACATTCAATAGGACGTGAGGAGGGTAGCCACACTGGATACTGGACTAGGCATACCATCTATGAATGGTGAGGGGTATCTTCGCACTATTTCCATCCAACAAGGTGCGGTGTAGTGATAGGAGATTGTATATTCATGCTCCATAATGTATGAGGCTGTAAGGAGGGAGTTCAAAATTCCAGTAGTGCAGCCCTTCGTATGCACAATGGACCAGTTAGTGTTCAGACTGACAGCTCACAAACGGCTGATATATTGTAAAAAGGGTTAAAGATATAAGGTGTATAAAATTACCTATAGCAATAGGAAGATACAGGGAACAAGCAAAGAGAAGAAAAGGGTAGATATAAGAGAACAAGAAAAGGGGGTCTATATTAGTAGCGACACAGTACCTTGTGATCAATTTGTATAGATATATGTGTGGGAAGAGTTCAGTAGTATCTTGTCAAATCGTATCCAGCCTGCCGGTGAATACATATCAAAAAAAGGGAGCATGGGAGATGAGTTCATTTAAGCCTCGAGGGCTAATCGTATCCAGTCTATGTATCCATTTCAGATCAGCTTGGAGTAATAGTCGTTCATGGTCGCCTCCTTGGATCGGTGCGGGAACAAAGTCTATTATCATGCTCCTCATAGAAGATAAGGTATGTCTTTTCTCAACAAAGTGCTGGGCCACCGGTGTGTCACTGCCTCCTTTGATGAGTGCGGCACGTAAGGCAGACCTGTGGTTGGCCATTCTGTCTCTGAAAGTCGTGATAGTTTTTCCCAAATAGACCAAACCGCAGGGGCACTTGATAATGTAAATTATGAATTTAGAGGTACAAGTCACTCTATGATTGATGGAGATAGGTTTTCCAGAGTGTGGATGTGGGAAGGTGGAACCAGAGAGGAGTCGTCTGCAGGTAGTGCAGTCCGTGCAGCGATAACATCCAAATCTTGAGCTGGGGAGCCAGATGGATGAAGTATATGATATATAGCAGTGTGTCGGGTCAGTGATGACTAGTTGATCTCTAAGGTAACAGGTTCCGTCCTCGTTTATAGGCTATCCTTGGTGGTAATTTGAAGCATTGTGGTATATATATATATATATATTGTGGGGGTTCACTCGCTGGTAGGCTGCAAAAGAGGCGACTTTACACACCAGGAACGGTTTAAGGGCTTCCTGCCCGTGTTTATTTTCCAGTGGCAGCAGAAGTTTCCCCTCGCAGGGGGAAGGTAACCCAAAAACCAGCAGCTTAACAGAAATATCCAGCCTCCTGGCTAACACAAAATAAACGCTTTGCTTTCTCTCTTGAAGCTGAGCAATCCCAGCAGTTTTTCTCACACACATTCAGCACTGCTGCTCAGCATCAGGTGTACTAAATAGGCCTAGGGCCTCTTGAAAAACCTGGCCTACGGATTTGGGAATCCACCCCACCTTACTCTTGCGGGTTCCCAGTAAGACCAGTCCCGGATTAGCAATTACAAAAACCTTGCAGAGAGACATAGTGTTTCTCTGCTAACAGCACTTCTGGTCCCACCTCAGGAACAATATCTGAGAATCCGTGGCCCGACATACATCCCATCAATCACTTTTCCCCAGAAAACTGGGGACCTTTTTGTCACCATACCACATATCCCCCCCCTCTGCTCAAGCCCGTAGGGCTGAGCACAGTATGCCACTAATGCATGTACCCTGGAGAGAGCATCTGCATTCCCTTGCATCTTTCCAGGTCTATGTTCTACTGAAAATTTGAAATTTTGAAGGGACAAGAACCATCTGGTGACCCTGGCGTTCTTTTCCCTATTTTGGGCCATCCATTTAAGTGGGGCATGGTCAGTGACAAGTTTGAACTGCCTCCCTAACAGATAGTATCTCAAGCTCTCCAGTGCCCACTTGATGGCCAGGCACTCTCTCTCTACAATGGCATACCTGCGTTCAGCGGGGGTTAGCTTCCTGCTTAGGTATGCTACTGGGTGTTCTTCCCCATTCACTACTTGTGACAGAACAGCCCCTAACCCAACTTCAGAAGCATCAGTCTGTACAAGAAACTCTTTCTTGAAGTTAGGAGCTATCAGCACAGGGTATCTGCACAGGGATGCCTTCAAGTTTAGAAAGGCTTCCTCTGCCTCTGGGGTCCATGTAACTGTTCCAGCTTTACTCCCTTTTGTGAGGTCAGTAAGCGGGGCTGCTAGGGTGGCAAAATTGGGGACAAACCTCCTGTAATATCCCACTATCCCAAGAAAGGCCCTCACTTGCTTCTTGGATTTGGGCCGGGGCCACTCCTGAATTCCCTCAATTTTGGACACCTGGGGCTTGACTACCCCTCTTCCAATAACATACCCCAAATAGCGGGCCTCTTCTAACCCCATTGCACACTTTTTGGGATTTGCTGTCAGACCCGCCTTCCAGATAGAGTCAAGGACCGCTTGTACCCGGGGCAAATGACTTTCCCAGTCTGGGCTAAAGATAACCACATTGTCCAGGTAAGCTGAAGCATAACCTTGATGTGGTTTGAGAATGCGGTCCATCATTCTCTGGAACGTTGCTGGGGCCCCATGTAAGCCAAACGGTAGGCGTTTATATTGCCACTGCCCCTCAGGAGTGGAAAACGCAGTCTTCTCTTTGGCCCCTTCAGTGAGGGGTACCTGCCAGTACCCCTTGGTAAGGTCTAGGGTGGTAATGTAGCGGGCCTGCCCTAGCCTTTCTATCAATTCGTCAACCCGGGGCATTGGATATGCATCAAACTTGCTGACCTCATTTAACTTTCTGAAGTCATTGCAAAATCGGATGCTACCATCCGGTTTTGGGACAAGGACAATGGGGCTGGACCATTCACTATGGGACTCCTCAATTACATCCAGCTCCAACATCCTTCTAATCTCCTCTGTCACTGCCTGGCGTCGTGCCTCGGGTATCCTATAAGGTTTAACATTGACTTTAACCCCAGGTCCAGTTATAACGTCATGTTTAATAATGTCAGTAAGCCCAGGCTGGTCTGAGAATATTTGTCTATTCCGGATCAGAAACTCTTTCATCTCCTGCTTCTGACTGTTAGTGAGGGTCTCAGCCACTTTTACCTCAGGCACCTGTGGGATTTTTACCTCTACAACTGCAGGACAGGCGGACAGCGATTCCCTATCCTTCCAGGGCTTAATTAAGTTAACATGGTAGAGCTGCTCTTTTTTCCGCTTGTCTGGTTGGGACACCTTATAATTAACGTCCCCTACACGTTCTATAATCTCGTAGGGGCCTTGCCATTTGGCCAGGAACTTACTTTCCACCGTAGGAACCAGGACTAACACCCTGTCCCCAGGATGGAAAGTTCGAACACGAGCCGATCTATTATATATGCGGCTTTGAGCTTGCTGGGCCTGAAGCATATTTTCTCTCACAAAGGGCATTACCTTTGCAAGACGGTCCTGCATGTCTGCAACATGCTCTACCACACTTCTGTGTGGGGTGGCTTCAGACTCCCATGTCTCCTTTGCCACGTCCAACACCCCTCGTGGGTGGTGTCCATACAACAACTCAAAGGGTGAAAACCCTGTAGAGGCCTGTGGGACTTCTCTAATGGCAAACATGAGATATGGAAGTAAACAATCCCAATTCCTCCCATCTTTATCCACCACTTTTTTTAACATCCCCTTAAGGGTCTTGTTAAACCTTTCCACCAACCCGTCAGTTTGGGGATGATAGACAGATGTGCGTAACTGTTTGATTTGGAGAAACCTGCACAATTCCTTCATCACCCTGGACATGAAGGGAGTCCCCTGATCTGTAAGGATCTCTTTTGGAATTCCTGTGCGGGTGAACATGTGGAACAGCTCTCGAGCTATGGTCTTTGAAGAGGTGTTCCTTAAGGGGACAGCCTCTGGATACCGAGTGGCGTAGTCCATGACTACCAAAATATACTGATGCCCCCTAGCAGATTTTATTAGTGGCCCTACCAAGTCCATGGCAATACGATCAAATGGGATTTCGATTACGGGTAAGGGAACTAATGGGCTGCGAAAATGGGGCATTGGGGCCGATTTCTGACACTCGGGGCATGATTCACAATAGTTCTTTACATCTGCATATACCCCCGGCCAAAAGAACCTCTGTAGCATTCGGTCTTTGGTTTTCTCATACGCTAGGTGGCCACCTAGTGGGTGAGAATGGGCCAGATTGAGAACTGTTCTCCTATATGGCTGTGGGACCACTAGCTGTTCCACAATCTCTCCTCGAACCTTATCCACATGGTAAAGCAAGTCATTTTGTACAGCAAGGTGGGGAAATACACATTCTACCCCAGGATTTTCGGGGTTCCCATTTTTAACCTTGACATTTTCCCAAGCTTTAGTGAGTGTCGGGTCCCTTAGCTGGGCAGTTCCGAAGTTATCCCGGGAGACCTCTAGCTCAGGCATGCTAGGTTCCTCAATGGTCTCCGCAGTTACCTCAGATTCACCAGCTAATACAGCTAAGGGAAACAACTCACTATCTTCCAACCCATCCTCGGTACCACTTACAATAACACCTGACATGGGTGTTTCTGTTTTATCTCCCCCAGACACTCTATTGTCCTTAACAGTTTCTATAGAAGTGTCCAGTTCAATAGGGTGGGGTCTCACCTCACCATACTCAAAACTTTTCTCAGTCTCTGGAGCTTGCTCCTGGCACAGTTCACGAAATAAGGGAAAGTCTCTGCCCAAAATTACACTGTGCAAGAGTATGGGAGACACTGCCACTTCATGGCACACAGTCCCTGCGGGGGTCACAAAAGTCACTAAGGCTGTGGGGTATTTCTTACAGTCCCCATGTACACACACCACTCCTACTTGACGCTGCGTTAAAGGACAGTCCTTCAGGAGGTGTGTGTTTACCAGTGTGACTAAGCTACCTGTGTCTAATAGTGCATTCACAGTGCGCTTACCAATCTGGACGACACAAGTTGGTACATCAGGATCCGCAACGAGACCTGGTCGAGCGAACAGAGACAACTTCCCCTCCGTTCCACACTCCATGGGTTCTGGATCAGCTGGGCAGTTGGCGGCAATATGTCCCCACTCTCTGCACCTCCAGCACTGGGGAGCTCCTCGGGTCTGGCGGGGCTGTCTCCACGGGGTCTTCCTCTTGTCGAGTCTAGACCTGGATTACCGGGGTCCTCTGGGCTGAGCTTTTCCACTGTAGCCGACTTCTTGGATCGGTCCACTGCAGGAGTCCTCTTCGAGGTGGGCACCGCCCGCGTAGTGAAGTCCTCAGCGGCAAGGTATCGCTCCACCAGTTCCACCAACTGGTCTGCTGTATTTGGGTCGGCTTGGCTTACCCACCGGCGTAATTCAGGTGGAAGCGCTCTCAGGTATCGGTCCATTGTGACCCTTTCCACTATCTGAGGCGCGGAAAGCAAGTCCGCCTGTAGCCAGCGTTTCACAAGGTTAACGAGATCATACATCTGGGAGCGGGGTGATCCCTTAACCTTAAATTCCCAACTGTGGACCCGCTGTGCCCTCACAGAGGTGGTTACTCCCAGTCTCCGCAGGATTTCAGACTTCAGCTTGTCATAGTCCCTTGCGTCCTCGGAGGAGAGGTCATAAAAAGCTTTCTGGGAATCCCCCACTAGTAGTGGTGCAACAATCATCGCCCATTGCTCCCTCGACCAGGCTTGCTGCTCCGCCGTCCTCTCAAAGGTACAGAGGAAGGCCTCCACATCATCCTGCCCAGTCATTCTCCGCAGGAGGTGGCTGCCTGGGATGGAGCGTGGCACTCCGGGGACTAGGGCAGCATCCCCAGAGACCCTGGCTGTCAGTTGTTTTACCACCTCAACTTGCAGCTGCCGATCTTTCTCTGCAGCCTGCGCCAGTGCAGTGATCTGGGCCTCCAACAGACGATTTGCCTCCTGCTGGGTGGCGTTACACTGCTGCTGTAGCAACTGGCTCTCCTGGTGGGCCTTCTGTAAAGTTGCAGTGCACTGCAGCAAAGCCTTGAGGACATCCTCCATTTCACAACTTTTAAGTGCACTGTCTCTTTAAATCCCACTTATAAGCTATACAGTCCGCACAATACCCACAGGAGACTTACTGTGGTTTGGCAACTTTCGCGTGTGGCAATCGCTGC
The DNA here is from genome assembly GCA_038501925.1 of Xenopus petersii. NCBI lineage: Eukaryota > Metazoa > Chordata > Amphibia > Anura > Pipidae > Xenopus > Xenopus petersii. The sequence continues at coordinate 111,476,551 of CM076676.1, forward strand.
CCGCATCCTCCACCAATTGTGGGGGTTCACTCGCTGGTAGGCTGCAAAAGAGGCGACTTTACACACCAGGAACGGTTTAAGGGCTTCCTGCCCGTGTTTATTTTCCAGTGGCAGCAGAAGTTTCCCCTCGCAGGGGGAAGGTAACCCAAAAACCAGCAGCTTAACAGAAATATCCAGCCTCCTGGCTAACACAAAATAAACGCTTTGCTTTCTCTCTTGAAGCTGAGCAATCCCAGCAGTTTTTCTCACACACATTCAGCACTGCTGCTCAGCATCAGGTGTACTAAATAGGCCTAGGGCCTCTTGAAAAACCTGGCCTACGGATTTGGGAATCCACCCCACCTTACTCTTGCGGGTTCCCAGTAAGACCAGTCCCGGATTAGCAATTACAAAAACCTTGCAGAGAGACATAGTGTTTCTCTGCTAACAGCACTTCTGGTCCCACCTCAGGAACAATATCTGAGAATCCGTGGCCCGACATACATCCCATCAATCACTTTCCCCCAGAAAACTGGGGACCTTTTTGTCACCATACCACAATATATATATATATATATTTATTTAGATATATATTGGAACCTGGCAAAAAACACAGGTTAGTAGCTGCTAATAGAAATTCTCTCCCTTTTAAAACTGACCAGATGCAGGGCTGGCATACTGGGAATATTAGTTTAGCAACATCTGCAGGCCAACAGGTTGGATTTCCCTGGCATAAATATTAACAAAACCAAGAAATCTTTACGTTTGTACGATGTAATAAAATGTTATTTGTACTTCTCGGGTTTGGGGCTCAGGGCAAATGTCTCTTCTGTCCTGTGTTAAAGGGAACCTGCTGTCACCCTGAGAAATAATTCCATTATGATGCTAGTGATGTTCATGAAGTTGATGTTAGTCAAGCAAAATAAACTTTGATGACATAACATACATTAATTTAAAACTTGTTTCTGGGAATAGCCCAGATTTCCATGCTAAATCAGGACAATTATATCAGGCACTGACCCTGCACACACAAGGGATCCTCTAGTACAAGGACATAGTATTTTTTTGCCTTCAAGTAGGGCCCTGACTTATAAGCAATTTCAATATATGTTTAAGAAAAATGCCAAATTTAAGTCAGCTCAATAATAATGTTGTTTTGAGGTATAGTCACTTCTAGTCATACTACTGTTTATGAGATTATATATTGCAGTGACATTTTAATGGCCATGCTACAGGTGTTTGAGATTCAATTCCTTGTTTTGCCCTCTGCTGAAACACAATCTAAAGGATTGACATCTTCTATAATAATCGCTAGTTGTTAGCCAGCTCTGGAATCAGTCACCACTTCCAGCTGATTGTGTGCTTTTCTTTAACATGACACAAAGGCTGTAAATTTAAATTCCTGGGATAAAAAATCTATATTAGTAAGTAACTGAATTAAGTGCATGGGTGTCACATTGAATGCATTATATCTAGCTGCAAAGTGAGAAAATGTAATCACCACTAGAATTTCACACATTCTTTGTCTTAGAAAATAAGTAACCCTAACCCCCTTTTAAACACCTATTAAATCCACATTTTGGGAAAAAGTATATTGTATAATATAGTAAAATATTATAAAAACATCTTTGTTAATGTAAAAGAAATGACTTCAGCAGCACTCCGATTATGGTGAAAAAATTGTTTGCTTTATTCGTGCCTCAAGCTAAGTGACGTATTGAGCTTTTCCAGCCCTTTATAAAGCTTGATAAAGGGCTGGAAAAGCTCGAATCGTCACTTAGCTTGAGGCACGAATAAAGCAACAATTTTTTCACCATAATCGGAGTGCTGCTGAAGTCATTTCTGGCAGACAGCGTCACAGATGGCACCCGACGCTGCAAAGAGCAGTGAGAGTGTTTGTGTAGCACTACTTTGTGTTTGTTGGATCTTTGTTTATGTAAATGGAGTGTTGTCTGCAGGGGGGATTATTGTAGTATAAATATGTACACCAAAACTTGTAGCAAGACAGACTGGTTTCATTGGATTTGGGTAACTATCTGGTGAACCAATATCACTGACAATGCTAATTGCTAGGAAGATAAGCAGTAGTTATTAATCCCCCCATGCAACAGATCATAAGGATTTATAGTTACACAGAATATATGCCATTCCATTTGCAACATCCAGGCACTGTAACAGCTATGGAGCAAGTGAAGATTAGTCACCCACGATAAATCTGCTCTACCACAGACGACTAATCTCCTGAAAATGCTTTCCCATCAACAATATTGTGAATCGTCGGTGGGAAAACATGCACATCACTTTTGCTTTTCAAAGTAACCTAGAAGTTACATTATTGCAACTGGTAAAGCATTTTCAACAGATAAGTTATATATATATATATATATATATATATATATATATATATATATATATATATATATTTACACACACGCATTATGTGTATATATATATATACTTCTTGATAAAGGCTCCATGCGAGGGCCGAAACGTTGATGTAAGCCATTGGTTGATTTAGTGATTTAGGTAACAGCTGCAGTGGCCTTTAAACCATACATTGAGAGGGAGTTTTTAAACTTGACATAATAATTAACATAAACGATGGAAAGAGCTCCAGAGCAGGCCTGTCAACCTAGCTCATTCTTTTGCTGTTTTTTGCAACATAGTTTAACACTGTGATAAGGAAGTAAAAGATGTTTACAAAAGTAACACATTGAAACATAGTTGCATAACATCGTGATTTTAGCAGTGAATGGTTGTAATATGTAGAGATTATTTACAAAAGTTATTTATATATGTGCTATGCATGTTTTAAGTGAGATTTAAGTAGCAATTAAGTTTCTGTGATGTTGTTAATACGTCAGATCCCATTTGTCTAGTTTCCCGCCAACTCTTGTGTTTAGGGCATTCTTACAAACAATTAGACACTTTGAGAAAGGCCTCGGAGGAGGCTGAAACGTTAGTCTCCCATTTTACAATACAAAATGTTTGTTTTTTATCTAAGACCTGTAAGTGTGGATCGTTCTTGCTGGTTATATATTTGAATTTTAGATACTGTACCCAGGCAACTTAAACCATTTATCGAGAGTGCTGGCTACTTCGTGGACTATATATATATATATATATATATATATGTATATATATATATTTACACACACGCATTATGTGTGTATGTGTGTGGTGTATGTGTGTATATATATATATATATATATATATATATATATATACACAAATATATATATATATATATATATATATATATAAAGCCATTGGTTGCCGGCACTCACCTCCGCCATTCGATCATTTCGCCGGGTGCTAACCCAATTCAATATAAAGTCCAAAAATAAAAGGAAGCACTCACGGCATAAAGGTTGTTAGAAGTCCTTTACTGAATCATATAAACATCTGATGTTTTTGGACTATCTATATATATATATATATATATATATATATATATATATATATATATATATATATATATACAGTATATATATATATATATATATGGGATCATTTAGAGGTGTTGAACTTGATGGACTATTGTCTTTTTTCAACTCAAATTTAACTATGTAACAGTATCACTTTCAACTTACCCCACTTTGCTCATCCTGTTATATTTTAAGAACCACAGAGCTGCATAACAGGATTGGCGGTTGCCATTTTTGGCCATGTAACATATTCCCAATCTTGACCTTTGTGATTGGTGAGGGGAACATGTAGATCGAAGGTAAGGAGGATAAACAACCATCTTAAAATTATAAATACAGATATCCATCCATGTATGTGCATGTTTAGGGACAGACAGATAAAGACAGCGAGAGAAATAATGATAGATAGATAGATAGATAGATAGATAGATAGATAGATAGATAGATAGATAGATAGATAGATAGATAGATAGATAGAAGAATGAATAGAGGATAGATAGATGATAGATAGATGATAGATAGATAGAGAGAGAGAGAGAGAGAGATAGATGATAGAAAGAAGAATGAATAGAGGATAGATAGAAGATAGATAGATAGAAGATAGATAGATAGAGAGAGAGAGAGAGAGAGAGAGAGAGAGAGAGAGAGAGAGAGAGAGAGAGAGAGAGAGAAATGTGCATGTGCACCAAAACAGCAAGCTAAATGATTACATCTTATTTACTGTCCAGTACATTTGATTAATTAAAATACAGAGTGTGGGCTGCTTGTGTGAATTGCAGGGAGATAGGAATAGTAACAGTGGCTTCATATGTGACAGCAAAATGAGTGCAGAAGCACAGTGCCTACTGGGGCCAATAAACCACGGCTGACACAGGACAGCTGTGTGCTATAATCTGAATGTCAAGCAATAGGCCCAGCACCTCAGCAATATTGCTAGCAAGGTCAGAGGAAAAATAGATGGGGGCCGTTGCAACATATCAAAGGCACAACCTTAGAACTACTTTTGGATTAAGTTCTGCCACATGGGAACTGGAGTGCAAGAAATTCATTTATTTGGAAGCCCTTGGGTAGGTCTAATACTGTACATCTGGTTTTCTCATCCTCTGCTAAAATAAGAAATAAAGGGGCAGCACAGGGAAATGTCATATGCCTTTTCTTGTACAGTTGTGATCTTATAAAAATGGGCCATACAATGTGGGAATGTATAATAAACTGTACCTCAAGGGTAGCAGAGCCAGATCTAGGGGTAGGCAGAAGAGGCACATGTCCAGAGTGCAAGGACACATATCTCTTCTCTTTGCCTACCTCTAATCGGGCCCTTGTACCCCCACCCCCTGCGCTCTCTGTTGCAGCCTTGAACTAGATTCTCTTTGAGATGACAATATAAGTGAAGATCTGACCAGCAGAAGAACCACGGATTTGAAATCCCTGATGCCAATGTTACTAATAGGGAAGAAAGCAAAAAACATACACAGGGCCAGAGAGTTTTAGAAAAGTTGTTAGATATGTTCAGCATTTATATCAGTAATGATCAACCCCTAGCTATTGGTGGACTGCAGCTCCCAGTATCCCATTAACAGTCATTGGATGCTGGGAGATCAGCAAAAGATTCAGGTCCGTAGGTCAAACACCTCTAATTCATCTAACGGATATGCTCAGTTGGGGGTCTAGTCTTTCATCCAGCCCTGCCTGCCTATAAACAAAATGCCCAGATTGTCACTTATGTTTCATACATCTACTATTTATTAGTGCTAATAATATGTATTCTGTACAAAAATATATTTTCTTGAAAACTGACAAGGCGTAATGCTAGCTACATGGTACAGCCTCCCAGTTTTTCAGAAGCTGTAGACGGTCTCACATTGAGGCAGCATGAAAGGCTTTTTTAGATACAGAGCCAAGTATAGAACAGTGTGAGGTTTTTAATCAAATGTAAAAAGTGAAAACAGGTTTGCCAAGCTACTGTTAATTAACATTTGCTCTGAAGTTTTCCCATGTCCCTTTTCTCTTGAAATATTTTATTCATATTCATATTTGGGAAAAGTAGCAATCTTGGACTTTGCCACTTATTTTTTCAGCCACACAGGTTGTAGCTCAAGGTCAGGAACGTGATATTGGATGTTATTTATCATATGCAGCCAATGAGAAACTGGCTTAAACGCTAGTCACATCTAATGTACATGTGCCATGAGCAAGATGTGAATAAACTCTACAGGTCATTGTGCAGTCATAATATGCCTTATGCCCCTCTCAACCCTTTCCCTGTGTCTCTGTATCATTTTCTGCTTCTTTGTGGCAGTATTGACCATCAGCCTGAGAAGCAGTAGCATAACTATTTGACAGGCATAAAACTGGTTCTTCTTTGAGAAGGCATACCTCCCCACTGTATGGTTTTTGGCTGGAAAGCCCTGATTTTGACAGCTCAGTCTGCATTCATGGTTTTTTATTGAAATGTCCTGAATTTCTCTTTGATCTTCTGCCCTGACTCCAGAAAAAAGATACAATGTTTCTAAAAAATAATTAAGTAAGAGGCTTTTTGGCAGAGAGCCCAGAATACTCAGCGCCTGCACTGAGATACAATTGTAATTATTGACAATTGAAATAATTTAAGATAATAAAATAATGTAAGATAAGCAAATATACAGTTGTAGCTATTTAAGATAATCGAGTCTCTTGAGAGAAATCTGACTTGCAGCTTAAAGGGCACTTCACCTTCATTAACAAAACTGTAATAACACATAAATCATGACCCTGAAACCCCTAGAAATGTGACTTTCCATAACCTGCCAAATTCTGGACAATGTACATGGTATTTAGGGTGTGTGGCCAAAATGGGCATGGTTAAAACATTTTTAGATGCACTATGCATGGCAGAATTTTTTTATCTGTCTTTCCAATTTTCAATTGTGCTTTTCAATTGTGTGTCATGGACCCCCTCCAATGCAAAAAAAGCTGATTGCGGGGAGGGGGGGGGGACAGCAGAAGCAAGTCACCTCAGATGGCAAAGAGCCTGGGCAAAGAGGCCTGGATCACCTCTGCAGCAGGGGCTGGGGGCAGGTCTACAAGGGCATGCCATGACATCAATATGATGGGCTATGATGTCACAGGAGCGGGCTTGTGACGTCCAGTGGGCAGTGAGTCTTATCATAAAGGATGGATCAGCTGCAGTGCAGTGTAAGAGTTCGGGAGAGTGGAAATGGTTGAATTAAAGAAGGGCTGGGGACCCAATTTACCAATGAAGGCACACATTAGAGTCCCCTTTGGTAAATCACGTTAGCTTTTCTAATTGCATGGAAATTGCATCACTTTCACCTGCAGTGTCAAGAATGATAATACAGGTTTGTGCATAGGCACAACAAAATAAGGGAACCTTGGAAGTAACACCTCAATAAAGCAGTACTTCATGCTAGGGTTTCCTTGTGATTATTTGCTCTGTATTTGCACACATTTGCACACAATTCATTAACACAGGCTATACCAGTATATTGGTGCTAGGCATGTATAGGCACAAATACATAAGGCACCTCATTATCATTTGAAAAATGTATTCAATTATACAATTATCCATAAAAAATGTATCTAAGACCCCCTCATTTTTTAAAAAGATACAAATGTATGCAATAAATATATAAAGTCAATCTATCCATACACATTGAAAATTCATCATATCATATAGTCAGTATTTAGTATTTAAATAAACAAATAAATAAATACCTCTAAAGATGGATTCACTGAGCTTCCCATAACAAAAAAAATTCTCGTAATGTCAAATAACAATACACTGTATCAAGTTTATACTAGACACAATAATAACCAAAACATTGTTACGATAGAGGTACTTCATACTATCTAACATCAAGGAACGTACCAAAGAGAGGGCAAAAAGAAAAGGAAAAAAAGTGGACCAAATAAAGATTGATTTTAGAGTTGTTTTTAGTTGCGCTTGTACCTAAAAATTAACCTTTATGCGCATATTCACGCAGCTGACATTTGTATTAAATTGACAGTTGTATTAAATAGAATAAATTTCTCACAATAATAAAAAAGTGCAGACTTTTTCAGTAGAGGAGAACTGTTTGTAGTCAGGTTGTTTGTATGCAATAAACCAAGTATGTTTGTATATACTTGTTATATATGTGAATGTAAATGTCGTAGATTTACATTCATTGTCTAGTACAATGAACATCATCCCAGGAATATGTAGAATATATCATTCTTACCTTATTAAATGAGTCTTGGGGAGACCCGTGTTTCTTAGTTTTATGTCATTTGTTTTCTATTTATTCCTTGCAATCAGAAGCAATTTTTGATTGTTACTAAGTGCATTGCATGCCTTATTACTATTGGTTCATCCTCTTGGTACTTTGTATGGATAACTCTCCAGTGCTCACTGTGGTTTATGATACATCCCTCTTCTATTACGGTATTTATTTGATCAAGAAGGCAGGGAAGTGATAAGCGATCGGGACATACATGGCTTACACTGTGGCCAGATACAACAAGCTTAAACTGCCTGCAAGTCTATCAAACAGAAAGCTTAACTCAGCTGTTAAATATTGAATAGGTCACTTACTTATAATACACTAATACAATGATGTAGGGCAGCTAAATCTTAGCTTATATGCATAGGAACCTGCTCATCATTTGTGTTTTTAAGTTATGGCCCCAAAAAATTGCAGCAATTTTCAGGCCATTTTTAGTGATAGGTGAAAGCCGTTATATCACTGCTTGAAAACATGGGATGGTTTGGAAGAGGTGGATTCTCCACTGGCATTTATCTGCTAGCAGACAAACGGCAAGCAAAGTCCTAGAAGCTATAATAAGGAAAGTAAATGTCAAAAATGCAGAAATCGCTGAAAAGGTGTAATTTTTTATGAAACTTTGTAAAATTAGGTTTCCGTGGGCCAATCAGTGTTGCTACATTGTATGATACTCACTTCATTCATCTTGAGAGCATGACTATTGGCTAAAATACATGACTGTCAGGCCAAATACATGACACGTGATAGAGCTGCCAAGGACAGTTTGTAGGCAGCAATATCTGTATAAATCCATACCCAAGTCAATGCACTTATTTTGAAAATAATTTAATGCTGCTTTATGTATTGACCATGGGTACCAATAATGAGTCTTTAAAAGCACTATATAAAAATCATTTCCCTTTATTTTCCCCTTTAAATGGAGGATGAGAGGGTTAGCTATGATTTTTTCATGCTTCTGGATTGCTGAAGCTGATATTGATGTTGCTAAAATTTCCATTTCTAGGTACTAATAGCAACAGCTGGCTTACTGGGAATGCTGGTACAGGTATAAAACCTGTTATCCAGAATGCTCCGGACCTGGGGTTTTTCCAGATAAGGGGTCTTTCTGCAATTTGGATGACCATGCCTTAAGTCTAATAAATCATTTAAACATTAATTAAACCCAATAGGATTGTTTTGCCTCCATTAAGGATTACCTATTTCTTGGGGTCACGTACAAGGTACTGTTTTATTATTACATAGAAATGTACATTATGTTTTAAAATATTGATAATTAAATTAAAATTGAGTCTATGGAGATAGCCTTTCCATTATTTGGAATTTCAGGACAACGGCTTTCTGGAAAATGGATGTCATACCTGTGTTTAAGATGCAGTTCAGCAACAAATCGGAGACATCAATTGGGAGCAACCTAGCAACTAGACAATCATCAGAATGTCCTTATGGAAGATTAATTTAATGGGTTTGGAGGAAATGTTAAATTCCAAGTCTCAAAGAGGTAGAATTTATAGGCACAATATAAAAAGACAAAATGTATAACTTCCCCTATGAAACCTGCCTGTTGCAATTTTAGTTGCATGTTGCAGTTTCTTTCTATTGATGCTGTTAATTTGAATGTATTGGCATATACAGGGTCAGACTGGTGGGTGCAGGGCCCACCAGGGCTGCCACCCCATGGGTCACTGCACCCCCAAAGGGGGGGAGATCAGCGGCCTAGGGAAGAGCCAGCAGGGTTCGGGCCTGGGCAGGCAGGGCCCACCAGGTATTTTTCCGATGTCCCGCCCAGCCCAACCCTGGGCATATAACGTTTTCAGGTAAAGATGGAAGGAAGTGTTTGTGGAAGTAGTAATAAAAATGCTAAGAAGGCTAAGAAAAATGCCATTGAAATCTTTTAATTTAGGTGGTATTCCAAAGATGACAGCAACATAATCACTGTTCAGTAAAATAACTTCTTTCATTACTATGCCAAATAAAAGTTATTTTTATACTTAGGAAATAGTGAGATTTAAGCAGGTCTGAGCTGGCAAAGTAATTACAACACTATTTTGGTCAAAGCATGTGGCAAATTTCTTTATATATATATATATATATACCTTTCTTTTGTTGTATCATTCATTATTTTCAAAAGAACAAAGATTCATATCACAGATGCATCACAAAAGTATGGACCTTCAATATTCTCTTCCTGTAAGTGCTTCAAAGAATTTTCTGACAATGAAAAGTCAATGTGCTTTGGGCAAGAAAATTATCATTTCGGATTCATGGCAGGGGAGCACATCAAATGAATACCGAAGCTGGAGAATGACAAAATAAGAAATGAATGCTATTGATTATATAGTAGGAAACCTCTAAAAGATCAATAAAAATAATCAACACTCATAAAAGGTTATTCAGCGAGCATTCCCACGCACAACTGAAACACTGAAATGATACTGATAAACAACAATAATGTTACGGAAGAGAGAATCTTACAAAGGCAAAGCAATATAAGTTTTATTACCACCTCTACTGAGTGCAGTTCTTTGCTCCATTTTTCTGGTTATATACTTTGTAAATGCTTACCTTATTTGGTATAAGTTTTTATAATAATGCACATTTACATGGCCTCTTTAAAAAGTCATTCTTTAGCTTCTTGTTGAGATCCAGAACAGGACGAGTATTTTTTTTTTGGATAACAGAATTGTGTGCGATATTGGGGTATTTGATTGTGACAAAAGTTGAGGGTTATTTAATCCTCTCCTCTGTTAACAATCCAACCAGTTGGATTCAAGATTGTAAAGGTGGCCATACACAGGCAGATTACTGCTGTCGATTCAGGTCCTTTAGACGGATTCGGCAGCTTATCTGACCGTGTATGGGGCATTCCGACAGGCCAAACATTGGCCAAATATCAATTTATTCCCAGCATTGTAAAACGATTGTTTGCCCTAGGGCCAAAAGATTGGATTGGCCCTGCCTTTGGTGGGCATATTGGGGGGAAAGATCTGCTCGTTTGGCGAGGTTGCCAAATGAGCAGATCTTTAACCCAATATGCCCACCAAAGGCAGGGCCAATCCAATCTTTTGGCCCTAGAGCAAACAATCGTTTTACAATGCTGGGAATCCTATAGTGTATCTATTAACAGTAGAAACAGCAGGCACAGGGGTTACTATGGGGGCCCAGGGTTATTAACCTCCGTGACACAAGGATTAGTTAACAATGACCGATATGCAAGTACTAGAGGACTAAGGGGTGAAAATGTGCCCAGGACTTGCAATGGGGGGCATGGTTCTATTCTGGAGGCACATGGCAGGGACAAAATTTCAAATAACATATCAGCTTCCCTGTGGCTGTTCGATTAGGACTTTGCTCCCTTCCATTTATTAATAAGCCCTTAGATTTCAGTGCACTTATGTGAAACATAATGTTTTCTCCAGAGCTAGCAGGCTGATTGGGGCCCAAAAAAATATTTGTGCAGCTAATCCAATTATTACAACCATTTGGGCAGTAATAATATAGACATCATACCCAGGGGTTGATAGATGCCCAGGATTATGCCTCCCCTGGGGGTCAAATACATTTCTAGATATGCAACAGAATTATTGTCTTGTGTACAATATATTTTATATAACACTATGTGCTTTTAATAAAAAAAAATACAGCTTGAATGTAAAGCTAATAAAATATGTGGTAAGAGAGAAGTGTATACGTATTTAAATAGTATTTTATTATAATATAGGCTGGCTATGAAAATCAAGTGTACAAATGGCTTGGGGAGTTGGAGACAATACAATTAAACATTAAGGCTAGGGCCACACTAGGCGATAGCGCCGCGATTTGACTCGCGACGACTTTTCGCCGCGACTTTTAATCCGCAATCGCTGGGGAAACTTTTGCGCTGGCGTCTATGGGGAATCACGAAAAATCGCCAGCGTAAAAACACACGCGGCGATCTTTTTTCTACTGTCGCTCGAAATTGCCTCACTAGGCGTTTTCGAGCGACAATAGAAAAAAGATCGCCGCGTGTGTTTTTACGCCGCGATTCCCCATAGACGCCAGCGCAAAAGTTTCCCCAGCGAGTGCGGATTAAAAGTCGCGGCGAAAAGTCGCCGCGAGTCAAATCGCGGCGCTATCGCCTAGTGTGGCCTTAGCCTAAGGGGCAGATTTACCAAGGGTCGAATATCGAGGGTTAATTAACCCTCGATATTCGACTAGGAATTGAAATCCTTCGACTTCGAATATCGAAGTCGAAGGATTTAGCGCAGAAAATTTGATCGAGCGATCGAAGGATTATTCATTCGATCGAACGATTAAATCGTTGTGGCTTCTGCTTAACCATGACGGTGATACACAAGTTATGCATTATTTATTATCTAGCAGAACAGTAGCGGGGGCTCTTCCTATTCAAGTACAACAATGAAGAGAAAAGTGTACATTATGTTACAGAAGGTCATAGAAAGAATTCCGTTCTACAGTTTCTTATTGGTGGGGTTCTATATTCTCATTTTCACCGGGTCATTAGGAAAGAGAAGTAAAGTTGAGCATTTGAAGAATTAGTAGTTTAATCTTTTAAAGAAAATCTCCGGCTGTTATGTTTTCAGAGAAGCTTCATGTTCATCATGAATGTCTGTTTTGCATCCCTCTCTAATACTTAACTGAAGTGTTATATATTACAAAATAAATAACTGTGACCACTTATAGTTTAATATAAATAAATCTTTATATTTGTTACTCTGTGTGCATATGTGGATGTAAGCATTTTTAAGAGATTATGTAGAAGGCTATTATATAATATCTCATATTGTATATACAGTCATCAGTCTGGAACCATCATAATCCTGCCAATGTGAATCCACACCTAAAAGCTGTTCTATCCACTCAGCCCCACGTTTACAGTAAAGTTAGAATAGGATTAGGGTCAGGTTCCCAGTCTTAGAACCTGCTTCACTTTCCTTGGATGGAATCTTGGCAGTTGGAAAATGAAACAGTCAGACAAGAACCGACACATGGCAGACGGAAACACATTTGAATAAATAGAGACAGACAAACACAAGCACGGTGCTGTCAAGGAAGATAAATTAAGGGACAAAATAAGCATGTTCCTGGTTCAACAAGGCAGTAAAAAATAAAAGGAAAACATTTAAACACTATACATTATTTTATCATTGGTAGTAGTATTAATATGTATTTATAAAAAAATAAAATACCCAGATATTCCACAGCCTTGCACAATAAATGGATGTAGATTATAAATACAAGAAAACATGCAAAAACAACCAATAACCAATAGGGATGTAGCGAACTGTTCGCCGGCGAACTAGTTCGCGCGAACTTCGACTGTTCGCGTCCGCCGCAAGTTCGCGAACGTCGCGCGACGTTCGCCAATAGGCGTTCGCGTCAAAATCGTTCGACCATTCGACCATTCAATCGCTAAAATCGAACGATTTTCGTTCAAATCGAACGATCGAAGCCATTGGATTGAATGAAATCATTCGATCCAATGGCTTTGATCGTTCGATTCGAACGGAAGTCGTTCGATCGAACGATTAAAATCCTTCGATCGTTCGAATTGAACGATTTTCGGATGTTCGAAGTTCGCGAACTGTTCGCAATTTTTGCCGGTGTTCGCGAACGGCGTTCGCGAACACATTGTCGGCGGTTCGCTACATCCCTAATAACCAATATAAGAAGTCGTTATCCTTCATTTATATAACACTGACACATTTATGCAGCATTTTACAGAGATTAGTCATAAGTGACATCAGTCCCAGCCCCTCTAATCTGTATAACGTATTATGTTCACATGCACAAAGGCCAGTTTCATCAATAGCCGATTAATCTGCCTGTATGTTTTTACACTGTGGGAGAAAACCCACATGATGCTGTGTAAAACAAGGGAGAAAAACATCACCGGTGATGTAGCATTATAACAACCAATCAGCAATTAGATTTCAACAGTCACCTACAAGTTAGAAAACAAAAGCAAAGATCAGATTGGATGCAATGGGCGGTTTTTCTCCACTGTTTTACACAGCATAAAAAATTCTAAAAACCATAGAGGGTTATTATTATTAACATGTATTTATATAGCGCCAACATATTGCGTAGCACTGTAAAGTAAATGTGATTATACAACTACATCACATGAATTACATATATAGAATATATGGAGTAACAAACATCACAATCAATACAGGTACAAAAAGGTGAGGAAGGCCCTTCCTCACCTTTTTTTATCATGCTGTGTAAAAAGTGGAGTTAAGCATTACCGGTATATTTAACTCCAGCAGAGTTCACAGGCGCCATCTTCAGCAATCAGAATGAGACCGGCGCTTCTTCATTTTTCATGAGTTTCGGCGTATGTGCAGCTGTTGTGAAACAGAAAATTGCTCCAACTGCGCATGCACCGATTCGCCGGTCTCATTCCAAAGAGAAGAAGATGGCGCCCGTGAACTCCGCTGGACAGAATCTACAATTAGGGGTAAGTAAAGAGTTAGGGGCATTTGCCTGGGGGGCAGCTAGGCTGGGGGGAGGAGGGAGAGGGGTCTATGTACGGTAGGGGGGTAGGGTTTTTTTTATTAAGGGTTTGTTTCTCCTTTAAGCAGAATTAATTTTTTGGGTTTTCATTACCGTTAAATAAAAAAGAGCCTTTAATTTATCTCAAGGTTTATCACGTGAAAACTCTATTGAAGTCTATGGGAAAACACTGGAACTGAATATGGAGAAAAGTTTTTTCTCCTCAAATTGAATCTTGTCAATGACTTTTCACGTGATAAACCATTTTTTCGCTGAACTGAATCTGGCCCTCCATAGATTTAAAATCTCGGGACATGTCTTCTGTTCAGGTAATGAAACAGACTTATTAATGAGACTGTAAGCTTTCTTCCAGCTCTACTACTTTATAAGACCGTATCTGGACTTGTTTATTACTGTTTGTTAAATTAAATCCTGATGCAGAACCATCAAATAATGGCACGTATAAAACGTGCCAGTCCTCCACTTCCTCAGGGGCAAGGGTATAACTCAAGCCTCTTTCAGCAGTGCTGTGTTTAACCTACTTTAGCCATACTATATCTATTGCACCCCTGCTGGTTTAAATCTATGCAAATCTTGCTGCTATGCAGCAGTTTATTGAGCCACATCATTTCCAACAATCAATAGCAAAAAAAAAATCATTATAAAGCAGCAAGGGAAATAAATACCATTTTTAAAATTGTAACTCTACAATCTGCATTCATTACCTCTCACACAGCCCTGACCTTTTTAATATTTGCAAGTTAGACATTGGGCAAATAAATACAGGTATGGGATCTGTTATCAGGAAACCTGTTATCCAGAAACCCCCAAATTACAGGAAGGCCATTTCCCACAGACTCCAATTTAATCAGAGAATTTGAATTTTTTAAAATGATTTGCTTTTTCTCTGCAATAATAAAACGGTAGCTTGTACTTGATTCTAAGATATAATTAACCCTAATTGGAAGCAAAACAATCCTATTGGGTTTAATTAATGTTTACATGATTTGTTGTAGAGGTATGGAGATCCAAATTACAGCAAGACCCATATTCCGAAAACCCCAGGTCTCAAGCATTCTGGGTAATAGATCTACCTGTATAGTTAAACAGTACTCAGCATTCCATTGCCTAGGAATCCATCCACTTGCCATAGACATTGAGGAAAGTCCCACAGGTACACACTGCTCAGACAGGTTACCTCTGTGCTAAAATCATTATTCCCATGGCAAGCCTTATACTGTATAGCAAAATACACTACCCATGTGCATGGTTGTCCGCAGAAGGGGGCAGTTACCCCACCCTGACTTCTCCAGCTAGTTCCAAGACATTCTTTGTAAATTTAATTCTCAGCAATACAAAACATTTTTTATACTCCCTACCCAAGGCAAGTTAATTGGGTTATCTTCTGCATTGTTATGAATAGGTTCATCTTCAGTGGGATGCTACCCTATGTGATAACTTTCTTGTCCCCACTGGAAAATTTTCTGCGGGCACCCAGGCCCATGTGCAGTTACCTGTAGCAACCAGCAAAGTCTTCCTCTTGACTGGTTGCTGTTTAAAGGCAAACACCTTACTTGTTGCTATAGGTTACTACACCTGGACATGTTGCCTTGCATTATATATGGAGGGGTACATGATCTGTTCACCATAGATTCAAGCAGTTGACTGCTCTACATTAGCTTAAAGTGAAAGGAACTGGGCCCTTTAAAAGTTAAGAAACTATGTGCTTTTCTGAATCTCGGTAAAACATACAGATAATTGTGCATCGGATATAGTATAGTACATGATAGCTTTAGATTTAAATCACCCTAAGTGAGTGCTGGATATTATTAGCTTTCGTCAGCTCTTCTCTGAAGGCAGAATGTCGGAATGATGAGAAATTGCATATTACCCATTAATTTTTTCAGATCTAAAAGCACACTAATGGGAGGGGTATATCTCTCTTTACAAGCTTTTCGTTTATCATTTGGTTTTAATCTGGGAGATGTCTGTGCCATCAACTTGGGAGATGGCACATTGGGGCACAACGAAAGTCAGTTCGTTTTCAGAGTTTGTGGTAATGTAAGCTGCCAATATATAAATGCCAAACACGCAATTATATTGTCATGGTTCCCTGTGATTAAACATAACCTACATGTTCCATCTGCATCTGAATTATACATGGATGGCAAAGGGCATTATTCTGCATCAGGAAATGAATCTGCAGATTTTGTGTCTTGTTATTAAGCTGTCTGCTTTTTGTTAGGCCTAACAGTCACAGGACCACTTACACAAGGAACATACCTAAGGTTTATTCAATCTAGCATGCAAAAATGGTTCAATAAAGGCAAATACTTTGCAGGTACCTGTTTAACACTGGATACAATTTGTATTTATTGTCTTTAAGCTTCCAGTTTCCAGCACCACTACCATAAATATAATGATTTTCATCATTGAAGCTGAATGACCAGATCAGTACAAATGGGATAAAGGAAATGACCACATAGACAATCCAATGCGGCCCTCACCCCAATGGGATTTGTAAACCTGCCCGAATGATTTTCAGGCAGATAGTGGGTGGACACCGGACAGGCTCATTGGAGGGCCTCCTACATGGGCAAGTAAGCTGCCGACTCAGTCTGAATGGGTCAAATCGGCAATTTAAATTTGCCCATGTATGGTCACCTTTACTGTCCTTAGCCAAGGGTTCTCCTTGGTGAAAAGGGGGATGCTTTAGCCAAAAGAGCATGCTAAACCTGGGTTTCTTTTGTGGTGCTTGGGTTTAGGTCATCCCATATGACAAAAGGTTGGTTTGCCTTCCTCTTGATTAAAACAGACAGCTTTGTAAAATATGAACCCAATGGTGCATTATTCTTTTTTATCCGCTTACTTACTAAAAACAGTGATTCGATACAGAATGTTGGTATCTTCTCTAATAAGTAGATTTTCTGTCACAGAGGAAGTGTGAAAATGAAATGACATTATGAGGCTTGTTCAGCTCATAACAGATGACTGAGACCGAACAGTAGGATGAGATGATTCAAAGAGACTTTTGAGAATAATTAAGAGAAAAGACTGGAAACAGAATCTGCAATGTACGTGCATGGAAGGAAACAAACTGATCTCTGTTATCATTTCATTGCATCTTGACATGACTAAAAGGAACACTGGGTTCAGTTTTGTGAAATAATCTGCTATTAAAGGCACCAGGGTGGGGGATTACAGATTTCTGTGGAATTAACATCTATCATGCAAAGTAAAACCAATTTTATGCGATAAGCTCCACTAAACTCCAGGGTGGTCTCATGCAAAAAGGGCATTTTAAGCAAATGAAACTGCATCATTAAAGTGTTTATGTAAAACAGATTCTCCACATCACCAATGCTACCGGCCAATTACCATTATCTAAATTCAATACGCAACTAAATATTTCAGCCTCATTTACACGGTGGTGGGTTATATTCCCTAATTTGATGGGGATGTCAACAAAGCTCATACTAAAACAAACTATTCTTACAAAGGGAAAATAAACAGCAAGCTATATAATATAATGTTGCCACTCGTCAACTGACAGACTTCTTGAATGGGAGAAAGAAAGAAAGAAAGAAAGAAAGAAAGAAAGAAAGAAAGAAAGAAAGAAAGAAAGAAAGAAAGAAAGAAAGAAAGAAAGAAAGAAAGAAAGAAAGATCATTTTGCAGTAGGTGCCATAAAGAAGGGGTAAGTAAAAGGCTCTGTTGCTGCATTTAGCTTGCATTGCCAGTGCTGCATACAGATAAAGGTTTTTGTGACTGAAGCTAACTAGGAAAAGTAACACAAATCTTTATACTCTGGTAATATAAGAATGTCAACGTACAAAAAAATATGTACTCTTTGTGCACCTTGCTTTGGAGACACATATAGTATGCACAATATAATATAATAAAAGTATGCACATATATGGTTGTAGGTCTGTACCACAGGTCTCCTGGATATTAGAAACACCCCCACATTTAGATGAAAGAGCTTCACCCCAAATATGTAAAGCCACTTTTGGCACTATAATGTTGGCAATAGTAACGAGTTATTTTGTTATGCATGTATGGGATCCATTATCCGGAAACCTGTTATCCAGAAAGCTCCACATTATGGGAAGGCCATCTCCCATACATTCCATTTTAATCAAATAATTCATATTTTTATAATTGGCTTCCTTTTTTATCTGTAATAATAAAACAGTATTTTATACTTTATCCTAATTAAGATATGGTATAATTAATCCTTACTGAATGTAAAACAAGTCTATTGCATTTATTCATGTTTCAATATTTTTATTAGTATACTTAATGCAAAGAGATCCAATTTATGGAAAAATCCCTTATCCTGAAAACCCCAGGTTATGAGCATTCTGGATAACAGGTTCCATACATGAACAATATGAATGAGCTAAAGGTATTGCCCAATACCTTGAATTACTTATATTAGAAACACAACTAGTAGTTTAAATAATAGGGAAACAGAGAGTGTGCTAGGGCCCTAGATGGTCCACCAGACAGTGAAATATTAGGCGTCCTGGCAGAGTAATGCAGTATATCAATAAGTGGCTCAGAATATCAGTGGTGTAGTATTGAAAAGTTGCCTTTCCTAACAGATTGGAAGTGGGGTGGCTGTGGGTACCCAGTGGCAAAACTGCACCAGGCCCATAGGTCTCTAATTAAAGCAACTGAACACAACTTTTATCTGGGCTAAGACTAGAGCTATTTTTGTACTAGAAATGTCACATAATAAATACAATGAAATTTATCCAGTGATAACTTAGTATGGAGATTTATTCCTAATAAGTTTCAGCTTTGACTGATCTGCATCCAAGATGTTATATCCTGAAGCTTTAACTTCAGATTTGTAAGTAACAGTGTACAGTTGCTCATTATGTCTGCAGTACAGGCCCAGGGGCTTCACTATGCATGGAAACATGTTTGTTAAAATGAATGGCATTTAAGCAGATCAAAGATTTTGTTATATACAATCACCATACAGTAAGAGGATAATAATGCATCTCTTGTATTTTCCAATGTACTTCTTGTACTTATGGCATGCATTAAAGGGACAAATTACACAGTCTAGCCACATTCATTTCAGTTTATCTTGCTGTCCTCTGGGTAGATTGAAACTTGTAGACATATTACAACACAAACAAAACGTACAGCATAATGTATTTAACCACAACCAAAGACAGCCTTTAACCACCTCTTTGCTTGTATTCTCATAAAGCTTTAATATGCTTGGCATGTATAAGCAGCGTATGATTTTCAACTCTTGATAATCATGCCACAAATCAGAAGGGAAATGAAGGGAATTAGTATTAGTATATATTTAGCTACATGCCTAGAAATGCATTTGATTGTGATTAAACTGTGAATTATTATTGCTTCCACATATACTCTCTCCCTTTCCATCATACCAAATTATTCTTTCATTCAGCATTTGCATGCTATTTAATTGGTAATTATTTGCTGATGGATTGGGGCATTTGGGTTTCTGCTAAATTACAGCTCCCAGTAAGCTCCAAAAATGGATCCCTATTCTAGATGAACATTGGTTTTAATGTATTCAATACATAACAGTGGTTATCCTAATTATGTAACTGAAGGTGATCATTAGTACAGCCCTGCGCATAACAATTGCCACTTACAATAATGGCACGCAGGGTGCTTTAAAGCCCTTCAATGCATTTGTGAGTGCCTTTTAGGGATGTCGCGGACTGTTCGCCGGCGAACTTGTTCGCGAACGTCGCGCGACGTTCGCCATTTTGGGTTCGCCTTACCTGGCGCTTTTTTTTGACCTCTCACCCCAGACCAGCAGATACATGGCAGCCAATCAGGAAGCTCTCCCTCCTGGACCACCCCCACACCCCCTGGACCACTCCCCTTCCATATATAAACTGAAGCCCTGCAGCGTTTTTTCATTCTGCCTGTGCGTGCTTGCAAGAGCTAGTGTAGGGAGAGAGCTGTTAGTGATTTCACTGATTTCTTTGAGGGACAGTTGATAGTAAGTTTGCTGGCTATTAATCTACTTGATACTGCTCTGTATTGGAGGGACAGAAGTCTGCAGGGATTTGAGGGACATTTTAGGTTAGGTAGCTTTGCTGGCTAGTAATCTACCTTCTACTGCAGTGCTCTGTATGTAGCTGCCTGCTGTGGGCACTGATCTCTTCTGATCTCATCTGCTGACTGCTGTAATAACCCAATAGTCCTTGTAAGGACTGCTTTTATTTTCTTTTTTGTTGTTTTACTTTGCTACTATAAGCCCAGTGCTATTAGTCTAGCTGTGTTGGGGAGTGGGACTGGTGTGCTGCTGTGCTGCTCCTAGTAGTTCAGCAGCAGCAACCCGAGAAATTTTTTTTTTTTACTATACATATATTTTTTTTTTCTTTTACTTATCTTACTGTTCTTTAACGTGTACAGTGCTGTTGCTGTTCTTCATAGTAGTGCACCAATAGTAGTGCACTTGCAGGCATTATTTGCCCAGTGTGTTCTTCAAACAACAACCATCTAGCTGTGTGAGCTTGTTCACATTCTGTCTAAATATCAATAATAATACCATCTCTAGAAACACCACCCGAGTGACGTTTTTCAGGCAGCAATAATATATTCCGTATCCACTGCTGTAGTAGTGTATACGTTAACCTTGTAGGCATTATTTGCCCAGTGTGTTCTTCATTTTCAAACAACTCCCATCTTGCTTGTGAGCTTGTTCACATTCTGTCTAAATATCAATAATAATATCGTCTCCAGAAACACCACCCGAGTGACGTTTTTCAGGCAGCAATAATATATTCCGTATCCACTGCTGTAGTAGTGTATACGTTAACCTTGTAGGCATTATTTGCCCAGTGTGTTCTTCATTTTCAAACAACTCCCATCTTGCTGTGTGAACTTGTTCACATTCTGTCTAAATATCAATAATAATACCGTCTCCAGAAACACCACCCGAGTGACGTTTTTCAAGCAGCAATAATATATTCCGTATCCACTGCTGTAGTAGTGTATACGTTGACCTTGTAGGCCTTGTTTGCCCAGTGTGTTCTTCATTTTCAAACAACTCCCATCTAGCTGTGTGAGCTTGTTCACATTCTGTCTAAATATCAATAATAATACCGTCTCTAGAAACACCACCCGAGTGACGTTTTTCAGGCAGCAATAATATATTCCGTATCCACTGCTGTAGTCGTGTATACGTTAACCTTGTAGGCATTATTTGCCCAGTGTGTTCTTCATTTTCAAACTCCCATCTAGCTGTGTGAGCTTGTTCACATTCTGTCTAAATATCAATAATAATACTGTCTCTAGAAACACCACCCGAGTGACGTTTTTCAGGCAGCAATAATATATTCCGTATCCACTGCTGTAGTAGTGTATACGTTAACCTTGTAGGCATTATTTGCCCAGTGTGTTCTTCATTTTCAAACAACTCCCATCTAGCTGTGTGAGCTTGTTCACATTCTGTCTAAATATCAATAATAATACTGTCTCTAGAAACACCACCCGAGTGACGTTTTTCAGGCAGCAATAATATATTCCGTATCCACTGCTGTAGTAGTGTATACGTTAACCTTGTAGGCATTATTTGCCCAGTGTGTTCTTCATTTTCAAACAACTCCCATCTAGCTGTGTGAGCTTGTTCGCATTCTGTCTAAATATCAATAATAATACTGTCTCTAGAAACACCACCCGAGTGACGTTTTTCAGGCAGCAATAATATATTCCGTATCCACTGCTGTAGTAGTGTATACGTTGACCTTGTAGGCATTGTTTGCCCAGTGTGTTCTTCATTTTCAAACAACTGCCATATAGCTATGTGAGCTTGTTCACATTCTGTCTAAATATCAATAATAATACCGTCTCCAGAAACACCACCTGAGTTGTTGTTGTTGTTTTAAAAATAATGCCAGGCAAAGGCAGGCCGCCACGCAGAGGCACTAGGGGCCGTGCTGCTATGCTATCCTGTGGCCCTAGGAAATTGCCCAGTTTTAAAAAGGCAATGACCCTGAACTCCCAAAATGCTGAAGAGGTAGTTGACTGGCTTACACAGCACACCCCATCCTCTACCGTTTCTAACTTTACCACAACATCCTCATCCTCCACTGCTATGGGCACCCCACGTAACACTTCCTCCACCACCGGCGCCCCTTCTTCACTGGAGTCAGAGGAGTTATTTTCACATGAGTTTCTTGAACTGAGTGATGCGCAACCATTATTGGCAGAAGAAGATGAAGGAGATGAGGACGTTACACCAGATTTAATTCTGGCAGAGAACACAACAGAGATGGACATAATGAGTGATGAGGAGGTCCCCGCTGCTGCTTCCTTCTGTGAGCTGTCAGAAGAAATTGATGCATCTGAGGAGAATGAGGATGAGGAGATTGATGTTTTGTGGGTGCCCAGTAGAAGAGAGCAAGAGGAGGATAGTTCAGATGGAGAGACGGAGAGTCAGAGAGGCAGGAGGAGAATAAGACTTAGAAGAAGCAGGGAGGACAGCTCGCAGGGAACAGTAGGGCAACAACATGTAACGGCACCTGTGGTCAGCCGGCCAACGCACCCGCCATTGCCGCCAACGGCGCCAACTTCTACTGTTACCGCCAGATTGCCAGCTTCAAAAAGGTCAGCAGTGTGGGATTTTTTTAATGTGTGTGCCTCTGACAAAAGCGTTGTAATTTGCAATGAGTGCAGTCAGAAACTGAGTCTTGGGAAGCCCAACAGCCACATAGGTACAACTTCTATGCGAAGGCACATGAACGGCAAGCACAAAGCACTTTGGGAGCAACACCTCAAAGGCAACAGGCAAACTAAAAGCCACCCTCCTTCTGGTCCAGCATCTTACTGCTCTACCTCTGCTGTCCTTGACCCGTCTGAACCACCCTCCACTCCGCCTTCCACCTTGACCACCAGTTCCCATTCCCAGTCATCTGCCCCCAGCCAAGTTTCTGTGAGGGCCATGTTTGAGCGTAAGAAGCAAATGTCTGCGAGTCACCCCCTTGCCCGGCGTCTGACAGCTGGCTTGTCCGCACTCTTAGCCCGCCAGCTTTTACCATACCAGCTGGTGGACTCTGAGGCCTTCCGCAAATTTGTAGCAATTGGGACACCGCAGTGGAAGGTACCCAGCCACAATTTTTTTTCAAAAAAGGAAATACCACACCTGTACCACCATGTGCAGAGCCAAGTCACCGCATCTCTGTCACTTAGTGTTGGGCCAAAGGTCCATATGACTACTGACGCATGGTCCTCCAAGCATGGTCAGGGCAGGTATGTCACCTACACTGCCCACTGGGTGAACTTGGTAATTACTGGGAAGCAGGGAATGTGTGGCTCAACAACAGTGGAGTTGGTGTCACCGCCACGGATTGCATGCGGTTCTGCCACCACCTCTACTCCTCCTTCGCTCTCTACCTCGTCTTCTTCCTCTTCTTCGTCCTCTGCTGCTGGGTCCTCCTCCTCCACACCTGTGCACCCCCAGCTCCCCCTAGGTTATTCGACGTGCCAGGTACGCCGTTGTCATGCTGTCTTGGGGATGACGTGCCTGGAAAGCAGAAACCATACCGGATCTGTACTCCTGTCATCTCTGCAGTCACAGGCCGATCGGTGGCTGACCCCACACCAACTGAAGATCGGAAAAGTGGTGTGTGACAACGGAAGCAATCTGTTGGCAGCACTGAGACTGGGCAATTTAACACATGTGCCCTGCATGGCACATGTTCTGAATTTAATAGTCCAACGTTTTGTCTCGAAGTACCCAGGATTCCAGGACGTTCTCAGGCAGTCCAGGAAGGTGTCGGCCCATTTCAGACGGTCCTACACAGCCATGGCACGCCTTGCTGACATTCAGCAGCGGTACAACATGCCAGTCAGGCGTTTGATTTGCGACAGCCAGACTCGGTGGAATTCAACGCTCCTCATGTTGGAACGTCTGCTGCAACAACAAAGAGCCGTCAACGAATACCTGTTTGAACTGGGTGGTAGGACTGGATCTGCAGAGCTGGGGATTTTTTTACCCCGTTACTGGGTGCGCGATGCCTGCAGGCTCATGCGCCCTTTTGAAGAGGTTACAAATATGGTCAGTCGCACCGAAGGCACCATCAGCGACCTAATACCCTTTGCTTTCTTCCTGGAGCGTGCCGTGCAACGAGTGACAGATGAGGCTGTAGACCAGCGTGACGAGGAGCAGGAAGTGCACAATTTCTGGTCGGAATCACCAGAACGAACCCAGGCACCTGCTGCAACGCAGGGAGAGGTGTCAGAAGTGGAGTCAGAGGAGGAAGGTGGCTTTGTGGAGGAGGAGGACCAACAGGAGCAGGCTTCCCAGGGGGCTAGTGGTGACCTTTTGGGGACCCCTGGTCTTGTACGTGGCTGGGGGGAGGAGACCGTGGATGATGCAGTCCTTGATAACGAGGAAGCGGAGATGGATAGCTCTGCATCGAACCTTGTGAGAATGGGGTCTTTCATGCTGTCATGCCTGTTGAAGGACCCCCGTATCAAGAGGCTTAAGGAGAAGGACCTGTACTGGGTGGCAACGCTACTAGACCCTCGGTACAAGCATAAAGTGGCAGAAATGTTACCAACGTACCACAAGTCCGAAAGGATGCTGCATTTACAAACCAGCCTGCAAAACATGTTGTACAATGCTTTTAAGGGTGATGTCACTTCAGGAACTCATCAACATTCCAGGGGCAGAGGTGCCAGTAATCCTGCCACGAGTGCACCTGCAAGGACAAAGCACTTTGGCTACTCTGTAACGTCAGACATGCAAATGTTTTTCAGTCCAAGGCAGCGCCAGAACCCTTCTGGATCCACCCTCAAAGAACGCCTCGACCGGCAGGTAGCGGACTACCTGGGATTAACTGCAGATATCGACACTCTTAGGAGCGATGAACCCCTGGACTACTGGGTGCGCAGGCTTGATCTGTGGCCAGAGCTGTCACAATTTGCCATGAACCTCTTGTCTTGCCCCGCCTCAAGTGTCCTCTCAGAAAGGACCTTCAGTGCAGCAGGAGGGATTGTAACTGAGAAGAGAACTCGCCTAGGTCACAAAAGTGTGGATTACCTGACCTTTATTAAAATGAATGAGGGGTGGATCTCGGAGGGTTACTGCACGCCGGAAGACTTGTTCTGAGTTTCTGATTCTGACTCCCCATGCAGCTGTCCTTCTCTGCACGCCTCATGACTCCACACACAGCTGTCCTTTAGCGTCCTCCTCCCTCCACCACCGTTATAAACTAGGGTGCAAACCCTACTGGTTTAATTTGAATCCAGGTAAATCCTGAGTTTTTCTGGCCTCTGTGCTTCAGTGGCTGTGACAAAAAAAAATGAATATTTTCAGCATTTATATGGCATATTGTTTCTGGCCTCTGTGCTTCAGTGGCTGTGACAAAAAAAAAAAAAAAATTTCAGCATTTATATGGCATATTTTTTCTGGCCTCTGAGCTTCAGTGGCTGTGACAAAAAAAATGAATTTTTTCAGCATTTATATGGCATATTTTTTCTGGCCTCTGTGCTTCAGTGGCTGTGACAAAAAAAAGGAATATTTTCAGCATTTATATGGCATATTTTTTCTGGCCTCTGTGCTTCAGTGGCTGTGACAAAAAAAAGGAATATTTTCAGCATTTATATGGCATATTGTTTCTGGCCTCTGTGCTTCAGTGGCTGTGACAAAAAAAGGAATATTTTCAGCATTTATATGGCATATTTTTTCTGGCCTCTGTGCTTCAGTGGCTGTGACAAAAAAAAAGGAATATTTTCAGCATTTATATGGCATATTTTTTCTGGCCTCTGTGCTTCAGTGGCTGTGACAAAAAAAAATGAATATTTTCAGCATTTATATGGCATATTGTTTCTGGCCTCTGTGCTGCAGTGGCTGCAACAAAAAAAAATGAATATTTTCAGCATTTATATGGCATATTGTTTCTGGCCTCTGTGCTTCAGTGGCTGCGACAAAAAAAATGAATATTGTTAGCATTTATATGGCATATTTTTTCTGGCCTCTGTGCTGCAGTGGCTGCGACAAAAAAAATTTATATTGTTTGCATTTATATGGCATATTTTTTCTGGCCTCTGTGCTTCAGTGGCTGCGACAAAAAAAATTTATATTGTTTGCATTTATATGGCATATTTTTTCTGGCCTCTGTGCTTCAGTGGCTGCGACAAAAAAAATTTATATTGTTAGCATTTATATGGCATATTTTTTCTGGCCTCTGTGCTGCAGTGGCTGCGACAAAAAAAAATGAATATTTTCAGCATTTATATGGCATATTGTTTCTGGCCTCTGTGCTTCAGTGACTGCGACATAAAAAACATAATTTTTCAGGAAAGTACACCTAATTTTTCAGGGTTCTGCAACAGTGGCAAAATCGCATCTTTTATGGTCACCGCAGGTGATCAATAAAGTACACCAAAACTGGGCCCACACTGCAGAATCAGTGTTTTTTGGTTCGCTTCACTGTACATTGAATTACCTCTGCCTGACCGTGCACGTGCGCACAAGCACGGTGACTGCTAAACACACCACTACAGAAATATTGCCACCAACAGGACGAACATCCTGGAGGTGACAAGCTCAACTAGTAATTAACAACTATTATTTGCTCACTTGACGGTATCATTCATTAAAGCTCTTTGCGTTCTTTTGCGTTGCAGTAAGCGCCGCGTTTCGTCTTTGCGTGTGAACAGGCTGTAACCTTTACACGACTTGATTGGCATGTAGACGCCGGACGTTTTAAAGCATTTTATTACACAAGTTTAGAAATGTAGTGTGATTTCTGCCCTTTACAGCACAAAACGCAGCGCTGTGTCAACAATGTATTTTTCAGATACATTTTTGCCCTTGATCCCCCTCTGGCATGCCACTGTCCAGGTCGTTGCACCCTTTAAACAACTTTAAAATCATTTTTCTGGCCAGAAATGTCTTTTTTAGCTTTTAAAATTTGCCTTCCCATTGAAGTCTATGGGGTTCGCGACGTTCGCGAACCGTTCGCATTTTTGACGCAAGTTCGCGAATATGTTCGCGAACTTTTTTTCCGACGTTCGCTACATCCCTAGTGCCTTTAAGCTACAATGCAGATGAAAATATTTTTTATCCAAAAATTCCATACACTTAAGCTCCCGAGCTTCACCGATTCAGGCACATGTATGGGACCTGTTATCCAGAATGCAACCTTCCTGTAATTCAGAGCTTTCTGGATAATGGGTTTCTGGATAACCAATGCTATACCTGTACATAGGAGCTGCAGAAGACAATCATGGGCACTTTCCATCCTGCTGGAAAGCATCCTATTTGTCATTAGCCTTAAAGGGATACTGTCATGGGAAAAAAAAAATTTTCAAAATGAATCAGTTAATAGTGCTGCTCCAGCAGAATTCTGCACTGAAATCCATTTCTCAAAAGAGCAAACAGATTTTTTTATATTCAATTTTGAAATCTGACATGGGGCTAGATATATTGTCAATTTCCCAGCTGCCCCAGATCATGTGACTTGTGCTCTGATAAACTTCAATCACTCTTTACTGCTGTACTGCAAGTTGGAGTGATATCACCCCCTCCCTCCCCCCCCCCAGCAGCCAAACAAAAGAACAATGGGAAGGTAACCAGATAGCAGCTCCCTAACACAAGATAACAGCTGCCTGGTAGATCTAAGAACAACACTCAATAGTAAAAACCCATGTCTCACTGAGACACATTCAGTTACATTGCGAAGGAAAAACAGCAGCCTGCCAGAAAGCATTTCTCTCCTAAAGTGCAGGCAAAAGTCACATGGCCAGGGGCAGCTGGGAAATTGACAAAATGTCTAGCCCCATGTCAGATTTCAAAATTGAATATAAAAAAAATCTGTTTGCTCTTTTGAGAAATGGATTTCAGTGGAGTAGCACTATTAACTGAATATTATATGAGTTATACTAGAAAAGAAATACAATTGTCTGAGAGTTTTGGTCAATGGCTTTACTTATAGTACACAGAAAACTACAAAAGTTGTAGAAAATATGGAATCAGGGGCTAAATAACATAAGTGCTAAATAGTACTAGTGCAATTGCAGGCAATTAGTTCTGATTTCTCCAATTTTTCAGTGTTAAGCCCATTGACTTAAATGCGTTTGATAATTTTTTTTTTTTTTTGCCGTTTCATGAATTTTTGGCAAAGCAAAATGGGTTGAATTCGCCCATCACTATGTCTAATACAAGACATATGAAACAAAGGTGTCATTGGTTTATATTGGCAGCTGCACTTGTGCAATTCAGCACCTATGTTCAAAAGTGAGCCCTCTGGTAAATATCTGGGCCTTTGTCAACAAAATACCACAAAGAAACAAAAAAGTCCATTTAGTAACAATGTAACAATGAAGCACAACAGATGACATACAATGGTGATTCCTTTTGCTACCATGTATATTTTTGACAAATACCTTTATCTAGGGCTCATTTATAAATGCAAGCACAAGTGTAAAGTACAAAAAGGCTGTTCACGGTTAAAGTGACTATAATAGATGCACATGTATCTGTACTAGGGCTGCTACATGGGGAATTAATACATTTTCTAGATTAACTATAATGATTCCAATACATCTGTGTATATAGCATCAAATTACAGTTTTAATGTCTGATTTCCTAGTACTCGGTACATTTGTACTCTAAAGAGCTTTACTCATGCGCAACAGGTTTCAGACCACAACCTGCAGAAAGGAAGCCTTTTCCAGGATAATGGGACAACTGAATGCGATAAGGATGCAGAATGTGTAGCTAGATTTTATCAGACCAAATTCTTCTCGAATCTGTGGTAAAAGCTTTTCATGATCTCATTAGGGTTCTCTGTGTGGTGTATTACAATAAGATCTAATCACGGAAACCCTGTTTGACATTTTTATGGACATTTTAAATTACAGAAGCATCCGATTTTACTCTGGATTAGCAACCAATCAGCAATTAGTTCTGACTCCTCAACAGAGGAATATATGATAAGAGCAAAAGTCTAACTGATTGCTGCAGATGGTTTCTCCAGTGTAAAATTACTCCTGTTTTGTGAACATTCCAGACAATTACACTGCTGTAGAACTACTGCTATTAAGAATGCCTGCCAAAATCAAACTTATCAGATGAGTTTCTAACAGTAAACAGGGGAATATACTCATTACGTTGTACCAGAAATACAGTTGATAAGATATTCCTAGAATGCATAGTATTTTTGCACAGGCAGGCTCTGTATACAATTTATATTTGAGCATATTTTAATAAATAGAGGGCTTTGTGGGAAATGAACTGCCAAAACAGATATAGTGGCATTATCCGTAAACCCATTATCCAGAAAGCTCAGAATTACAGGAGCGCCATCTCCCATTTTAATAAAATAAGTTATTAATTTCATTCTTCGCTGTTAAACTGTGCTTTGTACTTGATCCCAACTAAATACAGGTATTGAGCCTGTTATCCAGAATGCCTTAAGTGTACTAGAAAATCATTTAAACATTAAATAACAGGCTGGTTTTTCTTTCAATAAGGATTAATTATATCTTAGTTTGGATCAAGTGCAAGATACTGTTTTGTTATTACAGATAAAAAGGAAATCATTTTTAAAAAATTGGATTATTTGGATATAATGGAGTCTATGTTAGATGACCTTTCCATAATTCGGAGCTTTCTGGAAAACCAGTTACCGGATAACAGATCCCATACCTGTATACATACTCGTTATTAGAGGCAAAACAATCCCGTTGCAATTAATTCATGTTTAAATTATTTCTAGCAGACTTAAGGTCTAGAGTTCCAAATGACGGAAAAAAAACTCTTTACTAGAAAACCCAGATCCTGAGCATTTTGGATAACAGATCCCATACCTGTATTGTGTTTTAATACAGCATTTCTATATCTCTTTTTTGTTTTAGAATATATATATTCGTATTTATATTCTGCCTCTGTCTGAACTGTAAAGTGAAGTTCATCTTAGACTTTAGTATGATGTAGGCAAAACACATTTGTATTTGGTGTTAACTTGTGGTCTTGACCAGCTGTTATCCTGTTTGTAATTTCAACATTTATCTTGTTGCTAGGTCCTACCACCACCAGGCAGTATTTTGAATGGCAGACTGAAGGATGAATAGGAGAAGATCTGCATAGGAAGACAAGTAACAACATAAAAATAGGCTGGAAAAGCACACAATGAAAGGGAAACATTTCAGAAACCACAACAAATAAAATTGAAGTCCAACTACAAACTATCTCAAATTATCATTATCTATATCATAATAGAGGTTCATTTCAATATGAACTTTCCCTTTGATATGTTATTTTTGAGGTTAGATCTTATTTTCTGTCTGCAATTTAAACATGCACCTTATTGCTAGGATCAGTGGAAGCTTAGCAAGCAGATAGCAGTTTACATTGCTAACAAGAGACGTTAAACATTCAAAAACAAACAAAATAACGTATACTGTAAACTATCTTACAATCCCATTGTCTTTGCCAAATTCAAAGTTAATTTTAATGTGTGTCCCCTTTTTTTTAACATTACTGTGTATTGTGTAGAGACCCCTAAAAGATATAATCCCCCACCAAATCTGTGGTCTTTAGTTAGAAGTGACGCACATGAAAATATAAAACTATCTC
Source organism: Xenopus petersii (assembly GCA_038501925.1). Lineage (NCBI taxonomy): Eukaryota > Metazoa > Chordata > Amphibia > Anura > Pipidae > Xenopus > Xenopus petersii. The sequence goes on from CM076676.1 coordinate 111,507,311, forward strand.
TTGCCAAAATATTGCAGATCTTTGTGAAACCGGAGAGGTTATGGTTGTGCGTAAAAGACACAATTGTCCTTAAGACAAATGTAATCACATTGTGTTCTAAAGGTTAATTACATATAATGTTGCTGTGTTTTGATGCTAAAGGTCCTTTACAAGGAAACAGGAACTGACAAAAAGAAAAGGTAATATGATTCCATACCATGTACCTACAGGAGACAAGCATCTATAATTCAGGCTTTGAAGTTAAAACTCCAAGGTACACTAAATGCTAAAATTGTTTGTCCAACTTTATTGACATTTAAGCTGTAATGGAATAAAACCTATTAAACAAGCACCCTTAATGGCATCATACTCCTAATTAGCTGTGACTGCTATGAATTATCCTAGCAATGTGGCAGAGAAGAGTGAATTATTATATTACAAAACAACAGCGCAGCTCCCATAAACATGTACATTTTCTGCCCTGCAGTACCAGCAGCGCTGCTGTTTAACAGCTGAATATTCATTACTCTCAGCAGGTTACCACACTTCACTCTCTCTGCTTTCCCATACGAGAAATGTTCTTGGTGTTGGATTAATAAGCTCTGTGATTAAAATAATCACCGTTTTTTTTTTAATTTTAAATTTATATTTCAGAAATATGAAAATATTAATGGGCTACAGAAGAACACACAAAGATAACATTTCTCCCTGGAATTTTGTATTTTAGCCAGACAATCATTATGAGCAAGTAAACAGACTGCCCCTAAGAGCAATGCTATTAATAGGCAATCTTACATAAGGCTGATCAGTTTCACAGTACAACAGGCAGACACTTCACATACTGATGATTCCTGCTGGACAGAACTTACAGAACAGACTCGTGTTTGGGACTTATGCCATAGGGAAATAAGGGAAACGCATGACTTGCTTAAGGGCAATTGCACAAGTTGATTACCAAATTACTCCCAGGGTGAACAGCTGCTATTAAAATACCCAAACAGCTATGGAACACTAACTTCCTCATTGGCAGTACAATGTGCCATGCTGGCAACCATTTCCCAATAACCTGGATAGGGAGTGCTTTGCCCCCAGCAAAGGTTCTTTTTCAACACAAATATAGTTTTCTTAGCATTGTTTTCTGCCTTAAAGGATATTCAATTAATTATGTTGTGGGGTTGAATGATAAGGAAGCACAGGATGACCACATTTATAATTATTATACTTCCACTTCCTTAGTGGAGCTTGCAATCTAAGATCCCTATCACAATCATAGTAATGTTACCAGGCACCAGTTAGCCTTCTTGTAAGGTTTTAGAGTGTGGGAGGAAACCCACAAAAGCATGAGAAAATATACAAACTACCTGTTGATAGTGTCCTAGCCAGAAGCAAACTTAGGACCCTATGGGTGTGAGGAAGCAGTGCTAATCAATGCACCACCATGTTGTCTACAATATCTCTGTACCCTACGTCTTTCCCTATTTTCATAAGTGTTGTGGGATCATATGCTCTGCATGTACTAATGGTCAGTGACAAATGAAGAATGCAGTATCTGATCCTCTGTCATTAGACCTACCCAGCATTTATCTTTCCTCAGAGAAAATATTGTAGCAGGTCTCCACACCCACTTGATGACTTACTAGATAGATGCTTTCTATATGTTCTCTCCAGTCTGCATCATATAACGATACAATGGCTCACAGTATATAATGGCACAAAAAATTAAATTATATAATTGCTCCCAGAAGTAAGTAGTGCAATGATCCACAGCAGTAAAATAAAAACAAATAATGGCACAGTTGGAAACAAATTGTGAACAAACTTGGACTTAGACAGTAGCATATATCAGTGAAATAGTGATTTATTTTGTTAATTCAACTACAAGAAAAATAATTAGTTTGGTTGCCATTGTTTACTGCACTAGCACAAATTTGTCAATTGTTAGAAAATTAGCCAAATGGATTCACAGCAGTAAATGGCACAGTGACACCCCACTGTCCTGCCGTCTCATCTGCCAACTGCTATCACCATCACCAACACCCCGTATAGACTATAAACAGAGGCTTATATATATATATATATATATGCAGGATAGTGCTCAATGTTCCATCAAAGATGGTGTTGAGGTGCAATATAAAAAAACAGAAAACAAGTGCAAATGCCACCTGCACTAAATATAATGCCATCAAAGGGGCCTGTAGCGGAATAACTAGAAACAGGTGACAGCATATATTGTCCTTTACCTAAATATGCCTTTTGCCAGAAGACAGCATGGAGCCAGCACTCTATACAGCCCAAGGAAATTGTAGAGGAAGTGAGTATGGAGAAGGTATAACTGGGGCATGCCCAAGGCTACAAGCCCTACCAACTCATAGTACCATGGCTTGTAAAAAGTAGCAAATAATGTGGTTCGCTCAATAAATCTGGTTCCTGTTTGGGTCAAACATTTGTGAACTTTGCACACAAAGCATTGGTTTATTGGTCTATTATAGGCGAAGGCAAACCACATGAATGATAATTTTAATTAAAATACGGCCATTGTCTTGCTTTCATGTGTTAAATGTAATTTACAATTGATGGCACTCATTGTTGCTGCCATGTTTTATTCATTTCACCCTAGCTTACACAAGTCCCTCAGCTTACCTTGTTGAGCCACTCCAATTCCAATGACTTTGTAAATCTTTGTATTTAGAGATATGCAAAGTAGGAACTTCTTTGTGAGGCAAATATACAAATGCCATTTCAGACAAATATAAAACTAATGATGTTTTATTATAGTACATATATTTAACAGCTGTATGCAATGCTGCACAAAGCCTTCTGACTTAATGATACTGGTCGCAGTTACTTGATGATAAGAGTTATATATACAGGCAGCCTTCAGAAACCCATTTTCCAAGAGGATATCTGTGCCACTGCAACATTAGGTCCCCCCTGACCAGTTCTATTGTTTTACTGTATACACTAGTTAGATAGATAGATAGATAGATAGATAGATAATAAATAGATAGATAGATAGATAGATAGATAGATAGATAGATAGATAGATAGATAGATAGATAGAAAACTAGTAAACCACAAAATGCATTGTTTGGTATTAGCACCATGCCCATATAATACGACAGATAGATAGATAGATAGATAGACAGATAGATAGATAGATAGATACTGTAGATAGATATAAAACTATTAAATTATTGTTTGGTATTAGCACCATGCCCATATAATACAGTATGTACAGTATGTATTGCTTTCTGCAATAAACAGCCATGAATTAATTGAGAAACTTTCACCTTATTTTAGTCAAATTTAACTCACAGAAACTAAAATGTGAGATAAAAAACACTAAACTGAAAACTGGTCTGGAAATTACATAAGAAATCCAACCAAGCAGGGGGTGCCAGACTATGAAAAATATGACCAGTGATAAATAGTTAGAGGCACTTTATGGGGTTTACCTTGACATGTTATGCTGGCTTAGCAATTTTATCATCATAAAGCTGTAGATAAACTGATCCGCAATTGCCTGAAGATATTTATTGTGTTTTATTTTCCAGTACAGTTGTTTAAAGAGATACTGACACCTGAAATTAAACTTTTTTTTACATCTATTATAATATTGGCTTTGCATGCTACTTCTAACTTTGCCATAAAGTATTTGCACAATGCTTTTACATTACCTGTCTGATTCCCCATGTTCCTGTATGAGGGGGCTGCCATATTTGTGCAGCAGGAGTCCGTTAGCATTAGAAACTGTAACTAACAGGCTGAGATGGGATAGTCAGGTTGGCAAAGTCAGAGTGTCAGAGTGTCAGAGAGTCAGGCTTAGGAACTTCAATGATCAACATGACCTATAGGTAACATTTAATGTACATTCATATGCTAAAATTCATTTTTTAGTGTCAGTATCACTTTAAGGTATATAACTGTCCAACTGAACACAAAAAAACACCTTATGTTGTCTAAGATGAACACTGACGCTCATCTTTTTCTTTTATTTATTGCATGCAGTCTTGTCCTGTTGCAAAGCCAGATCATAAAGAAAGCACAAGAGAGTTTATTATATGTTTATATATATTTTTACACAGAATCTTTTCATCCTTAAATGCCTCTTTACTAAAGTAAACAATCCCACCTTGGCCACCTTGTATTTATATCTGATAGCCTACATAGTCTTTCTTATTTCTTATTTTTACCTTATCTGGGATGTATCTAGTCCAGTTATATCCTTCTTGAATAAAGTACCCCTGGTCTGGTGGCAGTGCTTAAATCTAGTTGGCTAGGGGCACCAAATGGGCTCCACAGTGTTGTAGAAATAGACTGAGACTGAAATGGATATAAGGTGCAAGTGCAGAAACAGGCTTAAAGAGCACCTCAATAAATGCACGCCCCTTATGATGGTCCCTTCAATCTGTACGCATACATTCAAAAGCTAGAGAACTGAAAGAAAGATCCAGCAGGACCAGTATGCCAACTTGTCCAAAATGGCCACACATATGCATGGTCAGTGGGGGTGGTCAGTACATACGCAAACTGTTCTTGGTTGGCTGTTAACCCATACCACTTCAGGTGCGGACCATCAATCAGCCTGCATTTAGTGGCGGTTGAGGATTCAGCCCTCAGACTGAAAGGTTCAGGAGACACTTATTACAAGTAATGCTACTATGCAGAGGTACAAGCCTTTTTATACTATGACGGGAGGTAAATAAGTTAGGGACCACCGTATGGGATTTACCTTGACGTGGTATGGTGGCTAATCAACTTTATGATCATAACTTTGTAATTAAAAACCCCTGTTTTTGTAAACACATGCACTTGCATTTATACTGAATTACTTATGAGACAGGGGACCAGGGAAGGTGCAATGATTAATTGGCCAAATCAGTTGCACTTTAATTGTACTTAAACATATTTTAACTAAGCCTTTGAGTGCTCCCACAACCTCCCTTTTTTGTATATTGCTGTCAGTCAATTAATGGGTAGAACATAGTCTTGTTATTTTTACTACTTTATTTAATCTGAATGGTTAATTGTAGATCGTTACATTGCCACAAACAATCTTTCAAGATACTAAGAATAAAATCTGCACATCTAACTTAAGAAAAATTGCTATTTATGTCCTACAGTTTACCCTTGGGCATTACTAAAACATCTAGTTTTTTTTCAATGATGACATTGGTTCCCACTTCCCACAGAAATATTTATGATTTTTCAGCACATTTATTTTCGAATGTTAAGTTACTTCTAAGAAACTTCTACTTCTAGAAATTGTCAGCTTTTACATATCATATTGGCTACCTCTTCACAGGAGCTAAAGTAATCTATGTTCATATTTTCAGTCATGCAGGGATCCCTCTTTCTGGAGAACAAAGTATTAACGTCTGCTAATGTTTGCAGATTCTGCTTGCTTTCATTTACTGTCAGCAGCATTCCTAATGTTTTCCTAAAATGAAAAAGTATGAAATTATCCGGAAGTGCTATTACTTCTGTGAATTTCACACGCTGTTTCTTCAAAAATAAATGATTGATGCAAGGTGCCTGGGGGAGAGCCAAATCATAAAAGAAAGCCATGTACGATAAACAGGAAATAGCTAGTTGAGGAGTCTGTGATGGGGTCAGGGAAATGGCTGAAGCCAAATTTATTGCCACAGATAAACAGAAGAATCCAGAAAGGTTGTTAATTATATTGGAGGGGGGTTATTGTGTAAATGGTACACATGAAATAAGACTTAGAGATACACAAACCCCAAACAAACATATACCATAGGCTGTAAACAGAACAGGAAAGGCTAAATAGGCTAATGCCTATTCTTGGCCTGCAGAAAAAGAAGGCTGATAATAAGCCCTATGCTGGCATCAGCCCATGGCATAACTACTATTAAGAAGCTCCAGGTGTGTATCCACTGCCACCTACAGCCCTGCTCCATATTCTTCTTTTTATGTGAGGGCACACAAACTTGTGTACAGATTCACCCTCGATGAGTCCCCCAAGGGGGTCTGGGCCTGGGTGCACCGCCTGTAGTTACGCCACTGGCATCAGCTTTTTTCTTTGCCTACATCTGAAACCGTTGTGAATTTTTGGGCCAAAATGCATGTTTTGGTGCTGAAATCCATTGCGTGCCTGCACCTGGGCCAAAAATCAGTCCTGTGTAGTGTTAGCCACAGAGAGGTTTGGCTTAAATAGCACACACTGTTTGTCTGCACTATCCTTTCAGACTGACTGTCTGTATTTGCATTGTGTTTGCATGACTCTGTGCTCTTACACAGCTTGTACTAGCAAATGCACACAATGCAGTAAACAGAACACACAGTAAACTACAACTGCCCAGTCTTGATGTTTTCTTTCTGCAAGCTGCCATAATGGTTGCTGTGCTCACTGAACTGCTATCCTCTAGTCTAGCAAACAGTGCATACTGTTGGCAAAGTGCAATGATGCACTTCTTCTATACCTCAAATATCTCTTTTAATTTTTTTCCCACCCATTCTATCTACCCTCACTCCTCGTCCCTCTCTGTGTAATTCAAATTATGCACAGCCACTTTACTCTAATGTAAGTAAAACTGAACTGTGTACAATAAAGTATGAGAAGGACTTACTCCTGTTAGTCAAAGGAACATAACAACACAACACAAATCTATGTTTCTTTATATAAATAATTTATTGCAGCATTTTCCCATGCCTCAACCCATGGTTTTAGTGCCCAGTTCCAAGAAAAATATGGATTTGACAAATCCCAGTGGCTACAGCCTACATAATAAAATGCACTGATGAAAAGGTTTTAGTTAAACAAAACGGAATTGTTGGTCACCTGGGGTTAGAAAAAGCTCCAGTATACAGAATGTGGAACAAGTAGCTGAGAAGACAGAAGCAAAATCCTGGTAAACCTCCCGCACTGATAAAAATTGCTTCTCTGTCTTGTAGGACAGTAGATTATATGCATTGGAGCATGAAACTACACACTCTGCACATGTGAATTGCATCCAGTGCAATATTCTGTGTTATTGCCGAATTCCATTGTGAAAATGTTAGTCATGTCTGACTGCTTCTTATTTTCATTTTAAAAATGTGTGTCTGACATGGCTGGCAGCAAGTAAATTTCTCATATAAGCTGAAATCAGGTGTGAACAATTCAGAGCTGGGAATATGATGACATTTCCAATACGTTGCTTATTTTCTCCTCAGAGGTACAAACTCATCTGCCTTCGACCTCTAGGAAACCCAGGGTAATTTATCACTGAGAAAGCTGATGGTTCCACTCAGGTGGAGACCTGCTGAAGAATTAGAAATATATTTTTAATTACTGGTTGCCGTTTTAGAATTTGTCACAGTCTGATTTAATGCACCACATTTAGCACAGTACTGGTAGGTAAATTAATGTTTGGTAAGCAAGGATGGATTTGTTAATAGCTTTGTTTCTGGAGTTACGTGGCCGATGCTTGTATAGACTGAGAGCTGCCTTATTATAATGTTATCATAAATAAAAGCAGATGAGAACATGAAGTTACATTACTCTGGCTTTCATACCAGTCTGCAGCAGGTGAAGCCAAGTGTGTAAAGATCTTGATTGAGAGGATTATATTTTTTCCACTCCATTCCCTAGGTTCTAAAGTATTATTATGATGAATGATGAAGATACTGCACTTTAAATATCCAAGCTATTGTTGTTTTGCACACAAACGAACAAATGAACATTTGTGAATTCGAGAGAACAAAAGATTATCAGTTGTTGAGGAAAAAGGATAGGCACAAAGTGACCTGTGGGCAATTAAGAGCAAACATTTGCTTACGTTTTTATTTGATAATAAGTTTGCTTTGGCCCCATGTGATGGCACAATGCCGCATTCAGCTCACTAACTACAGAAAGGTTTTTAATTCATGCTGTAAATTGATTTAGACAGGCATTATTTCCAGCAATCACTCAATAGAAGAGGCTACCTCAATGAACCTGCTGTGAAGCTACAGTTTTATAAAATGCAATGGTCCTTCTCTGGGGCCTCCATTCCCTTACAGATATTTCACAAGAATCACCTACCAAGTGCCTTAACAAGTGCTTTTGTGTTCTTAATATTGCAGCAGGCATGGAGGATTTCAGGGAATTCAGCACCTACAATTTTTAGTAGCTCAGGAATGTGGCTGAATTGGTCACCCATTTTTAATAATGGTAAATCCCTGAAAGCTCTCTGGCAATTGCTTATTTGACTGTAGCTATCTGGAAACCCAAATTGTCACGTTTTCAAGTTACAGTTTCCTGACAAGCACTTGCACTTGTTATCAGGTGATTAACATTATGGGCAATGAGGTGCCAATTTGACCTCTATACAATCTTTTTTTACTAATGCCCATGGGTACAGATTTTGTATTTTAAACTTATTTTTCTAGCCCAGAGGTTTCACCCTCAGGGCAAGACTTCTAGGTTGCACACAGGATTTTCAATATACAGATCCTATTCGACCATCTTTTCAATATTAGTGACACTGCACATGCTTAGTGTGCTGTGGGCTGTGGGCTGCTTTTAAGAAACTAAGGGGCAAAATCACTATGAGCCGAAAATGCGCTAGCGATGGTACGCTGCACTTCGCCACACTTCGCCAGGCGTAGTTTTGCCAGGGCTGCGCAAATTCACGAAGATCCGAAGTTGCGCACAGGTTACCGAACAGTTGTGAAGTTGCGCACATATATATAACAATATGCAGTCCAAAGTTACGCTAGCGATGCCTAATTACCATACGGCGTGCAGTTAAAGAACAATGGACGTGTATACTGCAGCAACTACATTACACAAGGCCAGGGAAACTTAATAAAATTTAATAGAGGTCTTATATTGCCCTACACATGTGCCCACTGTATAGTTTAGGTGCCAAATGTAAGGGGGAAGGAGGGTACCCTAAAAAAAATGTACAATCTTTTTCAGCCTATCACCAGTAAAAAGAAAAAAACCCCAGCGTTTTTTGGGACTTAGAAAAATGTTTCACTTTTTTTTGACAAACTCCTATCTACTCTATTGCACTTCGCCTGGTCTGAGCTGGCGAAGTAAAGTCTGGCGCAAGAGGTAAAGTTCAGTAAAATCCGCAAGTTACTGAATTAGTGTAGTTACGTCCCTTCGCCAGAGCGCAACTTTGCCTGGCGTAAGGGTGCAAAGTAGCGCTAGAGTAGGTCTACTTCACTAGTGAATTTACGCCAGCACCTGTTAGTAAATTTAGTAAATTTGCCCCTAAGCTGGAAATGCCCGCTGGCCTTGCAGGACAGTCCTGATTTTGACAGCTCAACCCGCAGTCCCGGACAGGTTCTGTGGGTTCTGGCAAATGCCAAAGGGGCTGCTATAAGGTCCCATAAAAAGTCAGTATTTAGTGGGCTGGAGGGGGCTGTTTGGGCCTCTATGTGGGCTGATTGGGCCTCTGTGCACCTGAAGTGCCAGGGCCTATTTTAATTCTCAGTCCAGACCTGGTCCCAGGTTTGTTACTGAAATGTCCTGACTTTCTCTTTGACCTCCTGGACTGAACAGCCAAAAGAAGATACAACTTTCTAATTTAAATGGCTTTTGCCAGAGAGCCCAGAATAGATACTTAAATATTCTTGTAACAATTTAAGATAAGCAGGACTATGGAGGAAGCACAGGTATAGTCAGTAACGGTAAGGCAGGGTACTATGTGCAAAAGAAATGCTGCTTTGCACCTGTTTTTTTGCCCCCTGCCCATCTATCAGTAAACAACCCCTAAGGTGTAGCAATTATAGCTTAAATCTTTGTTGAGCTTTAGCTCTCCATTAATGGGCAAGCAAAACCTTAATTAGATGTAAACTAGTACTATCGCAAGCAACAGCTGAGTCACTTCCCATAGCCAGCAGGACTTTTGTCTTTTAAACAAAATCCAACTTACTTTTTATGATCCCCCAGTGCTCCGCCTTTCAAACAAAGAGCTAAGAAGAGTGAGTATTTTATTGGGAATGGTATTCCACTGTGAAAATCTATCAATCATTGCCACCTGTTAGAACTGTTAATCCTCTGAGCAGCACCTTCTTGCTGTGGCTGATAATCACTGTGTGTCAGTTTGGTTTGCTGCACTTACAACCATACTCTTCAGAAGCCACTCTCCCATGTCTTGCAGTGATCAGATCGGACAAGATGAAACATTCTGGCTGGAAGTTAGGTACAAAGCTATATTTACAGCTATATTATCAAACTAGGGATTCTGAATAAATAGCTGAACAGTACATTCACTATGGATATATGTATGTATAACTTTATTTGGAAAGCACTTTTAAGGAGCTGCAGCACTTATATACATACAATATATATATATATATATATATATATATAAAAGTATACATGGCGTAGACAAATCACATAATACATATATACAGAATCATAGGACAAAGAGCTTAAGAGCTATGTGGTAAGAGACATATAGTGGGAAGGAGGTCCCTGCCCCGTAGAGCTTACAGTCTAAGTATACACACATACTATACACAAGTATGTGTCTTTGGATGGCAATGGTACATGTATAGTTCGATTGAGTCTTATTTAAGCAAACAATTCCTATTGTTGAATGATTTCCTTTTTCTTTTGTGATACTGTGCATTGCTTTATATTGTTAGTCCATGATTAAGTACCTTGAGGGTACGAAACACGTAGGGCCTATGGAGATACATGTATACTTTTAACTTTGACTAATAAAGACCTATTTTTTAACTTGTTCTTTTGGCCCTGTGGATCCCTCGGAGTGCTGGATCGTCCTGTTTTTCTTGCTGTATGTTCCATTGCTTTATATTACCAAATTCTAAACCCTCCGTAATATTAATACTTTTCTTTTGTGTTGTATATGCTGTGTTTAGTACCATCTCCCAGAATAAACTTGACATATTGTTCTCATTGTTCATAGAGTACCTTAATGAAAATTTACCTATGTGTCCTCACAACCTGTAGAATATTTTTGATTAATTACTAAATATTTGACTTTTTAACACATAGGACACGCTGTTATTGACAGAAAAGCTGTGTAGTATACAACATTTTTAGCTCTTACACAGTAAGATAAATTATACCTATATATGAAGGGTAAAAAGAAACTTGACAACGTCTGTAAGCAATAAAACATATGAAAGAGGCAATGGTAGCTAGCACACATGACTTTTATTCATTAGAAGCCCAAACATGCATGTAATGGCAATTTATAGAGTAGCATCAAGCTCCCATCAAACCTCCGCCCATAGTTAAGTGGCAAAACACTGTGTCCAAGTTGAAATTAATTTTGTTGGGTTTCTATTGTACATTGGAAGGAAGCATAGCACAACTGTGGGAGTAAGTTATAATTGTCAGGATGTGTAATTGTACATGTTGGAGACAGAGTGGAAATCAAATCCTTGAAGTAGTGAAAGACAAACAAAGGAGACTTTAATTTTAGTTTGGAAGGATGCGAGAATCCGGTGTAGGGAAACCCACCAAGGGCTGGCAAAGAAAGTTTATAGAGGCTCTGACTGAAGCACAGGGTTAGGAGAAATGACAAGGAAAGATGACTGAAAGGGGATTATTGCAAAGTCAATGGTTCAGAAGAAGAAACAGATTTTGTTTTGCAGCCTGGAAACCGGCCTAATGGAGGTCTGTGGTTTCTACTCTGTTTCTAAATGTAAGTTTGGTTGCCGACCCACAGTCACGCCTAGAGGTCTAATAACCCTGTAGTGTTAGTGGTTCAGTTAAAACTGTAATTTTGTCCTATTTAAGATATGTTTAACCCAAGAAAATATTTGTGGATACGATGAGTCAATCATTTTGCTCATTTATAAATCTGTGGACTTGCAACTTGCGCAGGAATCTAAACCCTTTGTATTTCACAGAGCTTATATGTTATCTCCTGTGCCATTTAGCCCTGTTTTAATTGGCCACCCCTAAGCCCATACATTATATTTATATAATCTATATTATCATTTCAGAAGCAAAAAGTAAGATTGTATCACAGAACTGCAATTCAAACTTCCCTTGGCTGGTGCAGTACCCGCCTGGGGAACAAATCTAGTGATTATATTCAAAGTGGGGCTGCCTTACATATTACTGCCTAGTGAATAGTGCTTTCCTTTTTTATCAATAATAATTTGAACCCCTGCTTCTGAAGATTGTTTAGGGTTAATTTACAAACACACAAGAATGATCTAAAATGCATAAAACGGAAAGCACAATTCATTAAGACACTTGCCTTCAAACATACTTGTGCACATTCACATGCTTACCAACATATCCATTGTGGTGTGCCTCTTCATATGAATGGTGTGCAACTGCACCTATAGATACTGGGGAACCCTGGAACTACCACTGGTGCTAGCTGTAGAATTTCCACTGTGGTTGTATAAATAGGCACACCAGACTTACATCCAGTGAACTGGATGCAGTCAGACAAATTGATGCAACCCCCACCCTGAAAATGACATCTGATTTGCAGCAAAATGCAAACACAATTCTGTCTGGATTGACACATGAGGCACAATTGTAGTGGTTGCAAACACAGTGATTTGCACTTGCATTCATAAATGACTGCTAATGTTTTCTCATTAGGGCTATGGCACAAAGTAAAACAACATGCATTTTGAACAGCCCGTTAAACACGTAACTTCCCGCTTAGAGTTATAAAACCTAAATAAGACAGATGACAGCCTAGAAGAATGGAACTAGCCTGGGCCATACTGTACCTCAGCACTGGGGTTAACGAAAATTATCAGGAAATTGTGAGTAATCCAGTGCACATCTTGGTGCATGCTCAGAGGGTGGGGAAAGGAATAAACAGGGAGTCTGTGTTCTGTCTGACTTGTTCCATCACACGGTAAACAATAGATGTCAGCAATAAAAGTTACATTCTTGCTGCTAAAGAGGGTCAGAATTAAAGCCCACTATCTGTTGTATATAGGAGCCCCCACCCAAAAACTGATTGCTTGCATCATGAAATAATATATAATTCTATGCAACTGCCTTATGTTCACATAGTTATCAGGTGTAGTATAGATTTCTAGGTTTTTGGTGGATACATTATGACTGTCTATGGCAATTTACAGCAGCCCCTCTGGCATTTGCCAGAATCCACAGATTGCTAGTCTGGGCCTAGTCTTACTTCAGTTTTGGTTTATTCCACTTTTATGAATTTCCCCTTGCCATAACTCTGCAGTTCCTTGGTTTTCAACCAGTTGGCTCTGGTTGGGTATATGGTCTTTAACCAACTGTTACCTGTAAGTTAGTCAAAATGAATGTTCCTAAGTGAATTTTCAAATGTTACCCCTATGATATGATTGATACAGTTTACCAGAGAGCAACAAGATCTTTTCTGTGTGCTCCAAGAGGAGGCGAATAGGATAAAAAACAACTATGCCCCGAGCTTGATCCAGCACATGAGAAAATACTGAAAACTACCATTTCTGAGCCATTAAAAAAAGTTGACAGCAAAACTTTAGAGACACTAGTTTATGGATTGTAGCAGGCTTCCTACATTCTCCCGTCAAAAAGCAGAATGTCAGAATATACAGGAAGAAAAATGAGCTCTCCAGATCTTTGCTCTGAAAACGTTTGACTCAAAATAAATCAAATTCCTTAAAGGAAAAAGGTAGAAAAACAACATACTGTAGTTTCTTGTGGCTACGGGGTTGCTACAGGCTGGAAGAGGCCCATAAAAAGCCAGGTGGACACAAATTTTGAATGGCAGGTCCCATGGCCCAGGGCACGTAAAACAGAAGTTTTCCTCTGTCTGCGTTTTGTACACAAGTAGAGGAAAGAAGATCTTCTTTTACTTGATAATTCCCGTAGTTCCATTGCTTAGAGCTACACAGAGTGAATATCGGCATGGAAACAGAAAGTATGCATTTTCGTGTACATATCTGTTCAGTGTAGCTCGTCAAAGGTGGTGTTGTGGCTGTCAGTGGAACTACAGAAAAGAACGAATGAAGATAGAGCCAAATACAAAATGCAGGTGAAGGAAAGTGGATAGTCTGCTCCATGTGTCCCTGGCCTAAGGCAGAACAGACTTTGTAAAGCCGCATTATTTATAAAACAAAATACAACATGGGACTGGAGAAACAATGACTTTTCATCAGCTGTAGCAGTACAACTGGTAAGCACAATAGCCCTCTGCTACCATGTTTCTCTTCTTTTCTGTTTCCGCTTTACTCTTCCAACATTCAGTTGCACCTCTGCTGGACCCCACACAGAGCAGTTGCTCCTTTTTGCACTCACCTGAAGACAGCTCTTGTTGGATAACCTTCTGGTTTAACATTCTGTGCATCATTTTTCACAAAGACTGCTCCAGCACACATACATTTTTTTTACTTTAAAGACATCAGCAACTAAGCAAAGTTGAATTGTTTTAACTCAAATAATTTTATATTGAGATCCTTCTCAGTTTGTATTTGCTGTGGGTTGATAGGAAAATGTTACTCTAGAATTTAGGCTAAATTAAAACAATGCAAATGATTTTATTGAGACACTTTTCTAGAAAAGGTACAGATTGTAAAAAAGGCACATTTATGACCTGGTGGGACTGAAGTGGAAGAGCACTAAGGAGCACAGAACCTGCACGCTGTGCTTTGCAACAATGAAGCCCTTGGGGAGGGTAGGGGTAGGATAGAATGCTTAAGTGCCTCTCTCCACCTGCCTCTTTGAATTAAATGCTGCCTAACGCAGGCAGCATTTGATGGTCTGCAGCTATTTGCATAAAACCCTGATTTTTGCACTTTGCAAACTGTGGGGGTCATTGTCTCCAATCAAACACCTTGATTAAAGATATCACCTTTTCGGTAAAGGTATTCTGTCATGATTTTTATGGTGTCGTTTTTATTACTAAATTACACTGTTACACTTCAAATAATACACTCTAATGTATAAAATGTAATTCCTGAACCAATAAGTGTAGAAGCACCATGTTTTCTCATGACAGTGTCCTTTTAAGATTTAAAATGGTCTTTATTTTTTAATTTGTATAGTTTTTTACAGCCGCATAACTACTGTTGGGTGGGCCCTGGTCCAGATTGTGCACCTGGGCCCTCTGTCAGGCCTCCTCCCCCGCAGCTAACAACCAGATAGGTACAGAAATTCCAAACTGAAGAAATATACAAAATACTAAATAAGTTTAAAAATTGCAAATGATAAAAAATTGCAAATATCATTCTCTACAATATACTGCATACTATATGTTAATTTTAAGGTGAACAACAACTTTATTAGGATATTCACACACACGTCTATATTTCTTGAATTAATTATTTTAGAGTATTTGTATGCTAAAAGCCTGGTACAGGGTGAACAGTGATCCCTGTCATTGGGCCAAAGGGATATTTTATTATGAAGGAAGGAGTCAGATGTTTAACTGCAGATCATGTGCTGTACCCATTTGCATTTCCTTGCTATGCTGTGCTCTTTAGAGAGCAAACAGCCCTTCTTTAGGGAAGCACCTCACGTCTTAAAACATTTTTCAGTGTGCTGATGGTCTGTCACATTATAGGTCTGCATGCAATATTTATTTGCATATGATCCATGCCAACGTCAATTTCCTCTGCCAATGCACCATGTCAACAGGTCCATGTTGCATCTGCAGATGAAAGAGCAAAGTGGAGCCACAGAACTTCCTGACTCAAATAAATATAACAATAGAAATTGGCAACGTACGTGTATGGCAGGGATGTTTGTGCTGTCTGAATAAATCAAAAAATAATGTTTTATATAATTCTAGAGGCAGTGTCTTGATATTTACTCTGAATATGCTGAATGTGTGTGTTTCTGTATGAGTTGATTTATTTGTGTGTGTATTGTGATGTTTGGGGGATCACAGCGGGGTTTTTTCACCAAACATGCAGGCCACTCCACGTTAAGGAAAACATTTAGTTTATTTTTCTTCAGTTCAAATACTGTAAATCTCTCACAGACAAGCAGTGGCATAAAAAATCAAAACAGCTTCAGTTCAGCAACAAAATAAGTCCCAACAAAAGAGCCATGTACTTGCCCAGAAAACTTGCAGCGTCCAGTCTGCCGGGAGTGAACTCCCTAGTCTTTTAGAAAAGAACTTTCTCCAACTCCACAGTGAGTAGCCACATATGAAAACCAAACTTTTCTGTTTAACACAGCAGTGAGTTTCCACCCCCTTTCATCTGCTGCTCACCTCCATTAAACACCCCTTGGATGTCCAGCCCACCACTGGCTGGTTAACCCCATGGTGTCTTTTAAAGAGATAGTTTTAAAACCTAAAGAATGGGGATATATACCGGTCATCTACAATATATCCCCCCAGCTTCTACAGTATATATATATATATATATATATATATATATATATATATATATATATATATGAGTGTGTGTGTATGTAAACAGTATCTGTGAGTATGCAAATGTATTCAGTGTCAAGCCTAAATGTTTTTGCGCCCTTAGGCACTAAGCCTGCCTGCATGGTATGCATGCTAACTGTATTTAAAGCAAATTTTAAATATACAGTACTTTAACTATTTAATGTCTTTGGGTCTTCCTTTTTTCTGTTTTCCATCTCCACTCTTTTCCTTTCTTTTCAGCTTGTCAATGTCTCTCTGCTCCTCTCTTCTCTCCTCCACAGTCTGCTCAGCTTGCACCTTTTTTCACTGTGTACAATTTCCCGTTGTTCCCTCTCCTCTCAGGTATCATGTTAATCTTATTTTTCTGTGCTACAGTTCCACTATTCTGTTCCCTAGTCACTAACATCTGCCAGTCTCTCATTTTCTTGTTTTTTTCTAGTGTTATCTCTCCTTCTTTCTCTCCCTTCCATCTATGATTCTCTCTATGTTGCCCTTACCTTTATGTGCCATTATTTCCTCTGTCCTCATCTCCATTGTACAATGTATCATTCTCCTCCCTACTTCTCCCATTTGCCATTCTCTCCCCTTCCTATGTAAAGTCTCTGGAACAGTAAGCAGCAGATTTATTATGGTTCGAATTGGAAATTCAAATTAGAATTTTTGAGTTGGATTATTGGTCAAAACTTACAAATTCGAGCAACAATCCAAACTCGAATTTGAGATTTATTAAACCTGGACCCTGGAAACAATTTTAATAAATCTATTTGCCACTTAAAACCTGCTGAGTTTATGTAGAAGTCAATGGCAGAGGTCCAGAGACCCATTTGAAGATGTTAATAGCCTTCCTGACATTTGAGTTTTTTTCAGAGAAAAAACTTCATTGAGTTTTCAGGTCGTTAATATTTGTTTGAGTTTTAGTGTCTAGACATTCAAATTTTTCTTAAATAACCTCACAGTCGAATTGTGAATATATTGGAATTTATTAAATTTATTTTAAAAAAATTCACATGAATTCGAAATTCGACCTTTGATAAATGGGCCTCTAAGTGGGAGGGAAAGGACCAGAGACTTGCACACTGGAAAATGGAGAGACTATTAAATGAGGAGAGTTTCTGATGGAACTTTTTGTTCAATTATTTAATTTGCTTACTTGGAAGGAATGTTTTACTCATTTGGGAGTACTAGGACACCTGCCCAGCCTGGTCTGGTGCTTCCAGTTATTATATATCCTATATATGCCTTAATTATGATTTATGGGAAATATGGAGATAATAAAGAAAAGAACAGAAAAACAGAAAAACAACTTACAGTGCTATTGGAATGTTTTGAATGTAGTTAAGGTGTATGAGCAAACAAGAGTGCTCCCCTTAGTACTCAAATGTCAACAATATATAAAGAATGATAATAATTCAACCAGTTTGCAATCACCACAGTCCAGCAACATGCAGATATTGGTAGAGTGGCTTCATTTTTAAATGATCTGGACACCTTTAATTACATTTACCATCCAAATGCAAAAATGGGTGGGGAAGGATATTTGACCACTGTAATTGTCAATTTAAACATAAACATAGTGATAACCATTTCAAGTCAGTCCGTACATGAAATATGATAAGAATGCAGTGTTGTTGAAATTCGGACCACTTCCTGCCTGCAAGAAAGCATGGATAACACAAAGCAACTGCTTGTATCATTTTAAGAATACTTTTGGATGAAGTTAAAAGGCAACATTAATTTAATAATGTTATGCCTGCAGCAAAATGGTATAGGAAGTTTTAAAGGATCAGTAACAGTAAAATTTAAAGTTTGGATGTATTATTACCAAGCATTTGTTTAGTGCCAACATATACAGCAGCTCTGTACAACAGATTAAACACACAGATTATGGGCCAGATTCAATTTAGCGAGAAATAGGTTTATCACATGAAAAGTAATGGACGAGATTCAATTCAAGGGCAATGCAATTCAGAAAAACGTATCTCATGGTTTATCACATGAAAACTCTAGAAGCCTATGGGAAAAAACTGGAACTGAATTTTCACATGATAAACCCGGTGATAACTTTTTCTCACTGAATTGAACATGGCCCTATGTCTGATACAAGAGTTAAAAAATGCCCTGCTCGTCAGATCTTACAATATCTGTTCATCTAGCACCAAAGTGGCAACAATATTATATGAAAAACATTTTCTGTTGTTCTGAAAAGAGCCATTAATGGGTTTTTTTCCTGTGTAATAACTATGAAATCTTATTCCAAACAGCTAATCTGTTACCTGTCATGTGTGCCCTATAGTCCAATATTAACTTGAATGGCTACCTCCATGGCTGCACAGCAACATGTGTTTGTTAGTGTAAGATAGCCAAATTTTTTGTTTGCTGGTCCTTTATAAATCGTTTGTATTATATGCACAGGTGCGGAGAAATATTTTTAGGTGCAGATGCAATGTTCAAGTCACAAAATAAAATTCTTAACACTGTTTCTTCACCTATCTTATTTGTGTCAAATAGTAGCATATACTGTATGAGTGAGTGTGTGTGTGTGTGTGTGTACAGCTGTATCTTTACTAACCCACTTTTATTGTATGTTAACCAGTTAGTTTTGTGATGCAAATAGCAGCAATCTTCCAGGACTTCAACTTCTCACAGGGATTCACCATCTTAAGGTGGCCATACACGGGCCGATAAAAGCTGCCGACAGACCGTGTCGGCAGCTTATTGGCCCGTTTATGGGGGCCCCCTGACGGGCTTCCCCGATCGAGATCTGGCCGACTTCTCGATCGGATGGGGTTAAAAATCCCGTCGGATCGCGGCCGCATCTGTTCGTTGATGCGGTCCCGCGATCCGACCGCCTGTTTGTGAGAGCTGGATCCGATCGTTGGGCCCTAGGGCCCACGATCGGATCTGCCCGATATTGCCCACCTTCAAGGTGGGCATATTGGAGGGAGATCCGCTCGTTTGGCGACATCGCCAAACGAGCGGATCTATCCGTGTATGGCCACCTTTAGATGCTCACATGCTCAGTGGGGGTCTGAGCAGCTCTTGAGAAGATAATTTTAGGGGTCGTCACAAAGTAGAAAAAGAGGTTTGCCTGTAATATAAGATGATGCTACAGGGCTGATTATTAAATTCTAATGCTAGTTGCACTGGTTTCTGTGCTGCTATGTAGAATTATCTTGTATTAATTACTAATCAGCCTTATATTGTGACATTTATATTTTACGTGTCCTGTATATTGTGAGTCTGTCCCTAAGGTCAGTAAGTAACAGCAGCACGGAGCATGTGCAGTGAATCAGCAGAAAAGAAGATGGAGAGCTACTGGGGCATCTTTGGAGACACAGATCTCCATATATATCAAGCACCTCCAACCAACTACCGTCAGAGGTGCGGGCACTCCAGAAAAGTATATATATATATATATATATATATATATATATATATATATATATATATAGTGTGCCTTAACAGAATTACTGATGTACAGTATACCTTCTTACCCAATGATATACGGTAGATACAAGATTTATAGTAATTCACTTTACGAAATATTAGACATGAGCGCTCTGGAATTCAGAAGGCTTGCGCGTGGCCTGTATGTTGTTCTGTACATTGATCTCTTGTTCTGAAGTTCAGAAGATATTTATAAGAGGAAAGGACACAAAAATTATTCTCTAATTGAGGTCAAGCTAATTTTTATGCATTTCTCTTTAAAACAAGAATAGTTGCCTTGATGTTGCCTTTTTATTTCTTTACTAGGGCCATAAATTTTCTTCTGAAAATCTTTAATCATCATTTTCCAGATGCAGAAAGTAGTGTCTGGTGCTAATGCTTTGTGTTATACACTGATAAAGGGGGCTTTATCTGCGATAGTGGCATCCTGACTCATATCCTTAGCAAACATGCTCAATGTGACCTTGGGCAAATCAATTAACTCCTCCACATTTAAGGGACCAAAATTCACATTTGTGGAAGGAAGCTATAATTAAACTGTAATTTTCTGTATCTGTGTAATAAGCTAGGGTTTTTTATAGGGATGCACCGAATCCTTCTGCCTGGCCGTACCGAACCAGAATCCTAATTTGCATATGCAAATTAGGGGTGGGGGGAATCGTGTGACAAAAAAATTTCGGGTAAACAAAAAATTTCCCCTTCCCACCCCTAATTTGCATATGCAAATTAGGGTTCAGATTCAGTTTGGTATTCGGCCAAATCTTTCACAAAGGATTCGGGGGTTCGGCCGAATCCAAAATAGTGGATTCGGTGCATCCCTAGTTTTTTTATGGCATGGTTGGCCACTAGATACTTTTTCTATCGCTCTAAAATCTAACTAGACTGAGATAAAAATAAAAACAACCTTTGTAAAATGTTTAGGTTCAAAAGAACCCTAATGTATAAATTATAATATACCGTACGTATATACTCGAGTATAAGCCATCCCGAGTATAAGCAGAGGTACCTAATTTTACCTCCAAAAACTGGGAAAGCTTATTGACTCGAGTATAAGCCGAGGGTGAGAAATGCAGCAGCTTCTGGTAAGTTTCAATCTCATTTTTGGATGACTATTCTTAGGCGCCGGCTACTATTCTAAGGCGCCGGCGAATATTCTTAGGCGCCGGCTACTATTCTAAGGCACCGGCGACCGTTTTTGCGCTTGACCCGAGTATAAGCCGAGGTAGAGTTTTTCAGCATATTTTGGGGGCTGAAAAACTTGGCTTATACTCGAGTATATACGGTAGGTAAGGGACCTGTTATCCAAAATGCTCAGGACCTCGGGTTTTCCAGATAATGGGTCTTTCCGTACTCTGGATCTCCATGTCTTTTTAATTGAACCCGATAGGATAGTTTCCAATAAGGATTACTTATATCTTAGCTGGGATCAAGTACAAGGTTATTTTATATTATTATAGAGATGAAGGGAATCATTTTTAATTATTTAATTAAAATGTAGTCTATGGGATGTGGCCCTCCCATAATTTACAGCTTTCTGAATAATGGATCCCATACCTGTTTTATAGTTTCCAGGCTTGGTTTATCTTTTGCAAAATACCTAGGGGGTGCCCAATCCTTCTACCTTTTGCTTGAAATAAGGACTTTTATAAGAATTGTTCAGTGTAAAATTAAAACTGGGTAAATAGGCTGTGCAAAATAAAACATGTTTCTAATATAGTTAGTTAGCCAAAAATGTAATCTATAAAGATTGAAGTGAGTGGATGTCTAACATGATGGTGAATTAGAAATATTGGTTACACTGAAAGCAAATTTAAAATGAAATGTAAATACTCAAATCAAATTAATGTAAAAGTGCTGAGTGCTCTTCTGAAATGTACATATTTTTTTCTAGATTTTAAGATAATATCAATTCTTTACGCTCCTAACACAATAAAAAAAAAAGCAGGGTCTGTACAAAAAAGATCTGCTGAGAGGGCACTGGAATCATCTGAATGGCCTGCATAGAGCACTGACTTTAACACCACCTAACACCTGTACAACAAATTGTCGTGCCGAAACACAGAAGCAAACAGAGTCGACTACTCTACTCCTCATGGAGCAAGCACCAGTATTCTACCTCCGTTCACATTTAGATCACCGCTACAAATATCTCACACATTCTTCTGCATGGCTGTGGGTATAAATATACTAGCGTTTAAATGAAAAATAGAATGCTCATGCCTATATACCCACTTACCAGTTTAAAAAAATATATATCTAGGTCATATATGGAAAACAGCCAAGCACAAAAGAAGAGGCTACACTTTCTACTCACACCTGCACACCTGCAATACACCCCCATATTTCAGTTAAGTAGAGACAGATTTCCAGGCTGGCTTTCTCCCAAGTCCATGAAATTAGTTGGCTTATCCTTGCTACAGATGTGGAAAATCAGCTTATTGCTCTTCTTTGGGCTTCTGGAAACGAAATGACTATTTTCTGCTTACCCAGAAACAGCCAACACCATACAAGATAGAGATAATAAATCAATTTGTAACTAATATGGATTCTAACATATTTTACCACAATCTGAAAAATAAAAATTAAATTAATATATACATATACAAATTTCCCGGGGCAGAAGTTTAAGTTCGGCTTTGTGATCTTTACTGCGCATGCACAACAGTGACATAAAGACACAAGAAGAGGATACGTCCATTGTGCTCGTTAGAAGAACCCTGGGCTGGTGCCGTTTTCTGCTGATAGGAGCATCGGCCGGGGGTGTCAGGTAAGTAAAAGTAGTCACTTGGAGGTGCCTACGTTTTGGAACCCCATTTGTATTCATTCTTCTTTAGCTGGCTGTGTGTGGCCCATATGGAGGGGGCCCTGGTGCAAAATTTGATCTTGGTCTGTACCTATAAAAACCTCCTGCATTCTGCATTACTGATCTGCCCTACTTTGATTGTTGATGCTTCCCCTCACTCTTCCAATGAGCAAGTAACAAATGTACAAAAAACTCCTCCTGGACGGGGTAATGGGAAGGAGTGAGGGGGGCATACAATTTACCAGCTAGGTTGATCCCTCTGTTACAAGAAAAACAGACTAATAGTAACTTTAAAGGAACAGTAACACCAAAAAGTGTTTTAAAGTAATGAAAATATCATGTAGTGTTGCCCTGCACTGGTAAAACTGCTGTGTTTGCTTCAGAAACACTATTATAGTTCATATAAACAAGATGCTGTGTAGCAATGGCGGAAATTGAAAAAAGGATACATGGCACAGGTTAAACAGTGGATTACCGATAACACCATTATGTTCTACAGAGCTTATCTGCTATCTGCTGTGTAACCTGAGCCTTTTCTCCTTTAAATGGCTGCCCCCATTGCTACACAGCAGCTTATTTATATAAACAATAGCAGTGTTTCTGCAAACACAAACAAATGCAGCAGTTTTACAGTGCAGGGCAAAAATGCTTTATATTTTTATTACTTTAAAACAATTTAATTTTTTGATGTTACTGGTCCTTTAAATGGAATTCTTCATTAAATAATGTAAATATCAGAGTGTAACCTCCGCTGTATGCTGGCAAATGCACGGAGTTTGTAAGGTAAAATGGGTGAGCTACAGTTAATTGCATGCGCTAAAAACTATGATATTGTTGGTATCACTGAGACCTGGTGGGATGAAACACGTGACTGGGCTGTAGATTTAAATGGCTATACCCTTTCAAGTAGGGACAGAGGGAATAAAAAGGGTGGAAGAGTTTGTCTTTATGTAAAACCTGAATTAAAACAGTGCTCTAAAGAAATAGCCATGGATGGCACTGGGGAGGGTGTGGAATCCTTCTGGGTTGAGATTTTGACTGGACAAAAAGCTACAAATAAAATTATCTTTGGTGTATGCTACAAACCACATCCAATAAGTGATGAGATTGAGGCCCTACAATTACACATGGAGGCTGCTTTACAACTATCTCAAGTAATGGGTGACCTCAATGATCCAGACTTTGACTGGGGTAATGAAGTTGCCAAGTCAGAAAAAGCAGGTTTGTAAATATGCTTAATGACAACTTTTTATTTCAGATAGTTCAAGAACCTACTAGGAATGACCCTCTTTTGGACCTGGTAATAACTAATAATACTGAACTAATTTCTAGCATTTGGGTGGGTGAACATTTAGAGAATAGTGATCATAAAATGATCTCCTTTGATATTATTTTGCAGAAACAACTCTATAAGGGAGAAAGTTAAACACTAGACAAACTTAAACTTTACACATGCAAACTCTGTCAGTATAAGGGCCTCTCTGCAACCAGAGTCGGACTGGGGGGCCTGGGGCCCACTAGGGCTGCTGTCCAGGACCCCCCTCTTTACTAAATTTTTCTGGATTCTTGCATGGTGCCAAGAGACTGGCAAATTGCTAATGTGATGCTGCTATTCAAGATGGTAGCCCATCCTCAGCCTCAAAACTATAGGCCGGTTAGTCTGACGTCAGTGGTAGGATAGCTTTTCGAAGGGGTATTAAGAGATAAAATACTTTACTTCATTGCAAATCATAATACCATGAGTGACTACCAGCATGGTTGTATGCATAACCGATCTTACCAAACAAATTTAATTGCCTTTTATGAGGAGGTGAGCAGGAACCTCAACTCTGCAATGGCAGTGGATGGAATCTACTTGGACTTTGTTAAACCATTTCATACAGTACCACACAGAAGGTTAATTGATAAATTAAGGAATATTGATCTGGAACATAGTATTTGTAATTTGACAGAGAACTGGCTAAATTGGTATATATAGTTTCAGTGGGGGTGTCAGTCCCATAACTAGATGCTGCTGGGAAATATTGTTTTTCAAGCCCCCAAAATGTTGAGGTTGACCTGTTTTAGTAATATTTATAGAAAGTGTATAATAATCTGGGCCTTATGGGGCCCATATTTCTCCTGCAACCACAGTGTCTGCTTCCTCTGTAGTTAAACCCCTGTTGTGTGTAGGTATGTGCGCTGGGTTTCATTTGGAGGGGTTGAACTTGATGGACTTTGGTCTTTTTTCAACCCAATTTAACTATGTTAACTAACTATGTTAACTATTTACACTGAATAACCTATTTTTTATATTTCATGGCTATGTCATGAAGCACTGTTTCATTACAATGAAAGCCAACATTGTACTGTAATCTAAATTAACGTCAGTCAAGTTGTGGATTGATCACTGGTCTCCAAATAACATAGAAAAAGAAGAAAAATTAACTTATATTGGTACAGTAGGATCCGGTAATGAGTCTGAGTGGGAAAAATGGGGGTCAAGGTGTGAATAGGGTCTGGGTTTCACAAATGTGTCCAGTGTAGGACTCTGAGAGGTTTCATGGACCAAAATGATGTATAATCTCTGTAAAGTGCTGTGGATCCAACAGTAGGAAAACTGATACTACAGTACTATATCTCTGCAATTGCCAACAAAGTAAGGTATGATCTCTCCTTCACTGAAGCCAGTGACACAAACATGCTGGTTACTTATTTCATTTATAATTTAGCAGTGGGGTGTTTAGCAGTTGATAGCACAGGTGGAATGGAGACCAGGCAGCTTGGAACATTAAGAAAAAACACTTTAAAACTAAAACAATAATATGAATACAAATTTAAACATGCTTAGAAGAGAACAAATTACTAAGAGATAGAGAAAGTCCTCTTATACTTTCTTTTCACTTTATACGACAGAGTGATTAGCGATACAAATACCTAACCACAGGTTTTGTTATTATATGTAACAAGATACTATGTTTAGACTCCTAATTACTGTGGATTTTGTTTGGATTTCCTACATACCAAAAAGGTCACAAACACCTATATAACCTCTCTTGTAATGATCTTTTACAAAAGTAGTCTGTTATCATGCTGACAAATACTTATGTTATAAATGACATACACTTTCATGTTTCACAAGATCTAGGGCCAGGCAGTGTTTTAACAAAAGTTAAATAAGCCCTCCTAACAAACACATTCTGTAAAAGTTCCCTTACCTACACAACCATAGATTAACATCAACAGATATAAATATGAAGCCCATAAAAGAACGAAACCCTCTACAGCAATCTAACCAATAATTTATCTGTTTAAAAATATGGTTGACGAATGTTGCATTTGGATCCTAGACCACAATTATCCAAAGCATTTTAACAACTTCTGTTATTTAAGCCTCTACTACGTCTGTTGGAGCGAAGTTCCAAGTATTCAGTAAAATTTAACTGCAGAGCTTCAGGGCATGACCTCTTTCACTATTATTCTTCATCATATAAAATAAATTTCCCTCCTGAATTTTAAGCCCTTTGAATAATAAAAAGTTTCAGTTGGATCACCCCTCTGCATCTATCTATACTGTATATAAAAGTTGAGATTACCCTGATAGTTTTCTTTCCTACTAATTAAGCATTCCTTTAGCAGTAAAACTGTCCCGTAGAATGTTGAATTAAAAAGCAAGGTTTGGGTTTATATGGGACGTTTTTCCTCTGACATTACATATCTCTGCAATAACAATAAAGCAGTTGCACACTGTGACAAAAGCGCTCCTGTGTTGTTTACTATGCTTTTACAGAGTCTATGTTTTGATGACTATATATATATATATATATATATATATATATATATATATATACTGTATATATATATATATACTGTATAGATACTGTATATATATATATATATATATTTATATATATATATATATATATATATATATATATATATATATATATATATATAAATATCTGTTCCCATTTAATTTAAAAAAAAAATTAATCAATTGTTCTCAAATCTTTCAACCCTAAAAAAAAGGGAGACGAAACCTACCAATATACATTCAAAGCTAAGGGCAACTCATTGTTTTTGTTTGAATACAAATCTACTAAAAATCACTCTATTTACTTTAGAATCCTGTTGGGATTGGGAGTTGCTTTACTATTAAACACAACCTGATTCTACCACTAATGATGACAGTAAAAATGTTTTGGGTGCTTTCAAATCTGAGAAAATATATGGGCAAAATAAAATGCAAGATATGCAACATTTCATGTAGCAAGAAATTCAAGAATGTTTTTGTTTTGATGAATTGCCCGCATGAGATTTTATATTGTTTATGACACAGAATGCAGTTAGTGTGTATGAGTATACAGTGTATGACACAATATTCACAGTGACAATAGGTCACTGCTGTTATGTATATAAAACACCATCTAGTGTCAGATTGATAAAGTCAGGGTTGTACAGTTTTTGGGTAGGAAATTTCTCTTTGTGAAGGTAAACATCAAAATAAAGTGATTAATGGAATGTTCCACATAATCTGGGCTCACCAGTGCAGAAAATCTGATGGAGCTGAACATCCCAAGTCTCTCTGGAACAGAGGAAATGGCAGCAAGATTAATATGGCCATTGAGCTGTTCTGCAGGGCGAATCTATACAGCAACTGTAACAGTATATGGTGATAACTCCCCCAGTTATGGCCTGGTTGCACGTATATGAGGGATGTCTCTATAGGAGGGTTGTCAATAACCTAATCTATAGTCAGCAGTATGGCTGTCACAGCAAGGCAACAGGGAGAGTAAGTTGCAGAAAGGAGGTGGGAAAAGAAATGTCTCTGGTAGAAGCCTGAGAAAAGCCAATTTTAAGTTCAGTTCAATATTTCCCTTAAACAAATACAAGTACAAACTGAAAAATAAAGGAATAGTAGCCCTCTAAGGTCAGTGTTTCTTGTTCTACAAAATGTTACATTATGAATAAGGTTTTCTGGTTCTACAAAATGTTATATTATGGAGATTGAATCCTTATCCAGACAGCATATTGTTCTGCAAAATAACATTTGTTTGGTGCTTTGAAATTAAAGTATCCCAGTGAGCATGTCAGTTTAAGATTTGTTATCCAGTAAAATTGTTCAGGGGTCTAAATACTTTCAAACGGTTGGTGTTATATGAACCATTCCTTATCTGGAAACCCATTATGCAGAAAGCTCAAAATTACGAGCCATCTTTCATAACCTCCATCTTAAACAATTTTTTTCCAATTATTTCCTTTTCCTTTGTAATTATAAAGCAGAGTCTTGTACCTGATCCTAACTAAGCTGCATAAATCCATATGCATGAAAAACAATAGCATAAGTTCATGTTTTTTATTAGACTTCTATGGTATGGAGATCCAAAATGCATAAGGACCCCTTATCCAGAAAACCCCTGGTCCCAAGTATTCAAGCACAAGTTTCAGTTAGTGATGTGATACAAATTACATAACTAAGCACCCATTATAACTAATGACATTACTAAGCACCATTTATAAGGCTAATATTTACAGGATTATTCATAGCTATTTTATATATACCCACCCACACACACACACACACATATTAAAGACCACAATTCAAGTATTTCATCTTTGTATCTGTATTAAACTCTAGTGCATGCCTTTATACACTAAAATATACTAGTGGGGAATGTAATATGCTTTGTTATTGCACTAGCACCCATTTACACCTTTTTTCACTGATTAAGATCTCAATAACTTCCTTGCAAGGTTTGAGACCAAACTGCTTTTGCACATTTTCACAGTGTATGTAATAAAATTTTGCAATTCGCAAACCATTTTTTGTGTTCAAAATATTAACTGAAACTCCAGAGCAGGCGTTGCAATTCACAATTAAGATAAGCAATGCAATAAAAGCTTAATAAAGAAAACTACATTCTGACAGGCACATTTTTATTTGCAACATTTTTGCTCTTTGCAGATTTTATTACATTTCCCCCATATGGGCCTTGTTCAGTTTAATAAATGTTGATATAATGCAAAATATTTCAAGGATCTAGCTTGCTAATCCGTTATCTGCACAAAAGAACCATTTCACAAAACACTCCTTGGCAATTATATTCAATTCAGACAAAATTAGAAATCTGCCTTTTTATTCCCCTCCTCATAGTTACAAGCTGACAAATTTTCAGCAAGATGGCAGCCACAATACTAATTTTAAATTATCTCCATCTATTCTCAGATAAGATGGTCACATATCTTTTGTATTCCCAAATAAGAAAATGCATGGCAATACATTGTTCCATTTGTTGGCAATAGAAATCTAACTGCATGCTAAATCTATGATTAGTTCTTGTGTATCATGTGTAAAACAGTCCATTTTTTTCCCACCTAAGATTATTTTGTCAACAGCAAATCTGTTCTAAGATTGCTGAAAACAAATGTAGTAATGTGACAGGAATGTTGTAGTTCAGTGATAAACAGTCTTAGGGTAGTGGCACATGTGAAAATTTGGGGGAGATTAGTCACCCAGTGAATGGGCCTTCCTGCCGCCAAGAATACAAATTACCAACAGGATGGCATACATTTTAGAAGTTGCCCAAAGTTGCCTCACAAGGAAACTTTGGGCAACTTTGGAAATCCAAAGCAATTCGTATGCGATGCCAGGGGAAAGGCATTTTAGGGAAATTAGTCACCCAAAGTAGAGAAGATTTGTTGCTGGGCGGGTAATCTTCCCTGAATCATCACGTGTGCCACCACCCTTACAGAAATGTGAATGGATAGGATTAGCAAATATTCCAAATGGTCAACATAGCACATCCTGTGTACAACTGTGGATAAGACTTTCCTATTTCAGAGGATTTCCCTTGACAGATTTCAGTCACTTTTACTTTAATGAACAGTCATATCTGTGTGGGCAATGTTAGCTGAAGGATAAACTTAAAAGGCTGTATCACTACACTTGTACAGAAAGTTCTTTTATGAGTTTTCTTTAGATGTTATGTGTGTGGTTGATCAAAAAACTGATCTTATTACTTTGCATTCTTTAAATCTTTCTGGTCTTTACATGTATGAATGTTCAAGACATTCTTACACCACATCCTGCTGATCCATTAACTTCCCTACACAGTTTCATATTTTTATTCCTTGTATCTCACATATGCCACCCCTATCGATTGTAAGCCCAGATTTAACGTACAGGAGCCCCTGTCATCAACTCATCACATAGCCCCCTCCCCTTCACACATTTCTGTGCACAAACTTCCCTTATAGGGTGGGCAGGAGAAATAAAAAACAAATCAGTGCTTCAGACCTAATTTACATGTTGCCCCTAAAATCCTGCTGCCCTAGGCCCAAGCTATTATGACCTTCCAACAAACCTGGGCCTGGGAAGGGCCCTCATTACATAATGCAATGATCCCCACTCAGTGGCTTGTATGCAACATGTTGCTCACTAACCCCTTATATGTTGCTATCAGTGGCCTCAAAGCAGGTGCTTAGTTTTGAATTTCAGGCTTGGAGGCAAGATTTTGCATACAAACTAGGTGCACTGCCAAACAGAGCATTCTGTAGGACATCACATGTAGGTTACTAAACAGCCCTTATTTGCCATCATGGGCCATTACTCCCTACTGCCTTGAGGCAGCTTTCATGCTGCCCCCCCCAGCGTGCTCACCTTTCCAGGGGAGTCCACAATGCAATTGCTCTCTCTGCACTAAAAGAGCCAAATTTCTGTTAACTGGTGGGGCGTTGACGGCTGAGGCAAGGTTCTCTGCTTGTATTGTTCCCCAACTCTTTTTACATTTGAAAGTGGTTCATGGGTAAAAAAGGTTGAAGGCTAAATTCACTGCTGTGAAATAGGATAGCTCTTTATAAATAAATGTAATTATAAAACTCTAAGGGTGTTTGGCTAGCTTATTTGTGATGAGTTCTACAGTACATATTTATAATCCAGTTTCCCACTCTTAGGTGCTTTGGATTTTTCATTTAGAAAAAAGGGTTAATGTTTTTCATTGACATTCAACATATAGCGAAGTATATTTTCTATTATACACTACAAAAGTATTCAAATACTTATCTGTCCAAAATCTCAGAATCCACATATATTAACGTGAAGGTGGTGCTCTTTGGCTCCTATAGAAGCCCCTACTCTTCTAGGAAGGCCTTCCACTAGATGTTGGAACACTGTTGCTGGAGTTTGCTTCTATTTTAGCCATTAGTGAAGTTGGGAATCAGACCTGTCTCACAGTTAATCCCACAACCGTATAGTATGATTGAGGTCAGGGCTCTGTTCAAGCCAGTCAAGATCCTGTCACTTTTGCACATTATTGTGCTGAAATGGGAATGGACTTCTCCAACTTTCCCACAAAGTAGTAAGCACAGAAATGTGGCAAACACCACTGTACACTGCAGCCTTCATGGATTACTTTCACTGGAACCAGGGGCCTTAGCTCAAATCATGGAAACAGCCCTATATCATTAATCCTCCTTCAACAAACTCCACTTGGCATCTGCCAAACCCAGACTTTCCTGTCAGCCTGTCAGATGGATGAACTTTCACTGCTCCAATGGCAGCAACCTTTATGCCACTCCAGCCAATGACTGACACAGAGCATGGTGATGTTAGGATGTTTGTAGTTACTTACACAAAAAAATTATGCGTAAAACCGCAGTTCTGTCAGCCAATAGGTTGGATCAGGAAAACAGTATGGGAACCTGTCATAGACCCTACAAGTTTACTTATCTGCTATTCTCTGAATTCTAGTTCCATGAGTTTTTAATGAATTGGAGATTTTACCACATATCCTAGATGAAGCATGAGGCTGCCACCATAGATTTGGTACTGCAGTTTAACTGTTTAACTGTTTAACCCTACTGTCTAAGCATGTGTCAGTTCTAACAGATCATCGTGTGATCCTATCACATTGCAGTTGATGTGCCAGTACAGAAAATTCTACTGATGCACAGTAGAATCACAGTGATGTAACTGAAATTGCTTCTTGGCTATTGTCCTAGCTGGACCTCCTACACCATCCCCCCAGTAGTTGTAGTGTCTCCATATTTTGTCATTGTCAGGTAGAGAATTAAGTAGGCCATAGACGCACAAATAATATTATATGAAACAAATTTTTGTACGATAGGTGCGTGAATGGTGGGAGACAAGCTGCCCAATATCTGCAGAAGACTTGGATATCGGTTGGCTCTTAGATCGGGGTGGCCAGAATATTTTGATTTTCCAGCGAGCCTTTAAAGCCCCCTGAATGTCGGCCATTGTTAGTGCTGTTCATCAGATACGGGTAGAATTCTATTGTTTCTACCTGAATATCTGACGATTCAGCTCTACATGTCTGTATTGAAATGATCTTTCCTGCAACCAATGGTCACAAGAACAATTGTAATTGTTACATCTATGGCCACCTTTAGTCCAGTATACAACCAGTTTACCAGTATACAACATCCTACTTTCCACCTTAATCATGAGTATTCTAAAACACTGAAAGCCTTCCACAGAACTGTCTTATTAATGTAATAACTTTTAGGCTATGGGCACACAGTCTGTTGACAGTGGCAGTTGTCAGTCTACGTATTTTTGCAGGCTGACAGAAGCAGATCTAAAGAAGTAAGCCGAATTTTCACCAGCGAATTTTAGCAGAAAATTCGCAAATTTATTTGCCAACGGTGAAACCCCCATCACTACCCAGTGCGCTTATAACGGGCTGTTGAGCAACACAGCATAACCTTACCTATGGAACCAAAACATACAATTACACTAATCTTATCTAATTAGGCAGTTTTTCCTTTCAGTTTAGTTGCACATCTCTGCACTCTGTCCAGCTCATTGATATCCATCTTAAGGACTGGAGCCCAATACTGCACTGCATTTTCATGGTGAGGTCTTAACAGGGACCTAAAAAAGGCAAAATAATGTTTTCATCCCTCCAGTTAATGCACTTTTTTATGCAGACAGTAGGTATTTGCTGTAGTTGCCATTAGATTTACATAGCTTGTTAGCCACAAAAATCCCTAGATCCCTTCTCAATTAAAGATACCCCTGACTCTCAATTATACACATAACCTTGCACTTATTAACACTGAACCTCATTTGCCCAGTTATCTAGTTTAGTCAAATTGCTCTGTGATCTCCAACTTTTGGTTTTGCACAATTTAGTATCATCAACAAAAAATAAAAACAGTATATACACTACCCACCTCATTAATACACAAGTTAAAAAGCAAAGTGCCAAAGACAAACCCTTGCGGTACTCCAATGCCAACACTGGTCCAATTAGAAAAGTTAGCACCACTCTTTGTAATCTATCCTTCAGTCAGTTATCTATCCAAGTACAAATATTATGTTCCAAGCCAATATTCCTTGATGGAGAAGGATAGGCAATTTACTGTAGTGCCATGCACAATTTTTGTGACTCCATTTCAGACACACTACTTATTCAAAGAAAATTGGGGAAAATCAGAGAACAGGTGCAGGTACATTCAAAACCTCCCCTGCACATGTGCTGGCCCCAGTGACAAGAAGAACTGTGGTGACATTCACCAAGGCTGAGATTAGGAGTAGCATTGAGGAAATATTCTAAATATCATCAATCCATTCCTTGTCCTTTAATATAATCAATTAATATGTGTGGTACAGTATCAAAGGCTTTCACAAAGTCTAAATAGATCACATCCACTGCAATCCCAGAGTCTAGGTTCCTGCTCACCTTTACAATAAGGGCTATTCCACACGGGGAGATAGCCACGCGTTTGCAGTCGCGGCGTCAAAGCGCCGCGACAGTCGCCGCGACCGGCGCAGGCGACAGTTTTGTATGGGCGCCTATGTAAAAACGCCTGTGCTAACCACACGAGGCGATGCGCTTTTCAACAGTCGCCTGAAAATGCCTCGCCAGGCTTTTTCAGGGACTGTTGAAAAGCGCATCGCCTCGTGTGGTTAGCACAGGCGTTTTTACATAGGCGCCCATACAAAACTGCCGCCTGCGCCGGTCGCGGCGACTGTCGCGGCGCTTTGACGCCGCGACCGCAAACGCGTGGCTATCTCCCCGTGTGGACTAGCCCTAAGGGTTAGTTCACACGAGGAGATTCGGGGAGATTTAGTTGCCTGATGACTAATCACCTTTTCTTCTGGACGACAATCTCCCTGAACTGCCTTTGTATGTCTTCTCATCCGCTATAATGAAAAGTCGCCTGCGCTAAAGCACACGTGACGCTTCATTTTCCAAAGTCGCCCGAAGTTTCCTCGTGAGGCAACTTTGGGCAGCTTCGGAAAACAAAGCAATGCGTGTGCTTCAGCACGGGCGATTTTTCGTTATAGCGGATGGGGAGACACGCAAAGACAGTTCGGGGAGATTCAGGTGACTAAATCTCACCGAGTCTCCTCGTGTGGACTAACCTAAAAGGTGATTAAAATTAGTCTGGCAAGATCTGTTACGCATAAAACCATGGTAATGGCTAATTTAACAGTGAACAATGTATTTTCTATATAAGCAAAAGCCAACAGAAGTGTAATCTCTTCATATGCAGGCAGCATGCCTAAGTACAGTAGTAGGGGTATGATACCATAAGAGGGCCACAGACACTTTAATAAACTGTGCCCCTTCTAATAGTACACCAGAGGTTACTGAATTTTCTGCCTACCGCTGGGAGGAAAAACTAAAAGTTAAAGTTTACTATCAGTATATTTCACCCATTATAGTATTATAAATTAGCCATTTTTGTCTCTAAATTGTGAAAACCCTAGTTTTCACATAACAATTGTAACCTTTGATGTGAAAAACAGAGTCTAAAAACTCAAGATAAATTTGGTAAATTTCAGTCATCGTATTCTCCTAAATTAGCACTTTTTGTCCCTAAATTTTGAAAGGGTGCCTTCTTATGCCAGATGAAAAAAAAAAAACTAAAGATTATTTCATCTGGTTTTTACAAAAATCACTAACCTTTTTGGAACAGAAGTGCTGATTGCAATGGGTATTTTGGCCAACAGGAAAAAATTGTTTATTTTTCTTCTCTGAGCAGAAAAAAAAATATTTGCACTCTTGGTCAAATATTGGAAGTAGAGGCCTTGGTGATGATGGTTATTGTTGGAAACCAGGAGAAATGTTAAATTTTTTGATCCCTGCAACAGTCAGAGCGAACCAAAAAAATGGTTTGGTCAAATACTGGGAGCTGTTAAAGGAGAGCTTAACTAACGAAGTAAGCCAGCAATGTTGCACATTATGTTTTGGGCTTCTACATCAGCTCAATGAATCCTAGGCCAATGTTCCATCTAAGCTGTGCACTCATGTGCACACACACAGATTTAAAGGCCAGCACATACAATAAATTGTATAGCAGGCATATATTTTGATCTGCAAACACTGCTTTTTAAAAGTGCACACACACTGTTTTTTAAAAGTGCACACACACTGTTTAAAAGTATCCACACAATAATTATTTTGCCCACACAGTCAAGAAAAAATTAGAGGGAACGTTGGCCCTTTAACACTGAAGATCTTTACCTCCAAAGACACCCTAGTAGTTACCCATCTATTTTTCTGTTGATTCCCACGTTATGCTGTGTTGCTATCAGTTACTGAGCTTAGGCACTGGCTCAGAATATAATGAATATATTTAAATATAAATGGCACAATATAAGGCCAATTAGCAAATAATTCAGATTATTGACGGCTCAGAATCCAGCACAAATAGTATTTGAATTTTATAATCAGCCCTGCAGCATAAGTTTATATGATAGGCTAACCTCATTTTCTGCTTGATGATTTTTGACGACCCCTAAGCTCAGCTTCTAAACAGCTTCTCAAAGCAAACTGAGCATGTGCGTGTCGCAGACACTCCTAAATAAAATCCAAGATGGGAAATGCCAGTCACAACTTTGAAGGCCAGGATCATTACTACTATAGAGATGCAGAAAATTTAGGCTGGTTCAGTAAGTTAAGTCAGGCCCGGACTCCAAAAACCCAGTGGGCCCCAGCTAGGGTTGCCATCATTTCTGGAAAAAAATACTGGCCTTCCTTTATATTTATCTTTTTTTCCCTATTAATAACATTGGGATCAACCATCATTTTTACCAGCCAGGCCAGTAAAATACTGGCCAGATGGCAACCCTAGACCCAGCCCCTGTCGGCCCAGACCTGCTCCCCTAACAGGCGAAACGAAAAAAAAAAAATATGTGGTGCGGTGCACGATTGCTCATGCATGCACGTGGTGCTCCGTTTCTTGCGCATTCACACAGCAATCTGTTTCTTGCACATGCGCACACCGAGCCAGTTTTTGTGCATGCGCACAGGCCCCCGAGGTTAGGAACCTGGTGGGCCGCAAATGCGCAAGTCTGACCCTGACCGGACTGGTAACCCTGACCGGGTTCTGGCAAATGCCAGAGGGGCTGCTGTAAGATGCCATAGGCAGTCACTGTGGAGTGGGCTGCTGGGGGACTGTTTGGGCCTCTGTGTACTTGAAATGCCAGGGCATAATTTGACTCCCAGTCCAGACCTGAAAAGTTCAGTATTTAAAATATGGCATTTCTAGCCATATTCATTTTCAGGGTTCAGTTCTCTGTTAAGATAGCCATAGATGCAAAGATCCGATCAATCAAATCATCGAACGATTGGACTTATTGGACTTCCCCATCTCCCGACCTGCCACTAAACATTCAGATCAAAGAAAGTAGAAAAAGAACAGATCAGCCGATGTTCTGCCCCTACAGCAATCATACGAAAGTTATGTCCGACAGAGCTGGTAACCGTCTCCCTCTGAAGATCATAAGATTGGCAATATAAAAATTTTCTAAGCTGTCCAATCAACTGAACAACTGAACGACCAATCTCCATGGCACGAAAGATGTCGGGACACTCCACACACGATGCGAAAATGCTACGAATCGAGGATTCATACGATGGGATCTTTGCGTCTATGGCCAGCTTAAAGCATCACTGAAATACATAGTTTTATTTTGTATAGTTCCTGACACAAGAAGAAGCTCTAGTGAGCAAAGAACTAGAACTGATAAGGAATCTACATGCATCAAAGACAGGATCATAATAAATCCAAGGTAACTGGTTTTGCTAAATTTTGCCCATATCCCTTGTTTGTATATAAGACTCCTAACCGGAACTGTTTATGGGTAACCATGGGTAACAGCTGCTGTGATGTGAGATAAGAGGCTCTGCAGACAGCAGGAAAAAACGAAGTGGGGATTGTCGCCTGGCGCAAGTACGAGAGACTAGGAGCTCAGGCTCCGGTGCTGGGGGGCATTGCTGGCAACAACCACGAAAATACAAAGCTCTTTCCCTGTTCCCTTGTAGGAACTGGGATCCTTGAAACAAAAAACCCTGCCGTGAACACTACTGACAAACTGTTCCTATCAGCTTGTGATTGTGTAACACAGAAACACTCCGTCCCTGCTCGTCACTCCCACAAGGCGGCTACCTGCGCGTCATTGCGCTTATATACACAGTCTCGCGAGATGAGCTATTTGACATCGGTACTAGGTGTCCGGCGGGAGCCAAGAAGCTGGATATTAACGGCGTTGCAGAACGTTTACGCAGCGATCCGGGCTTGCGGGTTATGTTGAGAAAATCGGAACTATCCCGCGAAGGGCGGGGCTTCTGAGCGGTATGTAAAGAGGGCGTGTCGTAGACTTTGTCAGCGCAGCAGCCTGCTGGTATATCTGGTGCGGGTACCTCAATGTGTCAAACTGTTCTGCTTGTCGGACTTGTGATAGTGTCTATACAGGGATAGAATCGCAGGCGTTCTTTATAGGCGTTTTCTGGGAAAGGGACAATTGTGACTCTCCATAGTAAGTTCTAAGAACTTTTAGAGGACATAGGCTGTTACTTATTCATGGAGCTCAGCTGTTCTCCAACGCGGCATTAAAAATTCACTTGCGTTTTGTGGCCAATAGCTTGGAATGAGCTTGTTTTGTCCTTCAAGGTGCTCTGTACATTTCGCACACTGTCTTTTTTTGCTGACTGAAGTCTCCTCTGCATTCTTTCTTCCTCTTACGTTTTTTCACTTTTTTTTTTTTTTTTTTTACCCTTCTCATCCCTTTCATTCCTCATCTTTCCTCACCGTCTTTGTTTTTGTGCTCTCCCACTGAAAAGTACCTGGCAAGAAATAATGATCATATCCTTGTTTGATGACAAATCCAGAAGCCTTGAACCTTTCCTTACATCCTCTAAACCCACTTCTCTGCTTTTGTTTGTTTAGCTTTGGTCTCTTGCACACTAGAAAACCGATCATTTCCCAAGCAAACATGTATTGTAGTTTGCCTTTTCCTGTACATAAGAGTTGCTTTTTATTCATCCCTGTATTTGCCTTCTGTTCAAAGTGCAGACAAATGTCCTTTATTTTCAGGCTGCAGATTATTGCTCCGTCTATGAACAGGTATACAAATATTTTGGGCTGTGTTGCAGTATGTTAATACAGGTATGAGACCTATTATCCAGAATGCTCGGGACCTGGGGTTTTCCGGATAAGGGATCTTTCTGTAATTTGGGTCTTCATGCCTTAAATCTACTAGAAATTAATTTAAACATTAAATAAGCCCAATAGGCTGGTTTTGCTTCCAATAAGGATTAATTATGTCTTCGTTGGGATCAAGTACAAGCTACTGTTTTATTATTACAGAGAAAAAGGAAATTATTTTAAAAAAATATCGGGTTTCCGGATAAGGGATCCAATACCTGTATATGTTGTGTGTTTTCCAAACTTAAGGTCCTAAAGTATTTTACTCTACGTCCAGAATGTTATGTTTGCCAATGAAAATATTTTTTCATAATGCATGTTTACGTCATTGTATATTGTCTTCTTTTTTTTTTTCTTTTTTTCACGCATTATGTTTTGCTTTTCGCACCAGCCTTGAGTGTACTGACCATGACCGAACATGGCGTGTCTGTGGTTATTTTATTCATTTAGTAATCTGGGTAGAAAATGCAGGGAAGTAGATGTTTTTGTTGATGCATCGGTGTGCTGGTATTTGTTTGCATTGGCGTATTCGTTCTTTTTTGGTGGAAATTTAGATATCTCTTGAGATGAATCCTGATGGGAATGATAATGTTCAAAACGTGAGTAGTTTGCTTGTTGCATAGACGGGAAAGAATGTGTTGCACATTGTTTTTCTGTGACTTCAAAAGAGCAGTCACTAAGAAACCAAACGGATGTCGGTGTGTTTTTAAAGGCTCAATATATGTTGTAGAAGCTTTACCTTTAACCTATGCCAGATGTATACAGACTGTGGTAACCAACACAAAACTATTACACTGTAAGACAGAACTAATGAGGGGGTATCCAACTCTGTTGCCTACAGAAGACAAACTATGTGTGGCACCCCCAGCCCATACAATAGACCGCTATATAGATCTGCATCTGTTATGGAAGTACAACACCAAAGTCAGCAGCTGAGTGTTGTTGCTGTTCACAAAACTCAAGGAGCCCGAAATCTGTCTGCTCTGTGTGAGCTTTGCACCTATCTGGAGGTCTTTTGTAATTCGAGTTTAACAAATTACCTTCTTCTTGAATAGTTCAACAACCCTCAGCCAAAAGTAAATCTAGTTAAATTAACCATATGTTAAAGAGAATGCCATGTGTTTCTCACCTTTCTGCACACTTTTATTACATTGTGCCACATTATAAATATGTTTACACTGTGCTAAGCCATATTCAGAATAGCATTGAAATGACTGCAGTCCTTAAACATGAAGTACTCGTGCCTTGATTGTTTGTTTTTTCTTTTGTTGACTCCTTGTGTCTTTTTTTTTTTTTTTTTTTTTAAATGTTTTCAGGGTCTTTTTCCTCAAAGCACAATGTAAGCTGCCCCTGGCAATCATAGTGGTCCTTGCATTTAAATTCAGCTTGCTCAGTATGGGCTACAAGAAAGATAATGAACATGGGAGTATAGATGAAAGTATTTTACATAAACTCATTTGTACTCAATCTGCTAAATTTCCTATGTATCACAAACTGATATGAAGTGTCACTACACTGTATGTTGTTCTCACGAGTAATGTCTGCCCAAGGTTAAAATAGGAATAACCATCTGGGTTCTAACAAGTCCTGTCTGACTTCTTTTTGTGTGAACTGGTTTCCACAGGGCTGTAATAAAAACATCCTTAGGCTGACCAGCAGATCCTTCAAGACTGCACCCTTCCCAAAGGCCTTTGTTGATCTGATATACATGCATAAGTATTATGAGTTGCATAGGTGTTTTTACTTAGATTGAAATCATTTTACAAGGCTATTGTACACAGGCATGCCTTTTGTTTGTGCACCAGTTTGATCCTTCAGTTAAACTAGTAACTAGTAATGCATATTGCTAGATAAGGCTGATTGCTGAGTATTTAAACACAACTAGAGCTGGATTTACTTGCAACAGCCCCAATTCTTTTCACATGATCTGATACCTTAGCTTTGGTACAATTCCACTTTATTGCATTGGTGGGCTTTGGTACAATTCCACTTTATTGCATTGGTGGGCATCTTATCACTTTTTTTTATACTACTTTTACATGTGTTACACAAAAGCATACATTACCTGTAAACTATCTAGATATAAATTCTATTTAGTGATGCTAGATATTAAATATAAGTCATTGAAGCTTGTGAATTGTAAGAAATCGCTAAATCTTGCTCGAGGTTGCTAGGTACCGCCTTAAAGTTTCATGCCTGTATAATTGATCTACAACTTATGTTCTCTTGGAATATCCTTATGTTTTTCAAGAGTTCACAAATTTATTATTCACTTAACGGCACCCAGGCTAAGGTTAAGTTATGAGTGTGCTCCTCCCATCTAAATAATATGAATAAGAAGTAATAACCTAGCCATCTATCACTGTGCATTCACTATGCACGTATTTATAAAACACTGGCATCTTCTGCAGCTCTGTAGAATAGGAGGTTGTTTACGTGTAATCTATGTAAAAACTGTTCTTGTATATAAATATTCCATTATCTGTGTTGTGTTGATTTAGTGCATGGAAATATATTGCTTTCCTTTTGAGTGCTACTACATTTCTGGATTTGTGGTTCATTGGTTATTTCACTTAATTATCAATGTTAGCCAAAGAGTTAGAGAAAGAATTTTAATTTTCTTTGCAAGGTAAATTATCTGGCACTGAGCATCTAATTGCCTCTTTCAACACTAACATTATCTATCAAGCAGCCTACACCTCTCCTCCAGCGCCTGGCTTACATGCGTGCGCACACACACTAATGAGGTAAAGAGGTGCCTTACTTATTCACTGCACACTTGAAAGTTTTTCCTATCTTGTTCATGTGTTAAATTTCAATATTGGTTAGCCAGAGCCCACGTGCTTTCTGTCTGGCAAGATTAGTAGATTTGGTGAATCAGTATCTGACTGCTAGTTCCAATAAACTGTCCTTCAGCTGAATGGTATGCCAAATTACTTTATATTCATGGCATGGTATGTTTTCAAAATTAGCTCTTCAGTTACTTTATCACTGTGATTCCCATCATGCTTAGCTATTATTATAATTGCATTATTGCAGAGCTTGATTCTTGAGGGAATTAGACATAAGCTTTGAGACTTTAATATGGAGAATTCTTGAATGGAAAATTAAAACAGAGCAAGAAATCTAGGTTATGTTGGGAACAGAAAAAAATATTTTCGGAGATTTATGAGAGAAGCAATTAGTAAAGTAAGAGGAGGTAAAGGTGGCTGATGCAATCAGAAACAGTTTGGCCCCGTACAGATTCCAATCCAGATATTGTAACTAATGAGATTAGTGGATCGTGGGAGATGATAAAAGGGGTCATGGTTTAAGTAAATATAGATGTTAAGATGAGAAGATTATGATAATAAACCAGCAAAAGGGAATGGTTGTATATACATTTCTAAAAAGATTCCAATGAGCAGATGTATTAACTGACGAGGTGTAATTTTGTAAAAATAGAATTATCTGAGCAAATACTGGAACTTGCTAGGCTTCTCTTCCCTTTCCCACCAAGCTCAATAACTGTACAAAACTGTTTTGTAAAACTTGATGTCTATATGGGACTTTTTAGGCATAGAGCTTTAAGCATTTAAGCTTCTCGGAAGCTGGTTTTTTGCATTGCAATAGCCCGAAGCACTGGGAGATAAAGTGACTTGCCTGTAGCAAGAAGTAGTTGGCAGAAGCCAAAAGCAGTTCCTGCTTATGGACTCATCACTTGTCCATAAATTGCCAGAGGCCTGCAACATATTACTAACCCAATAATAGGTTAAACCATCAAACCTAAGGTAAAGGTAGAGGGACAGCACCCTTGTTTGTTTATGAGATCTTGTCTCTCAACAATATAAGTCCTCAACATCATTTAGAGGAAAACTTTGATATCTTTCTCATTTCAATAAAAATCCTAAATGACCCTTATTACCTGGCTAATATCCATTTAATTCTGCATCTGTTTCATTGTTTACTTTTTCCTCGGTTGAAACAATTGAAAGTGATTGAGCTTTAACCTGTAACAATGCTATATGTTATAAATTAAACTACCATTGCGCCTGAAATGTATTAACCTAATATGTACAGGGATACCAAATGCATGGTATTAATGATGTCTGAGACCACAGTGCTCACCCTTGCTTAGATATCATTACATACTATGAATGAAAGTTTTAAGTCTGGAACCTGCACTAGAATCCTGTTCCCTAAGTAGGGCACAGAAGTTTTTGATTGCTGCAGTTTTTACAGTGATCGGGAATCGACTTGCAGGCAGTTTTTTACCCTCGCATTCCCCAAGGGCCATGACTTGATTCTTTATACCTTGGCCATAGACGCAAAGATAAAGTCGACATAAATGTACGACATGTTTCGTACTACGACGACCGGTCATTTTAGTCGATCTGAAAGGTTTTATTTCTGTTGGAGATAGTATCTCTGCATGTACAGGTATAGGATACATTATCCGGAAACCCGTTATCCATAAAGTTCTGAATTACGGAAAGGCAATCTCCCATAGACTCCATTTTATCCAAATAATCCAGATTTTTAAAAATAATTTCCTTTTTCTCTGAAATATTAAAACAGTGCCTTGTACTTAATCCAAACTAAGTTATAATTATTATTGGAAGCAAAACCAGCCTATTGGGTTTATTTAATGTTTACATGATTTTATAGTAGACTTAAAGTATGAAGCTCCAAATTACAGAAAGATCCATTATCCAGAAAACCCCAGGTCCAGAGCATTCTGGATAACGGGTACCTGACGATATCAATGGTGACTGTCACTGCTATTTGTTAGACATAACTTTTGTATGATTGCTGTCTGTCAATTCATGGCCAGAACTTTGTCTGATTTATTCTTTTTACTACTTTTATATATAAGCCTAACTAAATAAGTAGGTAGAAATATTGTACATTATGTTTTGGGCTTATATATCAGCCAAGGCAACCATTGGCAGTAAAGATCTGTTTCTCCAAAGATGCCCCAGTAGCTCCCCACCTTCTGTTCTACTGATTCACAGCACATGCTCTGTGCTGCTGTCACTTACTGAGCTTAGGGACCCACTCACAATATACAGTACACATAGAATATAACTGTCACATTATAAGGCTGATTAGTAATTCACTGAGCATGTGAGTGTTGCAGACACTTTCCAATATGGTGACCCCCCTGTGACAAGTTTGAAGTCTGGATCATTGCTGCAATTGAGAAGCTGAAACTTTAGGCTGGTGCAATAAGTTCGGTATATAAAATATGGCATTTTTAGGGTTTAGTTGTCCTTTAAGCCTCCGATTGAGTCACTATAATTGACTGTGTAGGAAGTATGCAAAATCTCTTCCTGCAGTGTGGGCACACTGGATTATTGTTATACGTAGATGAGGTTGAGAAGCAATTTATGTTGTCAAGTTCAACCTGTCCATCAAGTTTGCCTGCTTTACTATAGGATAACACACAGAGAAATGATTGTCACACAGAAATATTTCCTCTGTGTTCTGCTACAAGATCCCTCTGTACTCCAAACAGGGTGGGGGCAGCATTTTATATCTGCTGAATAGTTTTACTAATATTATATGAGTATATTTGAAACGTGTCACAACCTCTTTGTAAAAGTCTCTAGATTGCAACTAATCCTGTGTGTCCTGGACTTTGTATTGATTGTTTGCTAAGGTTTATTCTCATTACTGTAAGCAAAGCTGCACGGCATCCATTTGGCGCTCCTCTTCAACTACTGTTTAGAATTATCTGTATGTTCTCTGTAGATTGGGTACTTATACAGCTTCAGTATGTTTTGATTGTTTCACACGGTATAACTCAGTCAGTGAAGGCAAGTCCGCTTTGTAGGAGCACC
Source organism: Xenopus petersii (assembly GCA_038501925.1). Lineage (NCBI taxonomy): Eukaryota > Metazoa > Chordata > Amphibia > Anura > Pipidae > Xenopus > Xenopus petersii. Next base: position 111,551,083 of record CM076676.1, read on the forward strand.
CCCTTACAAATCGTGGTTGATTTTCAGCTGGAGACCTGTGAGCCAAGGGACCCTCTAAGGGATTTTGTATAACATCATTTTAATGTAATTTGGTCCTCCAAAGATGTGGTATTAGAAATAGCTATCCTTCGGAAAAATCCACTGACCTATTGAATATTTGTAATAAATATAAATATGTATCAAAAGTTATGCTACATGGGCTGCTTTGTAACACATTAACGTGGATTCTCTGACCAGGTATTACTTTTTCCCTGTGGAAAGTAGAAGTTTCTTCTCCTAATGTAAAAGTAACCCATCACAGACGGGCGTGTCTCTGACTCACTAGTGATTTCCTCACTCTCTGAGGCTTTTTTTGTAATCATTTTGTTCACTGCCTCTTTTACACGTCATGCTCACTTCTTTCCTAGAATCTATGTAAGATTAGGTAAATATGCCCGCCCTAAAGGATGTTCATCACTGCAGTGTGAGTCACCATAGACCTGTACAGTATCTGTCTGGGCAGTGGATCTCTGTGACCTTCTTAAAGGGAAAAAAATTGACACGTATACTGTATATTTATATCAATCTAGTATATGAATTGAATGAATAAAAAAAAAACCCTTTGAAAAAAATAAATAAATAAATAAGTTCAGTGTTTATGCCTGATTGCTCAGATTGAGAGGAAACCATGATGGTCTTCATGATTCGAACGTTGTAGTGCTAAAAATCTTGCATGTGATGAATGGTTTTAAAACATTTTAAGCATAAAAACCACAAGTCTCTAATGTAAAACGACACCATCTAAAAGCTGTTGAAATCAATGGGAGCTGCCCTTTTGTAAAACAAAAAGAAATTGAGAGTAAATGAGGAATTCCGTTTTTTTTACATTCTTATTCAGGTTAGTTTGTGCTTTTATATACAGATCTTTTAAGGATAAGTACCGTCATTTTCAAAAATATTCCTCTGCACAAAAGTCAACACCGCGCCTGATTGACAGATTCTCTGCCAGTGTTTATATGTAGGCTGATAAATAGCACCTTGTAGCTTTAAACTGGCCATAGATGTGCAGATATAGCCTTCTTATTGGCCGAACGATTGTCCGGTGCCATCTTCCGACCTGCCACTAACCATTCAGATCAAATAAAATAGTAAAAGCAGCAAAGGGAACAAATCAGACATTATCCTGCCCCGACTGCAATTGTACCAAAGTTATGTCCGACAAATTCTAGTGACAAGCTCCCTTTGATATCGTCAGATTGGCAATACATGCAAAGATATTCTCGTTAGCCGACAAATCTTTTAACCTGTCCAATTGACCAAACGACCGATCTCCATGGTACAAAAAATGTCGGACTCTCCACATACGGTCCGAAAATCGTACAAAGGATTTGTACGATTATATCTGCATGTCTAGGCCAACTTTAGGCTGATATTCATATAACCCTTATCTCACCTTGTTCCAGCAAACTGATGAATTCTGGTCCCTATGCTTTCTATAGTGGTCATTCTCAATTCAATCGTAGGCTGAGGGTGGCCTCTCTCTCTAAGATGTTCCTTTTTGCGTAATAAATCATTTTTTTTAAATTTGCATCATATTTTGGAGTGGATTCCAGTTTTGTAAGGTTTGGGGACCCCAGCCTATGTCGAAGTGCTTGTGTGCAATAAGCAAATAATTTAAATGCATACCTCCCAACATTTCAAAAACATAAAGAGGAACAAAAGGATCTGACTTTGGCAGTGTGTAAATTTTTGGCCATATCCATTTTCTGGGAGTTAAGGCAATGTTTTATGTGTTATAATGAAGCTGAATTTTCCTTTTAAGGGGTGTTAAATGTTTAGTATGTTTTATACAATGGACAATTCTAAGCAACCTTTCTACCATTATTTTTTTTATAGTTTTAATTTTAAATTATTTACCTTTTTTTTCTTCTGACTCTTTCCAGCTTTCAAATGGGTGTCACCGACTCCAGCTAAAAAAATGCTCTGTAAGGTTAAAAAGGTATTGTTGTTGCTAATTTTTATCACTCATCTTTCTATTCAGGTCCTCTCCTATTCATATTCCAGGCTAGGGTAATTTGGAGTCTAGCAACCAGAATGCTGAAATTGCAATCTGGATTGCTGCTGAATATAAAGATAAATAACTCCAAAACCACAAATAAAAGTCAAAACCAATTGCAGATTGTCTCAGAATTTCACTCGCTACATCATATTAAAAGTTAATTTTAGGTGAACAACCCCTTTAAGATTTGAGTCTCCATTCTCTCAAGACTTGTTTACTTAAAATTGTTACAGACTTATGAAATTGCAGGCGCTAAGTGCTCTGGTCTCTCTGCTAAGAGCCTCTTATTTAATTAAATTTCAGAAACTTTGTATCTTTTTCTGGCTGTTCAGTGCAGGGCTGAGCTGTCAAAATCGGGACAGTTGGGTTAAACGGGACAAGTTGTGAAAAACGGGACAGTTGGGTGTGTAAATACAGTGTATGGCTGAAAAGCACTCAATTAGCATGTAAAGTGACATAATCCCAGAGAGACACCCACCACCTGCATTCTTACCCGCTACACGACCCGCAAGTGCCTTATTCGCTGACAATCAGGACTCAGGAAGTGCTCTTATTGTAAACTGGAAGTGACATCATCGGAAGTAGCCATGATCAGAAAAAAAGGAGTAAAACAGTAAGTGCTGTCATTGTAAACCGGAAATGACGTCATCTGAAGTAGATGTGACCAGAAAAAAGGGGTCTATTGAGAAGACCCGTGGCCCGACCCGCTGACCCGTGGCTATACCCGCACCCTGACTCTCCAGTGAGACAGCCATCGTAAATGGTTTGACTGAAAATCACCCATAAATATTAAACTGTCATGGATGTCTCACTGTGATAATGGTGCTTGGTATGGCATGTGGTGGGTGTCTCTTTGGGCTGATGTCACTTTACATTGAATGCTTTTCAGCCAAACACTGCATTTAAGGATTTGCTTATTGTACACTAGCACTTTTACAAAAACTGGGGATCCAGCCAAAACATTTTTGTTTTGTTTTTGTTCTCGAATAAATTACCTGTTGCATTTATAAGTGCTGTGAATGTGGATTTTTTTCTTTGGGATGTAAATATATAATATGTGTAAAATCAAGTCCTTTAAGTTGGAACTCATGCATCCAGTTGAAAGCTTTCCCGGTCTAAATAAATATATATTCTTGTGTGTGGAGCTTATCTAGTGTTTGGACCATATGGCCAGCTAAGACTTTTATTCCTTGACTGAACAGGTTTATCTGAGGCTTTGGTTTTTTTGTTTTTGTTTTGATTTGTTTGCACATTATGGCAGTTGAAATACACAGGATGCATTTTTAAATCAGATCCTTGAATAAAAATGTCAGCCCTAATCCTGTGGTTATGCACTTTAAAAAAAGTTCTTAAAATAAGGGTTATAGCAAGCTGTAAACCAGACGTTCTTAACCATTCAGTCACCATTTTCAGTCACCGCTTTAGTTGTAATTACATAAAAACAAAATGTTACTTTTTGTTATGAAGGGGCTACAAGACAGGTCCAAGATTAAAGGCATGCTTTAAAATCTGCTGCAAGACCAGGCCTGTTCAGAATCCAGCATTCTTTCAGTGTAAAGAACTAGTATCGTGAAGCAAAGCGCATTTGCTTAAAGGGGAAGTTAACCCAAAATAAAAATTTGCCTAATGAAAGAAAACATAATTCTAAGCAACTTTCCAATATACATTTACAATATATTTGTAAAAACAATTGCTATTGAAAGCAGGATTTGCTCAACTCTCTGTTGCTTTTTAAACAACGTTGCAAAAGTCTTTTTTTTTTTTTCCCCAGCAAATCAGCACCTTGTCTTACATTGTATCCACAGTCTGAGCCACCAGGGCAGAGAATGGAAAGGGACAGAGAAACACTGCTTTCAATGCAATACATATACAAATAACGTAAAAACCGTAGAGAACTTGTAATTAATTCATATTGCAACATTGCTTAGCGTTGTGTTTTCTTTTATTGGAAAAATTGTTTTTTTTTCTGGTATCAACATTCCCTTTAAATTGACAGCATTTTAAAAAAAATTATTCTGCTGTAGTCGGCCATTATTTTGCCAATTTCTATTCAAAATCCCAGCTTACCCACTGCATTCTGTGGAGCCATAGATGATAATATATTCAAGGTATGCGCTAAGGGAGCTAGCACACAGGCAGATTCGGGGAGAGTTAGTCGCCTGGCGACTAATCACCTCTTCTGCGGGGCAATAATCTCCCCTAACTGCCTTCCCCCTGCTATAATGAGAACTCCAGCACAATGCACTCGCGGTGCTTCCTCGTGAGGCAACTTCGGACTACTTTGGAAACCGAAGCGCCACAAGTGCATTGGCACCGGTGTTTTTTCATTATAGCAGAGGGAAGGTGGTTCGGGGAGATTGTCGCCCGGCGACTAAATCTCCCTGAATCTGCCCGTGTGCTAAAGCCCTAAAAGTAAAGCTACTGGGAGTTGGAGCAAACTCTATATTTTCTAATAAAAATACACTTTTTCAAAAGTTTATACAGTTAATAATTATAGATGCATTATGGGCATTTTCTCTCTGATGTTACTGGCTCTTTGAAGGTAATTAAACAGCAGTGAAAAAGTTAGCAGATTCCAGAACACAGCTTGTCAGTACCTGCACAAAGCAAGATGGGATAGCTGTGGTCATTTGAGGGTAGGAAGCCAACCACTCCCCTTCAGACTGACCTCATGCCACATCATGTCTACAAATAGGTCCTGGCACATTACAGAATGTCTGAGAGAGCCCTACCCTGTGGTCTGTTGTTTGTGAGGTGTAAGGCTTCTTAAGAATTGATGCATTTTATGAGAGAATGGATATAAGGTATGAGCAATGTGAAATCTTTGCTTTCTAGCTACCGCTGAGTCTCCATTTCCAGTACCCATCACAGAAAAAACAGCATTGACCTGAAAGCCATGCTTGCAGATTCTTCATGTATAATTTATCAAGTACTGATGAATTTTGCACGTGACACCTATATGACTAGTTCTGAACTCATCATGTTGGCATAGTTTCTTCAATCATTCAGGGGCAAACATAAATGTTAATTGAGATATCCTTCTGTTGTACAGTTCCACTGTACATTGTGTGTGTTGTCTTCAACAACTGCAACATATTGCACTATTCATGCATTGTTATACAAGCTATAGCCAAGGTGATTGCAAGGTCTCCATTGCACGTTTAATCATCGGCATGCTGGAATGTTATGGCATGTTTTTAAAGTGGACCCATCACACAGACATAAAAAGCTGTATAATAAAGGTCCTTTTCAAATTAAACATGAAATCCAAATTCTTTTTTTATATAAAAGCGTTCATAGCATTTGTAAACTCATTTAAAAATCTCAGCTGTCAATCAAATATTGCCTGCCCCTCCTCTATGCCTAGGCATAGAGGCGTGGCAGACAATTACTTTAACTTTCCATTCAGAACTTCCTATATGTCACTGCTCTCCCCACATTCCCCCAGTTCTCTTCACCATTTAATTGTGTAGACAGGGCATGGAGATTGACATCAGGTCCCCCATTCAGGTGCGCAAACAAGATTCTGAGATGATGCAAGGCTTGCCTTAATAACAGTGTCCACAAAATGGCTCCTGCCTGCTTGCTATAATTATAAATTCCCAGACTGATGGAAACAATATTCAAATAATTTATAAAGTGTCATTAATTTTGCTTGACTAACATGATAAAATAAGATTTGGGGTGATGGGTACCCGTTAATGAAGTATTACACTTACTTAACCGTGTATATGTGCCTGAATCATTATTTTTTTCCATTTCTTTCTTCTGACCTATAGTGGCTACTTTATACTATCCTTGTATTATAGTATCTGGGTATATTTATCTTTATGAAGTAAATGATGTATTGGTGACAATCAAACAATTTAGGATCATTTTGAGAATATTTTTTTTAGTAGGAGTTTGTATAATATAATTTTTTTCTTAAATTTTTCACCAGTTTCTGCTCTTCAGCTCCTGGCCTTCTCTGCCAACACTTTTTGCACCTGTTAACATTTATATGTTGCAACATATACAGGCCCATTTTTGATGGGGTTTTAGAATATAAGGGTATGTAGCTAATTTTTACTCTTTTAAAATGCAAGGCACTGTGGTGGTCTCTTTATGCATATCTATGTTTTTGTATATTTGTAGAAAAAAAGTTAGATTTCTTCAAGGGCACTTGTCATCTGATTTTTTTCCCCCATCAGAAGAAACAATAGTTTTTTGGTTTTTTTTTTGTTGTTTTTTTAATTTACTTTTAAATTGCCCTGCCATCGCTAATCTGCCCGTACCAGGAGGGAGCTCCCAATGTGATGTTGAGGCACATGCATGCGCATAATGATCGAGTGCTGTAACTTGCTCAACTCGCTATACAACAGGGCAGCTTTCACCGGGAGTTCCCTCATGGTATGGGTGGCCTAGAACTGGTGGGGGCAATGTTTTTTTGGGGGGTGGGATTTTTTTCCCCCCAACTGCACCTCTAGTCTGCACCTCTGGTGGGGGGAAACATTTCAGGTGACCGATGCGCTTTAAGTGAAAGC